>JAUCMX010000028.1:3984085-4666585 GCA_033459395.1 Hemibagrus guttatus
TGATAATTGGAACCATGAATTCTGCTGTCTACCAAAAAATCCTGAAGGAGAATGTCCGGCCATCTGTTTGTGACCTCAAGCTGAAGCGAACTTGGGTTCTGCAGCAGGACAATGATCCAAAACACACCAGCAAGTCCACCTCTGAATGGCTGAAGAAAACAAAATGAAGACTTTGGAGTGGCCTAGTCAAAGTCCTGACCTCAATCCCATTGAGATGCTGTGGCATGACCTTAAAAAGGTGGTTCATGCTCAAAAACCCTCCAATGTGGCTGAATTACAACAATTCTGCAAAGATGAGTGGGCCAAAATTCCTCCACAGCGCTGTAACAGACTCATTGCAAGTTATGGAAAATGCTTGATTGCAGTTGTTGCTGCTAAGGGTGGCCCAACCAGTTATTAGGCTTAGGGGGCAAATACTTTTTCACACGGGGCCATGTAGTTTTGGATTTTGTTTTCCCTTAATAATAAAAACCTTCATTTAAAAACTGCATGATGTGTTTACTTGTGTTATCTTTGACTAATATTTAAATGTGTTTGTTTATCTGAAACATTAAAGTGTGACAAACATGCAAAAAAATAAGAAATCAGGGAAAACAAACACGGAAGTTGATCTTCCTCTATCAGCACATCCTAAAGAGTTTTATTCCTCTCATACCAAAGCAACTTATTAATACACATTGTATTTTTATCCATTTATAGTTACATTTAATGACTGGAACATTTACAAGATATAAGACTAAACCAACTCAGCTTGTTATGTTGCTGAGAAAATGTAGAAATCAGTTAGAGAGTCCTTTGCCCTTTGCCATTGTGGAAAATCACCATTACCGAAATGGAAATCGGAGACTCCTTCCATAAACGTTCAACAAACATCATCTTATGGAAAATGTATCCATATCATCTTTGATATTTTATTTGTATTGCACTTTTTAACAATGGACATTGTCACAAAAGCAGTTTTACAGAAATATAAAAATTCATAATGTACTCGATAAAAAAATTCATTTCAATTTATATTTATTTCTAATTAGCAAGCCAAAGGCTATGGTTGGAAAAAAAAAAGGAAAAACCTCCTGAGACGATATGAGGAAGAAACCTTGAGAAGAACCAGACCCATCCTCATTACGGGATTAAAAAAAAAATAAAAATGAACACTTCTGTAACCTGTTTATGAGGGTGGAGCAGTGGTTACCATGGAACCAATAGCCATATTTCATTTTTAGATTTGAACTGAATTGAATTGCAGCCAGAACTCCAATGAGAGAGGTGCAGTGATAGAAAATGAATCACCCCATTCTGACTGATTCAAGAATTCATCAGCTCTGAGTCGTAAAGCGCTTTGAAATTCAACCCGAGTACCACGAGAAATTTATAGACCGGATTTCACAAGTCAAATATTATATTTGAATGAAAGGAAGACCTGAGGTAAGCGGAGTGTCTTTCAACATTCTGTGTTTTTTGTATTAACCCAGAGTGTCTGCTTTGATTTTGCGGCTGCGCTGTTCTTACCTCACGCTCCCAACCTTTCATTGTGATTGACATCACTGACATGTAGCTGACCCAGAGAGCCCTCGATAAAGCTGGCAATCTAGAAACATCCTCTCTCAACTTGCTGTTTTCACTGAGACTGTATCTAACAGGATGTTCTGACAGGCAGGGGAAAGCATTAATTTGTGCAGGATTGCAGTGAGTGTCACTACGTTGCTGTCACTGGTGTGCATGGACAGATTTTTAAAGCCAGGTTAAATCTGGAACTGCTTGTGCTAATTGCTTTTCAGTTAGTGCTTTCCAGGTCTAGACAGGGGTCAAAGCATGATATTTATTGAGCAAATTGCAGGAAAGAGCTGTATTGCTGTTTCGAATATTATAACAGTACAAAGAATACATGATTTTTTTCTATGAAGTGATGTTTATTTACTCTCAGTGTCAATGTTATTAATGCATCTTGTTTTGTAGAAATTCCACAACACTGAATGTAACTAGAAATGGTTTAAAATTCTAATTTCAATTGCAAACTGATTTTAGTATTGTATTATTATAATAAAATGTTTTATTCCTTCAACAGTGAACATCATGTAAGTTCTGACATCCACAGTCTATTTACAGTAAACACACATGTACTGTATACACACACACACACACACACACACACACACACACTCACCTTGCTGAGTGTCTGAGACTGTCCCACGAGTATAAGTATGTTAGAAGCCAGAATGGACAAACAGAAGTTCAGCAAAATGATGGACCTCTCAGAGCGAATGTACCTGAGGAATCAACAAATAAAGAACATTATAAATAAATCAATAAATTATTTATCTTTTAAATCCATTTTATTAAATAGATGCAGTCAAACACAATTTATAATGAAAGAAATTATAAAGAAATCATTAAAGAAAGAAAATTCATGTTTCTTTTTCTCACAATTTAGCTTTAAATGGTGGCTGTAGCATAACAGAGTCACAGCTGCACCACATGCTACAGCAGCCTTAATTCACCACCAGCATCAATAATTCTGGGCAATTTTTCCATGAACTAAAAAAGTGTGCTTTATCCTTCCTATATGTGGCTCTAGATATAAATGCATTTAAGGGCAACAAGGCTTTGTGCAGCAGTACAATGGTTTGCCTCAATGAATCAATAACCTGCTTTTTTACTGTTTTCTTGTATGGATGTCTGGGGAAAGCAGTGATAAATGGGTCAATAGTGTCTCAAGTATTGTAGGCTTGGAAAGAATTTCAGAACTATTTCACAAGTGTTTCACAACCATTAATATATCACTACTACAACTATTACTACTACTACTTATAGAAATAATAATAATAATAATACATGCTATTTGTGTTTCACTTCAAAAAATAATACCATAAATGGCAGAAAATCCAAGAAAAGCAAAATGTAATAAATTAAGAACAATAAGAAACAGCAAAGAACGTAAAAGTACTACATTACAATACTACTACTACTACTACTACTACTAATAATAATAATAATAATAAAATACAATGTGTCTTTAAATGCTTTTTAAAAATATGAATATTTGCCAATTGTCTAAATCCAGTAGTCAAAAATTTCCAGATTGTTTGCGGAAAATAGCTAAACACTGCTTCACCTGATTTCTTAATGTTTACATTAAGTTATCACAGAAACTCAGATTTAAAACACTGTAACTACAAGAATTCCATAGCTACTAAAATTTCACTACTAGTAAAATTCCTATAGTTAACTAAAACTATTAAAATGTTATAACTACAAGAACGTTATTGAAAAAAAAAACTATTCCATAACTATTAGCAATGCAATGTACCAAAAAGCTATAATTATCAGAATCCCATAACTACAAGAGTTCCATAATTATTAGATTGTGATGATTTACTACTAAAAAGCAAAGAGTGGAACCTTGAGAATGTGTTAGTGTTATTAGCTATTTCAGCAAAGTAATGAAGTTGTGTAAAGAGGGAGAACACAATCTAATATAAAAATAGCACTAGCGCTAGGAAAACAAACACCAAAATTGGCACACAGTGGATGAAAGACCAAACAGAAAGGTAATGATACAAAGATGATAACTCAAATAAAATGACAGCAATATTAACGTTAATGACAATCTACACAATCATTTGTTTCGCATTTGTTATTTATACGTTATGTTGTAATATCATGTAACATCACATTGTGGCAACAACATTTGGTGGTTTGGATAAATACAAAAAAGTGACCAGTGAATGTATAGTCATTTACTAAATTACTTAATTATTTTCTTTCCAGTGAAATCAATGTATCGCTTCCAGTGAGATCACTGGTCTGGAATATCAGATTGCTGTTGACTTACTGGTTTATGTGAAGAAAGATGATGGATATGTCACTGATTTAAATTTCATTGTGTACGTTTGTTTTCCCATCTAATACACCTGAGTCTAGAGGTGGCAATTACAACACTATCAGGAAATGTCGCTGAACTGTGGTGGAGGTCAAGCCTGCCCTGGGCACTGTATGTTCCATGGCCTTGCATTGCAGTGGATTGTCTTAAAACCCATTTAGGAGAGTCACCACACTGTGAAGGATTCAGAGTCATGGTCAGTGGGAGTAAACAAATACTCATCTAAGCTTTGTTTGTGCCCAGGACACAATGTTAGTCGTCGCTCCAGGCCATCTGCCACAGACAGTCTGCTGTGTTTTGTGTCTTCACAATAACAACTGAGCTAGCATTCACCACATTATGCTGCCTCTCCCTCATCTACTCCATAAGACATCTAATTGCAGTTTTATCTCAGTGTGCGTCCAACCCCATTTGAATAATCCCTCATGGGAAGCTGCCTAAGTCTACAAATTAAATTTGGTTTGGTTCAGTTTCAGCAGAAGACTATATTCAATTCCCAAGAACAGGTCAAAAATACCCTATTCAAATATTTAACTAAAATGGCACAGAATCAAAAACAGTATCTGCATGGTTAAATGTAGCAGATGAACTTGATGAAAGTCTTTCTTTTAGAAAGTCATAACAATTTATTGTGCATGGCTATCATATTTCTTTTGCGCTCATACACACACCCCATCAGGAGGATCTCTTAACCATGTATTGT
This sequence comes from Hemibagrus guttatus, assembly GCA_033459395.1. Classification (NCBI taxonomy): domain Eukaryota; kingdom Metazoa; phylum Chordata; class Actinopteri; order Siluriformes; family Bagridae; genus Hemibagrus; species Hemibagrus guttatus. Next base: position 3,988,669 of record JAUCMX010000028.1, read on the forward strand.
GTCTATTCATATATACAATTATTACAACATTATATAGCTAATATACACAAGAAGTAATTTATGAAATTGCACTAGGGAGAATGAAGGAGTGCACAATATTAAACAGAATGTAGTGGTTAAGAAAATGAAATTCCCAGGTTGATGATGCATAAAGAGGACATACAGTGCCTTGCATAAGTGCTCAACATGATGCTATCACCACCATGCTTCTCTGAGGGGATGATGCTCTCAGGGTGACAAGCAGCTTTTGATTTCTGGCAAACACAGCAGGTACATTTTGGATTCATTAGACGAGAAAACGTTTTTGCTAATGTCTGCTGAGTCTTGTTGCTGATTGATACTTTGTCCATATTCTAATAGGTCCTTCCTCTTCTTTGCTTAATTATGTTCTCTTACAAATTCTGGAACATGTGTATATGTTTATATATTATTATATTTAATACCTTATTTTACCTTAATTGCACTCCATTCAATTAATTATGTGGATTGGAGCTAAACTTTTGTAATGACATTTTTTACCTTTGAATTCCCCCTGCTCACAGTTTTTATAGATTCAGCCCTAAGTATTTCAGTTTATTCATTGTCTACCGCTTATCCGATCTATACTCGGGTCACGGGGAGCCTGTGCCATCTCAGGCGTCATTGGGCATCAAGGCAGGATACACCCTGGACGAAGTGCCAACCCATCGCAGGGTACACACACTCTGTCATTCACTCACACAGTCACACACTACGGACATTTTTAGAGATGCCAATCAACCTACAGTGCATGACTTTGGACCAGGGGAGGAAACCGGAGTACCCGGAGGAAACCCCCGAGGCACGGGGAGGAAACCCCTGAGGCACGGGGAGAACATGCAAACTCCACACACACACGGCGGAGGCGGGAATCGAACCCCCAACCCTAGAGTTGTGAGGCAAACGTGCTAGCCACTAAGCCACCGTGCCCCCCTTATTTCAGTTTATAAGATTAAAAATTGGTGGAAAGCTCAAGGAGGTGAACACTTATGTAGGCCACTGTAGATTAAAGCTTTGCCTAGGGGAGAGGTTTGAGATTTTCTTACCTCCAAGAAGCAGCATAGATGATCAGCAAGATGAGCAAAGCCATGCAGGACACTCCACAGCCCACCATGAGTGGTACTGAGGGCAAACTGGACACTCCCATATCCTGTGTGTGATAAAATGGGAGAAAAAAAATGTTTACACTCTGTGTTAAAAGGCTCATTGTTGTCAGTGAATTATCTACAATGTACTAATTGATGCATCTATGCACATTTTGGTATTTTGAGATCATGAGACTTATTGCAGTATTTGACAATATCCTCATGAACGTCAGAGGCTCTGATAATTAGAGATCATCGAAAAAAAATCCATGTGAACAGGGATGTGACTCTACTTGCCACTGAATCATGTTGCCAACTCAGAAAGTCCCCCTACTTGCACAAATCTTAAGGCTCTTTAATCCAGGCCAGGGGTCATCAACTGGCAGAAAACCATCTGGATGCGAATCCAGAAAAAAGAATTCGCCATACTGAACCATGTGCTTGAAACATGAACCATTACAGCTTCTGAGCACAGAAGATTTTCTGCTGTGGATTTTCTAATGATATAAATGTATTTATGTTACTCAGTATTCACTAATTTAGCTAAAGGCAGATCATTGAACTAGAGACTAGACAGAGAAAGCTGGTCAGGAAGTATTGCTTTAACCCTTTCATATTTATAGCCATAAATACTGACCTTATATTTACATTTATTCATTTTAGTCGATATATCAAGCAACAAGGGCTACCATACAAGTTTTTTTTTAATTGAAATAAAATTTAATTATTTTTTATTAATTAAATAATTGTATTTATTTATTTATTTATTTATTTATTTATTTATTTATTTATTTATTTATTTGGAGTGGTGACAAGTTAAGCATTAAGAGTTTATAAAAGAGGTGGGTCTTTAGCGTTTTTTTGGATTTTTGATGGATTCCGATGGATTGGAGTTGGAAGTTCATTCTGTTCATTCATTGAGGGACCACCAGTAAACAAATCATTAATGGTGTAATGGTTGGCATATATCATCACATTAATTACATATCAAGATATTTGTCAGATAGGAATTTTTTGTAACTAGTTCTTTAAAAATCTTATGGAATTGAAGACACTGGACTAAATCAAGTGCACAGCTGTAGAATGGAGGGTGTGGCTTTACAGATAACACTGAATGGAAAGGCTGTGTTAGTTTGGATTTTCGCTTTTAAATAATAAACTCTGTAAATGTTGCTGTTTATGTTCAGTCATTTACTGAAAAACCTCAATTCTGGCAAAAGGCTTTCCTGTGCTAGACATAGCACTAGCCCATCCACATATGGGTTGGGCAGTGTGAGTATGAGAGTGAGAGGGTGTTTGTGTGAAAGAGAGAGAGAATAAAAAGAACACCTAGTAAAAGCAGCAGGAAGTGCATTAGTGGAGAGGTGTGGAGGTTCAAAGCTGCAGGTTTTATAAAAGTTTCATGGCTACAGTACGGCTGGCAGAGTTGGCAGGCGCTGCCATTGCAGGTGGCAGAGAAAGGCTAGTAGCTGCCAAGCTCAACCTTTCATCTTTAGCTTAGCCTGATGCCCACAGCATGCTAATAACTGGCTCCGTGGTAGCTAGTCCACACAAGCTCTCTGATTTTCATGCAGTTTTCTCCGAAAAACTGAGGCTACTAAAATTTCTCTAAGCAACAACTGTATAATAGGAATGAGAGTGAAAGAGAGGGAAAGAAGAACAAGCTCAAACTTCAATCAAAGCAAAAGAAGAGGAGGAGAAGTGAAAAGAGGAGAAGTGGGGATTCAGAGAAATCTTGAGTTTGCCATGTACCTATCAAACACGTCTCAGGCTAGAAAGATATCCAGGATTTAAATTACAAATGGATGAAGGAAATGTTGAGAAGTTGTGGCCTTTCAATAGACACAAATAAACAGAAGACTGGAAAGAAAAAGGAAGCTAGAGAGAGAGAAAGAGAGAGAGAGAGAGAGAGAGAGAGAGAGAGAGAGAGAGAGAGAGAGAGAGAGAGAGAGACACACGTAAATGTGTTTATTCAGATCAAGCATTAATGCCATGGATTAAACTGGAGGTCATGTCTCTCACTTATATTCACATAATGTACGCTTTTCATTTCTTCTAATGATGTTTAATTTACAATGCACTCCACTACTTAAACTCTACTTAATATATAATATATTAGCTTTGCATGATACTCTAAAAATAATTTGAATCAAAACTACTACTTGTGAACAGGTATACAACATGATAGAGAGAGGGAGAGAGAGAGAGAGAGAGAGAGAGAGAGAGAGAAAAATAGCACCCTTTTACCATAAACACTGGCCTAAATAGTGTGATAGACTGCAGCACATGTCACATATCTCTTCACCTCCTACTGCATAGTAAAAATCAGACGCCACAAATTACAAAACACATCATATAGCCATCAATCCCAGCGGTCCCTGGGGCAGTATAGAGCTCCTAACGAGCGGCAGCCGCATCTATTTTCGACCCACCAGGTTTACCCTACTTCTCTTGCCCCATGTAGTGCCCACAGTCCGTTTATCACTCTCTCTTTCGCTCTCTCTCTTTCTCTCTCCCTCATGTGCCTTTTACTCTGCAATAACTCATTATGACAAAAAGAAAGTGGGAGAGAAGAAAGAAAAGGTGCAGTTCAATACAGACAGCAGGGGACAGAGAGCAAAATGGGGAAGTCCCAAACCAAAAGACAGAATTTAAATGAAATGGATAAGACCTTGTGAGATCTAAAGTAGGCCCAAGACCTTCAAGACTCTCTACCTTCTGTTTTGAAGCCTCTTGGAGCAAAATCAGGAGACCCAGTACTATTGTAGCATATGGTAAGGCTGTCCTTCAGGTTCCCAAGATACTTGTTATCGCTGAAGTAGCTCAGAGAGTAGACGAGTGTGAGAGATGACAGTCTGGGAAGTTGGGATGTTGGGACTGTGATGGAGGCCCAAAGCTCAATGCATGAAATTGCTGACCCATCATTGTGTTCTTGGAATCATACTGAGGCCCAAACCTGTTTTCTTTAACCCAATATAGCATGAGTAATGATGTCCCTGAACAACACAGCCATCTAATTGGCAATTTAAATGTATGCAGTGTTGTTCGGGCTTGCTGGAAGGAAACTTAGGAATGGTTTATTTCAAAAACACTATAGGGAAGTATTAGTAACAAAGGTTTAATGTATAAATGTCTCCTGTGAATTGTTATTTAAACAGAATCAGAATGAAAATGTGCTTTATTTTTCATGTAGGCCACACTGGTCTGGCTGGGAAACCAACAAATCTCCAAACAAGAGAATGGGCAAGTAGACCAACATACCAACAGTTAGACACCAGCTGGAATAGCAAAACTTCAACTAGTTTATTTCAACACCGGATATACCAGGTCAATACCCTTTAGGGCAGCATAAGAGTAGCTAGACAATTCCAGTTCAACCAGCCTAACTCTATCTAGACACTTAAGCCTATCCAGAGAATTTCAACACCAGCTACACCAACCTAACTCCAACTAGACACCCAACACCAGCTAGACCAAACTTAACTCCAATTAGACCAGCCTAACAACCAGCTTGAAGAGCCTAACACCACCGAGCCCAAGACCAGATACACTGTTCCAACAAAAGCTAGAACAACCTAACACCAGTTATCACTGCCCAACCCCAGCTAGACCAGCCTATTATCTCAGACAAGCATCTAAAGCAGCTAGTTTAGTAGAACACCAGCTAGATCATCCCCAAACCAGTTAAAGCAGCTTGACAAGCTCAACACCACCAAGACCTGACTAACACCAGATACACCACTCCAACAAAAGCTAGACCAACATAACACCAGTTTAACCAGCCCAACACCAGCTAGACCAGCCTATCAACATTAAGGAGGCCTTTAAACCAGCTAGTTAAGTCTAACAACCTGCAAGATCAACCCAAAACCAGCTAAACCAACCTAACACAAACTAGACTAATCCAAAACTAGTTAAACCATCCTAACACAAACTAGACTAATCCAAAACTAGTTAAACCATCCTAACACCAACTAGACTAATCCAAACCCAGCTAAACCAGCCTAACATCAACCAGACCAATCCAAAATCAGTTAAACCAGCCCAACACCAGCTAGACCAGCCTATCAACATCAAGCAAGCCTTTAAACCAGCTAGTTCAGTATAGCGCCCTGCTAGACCAACCCATAATCAGTTAAACCAGCCTAATACCAATTCCTGAGCTAAATATTTCTGCATTTACATCTATATTAAGGCATTTTTATAGCTTGTTCTCCTTCATTTATAGTCTGGTTATATTCAATTCAATTCAATTCAGTTTTATTTGTATAGAGCTTTTAACAAAAAGCATTGTCTCAAAGCACCTGTACAGAACATAAGAAACAGCAAACATACAAACATACAGTTCTAGGTGTTAGACAAAAAGTAGTCTAGGTTATCTGGACAGTTTTTTATTCAATGTAAAATTACTAAATGATATTATTAAACAATGAAATCAAATAATTCATACTGGTGGTGGCAAACACACTTTCAGGAAGTTGTATACTTCATGTGTTGTGTTAGAAATGTGTTGTATTCACATGACACTGTCTGATAGGCCAGAATATCCTAAAAGCAGGAAATTTCAAGAGCAAAACATAACAGCTATGTGACACTAGCCTTTTATTGTGTGTTATGTGTGTGTGTGTTTGTGTGTGTGTACATGTTTGTATGTCTGTGTGTATTTAGGCAGAGCAGAATGAAAGATCTGTCAACACGCCTGAGGGAGATTAGTCAGCAGTGCAGATCCCAAGATACCAAATGGCCTTCGTCCTTCAGAGCCTTTTAGCATGCAAGGCAGGTTGGTTCTCTGATACAGGATACAAATGTGTGTGTGTTTTCATCTGTTTTGGTATTATGTAGATAACACTTCACAAATTCAGCACTGATAAGTGTATGTGACTTTGTCTTTGCTTGGATGACTCTCACGATCGTGAATGCTCAAAGCCTTTACGTGGCACAGAGGCCCGGGTACAGGGGAAAATTGTTATGGCCGCTATACTCTCACAGCCTACAACTCCCATCGTGTGTTATTGTGTAACCGATGAAGTGATGGCATGTCACTAGCATGACAAATGCTCCAGATTATCGGAGCCTTTGTAGAATAAATAGAAGTTGGCATGCTTTAAATAAAAGAGATTAGTAACGTTGGTGAAATAGCATGCGACTAGCCAGCCCATGCAGAAAATAAACACGATTAGTTGGCAAAGCCTCCATCCATACTAAATGGCCTGACAAGCAGTGGCTTAATCCTGCCCTCCTGCCTGGTTTCTATTAAACATAGAGCTTAATCCAGCACTCTCCCAGCAACGGGGTCAAGATTCTTGCTCTCGCTGTCAGCAATATGGTGCTTCTGTTCCAAACACAGCTTTTCCATAATTCAAAATCTTGCATTACACTCTTTCCTCTTTCTGCAGCAGTCCAAGGCTAGTACTCTGCAAACACAAACAATTTTACCATATATATTTAATGGCAAAGCCTTATAGTATCAAGCTCTTACAATAAGATCCACACAATGTAAGACACCACAGTTCCAGAAAGGTATAGTAGCTGTATCATTAGGTCACTGGTTCACACTGTATTTGATCCGGAATGCTAAGAAATGTCAGAAATAACAATATGCCCCTTGAAAAACAGCCACCCAAACTTTTTTCCCCACTTTTTTGGATTCATTTGGGTGTGTGTTCACTTAGGATGCATACTTTAGCTAGCCTTTAGAGATGGCAAAGCAAAACTACAGCAGAAATTACAAATGCCTTAAGGTATTAGCAAGCTAACTTGCTACAAACAGCTAATCTACAGTTTTGTTTTTTGTTTTTTTGTTTTTTTGCAGCCAGATTGCCCAGACTTACCAAGGCAAGAAAGCATTTTCACAATTGTCTGAAACCTGCAGCCTAGAATACTGGCTACGGTAAATTGCCCCTAGGTGTGAATGGGTGTTTTGTGTGCGTGTGTGTGGGTTGTGCTATGCGATTAACTGCTGTCCCATTCGGGATGAATTCTTCTGCTTTGTCCCTGGTGTTGTGAGGATGGGTACCAGATTAACCTTGACCAGAATAAAATACTTACTGTAGATGGATGAATAAATTATTAGTATATATTAATGGCAGGAATATTAAAAAGTTTTAGTCAAAGCTATATGTTTCCCTTTTTAAAGAAAGACTGTCGAGGCCTGACAAAATAAGATGGTCAAAATAGTTATCTTTGATTTGCTAACCTGTCTAAACATAATGAATGAATAAATGAATGAATGAACGAACGAACGAACGAAATGGATGAATAAATGAATAAAATTATATACCAAAACTCCTCTGGCATTTAAAATCACCATCCATCCTAAATGTTCTTAGCAATTACATACTGTATATTCCTAAACTGAATATGTATGAAAAAAGAAGAGGATTGCTCAATGGCCAAACAACTGGCTTGAACCCCAGTTAACAACCCAGAGCTTTACCCACTTAAGTCAGCAACGCCTTTAGGGAAAGTGACTTATGCAAGACATTACAGCAAGGCACGGACAGGGATCGAATCCATGCGCTTCAGTTTATAAGGCCAAGGCCTTCCCACTTGGCCACCATTCCTCAGCAGGTCACATATTGAAATATGCGGCAAACTGTGATAATTATGCCAGCAGTAGGACACCATATCATTATCATCAGCACAGACTGAACTTTACACAATGCATTAAGGATATTTCACCCATAATTCCATTCCTATTCAATATTTCCTATATTTCAAAATATTTCCAAACACTCTCCTACAATTTCTCTGTAGATGTGTTAAAACTAGAAACAAAATAAATCTCTGAATTAGTTCTTTTGAAGTCTGCTGCTCAAGTGACCGATACCAAAGACCTGTTTTTACGCTAATTACCATATATTACAAGTTTCAGCACTTTGATGAAGCTAAGAAAACTGGAAAAACTTGTGTTGCAGCAGCACTCTCCCTCTCGGTGCTTGTAGGATCTGTACAAAACGTTCCTCACGGTGCGACGGTAAAGGTCTTTCCAGTTGAATGGAGTGCTTTGCTGGCGTCAAGAGAACATTACTGATAGAGATGCACTGACCTGAACATGGCATGGCTAATGGAAGGAAAATGACTAGGCGCTAATGGTGCTGTTTATTGCCCATCTCCAAATGTCACCAGGCATTCCAGTAGCAGCCAGGGAACTTAATGCTAGAGATATAGAAGTTGAGTATAATTGATAGGCACCATCTGGGAAAGTTAACTTCCAACTTTAGGTCAGTACGACATGGACACCTGACAGCAAACTGCATCAGGCGTTCGAGTGGATTTGATGTTCCAGCTTCAAATTCATTTTAGTCTGTTCAGAATTTACTGTGTGCTGTGATGGACTGGATGTCCCATAGTGGGGTGTATTCACACCTAGTGCCCAGTGTTCATAGTACAAGTTCTGGCTCCACCACAACCCTGACCAGAATAAATCAGTTCCTGAATCTGAATGAATGAATGAATGAATAAATGAATGAATTGATGGATGGATGGATAAATGGATGGATGGATAAATGAATGAATGAATGAATGGATGGATAGATGGATGGATGGATGGAGAAATGAATGAATGAATGAATGAATGAATGGATGAATGAATGGATGGATGGATGGATGGATGGAGACCATATTTTCAAGATCCACTGTATTGATGCAATGAAATGCTGTGAAAATTTAAAATGAATTGAAGTTTTGATGAAAAACTTTAGGCTTATCCTGAGTGTATTCTACCTCACGTCTGTTCCTTGGACAGATTCTCTGCTACTCTGACTAAGATAAACAGCATAATTAAGATGAATGAATTAGAGAATAAATCACAGAAAATAGATGAATTCTCATAATTGGAAAAGCAGCCTAGTATTTTACTTATGACATATTCAGAATATGTATATTACACTTTAACTTTAATAACAACTTATAAACAGATACATGTTTCATTATGAGTGCTATTACAATGACAAATACTTTTTATCTGGAGGTATTTTAGCTGAGAATTCATAATGTCTTAATATAACGGGAGAATAGTATGTAGTGTATTTAAAGTGGACTGGAAAACCCATTGTATGCTGCTGTTGCTGAATTCTGTAAAACAGTTAAAATGAGGAAAAATCTGGGTTTTGGCCACTTTTTCCTTTGGCTTTTCTTCATATATACTGATACCTAAACGTTAAGAAACCCAAATTAAAGGGAAGTGGTAGATAAAGGGTTAAGACGTTGGATTACTGATCGGAAGGTCATGGGCTGCACATTGCTGCCACTACGGGCCCTTGAGCAAGGCCCTTAAACCTCAACTGATCAGTTGTGTAAATAAGATAAATGTTGTTCTAGATAAAGGGTGTCAAATTTTGTAAACGTAAATTAAAGTCTAAATTAAAGATCATTTTGGGTAGGCAGCCAGTTCTCCTTCTTCATTTTTGGACTTTAAAATTGTAAAACTTTGCTTGTCAAGGTGCAACAACTGCAACACATTTTTATAGATTAATACAAAGCAGGACAGTATCTCATAACTCTGATATCTCATATCTGACTATTCTGGCTTCTTAGTGAGAAAAACTTTTAGTAGATAAGCATACAATTTAAGTGAAAATAAATATTAGGCATTGTATTATCCAAAACAACTGATCTGCCAAGAAACCTTGCTTTAAATCAGAATAACTGATGGTGAAACTAAGCATTTTTCACTTCTCAGAGAGCACATAATGGATGCATGGAGAATCAGTGAAGCTGTTTTGTTCTTGACCATATTTGCTTTGAAAGCTTCCTCTCACTGACTCAGCAGTTTGCTGCATTGCCAAATTGCTTTATTCCTACCTCTCTAAAGCAGCTCAATTTATTCATGTACGCATTGTTTTCCTCAATATGCTGTGCAATTTCTTCGTCTCTGTCACCTAGCACGCTGAACATATCATTTGGACAAATTCTTAATTGCAAACGCTTGTCAATTGGAAAAGACCGTGCCAAAATACTTGAAAAAAATATTCACTTACTAAACACTGTTTAGGACTGCAGAGGCTTCATGCAGCAGAATACTAGTAGGAACAATCATTTCCTGAATTCCTGACTAAATAAACTCTTCATTCAACTGGACATTTACTCATTACGGAGTCTTGCCATTCCCTGTACATGTTTAAGTTCACTGTCATGTGTACAAATCTCTGTCTTTTTCTTTTGATAATGATGTAGCAGCGTAGGACATCACAGGATAATTTGACAGACATTTCAGCATCTGATTATAAACTGAATTGATTAAACATGTGTTAAAAAAACCCACACATTTTGATAAAATGCTTCTTGCTAAATTCTGAATAATAAGAAGACATGTGTTGACAAGTAGTCATGTTAATAAGAAGAAGTGTTAATGTGTGTTAACAAGCAGACATCGTATGAACTGGTTCCATTTTAGCTGGATTTTTCACTGGTTCATTATGTGTTATTTGTTAAGACTAAAGTCAGTATGAAGAGATTTTAGACAAGTTTTAAAGACACATTGGGGAAAGGGGTATTATTTGTTCTCAAGGGCATCTAAGTAAGTTTGTTTGTCACATATATATTACTGCACAGTGAAGGGCCCAACAGTGGCAGCTTGTCAGTGCTGGGGCTTGAACTCCGATCTTCCAGTCAACGACCCAGAGCCTTAACCACTTGGTGTATGTGAACAGATGTATTCATAACTCATTTGTAGGACTATGAACATGAGAAATTTCAATTTCATATTCACAAAAATCCCCAAATTTTTGGGAAACACTTATCCTTGACCTTATTCTACTCATACTTCAGAGTGTGTGCCTAAGAACTAATGCAAACTTCACTTTGATCAAAACTTCAAATCATAATATGTATAACATGAATTAGTGCATTTCAACATTATACAGAATTTATGGAATATACTCTTAAGTTTAATTATTATTTTTATTTTAATTACTTTAAAAATTATTTAGCATATGCCCTCATCCAGAGCGACTTTCAGAAGTGCTTTGTGGTCTCTCGCACCTATTGACTTAAGAAAATTTCATTTCATATTATGACCATTCCTTAGAAATAATAAAATTTAAAAAAGAATTAATTAATTGTGACAAATAAATCAAATCATTCAGTTATGACAAAAGAAATGCACCATATAAATGGACAACAGGTCAATCTGTCTTCTCATAGCCTCCGCTGTCCAGGAGATTTAGCATTTGCTGTGCTTATGATGAAAAATTATGTTTGCAAGATATTTATTTTTTTAAATAAAAGTTGGCTTATGAAAATAACATTATGTAACATAACACTTTCCGCAAATTGAGACCTTCAAAATAGCAGTTTCTATGTGTGTGATGGGCTTCACATGATCACCCAGGTGCATGGTCATTTTCTTTTTTTCTTTTGTGGCATGTCACACTATTCTTTCACCTCACTTACTGTAATTCATACTTAATTCACCTTTTTTAGTGAATTTAGAGTTTGACCTTACACTGCTAAATATTTTTACTGGCATAGTGAGGTGAGTTAAAATAGCTTCCATATTTGCTTTTCTCTCTTGCCTTTTACCATTTAGAAGGCATTTTGAGCTTCTTGCTTTCTGTGCACTTAAACTTTCATGAGTTTTGTGGGCATCACTACATGCACATGAGCTGTGTCAGGGACATGTGTTGTGAGTATGAAGAAAATCATATTTTCAGAAACTTTTGATGGTTTCTGAAAATGATGGAAAAATGTAGGTTTACAAAACCTTTATAGAAGAGCAGTTAAGAGTCGTTCATTCATTCATTGTCTACCGCTTATCCGATCTATTCTCGGGTCACGGGGAGCCTGTGCCTATCTCAGGCGTCATTGGGCATCAAGGCAGGATACACCCTGGACGGAGTGCCAACCCATCGCAGGGTACACACACACACACTCTCTCATTCACTCACACAATCAAATTAGGTTTGACTGACAAATGCCAGTCAACCTACAATGCATGTCTTTGGACCGGGGGAGGAAACCAGAGTACCCGGAGGAAACCCCCGAGGCACGGGGAGAACACGCAAACTCCACACACACACGGCGGAGGCGGGAATCGAACCCCCAACCCTGGAGGTGTGAGGCAAACGTGCTAACCACTAAGCAAACGTGCTAACCACTAAGCCACCGTGCCCCCCTTAAGAGTTGTTTTATATCAAAAAAGATATACTTGAGACAATATAGATAATCCCCAATGCTAAGAAAAAGAGAAGGGGGGAAAAAAATAAATAAATAAAAGCAAAAACTCTGTGAAAAAAAAACAGATATATGAACATATGAATACAAAAATCATACTGAATTGGTCATACATTATTAAATCAATTAATTATTAAATAACAGAGTCTGATATAACGTCATATAACTCGATCCTACATTCTAGAAATAGACCTTCAATACATTCACAAACTGAGTATAACACCCAAGAATGAAAAAAGTCCAGAAAATCCCTAGGAGCTATCGCACAATGTGCAGGTCAAATGAATGGAAAGTGGGTCATTAAGTCAACTAACAATCCAGGGTGTCAACAACACAGAAGCAAACAGCGCGTAAAACTCTTATCACCAGTGACCAAGGGCTGTTAAGTAAGGAATAAAACACAATGTGGCTTGCAGTTAAAGGGAAATAACGTATAGAATAAGATTCTACCATGACGGAAAACCTTCTGAATGCCTTGAAGCAAAAACTACTGTCAGAGCTTTTGCATAATCTGCTCAGAGAAGTCAGTGCTGTAGTCTGGCACGCTGGAACTAATACAAAATCATGTCAAAGGATTGAATTGAACAATCAGCTATTTCTATTAGAAGTCAACTAGAAAGCCACCAATCTCTATTCTTTTCAGTTTATTGAAATGTAGCTATACTTGAACATATATTGTGCTGAATGGATGATGGATGACAGTTTTGTAGGCCAACCTGGAAGTAATCATCTCCCTGATTCCTTCAACAAAAAGTCATTAGGATTTTTACATTGGCTTTTGGATTATTGGAGGGAAAAAAACTGTGCCTGACCATGGTTTACGATTCATACACGTGTTGTTCAGATAATCTTCACAGTAAGCATAACATTTATGCATTTTTTGAAGCCTAAATAAATACAATCACCAGAAACTCTTGATAAGGATCAACTGTTCTTTTTCTTTTGTAGATGAAGCTGAATGAATGACTTGGAATAATCTGCAAGAATGTGAGTATAAACACTATGATGAGTTTTTCTGTTCGCTCTTACAACGTTTAATGTCACAGACTTCCTCTGTCAGCAACCACATTTCTCAAGACGAGTAAAAGCTTAAAAAATAATGAGTGGTGTATTACTGATATATTTAATGTTGTACAATAAAAAAGTGAAAACATCTTGAGTTGTTTTAGCCACAGACCTTATTTCAGGAATTTAACCAAAAAACCACTGATTTCAGGACAATGTAATCGGAAGAAGAAAAAGAAAAAAAACCGAATTTCAAGGTTTTAGGACTCATTCCTGCAGCTCTCTATAGTTCTACTTTTTAAACCTGAAGCTTTTAACAATTTAATCAAATGCTGAATAAAAGAATACACTATTCATATCTTCTTGACTTGAGCTATTTATATCAGAGTGATTAAATGGAGGTATTTTAATCCCAATTCCTTATTTAACAGTCTATTCAGTCTGATCAGTAAAGGTTTAATCCTAGTCACATCTGAAACCCCAACTGCATACAGAAGCTAGTCAGAGTGGTGTGAATCTAGCAAAAAAAAAACAGAAAATAAGCACATTGTGATCACTCCTGTCTAGACAGCTCATGCAAGGCTTCACACGATTTCTCTCCTTGAATGAGGGTTGTCTCTGAGCTCCAGTGGACACGCATGACTGTATATAGACAACTAACAGACAGCTAGAGAAACACTTACATGTGTTAAAAATCTCACAGCTCAGAAAAGTAGATATGAAATGCTTAATAATGTGTACAGAGAGTCAATGACTACTTAGGTGTTACCTGAAAGCTACTATTTTCTGTTTTCAGCTAAACTATACTGTACAAGACTGTGGTCTCTTTGGTCAATAAAGTACACATTAATATTATTAATAATAACGTGAACTGTACATTCTAAGTGGAAGTATTGAAACTCTACACAAGAACTTCTAGAATCTTCTAAACATTGCTGCTATAATCGCTCTGAATAGTTCATCCAAGTAGCTTGGTCTCAAAAATTCTTGGATTTAATTGGGTTTTCTGCCTCGATCTTGCCTCTAAGGCTTTTCACACTGCACTTGACCTCAGGTTCTCATCGTTCTAAACCCTGCATTAAACTCTGCGTAGAGGACTGGTTCACACTTGGAGTTTAGCTGCAGGGTTAGCACGTCTTTTTACCCGGGGTTTTTGAAATTGTTCTCTGAAGTTAGCAGCGCTTTTGCAGTGGTAAACCCACACTGAGGTGGCACAAGTGTACGGTGTGAAGCAGTGCAGTGTGAAAATGTTTCGGCTAGATTCTCGGCAGTGGTATCTCAAGTGGTTAAGGCTCTGGGTTGTTGATCAGGGTTGAAGCCCTAGAACTGCCAGGCTGCCACTGTTGGGCCCTTGAGCAAGGCTCTTAACCCTCTCTGCTCCAGGGGTGCTGACCCCAACCTACAAAGTTGGGATATATGAAGAAAGAATTTCACTGTGCAGTCACAGAAACCCTGTGTGTTGTGTAAACAGTACTTTTCTTTCATCCTTTGTCTGTTTGCCTTTGTTTTCTTGCCTTTGAGCATCTCAGGAGGCTTAAAAACAGCCAAAGAGGATTTATATTGGAACATTTTTTGTCACTGATACAAAAATGTGAGATGAGCTGTTTATTTAAAGCGGGTGTATGCTTTATTTATTCATCTATGGTTGTTGATGGTGCAGATATGCAAATAGGAGTGCTAACTCAGGGTTAAGGGATGTAAAGTGTGATTGTAAATATTCAGGATTAATTATTAGTTCTATGTGAAGTATGAATGTAAAAAAGGAAACAAGATTCTGTTCACCAGGAGTTTACAATGTGTGAAAAGCTCTTCTATCTTGTGTTCATTAGGTAGGTCTTAGACTTGCCCAGGCCTTAGCTAGTACTGGTCTTCCTGAGATTTCATGCAGCTGACACTACTGTCAGATTTGCTTTTATAGGAAATAAACACATCCATTCAGACCAATCAGAATAGAAAATTCAACATTATTATGGTATTAAACAAGATTGCCCAAACTGGGCATTGGTGGCTCAGTGGTAGGTTTCTCGCCTACCATGCAGCAGGCCCGGGTTCAATTCCCAGCCAATGCCCAAACCCTGGATGCAGTGCCGGTCCCAAGCCTGGAAAAAATGGGAGGGTTGTGTCAGGAAGGGCATCTGGTGTTAAACCTGTGCCAAGTTGTGTGGATCAGTTGGTCCACTGTGGTGACCCCGACCAGGGAGCAGCTGAAAGCTTATACTGGTAAATTTAAAAATGCATCTGTAGTGCGGATTCCAAGTGGCTGACATTGCTGTAATGCTGTTTTCTGTAACAGGTTCTTTCCAATTTTGATGGATTTGTATGGTATTGGAGCAATGCTTGGATATGCAATAAAGCATGTTTTAAGTAAGTTAAATAGCCTTTATTTGACACGTATACATTACTGCACAGTGAAATTCTTTAATCGCATATCCCATCCTTGCAGGGTTGGGGAGAATGTAGGATCAGCCATGATGCAGAACCCCTGGAGTAGGAGGGGTTGAGGGCCTTGCTCAAAGGACCAACGGTGGCAGTTTGGCAGTGCTGGGGCTACTACCACCCTGGCACAACCACACACACATGCTGTCAAAGAAATGATGCAGAAGTTACAGGTGAGGCCTAGGGAAATGTCCAGGATGCCACTTTCGATCATTTTCACATCTTAAATTTACCAATTTTTACAAAATTTTAAATTGACTGACCAATAATAGTATAGATTAAGCCTTAGTCACTCTGTGTAGTTTGTGTTTGATTAATCAGTAATAATCAGTAAAGCAAACTAGACTATATAGTACATCCTACTCTATAGGAAAGTCAGCCCAGGCTTCAGTGATTGAAACAAACCTGAAGTTTACGACGTTCAAGTAAAAGTTTCTGTGACAAGAACAATGATAGGGCGCACATGTGTGTGTGTGTGTGCGTGTGTGTGTGTGTGGTTGTGCCAGACTGTTGTGGTCTTTCTGGCTGAGATCAGCAGGAGCGGCATTGACATTAGCCAGCTGTGTGTGGTCCAGTTTCTATGTGACAATGCCCGGCTACTGGATTTACAATCTCCGCCCCCACATTGCTCACTCCTCCCGGCCTTTTTCCATCTCCCAGCATCCCTTTCCCCTGCTGTGCATATCACTCATTCTAATGGGGTGCTTTCAGATAGAGAGCAAAAAAAGGAACAGTAGACAAAAGTGGGTCAGCTGCCACATCCCCCCATTCACCCACCATGACTGGTGACTTGTGGAAGAGAAAGAGGAAATCAGAGAGAGAGAAAGAGTGTGAGAGAGCAAGCATATGGTGGGTGGTCCATCATATGGCAGACGGTCAATATAATAAAATGTACAGACATTAATCAGGAAGGATAAAGGGCAAACAGCTCAGGTCGTTAGCAGGTCTTTCTAATCTTGCTAATCATTTTAGCATGCTAGTCCGTATTAAGATATATGATTAATGTTAAAATGTGCACCGTCACTGAACACATTCCTTATACAACAGCATTAATCTGTTTTGGTATTCTCAATCCAGCAATAACAACAACAAAAATGTAATCCAGCACAAACGTTTTGATCCGATTAACGAGCCCAAAATACAACATGATACCTACAACACCCATATGACAGGTGCAATTAAAAATCCATATCCTCTTGTAATGAATAATTTAAGAATTTAATTATTTTTTCAGAACTTGTTTGTCATTGTGTTCTTTTAAAATTTCCTATTAACAAGGCTAAAGCATGCCAAGACCCTCAATAGAGGCATTTTCAATAAAGACATGTCATCTGTGGGATGCGAAGGCCATAATTTATTTAAATTGTGAAGTGTGTACAACAAAGGTGCACATCAAAATCAGCGTCTTGTTGCCTATGTGACACCCACTCACATTCCACTTCCTTGAAAGACAATCTATTCGTCTCTCACTGCTTACTTCCTGATGCTGATGAGCTCGACAGCAACATTCGTACAGTCCTTCAGTGGTTTTGACAGCATAATAACAACCAAAGAGCATAATAACTACTGCATTATTTCAAATTGACAGTATTTAAGGCTGGACGCGATGAAGAAAAACAGATTTTGAAAAAACTAATTATAATAATAATTACCAACATAGCATTTAATATACAGTAAATATAAAACACAAATGTAAAAGGTTCAAAAGAATCAAAGGTTCTATATCATTCCATTGCTTTTGGAGATGTTGTAGGTTTTAGACGTGTAACTGTAAAGGTTACACTCACCGGCTCTTTAGCTTTGTGTGCTAACACTGCAAAGGTGGAAATCTTGCTGCAGAGGCATTTAGTGTGGACCGCTGGCGACGGGAGCGTTTTGCAGCCTTCGGCGTCCCAGTTTTCCTCAGCAGTCTCACTGTTGATAGAGCAAACAAACCAACATAAATGAGAGACAGATATTCAGAGTGAGCTAACTGAGGTGATGAGGAGTTCAGTGTGTGTGCAAGGGGAGGAGTGGTGTAACTGTGGGACAGACGCTTAGCAGTCAAAATATCACCATAAATCCGTATTATATTTACTACATTCATAGTCTCTATAAACTGCACACTTTTTCCAAATGAAAATCTTTCATTTCTACCTCCTAAATGTTCTAATCATATTTTTAAAAAACGTCATAGCATCAGACAGCCTCAAGAAGTTGATCTAAAACTTTAACAGATGTGACATTAGCAACTAAGCTGTGGTTAGATATCCTCAGCTAATTGCTACACTCTCAAATGTTAACTAGGTATTAGCATTCAACCAGCTTTTATTAACAGACTAACTGACCTTCAAGCTAACATTTGGCAGATTAGAAGTAAAACTGTTGTTAGATAGCTCCATCTAATTCCTAATCTCTTAAAAGTTACCTAGATGTTAGCTAGAAGCAACTAGTTTATATTGTCAGAGTTATTATTCTAGGTAAAATCTGAGATTAGCAATAAAGCTTTTGCTAGATATTCCTAATTTCTTGAATGAGAGCTAGACATTAGCATTCTGGTTTATATTATCAGAGTTATTATGATACTAGTTAACATTTAAGAGATTAGCAGTAAAGCTGCTGTTATATAGCATCAGCTAATGCTTTATCTCTTGAATGTTAGCTAGATATTAGCTTTCTAGTATGAATAATCAGATTTATCATAATTCTAGCTAACATTTAAGAGATTAGCAATAAAAATATTTCAGTAAAGGTCAGTTCCTTTGTCAGTATTAACTGAAATAAGTGGTGATATGAAGCAGTAGCATCATGTTTTTAATTTAGATGAGTAATTGCACTTTTACTTGAATAAACCGGAGTTACTACCTGACTATGTGTGTTTGTGGATCACAAGTCAAATAGTAAACATGGCAGTAGTTCAAGAGGCTATGATAACATGTATGATGGGAAAAAGATGTCCATGGCACCAGACTGTAAATAATGCTGTTACATGTTGTAAAAAAAAGTGAATATCTTTGTCTTGTTACATACACTAGTTGCTACGCACGCATTGTTCAGAGCATTACTGCACATACTGAAATGTATTTACACATATATAGTACTTTTACTTGTCATTGTACCATACCTACACAACACATTATTATTCTTTAGATCTGCACAATAGGTATGCCGAATGAATGCATGATGTATGCTGTGGGCATTGAAACATAATCCTAGCATAACCCCAGCCTTGTGCAGTACTTGTTATTCTCCTGTACCTACACTCCCTGTATGCATGCATGCTACATTGTTGTACTTCAGCGACAATATTTTACCGCACTTCATTTGACATGTATGGAAAAGAAAAATTGTGCTAACAATTGACTGGATCACAGACATGACACACATTTTAAAACCTGTCTTTGAATACACTCTTCTTTTTCTGCTTTCCCTCTCTAAACACTTGCCAGCTACACTTTTAAAACAAATTATTTAAATACAAAAGAATTAAAATTAAAAAGCAAGTAAGTAGAACTGTCCTGACTGCACCATTATGATGCTGCATGAGGCATTACACACTTTGTAATAATCCCATTTCACCTATTTGAACTTTCAATATATATATAATATATATATATATATATATATATATATATATATATATCAGTGGCGGACCGTCAGGGCCTGCAAGGCCTTCTCTGCTGGCCTAAAAAATATCTGAATCACAAACTGATGTTAATTATATTTTGTCCATGAATACTTATTAAATAATTCCAAATGGTCTGTCAGCTTCCTTTCATAGTTTTTCCGATGGTTGTGCTGCTTCCAGACATGTCATTTTGTATTAAAGCATTTAACCAATCACATTTCAGCCATCATTTGTTGCCAGGCAGGGTCAAAGTCAAAGAAGTCTGCCCGGAGGCCTTCACAATCCGTTCTGCAGGCCCTCTAACACAAAATAAATGTCGATGAAACTTTTGCTTCAGCCAATCAGATTTTGAGTTGGTTTTACTAGGGCCCTCTAGCAGGCGTACGGCAACGTCACCGTATTCAGACCCGTTGATTGGATAGGATAGGATCGTGATGGAACTGAAGCGCACGGATAAACTGTAAAACAGAGTAATTGAACTGTTTTTGAGGAAAGAGAGGAGGATGGATTTTGTTTACAAATAATCCGAATTTTTGGTGAGTAAAACGTTGCAATTTTCCTAAATAATATTGCAAGTTTATGAGGTTATTATTGATGTTTTTTATGTGTGTCGCGGCTGTAGCTGCAGTAGGAGGAGACTTGTTCACCCCTGGTTTGTCTATTCAATAAAGGCATTTATTGTGGCTACAGGAGTTATCTATCTGCGATGCAACGGCTCTTTAGACTGTATTTCTGCATATTAAGATGGTTTTATAACCATAAATTGGTTTTTGAGGGGCGGGTTGATTCAGACGGAGCACTACTGAAGGCCTAGGTGTGAAATGCACGGTCCGCCACTGATATATATATATATATATATATATATATATATATATATATATATATATATATATATATATATATGTATATATATATCTTTTTTTTATATAGTACTCCAATAAAAGGTATGTACATTTATGAGATAAAAGCCTCATTTCAATAAATAAATGTAAACTTTTTAAGTGTAGCTACAAGAGACATTTGAACTTTTCAAGGGACTGATATAAAATTGTTTGACCTAACCTCAAAGTTGTGTTAGACACAATAGAATGATAAGAACATTCAGTGCTGCTTGAAAGTTTGTGAACCCCTTGAGCTGTTCAGACTTTTCTGTTGTTTTACCTTGATTTTATTATTTTATCATCACCTGCTTTTTAGAAATTAAATGTCAGATGTATGCTGATCAATTGCATATGTTTGTTTAGAGGGAATCTTGCAAGTAGCCAAAAAACTACATGAAAGATTGAATTATTGTATGTGCAAAAGTAAGTGAAGCCTGAGCTGCATTGGTAAAGTCAAGTGGGTAACAGATTCAGGTGAAACACATTTGGGTGCTTAATTATTCAGTTAAGCAGACCAATCAAATTAGACATCCTTGGAAAAGTGTTTGGGCAACACTGATTAAAAGAGAGAGGAAACCAACCACTGAAGTGCCAAGGAGCCAAACAATGCCAAGAGGAAAGGAGATATCCGAGAACATCAGGAAGAAGGTAGTGACAGCCCATCAGTCTGGGGAAGGCTATAAGTCCAGCTCCAAGAGATTCCAACTCCATCCATCCACTGTGAGACAAATCATCTACAAATGGAAGGCATTCAACATGACCACAACTCTGCCTAGAAGTGGACCCCCATCACAACTATCATCAAGAAGCACCAGAAATATAATAAATGAGGTAAAGGCCAACCCACACATCACCTCTAGAGAGTTGTAGACCTCTCTGGCAGCATCTGGGGTAAATGTACATGTGTCTACAATCAGACAAAAATTGAACAAACATGACATTTATGGGAGCGTTGCTAGAAAGAAGCCTCTGCTCTCAAAAAAGAACAAAGCTGCCCATTTCAACTTTGCCAGAAAGCATTTGTACAAACCAGAGGGCTATTGGAAGTCCATTCTTTGGACAGATGAGTCCAAAATAGATTTATTTGGTCATAATCAAAGCCGCCATGTTTGGAGAAAAGCCAACACTGAATTCCAGGAAAAGAACCTCCTCCCAACAGTGAAACATGGTGGTGGAAATGTGAAGCTCTGGGGCTGCTTTTCTGCCTCCGAGCCAGGGTGACTCCATATTATCCAGGGAAACTTGTTTCTTCTTGAAGAGAATTTCCTGCCATCAGTCAGAGAGCTGAAGCTGGGTGATGGACAGGACAACAAGGACAACGACCCTAAGAATTTAAGCAAATCCACCAAGGAATGGCTTAAAAGAAAGAAGTTTCACACTCTTGATTGGCCTGGTCAGAGTCCGGATCTCAATCCAATTGAAATGTTGTGGCTAGACCTGAAGCGGGCGGTACATGCCAGATGTCCTTCCAACCTGTCTCTCAACTGACTGAGTTCTGCAAGGAGGAGTGGGCAAAAATCCCCAAAGACATATGTGAGAGACTGGTCAGTGGTTACAGAAGACGTTTGGATGAAGTAATGGCTGCAAAAGGATATGCCACAAGCTACTAAATAAAAGGCTTCACTTACTTTTGCACATACAATAATTCAATCTTTCATGTAGTTTTTTGGCTACTCGCAAAATTCCCTCTAAACAAACATATGCAATTGATCAATATACATCTGACATTTAATTTATAAAAAGCAGGTGATTGACAAAATAAAAAATCAAGGTAAAACTACAGAAAAGTCTGAACAGCTCAAGGGGTTCATAAACTTTCAAGCAGCTGTGTGTGTGTGTATGTATATGTATATAAAATATATATATATATATATATATATATATATAAAAAAATTTCTCATCAACACACAGTAAGGCCTATTACATCACATCCTGTCAATCATATTTGTCTTTTTAGAAATCAAGAATTATTTCGCTGAAGTATTCCACACATAAACCCCACATTATTTGAAACTCAGCAGCCATGAACAAGGCATAAGCTCTGCCTGCTTGGCACAATCACATCAGGTTATAGATCAAGGAAAAAAACCATGCCAATTTATGAGTCATTGTGATATATATGTCTGTCAAATTCCTTTCTAAACCTTATAAAGAACAGAGTGGAGATGCAATAAAGCACACTGTAGTTTTAAAACTCTTATTCATGAAATGTGATGTGATGTTTATGTTCGTTCCCATCCATTCCTCTCTTCTTGTGTATTTCCCAAAATTGTTTAGTGTTATTAAGTAAAGAGTAACTGAAATTTTGTACTGGAAAAGTGGCAAGCAATAGCAGCCATGCATAGTAAACAACAAATACATAGTGCTCCAACAAAAGGCATGTATATTTATGAGATAAAAGCCTCATTTAATAAATGTAAACTTTTTAAGTGTAGCATACATATTTATAGGAAAATCAGTAAACCACTGGCAAAAAATGTTGATGGTTTTTGACTGTTGAAACAGATACTTAAACAGGTTTAAAAATAAATAATAATAATAAATAGAAAAATAAATACAAAAACTAATTTGAACTGGCTTAATGTCTCTGGTACTGAATTATTAGAAAATGAACTAGTGGCTTATTGAAATTTTATTTTCTTCCTAATCGCAAATATTCCATACTTTGTGTAAGAAAATAAAATGATTACATCCTGGCACCTCTTTATTCCAGAGACACTGTCTCTTTAAGGTTTGTCTTTAATTTGTAATACAATAATGGATGAAATGAGATATTCCCTTAACACACATAACCTAAACCCCAGGACCCCATCACTGGTCCAGGCTAATCCCAATTTGCATTCTTACTTTCTTTTTTTTCCCCTGGAATAAATTTAGGCTTCAGTGTTGTTTATCACCTGCATTTGTCTACATTTAGCACTGTCTCATTCTTTCTCCCTCTCATTCGTGTTATTATGCCCAGCTTGGACTCCCCTCTCTCTGCTTAATGAGTTTAAAGCCCGTTATTGGAAAGTTTGATGTGCAGAGCTATGATGAACATTCAGTGCTTTTAATTAGCGGTCTAATTCCCAGTAACCTCACAGCAGGCATGCATTTGCCCACTTGTTCTAGCAGCGGCACAGGAGAGACTGCACTTATCAAATGGACATGTGCCAATTAATACTAATTTGTTAATTAATTGCAGTGGATACATGATGAAGGAGCATAGAGAAAGCATTTTGTTAAAAAGCTGTTTCAGTATCACAATGGTGAATTAATTATCCCAGCTGAATTACTGCAATTCATTGAGAACAATGTGCTTTGATTATAATATGAAGAAATATTATTTTAATAATATAAACATACCACTGGGCTGAGGTGGTGTGTACAGAGGGACCAAATGAAAATAATGTATGCTTTTGATGTACTTTTGCCTCTGATTAGGATTTATGTTTGTATTTCATTGTACTAAAAGCCAATCAATTCAATGATGCACTGAAATTTCTTTTTCCTTTTTAAATAAATGAGTAATATTTGTAAATTATGAATGAATGCTTAGGCTATGTTCAATACACCAAAAAGTTGATATTATTTAATTGATATTTATTGGATAATTTTATAAATAATTATTTCTGCATATTGCATACAGCTATTATTTTCTGTTTTTTATTCATTGATCAAAATTTACAGAAATCATTCCACATCCCCCGAGCCAAAGGACAGGCCTACAGCTCTGTCCTTTGGCTCGGTTTGCACTCGCAAGTCAGTTTAGCACACAAAATGCAAAGTATCTTTGATCTCTTTCTACCTGCAATTGAATTGTGCTTGAGTTGTATCCAAACTGGGAATACAGTACTGTTTACAGCTATTATAACATAAGTGAAAAGACTAAAAACAAAAGTTCCTTTTCAGACATTATGCAAGATTAAATGTGAGTGTAACTGGATAAAATGTACAATGTTCCATTCTTTACATTAAAAAAAAAT
The DNA here is from genome assembly GCA_033459395.1 of Hemibagrus guttatus. Classification (NCBI taxonomy): domain Eukaryota; kingdom Metazoa; phylum Chordata; class Actinopteri; order Siluriformes; family Bagridae; genus Hemibagrus; species Hemibagrus guttatus. The sequence continues at coordinate 4,012,841 of JAUCMX010000028.1, forward strand.
AAATAACCTGTATTAAATAAACAATAAAATAGACATAATCAAATAAATTAGCCTGTGGCCTTAGCTAGCCTTATCACCCCACCTTCTCTTTGATTCCTGTCCTGTAACAACTCTGTGATGATTTATTCTTTATTCATTCACTGTTCCTTACTTAGCTAAGATTCTTTTCTAAACTATGATTTGTACAGCTTTTTTTCTAGCATAATATCATAAAAGTGGCATATTTTCTTTCAGAAAGCCTGTATTCCATTCTGAACAAACCTCTTAAAGTAGTTTCAACATTTTCCTCTATGTGAGCTCCATTGCTAACATTTGGTAAAGAAAGAAAAATGGTCATATTTACCAGCCATTGGAAAATGGTGATGGAATTAAAACATACCTCACTGTAGAACATGATTTCAATGCAGCCCATTAAGCTCTTATCAACCTTATCACCCCCCTCCATACCCCCCTCCAGAGTACTATAGCCGAGCATGCATTTATTCTGAGTATTGACTTGAAGTAGTATGTCTCGGCTCTAATGCAATAAGACTCTAATCATTTCACAGAAAAGAGCAGGCTGTGTTCTCATTTTTTTTTCCTTGAAAGAATAAAAGGATCCTAATTATTAATAATCACCTTGTATGTGAAATCTCTCCTGCTTGCATTTGCTGAAGTTGAGGAGAATGATGTATTTCACAGCATTTGTAGCGTGTTTTTTTAATACAATCAAAGGAAATCTGACTGATGCTGCGAGTAGGTTCAGAGTAGACGCATTTATCTTTTTTTCTCATTTTTTTAACTTTTTCCTTTTCTTTCTTTTTCTTATTTTCTTTTTTATTTATCTAACTTTTCTCATTGTCCAGTGTTTACCAGCATGCTTGCATATAAGAGATATAACAATGGTATAAAGAGTATAAAAAGGAAAAGAAGGAAAAGACAGGAGGTATAGTTGTACTTTTCCTGCACTTCTTTATGCTACAATATTTACATTTTTTTAACATTTCATTATCAGATAGGTGACATATTCAGACTGACAAAGACAAGAACACAAAATAGTGGTACGTGTGTTTGATTTTTAAAGGGGAAAGGCAGGGAAATATTGACATATCAGTATCGACTCAATCGTCCTGATCATTCGAGCATAACAATTTTCTTCACAACTTGAACATGCAATATTTTATTCAAATTTATATTAAAAAAGTACTGCTATCTGTCTGATAACATTCTCATTTCCTCATGTTCGTACACAAACGCTCTGATACAAACATCTGATACCATGTGATATACGACATAACTCGTGTGTATGTTGTTTTGGTAACAAACAGAAAACACAACAATAGAGATCTGGACTTATTCATGATTAATGACAGCAGTCAAATAAAGCAAGCTGCAAGCTGTGAGGAAAATATCAAGGATATACTACAGCTTTTTCTACAATACATGTTCACAGAAAACTCAGCATGACGAATTTATGGCTGTCAGCACATGATAGCGGTTAACAACAGTTTTGTAAGAAGAAAACTGTCCACAGATAAGGCTAGGTAATTGAAAATAACAGCTCTTAACGAGGATGCTGTTCTTGACGATCGGCCACTGAAAACATAAAACATGCTTTAAGTCCAGCTGTACATAAGCACTTGTGAATTAGAGTGAAAACCCTAAGTCAAGGAAACAAATATAGCTCGCTAATGCACTACATTTTAAGACAAGTATGTTTTAATAATATTATAAAGACCAACCCTTGTATCTTAAGTGCATGAACACACATGTTTCATGGGCAATATTAAAAGCAAAGAAACAAACAGAGATACATAAAACGATGTCTCTGGTTGATAGATATGAACTTAGATCCTCATTTTGTTTTTGTTATAGGTTTCAGAGAGGACCGAAAAATGTCACTGTGCTCAGGCTGATGGAAAAAAAAGTTTTTGATGGTTTTGATGCATTAAAAAAAACTGCTAACAAACATTGCAAATAGAAGAAAAGCACAGCAGTGTACACAACTATAACGAAAAACAGTGTGATATTCGACATTTTCAGAGAGCGCTAAAGTGATGTTAAATGTACCATGAGAGGCTTTTCTGACTAATACTTTTACTTGTTTTTGAATATTGCACAATACTCCATTAACATTCTCTCTCTAAGTGCTTATAAACAATTGTGGCTCTTATTTTGAGATGCATGAACATAGTGAGGTGTTACATAAGTCAGAAAATTACAAAAAGGGGCAGTATTCCTCCTTCTATTTGAGTGGCCATTATATTGTGAAGGCTGCTATATGCGGGCTGTTCGCTGTTCTTGACATTTTGGTAATTAAAGAGATAGCACTGCAGAAAAGGGGAACAAAAGCATATTTCTGATTTCTACCTCTCCCACACATGCATTAGCCTATAGACCTTGCTCGATGTGTCATTTTATATAACAATAAGTGTATGTAGAGTGCATATATGTATCTTTAAATGAACAGCTTATAGTGTATAACTACTTCATGGACTAATCTGAGTACATATTCTGCTCAAGGACAAAATCACCATGATGCTCAGAATGACCTGCTGTGTTGCAGAACAAATTCTGCAGCCTTACTGGAAGGAGTGTTGTATAACTTGAAAGCAAATTATCTTTAAATTTCTACAATAAGTACATGAATTTCACAGTGATATTGAGATCATTTGGATTGAATAGATAACATGGTTGAATGTAATCTGACACTCTAAAGTACACTATATTGACAAAAGTTGTTGGACACCCCTTCAAATCATTGAATTCAGGTATTGTTTTTCAGGTTTTGGCCTTGGCCCCTTAGTTTAAGTAAAATGCCTCCAAGTCATTGAATTCAATGATTGGGCTTTGAATGATTGGGGTTGGGCTTGGCCCCTTAGTTCAAGTAAATCTTCAACATACCAAGACATTTTGGACAATTTCATGCTCCCAACTTTGTGGGACCAGTTTGAGGATGGCCCCTTCCTGTTCCAACATGACTGCGTACCAGTGCACAAAGCAAGGTCCATAAAGACATGGATGAGCGAGTTTGGTGTGGAGGAACTTGACTGGCCTGCACAGAGTCCTGACCTCAAACTGATAGAATACCTTCAGGATGAATTAGAGTGGAGACTGCGAGCCAGGCCAAAATTGGGACGTCTGCCTTTACATGCACATGAATTTAATATGGAGTTGTCCCGCCCTTTGCAACTATAACAGCTTCAACTCTTCTGGGAAGGCTTTCCACAAGGTTTAGAAGTGTATTTATGGGAATTTTTGACCATTCCTCTAGAAATGCATTTGTGAGGTCAGGCACTGATGTTGGACGAGAAGGCCTGGCTCGCAGTTTCCACTTTAATTCATCCCAAAGCTGTTCTAGGTTGAGGTCAGGACTCTGTGCAGGCCAGTCAAGTTCCTCCACACCAAACTCACTTATCCATGTCTTCATGGACCTTGCTTTGTGCACTGGTGTGCAGTCGTGTTGGAACAGGAAGGGGTGATCCCCAAACTGTTCACACAAAGTTGAGAGCATGAAATTGTCCAAAAGTCTTGGTATGCTGAAGCCTTTTATTGGAACAAAGGGGCCAAGACCAACTCTAATCACTGAATTCAATGATTTGGAGGCATGTACCAAAACTTTTGCCAATGTAGTGTATATGAGTAGGTCAGCTTGTTGGGTCAGGTAGTAGGGTTTATGATGGTGGTGACCAATATTGGGTTGATAATGGGAAACCCTGCATGCTGGTTTGGAGATGTGGATCTGAAAGGGAACAGTAATGCATCAGGAATTCTTTTAATATGTTATGCAATTAGTAACAATACAACCTAGGGGGTCTACACTCAAGTAATGTAATAATTTTTGCTCTTAAGGTGGATTAAAAAAAAAAAAAAAATAAATAAATAAATAAGGTTATCGGATGACTAGACTTCTAGAATAAAACAGAACACAATTAAATAAATAAATAAATATATAATAATTTATTTTGTTTATTTGTTTTCTGGCCCAAAACATATAACAGAATAAAAAGCATAAAAATCTACTTGTGCTACTTATACATTTAAAACTTTCCTGGGTTAAAAAATAAAACAAAAACATGGTTTCCAAATTGACTTTGGTTATTTAAGCATTTTTTTTTTAGCATTTTTAAGTGTAGATAGAGTTTCCTACTGGTGGTCCAGCGACAGGATCCTGCAGCCTGGGTTCGATTCCCGGGCAGGGTGCCAACCCAGCCACTGAAGAGTTAACTCTTAGTGCCGGTCCCAAGCCGAAAAATGGAAGGGTTGTGACAGGAAGGGCACCCGGCTTAAAACCTGTGCCAAATCATGCGGGTCAAATGATCCGCTAAAAACAGCCATTGTGCTGGACAAACACTAGGATTAAAAGAAAAAAAAAGTGTAGATAGAGTTTTGACTCTGAAAACTGAAGTTTCAAGGTGACCAGATGACTATTCTTCATCCCTTACTAGAAGGAAAATGGATGAAAGTAGATGAAGTTGAAAGGAGTGAACAGGTGAACAGGCTGCCATGTCAAACTGTTAGACTGGCACATACAGTCTTTCACACTTATGCATTCTGAACTCCAATTAAATGCCAATAAGCAGCTTTACAGAAATCCAGATGTACATGTAGCTCTCTATTAGACAGCAGCATGTAAAACCACCTGAGATGTCATGAAGGAGAAACCTTGAAATAGAAACCCATCCTTTTCTGGGTGACACCAGATGGTGGAATACTGACTACCTAATTAACCTCTGTGACTGTATACTATATATGTTAGATGCTAACTTTAGATGACTATGAGCATACTGTGAATATGAATCCTGAGCTGATTCCAGATCAGTCTTTATGATCACAGAAGCAGTTCATAAACACAAATCAACAGTATATGTGTGTGAGAATATACACTGAAGCAAGCATGAGGCATGGGAATGAAGTGATTTTGAATAATCCAAACTTTGGACAAAGTGCATGGCTCTTTGTTGAGGCTTCCTGGTGGATTTGAACTCTTGGATGCCTGTCCTGGCTCCCAGGGCTAAACTTTGAGCAAAGCTGTGTCTGAATTCAGACAAATGCTATCAAATGTTGCCATCATTAGAGCAACATGAGCAGTAGATTATTGTCTAAATGTGTGACATATTCAACAGAGATTAACAGTTTCTACTGGGAATTATAGTTTATGAACGTCAGATGGATGCATCTGAGTATGTGTGTATGGCTGGGCATAACAAGCTCAAGTCAGCTGGCCAAGGCTATAAAGGGAAGAGAGCTGCCAACTTGTTCAAAATCATATGCTTGTAATTTATTTGAAAATTGACTAGCAAGGTGTCTGTTTAGTTTCAGCCACAACACAATGGTTAAAATATACAACAGGGATTCCATGAGAATTTAAGATGATGGGGGACTGCACTTGTTTAATTTTTGTGTTATTATATGTAGTTTTAATGATTTGTTTAACTAGCCTCCAAATTATAGGATTACATTTCTAGTGCTATTCCTTGTTTAGACAATTACACTAAGCTATAAAAAGCAGGCTAGTTGCATGTGCTTTGTAATAGTTTCTGAAAACATTACAGACGAATATAACAGAATAAAAAGCAAGAATCTGCGCTAGTTATAATGTTGAGGCAATGTATCAATCTGAATTACTATGAAATGTATAGGAACAGGGTAGGCTTGGTGGTTAGCACGTTTGCCTCACACCTACAGGGTTGGGGTTCGATTCCCGCCACGTGCCTCGGGGGTTTCCTCCGGGTACTCCGGTTTCCTCCCCCAGTCCAAAGACATGTATTGTAGGTTGATTGGCATCTCTAAATTGTCCGTAGTGTCCGTGTGATTGCATGATTGAATGAGAATGTGTGTGTGTGTGCCCTACGATGGGTTGGCACTCCGTCCAGCGTGTATCCTGCCTTGATGCCCAATGATGCCTGAGATAGGCACAGGCTCCCCGTGACCCGAGAATAGATCGGATAAGCGGTAGACAATGAATGAATGTATAGGAACACACTCAACAGGAATCATGAGTAAAACATGCAATACAAAACAAAATGATCCAAATGATGGAGAGCTAGGTGTCGCTAGTAGATGTCAACTGGTTGTCTGTCATCAAATCATATTAGCAGCACTTCTTCAAGTCAAAGGTGCAGTGGATTAACCTGTCATAATCCTACATAGCTTCTGTGATGCCTCCCATACATCAAATAACTGTTCCAGTTGTTGTAATAGATCAGTTTGTGAAGGTCTGGGTTTCAAGTCAATATATGACACAACTTCCTACTACTTCAATTCACATGTTGAGCAGGTATTCCTCTTAGCTAAGCATATTGAGACACCAAGTAATGCTAATGAACAAAGAAAAATATCAACCTTTCAAGCATCGCTCACAGACACACCCACACACACACATATACACACACACAAAATGCCATGAAATGCCAAGGCAGTCATTTTTCACACTTGTGTATGCAAGGCCAACTCCAATATTCAATTAGGCCATGCTGTGATAGGCATAATGAGGCAGCACAGTGCTTGGCCCTGTCCTTTACCGCTGTGCCCTTGGCACAAAAAGCTGCTGCAATTAAATGACCAGATTAGTGTCATTGGGTATCTGACTTTAAAGCTCTACATTTGTTTTTGTTCCATTTGTTCACTTTAAAGCCATCTGATGGGTGATAATCAGAATATAGGCTAAATTAACTCACCTTCTTTGTTCTTCCAACCGAAGCTGTGACTTTAGTATTTGCGATGAAAGCACCAATTGCTTTATTTTTTATTTTATTTTATTTTATTTTATTATTATTATTTTTTTATATGCAAGCGACAGTGGAAAAAAAGGCCCATAGTGTAAAGGAAACCGAAATTGTGCACATTCAGAGCTGAGACATAAAAACAGACTTAAGTGCCAATGAGACAACATTCTACTGTTGTGCATGTAGAATGGGGTTTGTGAATAAAATGAATGATTTATTTTACGAATAAAATGTAGAACTACACCTACATAAAGATGTGTGCATAGGAGATGAATGCTCAATCAACTTTTCTTTTATACCAAGAGACTAAACCAAAACATCAGCAGTATTTTATGAAAAAAGTCTTAAAAGAGCTATAAAAAAATCCTACATCTCAAGCACACAAGGCCACAGACTAGACTCCTAATAGATGTTCATTTGAATGCATGCCATCCTTTAATTTATATTTTATGTTTCAATGCATCACATTTTAAAGCAAAAAAAAAAAGCTAATTTCTTTTTCAGTCCGAATTTTCTATCCCTTGATTTTTTTAAGCTTAAAGGCAAGTGCTTGTGTGTCCAGGGGCAGGTCTAGATGCTGGTCTACTGAAGAACTTTATGCGTCAATTCAAGAAAACCCTGCCAGTCTTGGATGCGTGAACTGCACACATAAAAAATTTGAATATTCTACAATCTGCCAAAACATTAAAACCACCTGTCTAATATTTCATATCTGCTAGCAAGCAGATCCTTTAAGTCCTATAAGCTGCGAGGTGGGGGAGGAGCAATTTGTATTCTATAGTAGTTCTTTTGTTGGATCAGACCAAATGGACTAGCCATCACTCCCCATGCACATCAATGAGCCTTGGGAACCCATGACCCTATACGTACTGGTCAACCAGTTGACCATTTTCGATAGATACAAACCACTACATCCCTTAAGACCTGCTGTTTTGGAGATGCTCTGACCCAGTCATCTAGACATCACAATTTATCCTTGTCAAAGTTGCTCAGATCCAAACACTTACCCATTTTTCCTGCTTCCCACAAATCAACTTTAAGAATTGACTGTTCACTTGCTGCCTTATATATCCCACCCCTTGAGAGGTGCCAATGAAATGTGATAATCAATGCTACTCACTTCACTTGTCAGTGATTTTAAAGTTAAAGCTGATCGGTGTGTATTTAAGCATGTATATAACCGATTCTGAATACCAGGAACTTTCCCAGTGTAGCTTCCATTTTGTCATTTCAACAGCTAAAAGCTAGAGATTATAGTCTGTGTGTTTGCAGTGATTAATTGTCTGAAGAACGAATGTGTAAAAAAGAAACTAAAATACATGAAACACAGGGAAAATCCAAATCTCACAGAATGCTGTCATTAAAAATGCATTTATCGGGTGGATTAATCTTTTACATGTCTAATCTTTATAATCCAACATAGTGAACATGTGGCTTCATACTTAATATATGAATATCTGAGCAATTATTCGGTTCTGGTCATGATCTAGTCCACTAAATCCATCTCATATGTTATAATGACTGATAATATAATAGCCGCTATCATAATGTCTAAATATACATGTGACAGAACAACACACTGTCTGAAGGAAAGAAGCAGAGCCATGGAGTTGCATCAGAGAATAAATCTTGGGTTGCCTCCCACAGAGTTTAGTACACTAGCCATAAAAAGTCCAAAATAAAGCTTATCCATTTGTCATACTGACCTATATAGATAAAATCTGGAGTATATGGGCTTTAATGCCAGCCACTCAGATCCTAGCAGACATGAACTGCCATTCCTCATAAGAGCTTCATACTAATAGGCTTTTAGCATGAAGCAGTTGGATAATAAAGGACCTTGTTCAAGTGCTGAGGATCTGACAAACGTTTCTTCTAGTACCCCATGCAAACTCTGCTGAAGTTCTGACGAAATGGCTTAGCTTCTGAGCTATTGCGTTTTGAATGGCAGAAAGCATGGCCACCTTTATGTTCCTGACACTAAGTCTAAGCTTCTTTAGAGAAGATTATCCTCCTTCCTGGTGTGCTGAGAGCAACACTGCCACATGGGTTAGCTTTAACAGTGACCTGCAGCAGTAATCGAACACCATGGCTGGATTAAACACCTTTCTTTGCTAACGGGATCAAGATGAAAAGACGTAAACAGGATGTACAAACATAAGTTTGAAAAAAAAAAATAGAAAGGTGGCACCCTAAGGTCGAACTTATCGAGTTCATTGAGTCAACACAAAGCCGAAGAAGGAAAGATGGAAAAATGATGCAGCATTCAGCATCCGAGAACTCAAACAGGCAAGCCAATGCTGTGAATGTTCAGTTTTAAAACAAATAACATGGCCAGACAAATGCAAACAGGTAATACATCATTCTCATAGATTGTCCTGCCAAGTGATTCCCCAGCGTGGTATAATGTATGTCTAATGTTTATTCTTTTCATGACTGCTTTGTTTGGACGAAGCTAATCTAGCACAAGAGAGTGTCATCTATCATACACTAGTATGGGTTAATATGAAGGTTATTGTGGGAGCTCCTGGGGGAATGTCTTGTAAAAATGAACAGTCAATTGGAAAGAAAAAAAAAAAACAATAGTGGATTACTGTTTATTCTCATATTTTATTCACATTTTTTGCTATCTGTCCAATTTTCTGTTCATCTGGACTAAAATAGACAGATTTCCCCATCATCTTCATCATCTCAGAATAGAAAAGAACTTAGCTGGTACTCACCAGTAAGGCACCAAAAGTAGAAATGCTCCGTGACCAGGCAAATGCTTACTGAGTTATATCAGTTTATGACACTAATACACACTGTCCCCGATCTCGAGAGCCCCGCCCTCAAACACACACACACACACACACACACTTCTGCCAGACTCACACACTCCTGCCACAGGAGGCAGCCCATTATTTTCACATCAGGGGCTTCAAAACCCTGGCTATATTTAGACTTATGTAGGGGATCCTGTGTTATGACATTTGTCTTGACACACGATGCTACGAACTTAAATGCAAAGGAAGAGCAACACTGATAGTGTGAGCCAACCAACAGCTAATAAAAAGGTCATGAGAGTGAGATGAGGAAGAATACAATGGATAAATAATCTATAAACAGCTAAGCGAAAGTGACACCCGAGCACAATCTCATGCAGTAAGATGGATCCTGCATTATACCAATTCAGCTCATTTTATCCATTAGACACTTGGGGATTAGTGTCACTGTAGGACAATCATCTGGTCTCCATCTTCACACAGTGAGAAGAAAAAGACATTCCTGCCATTCTCCATCCCCAAAAGACCTATTCTCTATTATTCTCTTCTTATTTTCTTTTCTTTTGTTGCTCTGGCTAAAATAAGATCTTACTGCTGATCCTCAATAGTCCAGAAAGTCCAGCGTGCAGCGTTCAATGTGTCTCGTCTTTATTATTGCCCACGTCTTTTCATAGATATAGAAAAGGAGGGCAAAAAGAGTTCAGGGAGCTGAAAGTGCTCCAGTTATGAATGCCACACATCAGAGATAATGCTCTGTGGGTTTTGTCTGAAAGTGTATGACTAAAATAAATAATCTGTTAAGTCCCAGAGCATTAGCTGTTTGAATTCCGACAAGGCCATAGTCATCCATGAGCCTATAAGAGTGTAATTGGCCCTTTTCTCTGGGCAACAGGGATACTTTTACTCTCTTCTCTCCATGCTAACTATCTGCAGGCTTATGCTAGATGATATATAGTATACAGACGATGGCAGATAACTTTCCTAATGATGTGCCTGGACTAATTTTGTGAACATTTGAATTTATGTTCATTTGTGCAGACTAGAAAATGGACTACCTTCTACAAAAATAGTAAATAATGTTGGAGGGATGGAGGGATCCCTATGCATGATATATAATAAAGAATGAATGAATCAATCAGTAAATAAAAAAGTTCTTTTGGCTGCTACTGTGTTTTCCACTGCACTTTTATATAGGCTGATCTGGAAATATTAGGCAGCAGATTAAAGCAATCATCTCCACCGGAAAAGTCTGACGCTCACACACACACACACACACACACACACACACACCCAGGACCCATCCCGTGCCCACTCTTTGCACAAATTTGACCCCACTAAGCAGATTGAAATTCCAGGTCATTTGAGAAATTGCCTACAGCAGCAAGGTTGAGCCCTTACCTGTTCAGGAAAAGAAAAACGAGGGCGGGAAAGTCCATGTCAAAGATCAGGATCAGTGTGTGCATGCTAAAATATGCCCTGCAATGAACTTACAGCTGCAGTGGCACTATGTGATAACGCCTAATAACCTATTGATCATGGGGTCTACAACCTGAATCAATATAGACATTTATAAAGCCTTTCACCTGGAGCACAGCTGCTGCTGCATGGTGCGAGTGGCTGGAATACTGGCACATGAATGCTCACCCATATTTCCAGGAAAATACAACTTCCAAAACACAAGTGCAAAGACTGACAATATTTCTCTCTCTTTTTAAAAATACAATTATGGTTAGAAATAGATTTCTTACTGGGAATGTTTTTTTTTATAGCAATGCAAATGAATTATTAACCATTTTTAGCTAAATTATTCTAATCTTTTTGTTAGTTATTAGGAATAAACGGAATATAAATCAACTTCAGGCAAACGAATTCATTCATTCATTGCCTACTGCTTATCCAATCTATTCTCGAGTCACGGGGAGCCTGTGCCTATCTCAGGTGTCATTGGGCATCAAGGCAGGATACACCCTGGACAGAGTACCAACCCATCGCAGGGCACACACACACACTCTCATTCACTCACGCAATCACACACTACGGACAATTTAGAGACGCCAATCAACCTACAATGCATGTCTTTGGACCGGGGGAGGAAACTAGAGTACCTGGAGGAAACCCCCAGTGGCACAGGGGTTTCCTCGTGTGAGGAACATGAGGGGTTTCCTCATGTGTGTGGAGTTAAAAGAACTCCACACACATGGCAGAGGCGGGAATCGAACCCCCAACCCTGGAGGTGTGAGCTAATGATATAAAATGAGTCAAGACTCATGGCTTTCAGTGTGAGATGATTTTTCCCTCTGTTGGGATAATCTTACTCAGAATTTTAGTGGATGAAGATAGCACCTTTAAATTTTAGATGCATCTCAAAGAGCAGAAATGAGTTTGCTATCACCATTTATATTGAAGTTAGAAACATTTGTGTGAAAAAAAATAAATGCTTTTTGTTTTCTAGAACTTTTCTATGAATATATTGCCCCTAGTAGGTTGAATAAAAATAGATTATGAAAAACTACATATTATAATTTCACAGAGTGTCTACTTTCATGTGAGACATTAAGCACCACCATGGAGTGTGACATGACTAAGAAATTCAATGTGGAACATGGACACAACCAAAATAAATAAATAAATAATTTAATGGAAAGAGTAACACAAACCCATTTTTTTTACACTTGGGGCTACTATATCACTCAAACACTCGCTACACCGTAAACACACCCTTTTTGTTTTTAGACAAGCCGAGCCAATAACATAAGGTTATCTGTTGGAAAATCTTTAATAAAGAAAAATGAAAATGAACCATTTTAACACAACAATAAAGAGCTAAGGCTAACAAAGGCAGCTTGTGTGTTAGCTATTCTGCAACAAATAATTGAAGTATATTTTAAGCGTTGGTGTGAGTGTATGTGACCAGATTGTTGAGTCTGGAGTTTTTCTGCTGATGTACATGGAAAGTCAGGATTTCTACAGGCAGATGGTGCAGACATATGGGCGTTTAAAACACTGAACTGTAAGCAATGTAGAAATAGCCCTCGCCGAGCGACAGTATTATTGAATAAACAGAAGTAGGAGCTGATTTGACTGCCAACTTGGAATATAATCCCTGAATGAGAGCGCACATGTGCATGCAGTTTACTAGACATGCTCACACAAGCACACACGCACATAACCCAACAACAACTGCAAGGTTGCTACTTCCTGGATTAAAGCCACTGCAGATAGCATCCCTAATATACAGAGTGGTAATAAAATTCATTCATTCGTTGTCTACAGATTCCCGGGGAGCCTGTGCTCAGGCGTCATTGAGTATCAAGGCAGGATACACCCTGGACGGAGTGCCAACTGATCACAGGACACACACACACTCTCATTCACTCACGCAATCACACACTATGGACCATTTAGAGATGCCAATCAACCTACAATGCAATTGCTATTGAAGCTGTAAGACATGAAAAATGCAACTGCAAATAGACTTTGCTTTTCCGTTTAAAATTTGGCAGACATTGCACATGCACGTACATAAAAATGCAAAGACTAACATGTGACTTGTATTTTAATTCGAAAGCTTAAACAGAAACAAAATTTGCAGTTTTTTTTTACTTTAGAAAATTCTTCCATAACTATAATTTGTAAACGCTGCAAATGAAATGTCATGTTGAAAAATTCACTTGAATTATTTGCATTCGTTTCAGAAATTTGGTGCGTATAACTATAGCTAGCTAGCTGGAGCTTCTTTCTTTAACTAGCGTCTTAGCTGAGGAATGAGTTGAACAATGCTGAGTCAGCATTTTCGCACTTTTCTTTTCAATTGTCCCTGGTGGGTCAATGGTTTTTGGTCAAAATGGTAAATTTTTTCAACGGTTTTTGGTTAAATGTCTGAAATAAGCAAATGTGTCTGAAGTTAAAACAAGCTCAAGATATTTTCACAAGCGGGAAAACCAGGTAAAATTTTAATAGAAAACACAGAGGAAAAAGGTCATTTGAGTTTATTTGATACATTCATTGTCTACCGCTTATCCAAACTATTTTCGGGTCACGGGGAGGCCTGTGCCTATCTCAGGCGTCATTGGGCATCAAGGCAGGATACACCCTGGATGGAGTGCCAACCCATTGCAGGGCACACACACACACACACACACACACACACACACACACTACAGACAATTTAGAAACGCCAATCAACCTACCACGCATGTCTTTGGACCGGGGGAGGAAACCGGAGTACCCGGAGGAAACCCCCCAGGGCACGGGGAGAACATGCAAACTCCACACACACAGCGGAGGAATCAGCCAGAATCAAACCCCCAACCCTGGAGGTGTGAGGCAAACGTGCTAACCACTAAGCCACCGTGTCCCCCTTCTTTGATACAGTAAAGTCGAAATTTTCTAGTAGTACACTTATAGACCACTTTTTTTTCTTTTTTTTTTTTACAGAAATTGCTAAATGTGATTTTGGTATGCGTTAAAATCAGTAGAAATGTCCAAATGTGAATCGGTAGAAACTACTCAATGCTAGCTGCTATAATTTCAGCCTGACAGGAAAATTCTTGACAAGAATTCTAGCAAGCAAGAGCAATTTTCTTCAATTTCATGCAAATTAAGCCCTCATATTAAACCACTTAACTACAGGACAAGGAAAACCAGGACATTGCCTGAAGCCCCAAATATTAATAATGAGCATAAAAGTTGATCATTTAGATCAATAAAACCAGTGAACACTTTTAATCTCTTCCCATCCCATTAGTAAGTCTGTGTATTGTGCAAATCTGTTTAAATGAACCTGCACATACAGTAGCACAGTATAAAATGAAGAGCACATGATCTATCAGGGAGACAAAGGAGGAAAAAAAACAGAAAAAGAAGTGTAAATGACCTCTTATTATTGTCTAATTTTATTTCATCAAGTTCATGCATTTATTTTAAAGGATGCTTGCTGTAGCGTGGGAAAAAAGGGGATATTGTGTCATAAAAAACAGTGAGGAATAAAAACAGAGTAATGTCATGCCTGCATCTTAAAATACATTTTTCTAAATTGTTTGTTTAGTACCTGACTGCAGGAGGCACAAGGTTGGTGTTCCAGATTTGGTTCCAGATTTACTGCCTTTACAGTTCATTTTGATGATATAAAATAGACGGCGTGAACTTGCTAAACTGCCATTCATCTATACAGCAAGCTAGCTATATATATTTTTTGTTTCTAATAACGGCAGAATAGATAAAGGTGATAATTTAAGTATTTCATCTCGGTTTAAAGGAGTTGTTGAGCACTCGTCAGAGCTTGTTATGGAGTTGAATACATTATTTGATAATAGTCAATTTTTCATGTGTGGAAGTGGCTCATTTTTATGGATTTCATGTAAAGTCGTGTATGTAAGATTATTAAAAGAAAATGGTACAATTATTTTTTGTTTTCTCTCTTAGCTCTTACGGTGTGTTCACTGTGTATTAAAGAAGCTTTACTTACTGGAAGATACAACATTAAAGAAAACTGTGAACCATCAGGACTATTATTAAGTCAGATTCCTGCTAGAAGAACACCCAGGATAGTGGAGGAGAAATGAATTATGGATTGCAACAGAACGCCAAAAAGTAATATTAGCTAATAATATTATATACATTAGGTTGTCTTGATTTTTGGCAAGCAAGCAACTTGAGAAATTATTTCTCTCTGCCAGGAGAGGCCCAAATTGTCTCCTTAGCTCTTTTTTGTCAGAGAACATTCATCATAGTTAAAACTACAATATTATTACAAATGTATAGTAGAAATGCAAATGTATAGTATTAAATAGCGTAATGAGTTGGAGAAGCACCTGTCTTGACATAAAGTGGTATTTTCTGTCTTCACTGGGATCCTGAGCTCACTATATATTCATATTCCTAATCTTGGCTAAAAGAAGTGCAATCCAATGTAGCCTTCACCTGCTGTAGCTCGTCTGCTGCAAGTCTCAGTGTGTTGTGGTTTCTGAGATGCTTTTCTGCTCAACACGGTTGTACAGGGTGATGTCAGCAGATCAAACCAGTCTGATCTCTGTCTTTCTCTGATCTCTGTAATTAACATGGTGCTTCCACCCACAGAACTGCTGCTCATTTGGTGTTTTTATTTATTTATTTGTTTATTTTAAACTTTAGAGATATCAAACCAGTCCATCTGGCACCAACAACCATTCCACTGTAATCCAATTGACCATTACAAGAAATTAACTTGTTCTTATAAAATATAATATATTTTGTATAATCTAAACAAAATCTATGCACTACAGCAGACTATTTTGCACTGCACTGAAAATCGTGTCTTTTTCTACCTATTCCAGAGAGTCCAGCATTATTTTTCATCTGGAAAGAATGGATACATATGTTCCAAATTATGACTCGCAATGCATTAACAGCAGAAGCCGCTAAATTGGAAACAATGCTTATTGATTCAGTCTCCTGTAGATTCACCTGTGCACTGTGTACATATCCTTCCTGGCTTTGATCCTCATGTAAACAATAGACTTAAAAGATTGCTCCTTGTTTCACTAACATCTGTTTTAGCGTATTTTTCCCCCTGCTGTTCTTGCCTTCTGTTTACTTCAGACTGTCTGGCTGTAAGTAACTACTGCATACATCAGTCTCTCAGTGTCCTTTTTTTTTTTGCAAGTTATTTCACCCTGTTGATTTCACAGTGCCTAATTAAACATGTCATGATTCTGGGATAAACTATTTTGTTAGCACTTTTGTCAACCCTTAACAAGGCATGGTCATGTTAAGGGTTGAGCATGAATGAAAAGTCTGCATGAATGAAGACTTCAGATAAACCAAAAAAGTATAGAGAATAGTTAAGGAAATGGGTGAGAGGCATAGTAGTGGTGTTAAAAATAATTGGTGGTTAGCACGTTTGCCTCACACCTCTAGGGTTGGGGGTTCGATTCCTGCCTCTGCCATGTGTGTGTGGAGTTTGCATGTTCTCCCCGTGCCTCGGGGGTTTCCTCCGGGTACTCCGGTTTCCTCCCCCGGTCCAAAGACATGCATTGTAGGTTGATTGGCATCTCTAAATTGTTCGTAGTGTGTGATTGTGTGAGTGAATGAGAGTGTGTGTGTGCCCTGCGATGGGTTGGCACTCCGTCCAGGGTGTATCCTGCCTTGATGCCTGATGATGCCTGAGATAGGCACAGGCTCCCCGTGACCGGAGAATAGATCGGATAAGCGGTAGACAATGAATGAATGAATGAATGAATTTGATAACGTTACTGTAGATCATCTCCAAAAATCCAATATTATATATTGTATTAAAAAAATGCAAGGTTAAAACTTTAAAAGATCTTCATGTTTCTGCACTGATCAGCAGCACAGGCATATTCATTTATTGTCTACCGCTTATCCGATCTATTCTCGGGTCACGGGGAGCCTGTGCCTATCTCAGGGGTCATTGGGCATCAAGGCAGGATACACCCTGGATGGAGTGCCAAGCCATCGCAGGGCACACACACACACTCTCATTCACACACTACGGACAATTTAGAGATGCCAATCAACCTACCACGCATGTCTTTGGACCGGGGGAGGAAACCGGAGCACCCGGAGGAAACCCCCAAGGCACGGGGAGAACATGCAAACTCCACACACAAATGGCAGAGGCGGGAATCAAACCCCCAACCCTGGAGGTGTGAGGCAAACGTGCTAACCACTAAGCCACCGTACCCCCCCCCCACAGGCATATTGTTAATCTTTTTTTTTTTTTGGCATAAACTATCTCTCTGCACCTATTTAAAATATTTTATTAGACATGTAACTGCCAATATTAATGTTTCAATATTTTTTGTATAGTTTGAGAGTTTCTCTATTAGCAGCCAGTGCACTTAAATTATTATTATTATTATTATTATTATTATTATTATTATTATTAATAATAATAAGAATAAGAATAAGAATAAGAATTGTAAAATATTGGCTGTGTAGGTATATCAATTGTCAAATATTGTCCGTGATACCATGTCTTTGGGAGAAAACTGGAGTACCCAGAAGAAACCCCTAAAGCACAGGGGTTGTAATAGTACAAACATGGAATTCAACCCCCAACCCTGGAGGTGCAAGGCAAACAAACATGCTAACCACTAAGCCGACGGTACCCCACCACAAGTGCTACTATTACAGGAAAATAAACAATTCTGCATTCACTGTCCTAATATTTGTATTCACATGAACATGAAGTATGTCGTTGTCAGGATGGCAGGAAGCTTACGCTGAGTTAATGCACAAGCGTATTTCTGAGACACAGAGACGAGGATATATTACGCAGCCTCTTTTCTCTCACATCTGTACGCAGGCACATATCTTCTTCTAAATTTGTCTGATGAAGAATCTTACTGGCCATGACATGGGTCAACACCACTACTCAATTATAAGCCTCTAAAGTCTCGGCAAATAACTTAAAACCCACTCAAACCCATATTAGGGACTTTATGGCCAATTACGGAAAAGGCTGCAGAGAGCACAGTGATGTGACTAGAGAAAATCACAGTTCCCATTACAAGCATGTCACCTTGTGGTCTTCACCCAATAATACTAGTAATGTACTCTTTCCAGGGGGAAAAAATCAGTGGAAACCACTAAGTGATCTTTTCATTTTCTTTTAGCATCAGTTGCCTTACAAGCTGTGCAGGATCACGGTGCATAAGAAATTTTAGGAATGTTAAGGTTAGGGCAAGTGGTGAAGATGAACCTTGAGGCCTTTCTTTCTTCATTTGTATGCACTCCAATAAAATCACCTTCACATTCTCATCCATGTCCAGCTACTGATTCTCACAGAACCTTTCCTCTGAATGAGTTCATGGCAATAGGGACCAAGGCTGAAATTCAAGGAACTACAATCTGAGATTTTGTGAAAGACTGGGAGAGTTTCTTGACTTGAAAGAAAAACTACATGACCGCTTACACCATGGGATCTATTTTAATGAAGGTGCAAAATATAATTTGCTGCTATAACACTAGTAGGTTTTATTATCATTTGTCCCTGATTTCACCCAGTTGCCATTTTCAGGGTTAGAAATGAACATCTCTTTGCTGACACTGGTAGAGCAGTGCAACAGAAGGTGTGACATTTAAAATCTGTTAGGTCCATGGGACTTTCTAACCCAATTTGATCTTAAAAATTTCATTTAAACTACCACCTGTCGAGACCCCCTCTTAAAGCAAATGGTGTTAGCCTGACCAGCTTTAAAAGTTCTGCCTCATTTCTTTCAACCTGGTTTTGTAGATGTGAACTTTTTATGTCAAATGTATGCCACTATTAATAGGCTCCTGCTTCCATATAATAACTAAATACATTTTTTCCCCATTACAAATACAATGTAGACCATTAAGGTGTTACTTCTATTATAATATCAAAGACTATCGACTACAGTTGTGTCAGTCGGCATTCGACCATGGCCGCAATGCCACATAGGAGATGATGTTTTAATCCAAATTACATAAATATAGATGCTGATCAGCCATAACATTAAAATCATTGACCGGTCAAAAAACCACAAACTTTGACCATTTTTGGACCCCTTTTCCTGACATTTTACCAATATTAGACCCTACCAACTGACAATTTACATATCTACTTTTTATAATAATTTTCCTCTCTCTTTTCCTGTTTTACTTCTGGACTTTATTATTTACATTTATCATTGATCTTTGTAGTCTTGCCTTTGTTTAACGATATTTAATGATATTACAAACATACTGTGCGGGAATATTTTCATATTTTTGTTAAGTGTTATGATAGAAAATAAGGAATGTGTTGATACCTTTAATGTATTTGCATACATCATACCTGTACATTCCCAATAAAAACATCTTTAAAAAAATTGGTGGTGTGAGTAACATTTATAATCTCCTCACAATGGCATCTGTCAAGGGATGGGATTTATTAGGCAGCAAATCGATCAGTCAGTTCTCAATGTTGATGTGTTGTAAGCAGGAACAATGGACACGAATAAGCATCTAAGCAAGTTTCACCATGGACTAGTTGTGATAAGATAACTGGGTCAAAACATCTCTAAAACAGCAAGTATTGAGGGGTGTTCCTGGTATGCATGTGTATCTACCAAAAGTGCTCTAAGGAAGAGGAACTAATGAACCAGCAGCAGGGTCATCACTGATGCAAATTAAGGTTAATTTGTCTGGTCCGATCCCACAAAAGAGCTACTATAGCACGAATAAATTGCTGAAACATCCAGGTATTCATGTAGATGTTACTTTGACACACACCACCTACCTAACACTGTTGTAGACCAAGTACACCCATTCATGGCAACAGTATTCCCTTATGGCAGTGTCCTCTTTCAGCAGGATAAAGCTCTCTACCACGTTGCAAAAACTGTTCAGTTTTTGCAATGATTGAAAGATTTGAGAACATGACAAAGAGTTGAAGGAATTTCCTCCAAATTTCCCAAGTATCAATCTGATTTAGCATCTGTGGGATGTGCTGGATGAACAAATCCGATCCATGGTGGCCAAGCTTCTCAACTTGTGGAGTCCAGAATTTTACAAAAGACAACAGTATTCAGGTGGTTTTAATGTTATGTATGATCGGTGCAGGTCAATGTAATAAATATAGTTTATACATTATTCAACAATAAATAATATTGAGCTCATTATTATCAAGTATTATTTCGTCATGCACATTTTCACAATAAAACAATTCAGTTTGTTTAAACGTATAACAACTAGTTTTAATTTTATTTCAAAATGGGTTATTTCAAAATATTAACTTTTTATTTTATAATGTCACTTTTATTTCAAAATAGCCAATTTATTCCATTGTACTGTAATCTTTCAGTCAACAGAAATGCAGCTGAACCTATTCAGTCACTGGCTAATCCTTTTCTATCGATTGTTTTGCTAGGAGCAGTTAATATGTTTCTAGCACGAGACTACTTGCTAGCTAAGTGTGTGGCAAAGTTGTTCAGTGAACTCTGTAATGTGATGTTTTCTTCAGCCCGTCCAACAGAGTGACATTATGTAACAGCTGGTGCTATTTCGACCCACAGTGAAGGTTTATTAGAAATGCTCGAGTGCAGGAGAGGCTGGTAAATGTGCTAGTAGGTCTAAGCCCTATGTCTTTCAAAGATCAAAAAAAAGATCAATTTAAGGATACAACCTTTCTTTTTACAGTGTTGGTCTTGAGTGTGTGTGTGTGTGTTAATCTATTATTATTATTATTATTATTATTATTATTATTAGGGCTTGTTCCACACAGGGTCTCAGGGAACCAGGAGTCTATCCCAGGGGACTCAGGGCACAAGGACATGGTCCAAACCCATCACAGGGTACAATTACACACACTTCCACAACCTTCCGTACACTACACATAATTTAGACATAAATACAACACATGTCGTTAGACTGGGGGAGAAAACCAGAGTACCTGGAGGAAACCCCTGGAGCACAAGGAGAAAATAAAAATCCCACACACTCAGGGAGGAGGCGGGAATCAAACCCCCAACTCTTCCAGAGCTGAGACAAACTACTAAGCTGCTGTGCTCCTTATTATCCTTCTAATTCTTATTATTGTTCTATATATAAATATGGAAAGTCGTATCATTTTGTAACAGTCATGGACTACCAGCATGAAAAAGTCTTAAGGACAGAAAAGTTTACAGTTTCTGAGTAAACTGACAAGCATTTCATTTTTTTTTTTTTTTATTTCCTCCAAAAGAGAGAAAATAAATTTTTGATGAAGGAACAACTGTTTAGCGCTGCTATAACATAAGTAATAACAGGAAGTAACTTGTCTCAGAGACATTCCATGATATTAAATACTATAAGAAAAACTATAAATTTAAACATAAGTACAAAGTATCATTCATTAATACATGAAAACTTACATATACAATGGATGACACATTTGCTTATGTATAAAATAACACACTCCATTCTGGAATGTGTTAGCTTTGTATTTAACAGCACAATAAAAGGTGCATTGTGTGTTGTTCCCTAAATATTTCACCAGCCTTCATCCTACAAGCTAATGTGTTTTAAGGATATTCCCTCAGTTGTAGTATCAGTAAGAATGAGGTTGGTAGATGGGTATAATCATAAATAAACACCTTTGTTTGCATTATATGCCTAAATACTTCTAGGATGATTTACTTCTCTCTGTGATGTTAGCTGATGAGAGCTCTTCCTTCTAAGATGAGCCTCCATAGAAAGAACATGCTTGGTTCATGCTGCAGTTCGGTGAGCACAAACCGT
Organism: Hemibagrus guttatus; assembly: GCA_033459395.1. NCBI lineage: Eukaryota > Metazoa > Chordata > Actinopteri > Siluriformes > Bagridae > Hemibagrus > Hemibagrus guttatus. The sequence continues at coordinate 4,034,538 of JAUCMX010000028.1, forward strand.
TGACGTGGCTTTGTTTGGCATCTCCTGAGCAGTGTGTGTAAACCCAAGCTCACTAGCTCATTTAAAACAATAAATGCAGCGTCCTTTTCACACTGAACTGCCAAAGACTCCCCAGCACAGTGAAAAGGCCATGGTCGCCTACAAACTGTTGGCAATTAACAAACACTTCCCTGGCAGGAAGGGGTGAAGAATGGAGCCTCTCCCAGGAGACTACGGGCACAAGTCAGCGTACACCCTGGACAGGATGCCAGTCTATCTCAGGGCCCAATCACACACACACACATCACACTCACATACTACGGACAATTTAGAGATGCCAATCAACCTGCAATGCATGTCTTTGGACTGGGGGAGGAAACCGGAGTACCCAGAGGAAACCTCCAAGGCGCAGGGAGAACATGCAAACTCCACAGAGTTAGCAGAGGCGGGAATCAAACCCCCAACCCTGGAGGTCTGGGGCAAACGTGTTAACCACCAAGCCACCACATTTACTTTGAAGATGATCAACTGATACTATAAAGATTATACGTGCAAGTTGACGAGGCTGCCATAAATTAGCACACATAGATTAGTACAGAAAAGGTAAAAAAAAAAAGGTGTTTAATCCTTCTCTTCTCTGGAGACAGTCAAGAGATGTCATGCCTGAAGCTCTCAGATTATTTTAGGGATCATGTCTTCCTTGTAACTAGTTGATTTTATTGGCTTAATCCATAAAACAAGTTATGTCCATTCCTTTAAATGCAGGGTCTAAAGGGGTTTAATGGACAGTCTGATTTAGTCCCTCAAGGAATTCGGGTTATTTTGTAATTGTTGCAAACAAAAATGCTTAAATTTGCGGTAGCATTTCATAAAATTTTTTGCTTTTTGCTTGAATTTCTGAAAATGCAAGCACAGGATTCTTCTTTTAAACTCCTATTAGTGAAGACACATATGTAATTAATTTCTAGGACAGCTGTTTGGTGCACATGAATCAAAGAGGGTGCTGGCTGAATGTGTGTCGTGATGATCTCACAATACAAATTTTGTGGCATGAAATCTGCAGAAAATCTGTCATTTTGCAAAATTGCAATATCCTCTGAATATCTTAGAGTTTGCTTGATTTTTGTTCATTTATGCGACTACAAAATCAGAAAATCCTAGAAAGAATGCTTATTCATACTATTACCATCATCTATACATAGTTCATTCCTTTTGAGTCCCTGAGATCGGGGTTTTCATTTCGTAATTTCAGCTAGACTATAAATTAACAGTTTTTAACCCAGTTTTTAACAGAGTTTAAATGAACAATTTGTATTTTTTTTTTCACTCTCATTATTAGGCATCTTTAAAAAATAAAACAGCACTTGATGTAGCACAAACCTAATATTTAGCAATTTTTAAAAATTATTATGAAAATAAAATACAATAAAAAACAATATTTATATCATGTGCCAACTTTAATAATGGAGACAATTTGAAACTATGTGAAAGTTGTAGTTTGAGTATGTCTACAGTCTAAATTTCAGGATTAAATCATCATTACGCATGCTCTGAATATTACACAAACATACTTTTGGGATGATTGACAGCCAATGCTACATAACTCTAGCATGCCGTATTCTGAAAGAAACCGAAATTTTTATTTTCTTACACAAATGAGTTTAGATTTAGAGATTATGTACTGTACGCAGGTCCGATTTTGTCCTATTGTTTTGGTTTATGTGCAACAAAATTAACTATTCATCTGAAAATGCACAGTGTTTAGTTATAGTTTAGTATATATATTATATATATTAGCTAGTTACATTAATTTCTCTGAGAATGGTCCATGTAAAGCTGTCAAGGCAGTGAAGCTCAGTAAACAACCAGTGTGAAATACAGAGACAGTGAAATGGAGATATACTGTACAGAGGAAAAGGAATAGTGATTGTCTGTCAAAAGCAATGGATAGCAGAGCAGAACTATACACTTGGAACAGGCAGGTAAACGAGTGAAAGGTACAAAAAAAGACTTGCTTGCTGAAGTATATGGTCACGCTATGAGAAATGGGACTGAGATTGAGAGACTGGGAGAAAGGTGTACTTTCTTCTTCATGGTGAATAATATCTGTGAATAAAGTTAAAAACTGTTTTTCCAAATTTGGGAGAAAAAAGCCAAGCTCAGGTGTTCTTATGCTAAGAGAATATTGGGGGAAAAAAGGAAAAAAGGAAAAATAAAAAAGGAACAGAAAAAAAAATACTTTCAATGACATTTCACATATTAATATTGTTGTTGGTGGTAGTGGAGATTTTCTTGATGTGGTTGTTGTTGGTTGGTTTTGTTGTTGTTTGTGGTGTTGATGTTTTTTCCCATGGTTTTGGAAAAAAATTAAATAAATAAATAATACAAAACACAAAAGTAATAATAATAATAATAATAATAACAATAATTATTATTCTTATTATATTTTTTTTATTGTAAGTCTACCCTCCAGATTATGTTTACTCCACAGATGAATCAAATTTCTCTCTGTGAAGTGCACCACTGCCTTCCATCATCATCATCATCATCATCATCATCATAATCATCATAATCATGGTGTGGTTGTTGTTGGTTGTTGTGTTGTTGGTGGTGTACTTGTTTCTGTTGTTGTTTTATGTTGGTGGTGATGATAGTGGTGTTGTTAGTGTTGTTAGTGTTGATGTTGGTTTTGTTGTTGTTTGTGGGGTTGGTGTTGGCAGTGATGTTAGTTTTGTTGTTGTTTATGGTGTTGATGGTAGTGTTGATTGTTGTTTTTTTGTTTGTGGTCATGTTGGTGGTGGTAATGTTGGTGGTGGTGTTTATGTTGGTTTTGTTTGTAGTGTTGATGATGGTTTTGTTATTGTTTGTGCTGTTGGTGTTGTTGTTGGTTTTGTTGCTGTTTGTGGTGTTGATGTTGGTTTTGTTGCTGTTTATAGTGTTAATGGTGGTTTTGTTATTGTTTGTAGTGTTGACGGTGGTGTCGATGTTGGTTTTGTTGTTTGTAGTGTTGATGATGGTTTTGTTGTTGTTTGTGCTGTTAGTGGTGTTTGTAATATTGGTGGTTATGTTGTTTGTGGTGTTGATTGTGATTTTGTTGTTATTTGTGGTGTTGGTGGTTTTGTTATTTGTGGTGTTGGTGGTTTTGTTATTATTTGTGGTGTTGATGGTGGTTTTGTTATTTGTGGTGTTGGTGGTTTTGTTATTATTTGTGGTGTTGATGGTGGTTTTGTTATTTGTGGTGTTGGTGGTTTTGTTATTATTTGTGGTGTTGATGGTGGTGTTGGTGGTTTTGTTATTATTTGTGGTGTTGGTGGTTTTGTTATTTGTGGTGTTGGTGGTTTTGTTATTATTTGTGGTGTTGATGGTGGTTTTGTTATTTGTGGTGTTGGTGGTTTTGTTATTATTTGTGGTGTTGATGGTGGTGTTGGTGGTTTTGTTATTATTTGTGGTGTTGGTGGTTTTGTTATTTGTGGTGTTGGTGGTTTTGTTATTATTTGTGGTGTTGGTGGTTTTGTTATTTGTGGTGTTGGTGGTTTTGTTATTATTTGTGGTGTTGATGGTGGTTTTGTTATTTGTGGTGTTGGTGGTTTTGTTATTATTTGTGGTGTTGATGGTGGTTTTGTTATTTGTGGTGTTGGTGGTTTTGTTATTATTTGTGGTGTTGATGGTGGTTTTGTTATTTGTGGTGTTGGTGGTTTTGTTATTATTTGTGGTGTTGATGGTGGTCTTGTTATTTGTGGTGTTGGTGGTTTTGTTATTATTTGTGGTGTTGATGGTGGTCTTGTTTGTGGTGTTGGTGGTTTTGTTATTATTTGTGGTGTTGATGGTGGTCTTGTTATTTGTGGTGTTGGTGGTTTTGTTATTATTTGTGGTGTTGATGGTGGCTTTGTTATTTGTGGTGTTGGTGGTTTTGTTATTATTTGTGGTGTTGATGGTGGTTTTGTTATTTGTGGTGTTGGTGGTTTTGTTATTATTTGTGGTGTTGATGGTGGTGTTGGTGGTTTGGTTGTTTTTTGTAGTGTTGATGTTGGTTTTGTTGTGTGTAGTGTTGATCGTGATTTTTCTGTTTGTGGTGTTAATGTGGTGTTGGGGCTGGTTTTGTTCTTGTTTGTGGTGGTGTTGTTGTTGGTGGAGTTATTGTAGGTGTCGGTGGTATTGTTGGTGCTGCTGTTCTTATTGTTATCTTGTTTCATGCATGCATGCATTTTAATAATGCAACTGACACATTAATAACACCACCATAAATTGAAATGAGATCTGGGCAGCAGTGAGAAGACAAAGTACAAGAGGAAGAACATGGAGCACAGCTGGAAAAGGAAATGGCATTAAGTTGAAAGGAGGCACCCTGAGTGCTACCTCGCTTCAAACAAAGGTCATGGGGAAAAAAAAGTAAATGTTGTGCAGAGCAGAGGTCGTTCAGAGTAGCAGAGAGCAGGGAATCATTAGCAGGCTATTGAAAAGGAGTGCGTGGTAAAGACAAATACAGTGAACTGACAAAAAGAATAGGAGAATAAATAGATTGAGAAAGAGAAATGTGTGTGTCGGTGTGTGTCTCAATGAGTGAAAGACGCAGCTCTCAGCTAAAGCTGAGAATTTTCCATGATGTGTAGCTATCAGGATTATGTTACTAATCAGTGATTATCCCAGTTTATCTCAGTTGATTTTTATATCTTATTTGCATTCGAATTAGTAGCGATATAAATTTATTTGATTCAGCTGCTTGACTACTTGAGCAGTCTTGTGAGCATGACAAGTGAAATCAAGAATGTTGTTTTAGAGAATTCAGAGTTCAAGAAGATATTCTTATTTTAATTGCAGTTCCTCACTTCTGGGGAAACAGAAAAAAATGATCCAAGTCCGGCATCTCTCCAAAAATTCACAGAATCTCCATATCTACAATATTATTCAAGACAACAAGCATGGGTGGTGAGAAATCCTCCACAGTTGCGCTCATTTAAAAATTTGCTGTTCTCCATATTGATCTAGAGTTCAGTAAGCTACTACCAAGTTTATTTGATGAGGCAAGGATATGGAATATCTCAAACTCTGTTGGCTGTTAAGTAAGTCAGAACTCAGTCAAGAACTTTAACACTTTATGTATTTCAAATACATCAATACATGGAATCAGATCAGGGCACAAATATAAAGGTTATATATGGATTAAATTATCTTTTTAACTCTTTGTCAAAGACAAACTATTGAGGATAAACTACATTCAAAGGCCAGAAGTGAAGAAAAAGCATGTTCTAGCTCAACCCATAGTGGACCAACAAGTTGGATGGCTGCCCGATTCCATTTCTGAAAGAAGCAATATTGTTTCATAACAGCTCTCAATATCCCCCACTGCATCTGAGCAGATCCATAAAGCTTTACTCAAAACAAATTAGTTCATAACAAACGCAGCTTTCCCCATTCCTCTTTCAGCCGCAATGGCTGCACGGCTGTGAAAGCATTAGCGAATCACTGTGCTAATACAATCCTTACAGTGCATTCATTATGACATTGTAATCAAATGCAATTCATCACGGGGTGTCGAGGGATTCTACTTTGTGCAATGCTTTGTATTTTATGGGTCTGATTACAGAGGCCCCTTTGCGCTTTGAGAGCTTTGATGATTAACTTGCAACATATGAGGCAGAATGCGGTTGAAGCTCCAGGCACTGAAACTCTATCTGGTTTGATAAGGTCAATAATGGTAAAAAAAAAGGGGGGGGTGGGGGGGGGTGGCGGGGGGAATTTAGTTTACGCAGTGGGCAAAGTTCAGATAAACTTCTGACTTTCCTGTCTGCTGCCTATAGACTGCTTCTCTTCATTGAGGTTATAAATATATACAATGGAACCTTGTCATATGAATGACCTCCCTTATGAAATCGTCATACGAAGCATTTTCGGCATATGAACAAACCGAACGGTAGATAAGCTGCACATATGTCTGGGAGCCACTCAAAACTTGTTTGCGTTAGTTTTTTTCAGTCAGCGAAAGCTGTTTCAAAAGAGTCAACCCACAATACCAACATTGTCTTCAGCATGTGTTCAAAAGCTACATGATTTTTTTTGCACGTTTTTTTTGGACAGATTGGTGGCGTGGGTGGGCTGTTCTATTTTTAGCCCAAGTTTGGTGGCACAAATTCCTGTAAGGACCCTTGACATAGAATGCTTGGCTTGGGTCAGTTCTTTGTAAGCAGCCATACAGTTTACACACGCAACATATTGGTAATATTTTTGGGTGGCTGGAACGGTTTATCTGCATTTACATTATTTGTTATGGCAAAATTATTTTGGCAATACAAATTTTTGCCTTAAGAACTTGCCTACAGAATGAATGAAATATGCTGAGGTTGCACTGTACAAAGCTTATAATCAAAATACGATCTTGTTGTTTGCCTGTGGACTTTGGTTTCTTTTGTTGAAATATTCACAAGAATTAGAATGCTTTTTTTTTTTTACTGTATAGGGGCTATGCTGAGCAATACAGAGCCTTTACAATAATAATGCTATGTATTATATACAGATGGACCACATGGTGTGCATAAGCCTCTGCTTTTTGCCCTCAGGCAGTACAAGTGCCCTCTTGAGAGTTAAGTCAGCTTAAGCTCCATCACTCCTGCTTAGAGCAGTATCAGTATCAGCTTATGGACACCAAACCTCAGACATGGATGCAGGCATCATCTCAGCCTTCAAGTGATCATCAGCTAACTAGGCTAGGCCAATACATCAATAACGCTTAATGTTTTATGTTTAAACCTCTACACTGTTTCATTTTAAAACAACAGCAGTTATGATCATATTATTATTAATTATTAATCAATTATACAGATTGGTTTGTTTAGATAATATATTAGTCTACTAACAAGAATTTAGCTAACATAGCCTCCTTGTAATTACAGGCTCTTAGTGCAGAGAAATAAGTCTTCAGACACATTTGCTTTGTTTTCTTGTTGCTCTTATTGCTTGTTGGAATCATATTGATGATGAAGCAACTTTCTAAGGTTCTCAAGGACAACATTATTAAACAACACTGGAATAGAAAAAGCCACATAACAAAGACCTGATAATATTCCTGTCATTACATTTTTTTCCCAATAATATACGGGGGCGGGGGGGTATATGGTGGTTTAATGGTTATAGTACATTTAAATCACACCTCCATGTTTGGGGTACAATTCCTGCCTGCCAACATTGTGTATGTATGTCTGTATGTTTGTTGTTTCTTAGGTTCTGTAAAGATGCTTTGAGACAATGCTTTTTGTTATAAGCGCTATACAAATAAAACTGAATTGAATTGAATTGTGTGGAATTTGCATGTTCTCCCCGTGCCTCAGGGGTTTCCTTGTGGTACTCTGGTTTCCTCTCCAAGTCCAAAGACATGCATTGCAGGCAGCTCTAATTGTAATGAATGGCAGGTCTCAATTGGCCATAGTGTGTGAGTGTGTGAATGTGTGTGTGTGTGTGTGTGTGTGTGTGTGTGTGTGTGTGTGTGTGTGTGTGTGTGTGTGTGTGTGTGTGTGTATGATTTCCTTGTGGTAGACTGGCATCATGTCCAGGGACTGCCTGCCTTGTGCCAAAAGTCTCCTGGGATAGGCTCCGGGTTCCCCACGACCTGGTAGGATAAGTAAGTAGATGGATGGATGGATGGGTGGATGGGTGGATGGGTGGATTGGATGGGTGGATGGATGGGTGGATGGATGGGTGGATGGATGGGTGGATGGATGGGTGGATGGATGGGTGGATGGGTGGATGGGTGGATGGGTGGATGGGTGGATGGGTGGATGGGTGGATGGGTGGATGGGTGGATGGATGGGTGGATGGGTGGATGGGTGGATGGGTATGCAGGTGGAAGGTCCATGGAACCAGAAATGATCATCCCAGTACAGGTGCACCATTCAAGATTACACGTGTTCTCAGACTAATAATAAGGAAGGTAAGAGAGAGAAACTACAGCATCGTCACTCAAAAAGGAAGAAAGATGCTTGTCTAAAATTTAAACATGAGCATTCAAAAAAATCAAAACTCCAAAGATGAAAAAACAAAAATAGAATTATTGGCCAATAATTCAGCTTGTCATTTTTGGAGAAAGAAGGGTTGTATGCATGTGTTATCCTAAGAACCAAAATGGGTGCATCATGACATGATTGCTTTTCTGTAAAAAGTACAGGGGCATTACACCTCATCATAGAAAATATGAATGTAGCAATGTAACAGGACATAAGAGAAAACAATTTAATCTAATCAGACAAAATTCTGAATCTGGTCAGAAGATAGACAAGAGAACATTCCCAATATATAGACAAATGAACTCTATGTTTTTATAGATGTTGAAGTTGCAAGTCCATCCAAGGAATTTCCATAGCTTTTGGGAACTGAATACAAGTTACCAAGCAGAACGGGCCAAAGTTGAAAATCAATGCTGCAAAAATCTAATTACTTCTTCACATAGATGCAATGCAGCTGTAATTACCGAACAACATTACAACAAAGTACCAATGTTGTTCATTTGTGGTGTGTGAATACTTTTTTCCTTATCAATTTCAATTTCTAAACATACTACATCATTATATATGCTTATGGATACAAGTTTTTTGTTAAGTTCAAAGCCAAAAGGCATTGTGTGTGTGTGTGTAAAGTGGATTAACAAAAGCCAAAGTGCAAAAGCAAACGTTTATGGATATTCCCCTCCTCACTATATATACAACATCTGAATTAGTAAAGTGCACTACATCTCTAAAAGGTTTTCAAAGAAATAAAGCAAATGAAATTTTACTGTAATTAGTAGCCTACTCAGCAATTGCACATTCAAAGGCATTCGCATGAGGCTGTATTCAGAGTTGCCAACCTAAGTTAGAAACTTAAGTTTCTAAAGTAGCATCAATATTTAAGCAGGGGAACTTATCTGTATTCAGACTTGGTTTACACAGCTGCTTAAGTTGAATTTCTGGCTGCCGCATACAGATTATTAAAATGTCCATATGCAGTTCACATTTCTGAGATTTTTCTTGTGTTGAGCCCTTGTTAAAGGTTGCGTCGAGTCCGAGCACTATTCTTTAAGTCAGAACAAAATCAGGAGATAAAAAATGTGGATTGACAGTTTTCTCTTTTCCCCAAATTGCATTGCAATGTAGCATTAAAGTGATACACAACTGACACCGTTTACCATAGATAAGATATTAATAAACAATCTAAATTAAGGAGTAATTAAACACTTTATCTAATAGTAGTGAACTAGTATATTATGCTTACACTATAGATGGCTGATTATCAGGAAGTCAGGAAGATAAAAAGGATCCTTACCGTGATAATCATGTTAATCTAGCACAAATTTCCCAAATTATAACAATGGCAAAGAATGAGGATGGATTCCTTTTGACTCTCAATATACATACATATATACAGTGGTGTGAAAAAGTGTTGGCCCCCTTCCTGATTTCTTATTTTTTTGCATGTTTGTCACACTTTAATGTTTCAGATAATCAAACACATTTAAATATTAGTCAAAGATAACACAAGTAAACACATCATGCAGTTTTTAAATGAAGGTTTTTATTATTAAGGGAAAATAAAATCCAAAACTACATGCCCCCCCCCCCCCCCCCCCCCCGTTAAAACATAACTTAACTGTGGTTTATTACACCTGAGTTCAATTACTCTAGCCACACCCAGGCCTGATTACTGCCACACCTGTTCACAATCAAGAACTCACTTAAATAGGACCTGCCTGACAAAGTGAAGTAGACCAAAAGATCCTCAAAAGCTAGACATCATGCCGAGATCCAAAGAAATTCAAAAACAAATGAGAAAGAAAGTAATTGAGATCTATCAGTCTGGAAAAGGTTATAAAGCCATTTCTAAAGCTTTGGGACTGCCGCGAACCACAGTGAGAGCCATTATCTACAAATGGCAAAAACAGGGAACAGTGGAGAACCTTCCCAGGAGTGGCCAACCGACCAAAATTACCCCAAGAACGCAGCGACAACTCATCCAGGAGGTCACAAAAGACCCCACAACAACATCCAAAGAACTGCAGGCCTCACTTGCCTCAGTTAAGGTGAGTGTTCATGACTCCACCATAAGAAAGAGACTGGGCAAAAATGGTTTGCATGGCAGAGTTCCAAGACGAAAACCGCTGCTGAGCAAAAAGAACATAAAGGCTCGTCTCAGTTTTGCCAGAAAACATCTTGATGATCCCCAAGACTTTTGGGAAAATACTCTGTGGACTGATGAGACAAAAACTGAACTTTTTGGAAGGTCTGTGTCCCATTACGTCTGGCATAAAAGTAACACCGCATTTCAGAAAAAGAACATCATACCAACAGTAAAATATGGTGGTGGTAGTGTGATGGTCTGGGGCTGTTTTGCTGCTTCAGGACCTGGAAGAATTGCTGTGATAAATGGAACCATGAATTCTGCTGTCTACCAAAAAATCCTGAAGGAGAATGTCCGGCCATCTGTTTGTGACCTCAAGCTGAAGCGAACTTGGGTTCTGCAGCAGGACAATGATCCAAAACACACCAGCAAGTCCACCTCTGAATGGCTGAAGAAAAACAAAATGAAGACTTTGGAGTGGCCTAATCAAAGTCCTGACCTCAATCCCATTGAGATGCTGTGGCATGACCTTAAAAATGTGGTTCATGCTCGAAAACCCTCCAATGTGGCTGAATTACAACAAATCTGCAAAGATGAGTGGGCCAAAATTCCTCCACAGCGCTGTAACAGACTCATTACAAGTTATGGAAAACGCTTGATTGCAGTTGTTGCTGCTAAGGGTGGCCCAACCAGTTATTAGGCTTAGGGGGCAAATACTTTTTCACACAGGGCCATGTAGTTTTGGATTTTATTTTCCCTTAATAATAAAAACCTTCATTTAAAAACTTCATGATGTGTTTACTTGTGTTATCTTTGACTAATATTTAAATGTGTTTGTTTATCTGAAACATTAAAGTGTGACAAACATGCAAAAAAATAAGAAATCAGGAAGGCGGCCAACACTTTTTCACACTACTGTGTGTGTATGTGTATATATATATATATATATATATGTATGTGTATATATATATATATATATATGTATGTGTATATATATATATATATATGTGTGTATATATATATATATATACATATATATATATATATATATATATATATATATATATATATATATATATATATATATATATATATATATATATATATATATATATATATATATATATATAGCTCCTCTCAATATATTTCTTCATAGGGAGTTTTTTCCTTGCCACTGTCATCTCTGGTTTTCTTCAGAGATACTGATACATTTTTAATTTTTAATAAACACTTCATCTAATAGTCTAATATATTGTGTTTACACTATGGATAGTTGATTGTCATGAACAGGAAGTTAAAGGGATTCTGGTTGTGATAATCATGTTAATCATGCACAAATTTCCCAATTTATAAATATGGAGATGATATTAACTTTTCACTATGTGCAGTCAAATCAACTTTAAATACAGCCCTTAAATGTAAAATGTATATCCTGAATTTATATATTTCTGTAAAGCTGCTTTGGGACAATGCCCTTGTTAAAAGCACTATACAAATAAATTCTTACTTGCATAGTGTTAAACTTAATCTTCTAGACCAGCCACTTTTCCCTGTCACTACTAATCGGCAATTTGTTGATATTCTCCACTCAATGCTGTTTAATAACTGTACGCTTAATTACTCATATGTATGAAAGTAGTGGAAGTAAGTCCTGAAACTAGATCCGAGTTTATCTCAACTTAAACTAGTCCATCAACAGTGTTGCACATATCCATTGCTCAGACAGGCAATAAGACTGGCAGCAAAGGCTGTTCAAAACAATGTGAACGCTTTCTTTTTCTGACTGGCTGAGAATTACGAGGCAGTCAAACAGACATTAAGGGTTTCTATTGGCAAAGCCCAAGCTCAATCACCAGCTATTTACACCATCTAGGACTTCCTTCTTTCTGCTTACTACTACTAGGTTTCTTACATTCCAAATGATTTTCAAACTCACTATAAAAGTCCAGACCTGCTGCACAGTTTTTATCACAAGCTTCAACATAAACAGCCTCATTATTCAAATTCAATTCTGGACCACTTATGTATATGTCATACTTCATAATGTCAAATGTATACTTTGAATAAATTACCTGATGCTATAAACTTGGCTTTAATCAATATTGCAGCAGTTTTTGCATCCATCTTCTAGAACCATCCTCATCTAGAAGCTTAACACATACATGATCATTGACAACAAAGTTTTTAAGAGGTGAGAGAGCTTGAAATACTGTAAGGAAACCTGGAACTTAAAGACAGTAACGAATCCTAAATCCTGGACCTGTGAGGCAGCAACGAGTACAGATATTTTTTTTTTCAAAAGGCTTTTTCAGTTGTAATTTTATGGGTTTATTTAACAATTAAGGCTTTGAATATGTTTTTTGTGTCTTTGTGGGTTTTTATTAAGGTTCTCCAGAGTGTGTGTGTGTGTGTGTGTGTGTGTGTGTGTGTGTGTGTGTGTGTGTGTGTGTGTGTCTGCGATGAACCGGTTTCTACCTTTCTACCTCACACCTACAATAGGTTCCTGATCCTCTGTGACCCTAAAAAGTTAATGAAGATGAATGAATGAAAGAATTGATAAACGAGAAATACTTTGATCAATCCCCAGATGATTAACTAAATACCCTATAAGGCTTTTAAATTTTGTGTGTACCCGCCATGTCACCATAACAAACATCTGCAATGTTATCCTAGCATTTCAGAACCTCAGTTTCCTTTTGAGGCCACTATATTTGGGTGAATTTCTTACTATGGTGCACAATGTGAGCATAACTATAGATGAAACATGGCTAAAATTACCCAACCATAGTAACTTAGTAAGACACCTATAACAGTTAGAGTTCCTAAAAACTCTCTTTCCAAACAATTTCTGCATCCTCAGTCATTACCATACAAGAGGCCCTGGCATCAGTGATCATGAAATCATGCGAGCATCTCCTATTATTATTTTTAACAAGGAACACTTTGTAGATCCACTGCAGTTCTTCTATAGGGCCAACCTAACAGTGATGGATGCAATCAATATGGGTCTCCATTACATCGTGGATCATCTGATTAATACTGAAGTGAATGCTAGAATCCTTTTTGTGAACTTCAGCTCCGCATTCCATCATCATACAGTCATCACTGAATGACTGCATGGCAAGCTACTTCTACTAGCTAAATCTTCCATGACAGACAGGAGACAGTATGCCCATTTTGGATCTTTTCTGTCAGAGCCATTATCAATCAGTACTGGTGCATACTCTCCTTTACCGTACTCGATATGTGCAAATGACTTCATTTCTCTTCACCCCTCAGTCGATCTCATCAAGTTTGCAGTCGATACCACTGTAACAGGTCTCATAAAGGACAATGACAAGTCTGCCTACCACAGGGAAATAGCATGACACACAGCCTGGTGTGCAAGCAATAACCTGGAGCTGAACACTCGCAAAACTGTTGAGATGTGTACTGACTTCCACAGAGGCCAACCATCATATCCGTCTCTATCTATTAACAGCAGCGCTGTAAGCACTGTTGAATCTTTCAGATTTCTGAGCTTCATTATTACGCACACCCTCAAGTGCTAGGAGAAAATCGCATGCTGAGCCAAGAAAGCACAACAGAGGATGTTCTAGCTGAGGCAATCGAAGAAAGACTAGGTAAGTCCCAAATTGCATACTTATGCACTATTCTCTGCTATTTTGTAGGATAAATAGTGTGAGTAGTGTGTGCTCATTGTAAATTCCAACAAAAACAAGTGCACTTCAAGTACCAAGATGATGCACTTATTCAACTGAAAAAACATGTGGATTGTTAGACACTTCATGCATTCAACACATTCAGCAGCTTTGCTTACATAGCAAAAGAGTGTCAGGGCTACCAGAAGCTGATGTTGGATGAGAAAAAGAAAATTTCAAGATGGCTGACACCCCAGTGAACAAGTCATCTTACAAATACAATACAATAAATGTGTGATGAATTTTCTAATATTTAACATTTATTCTAAAGCTAAAGTTGCTGTATAATATGAATTTGACATAATTTCTCATTGACTGGGAAACGGCGTATGCTTCCGGTCAGTAATTTAAACTTTAGTGTTACATTTGAGTCAATACTGCCCTCTTAAAATCATACACTACAGTCAGCAGTAGAGTACATGACATGCGTAGCACATTATGTGGAATATATCTCAAGACTTCAATGAGGTCACTGTTACATCCATCACTGTTGGTACTATGACTCCTTTACTCATCTCTACTGCTGAGAAGATCATCAGATGTCAGTTCATTCCTATTAATGCATAGTGGAAACATTTTCCTAGAAATTTGTAACTAGAAGCTACCATCAGGCAGGTGCTAGAAAAACCATGAGAGCGTATTTGTCCTAAGTTCATTCGTAACTCCAGCTGTGTAGACTACAGGAACATCTGCTGTTGCTGAACACACAATACATGCTATTTGCACACTACCTCAAAGTACCTACTTTGATTAATGTTCGTATTATGTGTAGTTGTTACTGTCTATGTATCTAGCAGGATTAACAAGGTAATTCGCAAGGCTGTATCTATCATTGGACACAAACTGGAGAAGTCTGAGTCAGTGAGGAACAGGAGGTCCCTGAACAAACTGCTCTCCATCATGGACAATCCATCTCACCCACTCTACAATACACTACAGAGTCAGCGGAGCTCATTCTCCAAAAGACTGTGTGTGAAAGGCGATAACACTCTCACACTGCACTATTACAACTATTAACACTTAGGGTTTTTTTCTAGACTCACAAGGTTCCTCATATTTACAACATTATCTGTCTATCTATCTATCTATCTATCTATCTATCTATCTATCTATCTATCTATCTATCTATCTATCTATCTATCTATCTATCTATCTATCTATCTATCTATCTATCTATCTATCTATCTATCTATCTATCTATCTATCTATCTATCTATCTATCTATCTATCTATCTATCTATCTATCTATCTACCTACCTACCTACCTACCTACCTACCTGATCCTGGTTCATTTACGGCACTGTTGTGTATGTGTGTATGTATATCAGTTTGTGACACATGTTAAAGTTACATTTTAGCAGCACCAATCACAATGAGATAAATTTCCATACATATAACAGTTTATTTCACTTAAACTTAGGAAAAAAAAACTTTCGGTCGTGTTGGTAAAGATCATATTGTGTTTCATTATGAGAAAAAACCAAAACAAACAAACAAAAAAACACCTTTTTTTAATTATAATGAGGACGAGGCAATATCAGCCACATAACTAAGTTTCTTTATGTTAGCAAAACTACTTTGTTCTTCCTACATTGCTTGAGTATTCTTGTTACAATACTTGTAATGAAAATTATAATTAAATAAAAAAAAATAATTATTATGAAATCATACAATACAATTCAAAAGGACGTTTTGGAAAAACTAAAATAAATAAATATATAAATAAGTTAGCACAGCTATCAGGCAAGATGACAAAGCAGATCCGCTGCACTGCTGCTTGTTAAAGGTGTAGTGTGTATCATACGTAGTGAAGTACATTAGGAAAGTCGATTATCAGTTTAAATAAGAGATTATACAGTGTGGCATCATATGAAACAAAAGGATATTGCATTATAATGTAGTCATCTTTTGAAAACAGATTAAAGGCAGACACTGTGATGTTTTGAAATGTGTGATATTGGCTGGTGCAGTTATCATACTGTGAATAATCTGATTCAAATGAAAAGCACAATTGTGGCTTGATTATGCAGAGGCAGATATGAGAGGCTTCACAAGCGTGAGTCTGGAATAAGAGAGAAAGAAACAATACTGCATTTATACACACACACACACACACACACAGACACACACACAGAATATCTTTCGCTCTTTCTACACCACACACACACACACTCTCTCTCTCTACACACACACACACAAACACACCAAATCTGTCTGCATGCACACACTCACTCACACACAGAAAGAGAGAGAGAGAGAGAGAGAGAGAGAGAGACACTAAGAGAGATGATCCTCATTATGGTAAAAAGCTGGCATCAGAGGAATTGTTTAAAGAAGCTGATAATTGCATGAGAAAAAGTTGTAAATCTGAAATAAAGAACAATGGGAGAAAGAAAAATGATCACACTCACCATGCACTGCTAAAAGACCCAGCATGTAACACCATAATCGGGATAAAAATCTTAATCACAGGGCTGCTAAATGATATTCCTGACTGATCTGGAATTTGATTTGGTGAGAGATGTATGAGGGTTGTGTGTTAATTGACTTTGCAAGATTGCAGATAGAAAAGGTTTTCTCCCTCAGTAATTACCTCCTGCTAACGTTCCTCCTTAGCCAGGTTCGGCTTGGTGCTGTGCCGAGTGGCCAGCTTTCATTTAGCTGGGATGTAGGAGTGTTGAGCAGACACGAGCATCTGAATTGTGAGAGCAACATGTGACACTGCGACAGGTTTATTATATATATATATATATATATTTTTTTTTTTTTTCAAATGCCACATCATATTTAAAAAAAATTGTGACACCAAGCATCTAGGCATGTCAATGTAAAAAACAAACAAACAAACCAATAAAATAAAATAAAATAAAATAAAATAAAATAAATAATATTAATTCATTGTCTACCGCTTATCCGATCTATTCTCAGGTCATGGGGAGCCTGTGCCTATCTCAGGCATCATCAGGCATTAAGGCACCCTGGACGGAGTGCCAACCCATTGCAGGGCACACACACATACACCCACACCCACACAACAGACAATTTAGAGATGCCAATCAACCTACAACGGTCTTTGGACCGGGGGAGGAAACCGAAGTACCCAAAGGAAACCCCCGAGGCATGGGGAGAACATGCAAACTCCACACACACATGGCGGAGGAATCGAACCCCCAACAATGGAGGTGTGAGGAAAACGTGCTAACCACCAAGCCACCGTGCCCCCCGACAATGAAAGATCACACATTATTTGATATGTAAAGGTTATGATGTAAATCCTTCAGAGTGGATTTTTCCTTCAATATAACATCACTGTCTATAAGAATGCACAGTGTCACGCCGATGCTGTGCCCTTGACTTATACCATCATCACACTGTATATTTTAATATTCAACACGCTGTTGCAGTCTGACACGAGTTCAAACATGACACGGTAGGTCACAGCTGAGACATGACCTTTCCTTCTTAGCGTTTAAGATAGAGTCAGGAAGTATTTAGCTGGAAGATTTGGAGCAGATAAAGCTGTGTCTACATGCAGTAGATGCTACACTATAGATGCATTTGAAGTCTGATTCAGTGACTCAAGCAGAAGTGCTTTTCTGTGTAGTGTAGATCATTTAATCAATATCATGTCAGAGATTTCATTTATGTAGTTTTAATGAACATGGAAATGCAAACACATCCTTTAGACACAGTAATAAGACAGAATAAACATAGATATGAATACAAAAGGCTGTCAGGGTTGGCTTCTGCAGCAACCGTGTACGTGTGTGTGTGTGTGTGTGTGTGTGTGTGTGTGTATGAGCAGACTTACGGGCTGGTGTGGTCCCACACTACACACTGTGGCTGTGATGTGCCCTTTAGAAAATAGACAGAGAGAGCAGAAAAAACACACTTAGTGCTGTCAATGAGGTTTGAGGCAAATGACAATAAACGACTAGACTCAGGATCTCTCAACATCTTTTCGGGTTATTCCCACTGTATTTCTGTTTTGTTTTTCACTTTGCATATTAATTAGTATATAATGAATATTTTTTCAAGCAATTAATGATTATTAATCTGTATGTTTTTGGTGAATATTAAATGTCTAATTTGTTATCACACAGAATAATTAAAATATATATTCAAAAATATTTGCTTTATTAAATAAAAAATATATATATTAATTATATAACAATTATATTTATTATTATTATAATTATATTAAATTCTGATGATAAAAACAATAATAAAAATAATTAAAACATAAAGGAAAGAATTTACATAGTACATAAAATTAAGGCACATCCATTTCTTGGCCTTCAACCCCCTGATTTATCATTCGGCTCTGATCTCCATCGAAAACATAGATGATTCATTAGCAAAACTCATTTATGATTAATTGATTTGCATGACTCCAGGTTGATTTGTTCAGTTCCAGGCCAGTGTGACGCTCTAATCAGGGTTCAGTCATGCATTACTCTGTGACTCACACATCACTGGTTCATCATTGAATTGACTTGCATAATGAACTAATCTGTCCGAGCTCTAGCTCTGTCCATTATCCACAACTTACTGACCTTAATGACATAATAAACTATGCACAACCTTGATGAGCCACACACGCACACTTAAAAATAAGAATGGAAAAAAAGTCGTTGAACTGCTGTCACACTTACAGGCTCAGTTAGACTCTCTATCCCAAAAAAATAAATCTGGATAAGAATATTGGCAAAGAATTACACACACACACACACACACACACACACACACACACACTGTGCACTGTGTCTTCTGACACCTTTCTATCATAGCCAGCAATTTGTATTACAGTAGCTCTTCTGTGGGATCAGACCAGACGGGTTAGCCTTTACTCCCCATGTGCATTATTGAGCCCTCTGTGTCCATGACCCACTTGCTGGTTCACTGGATCACTGGTTATCCTTGCTTGGACCACTATTGGTAGGTGCTAATCACTGCACTGCACTGGGAACACACCACATGACCTGCTGTTTTGGAAATGCTTCGACCTAGTCATCAAGGCATTACAATCTGATCCTTGTCACTCAGATCCTTACACTTGGTCATTTTCCTTGCTTTAAACACATCAACACGTCAAAAGCTGACTGTTAACTTGTTGCCTAATACATCCCAGCCCTTGAAGTGCCACTGCAATGTGATAATCAGTGTTATTCACTTCACATGTTAGTGGTTTATAAAATCTTATTTTCTATATATAATAAATAAATAAATAAATGTTTTTTTCAAATATATTTATTATCACAATTGTTAATTGTTACTGATGTTCTTTTGACGATCTATCTATCTATCTATCTATCTATCTATCTATCTATCTATCTATCTATCTATCTATCTATCTATCTATCTATCTAGGGAAAAATGATAAAGGAGGCTACAGAACATGTAAATTATTTACTACATTAATCAAGTTTATATCTGATCAATATAAACAAGCTTATTCACTAAAATATTTGATTACAAAATACTAAAATAATGGAAGAAATGCAAAGTAAAAATTAACCAACAGAGTTTGTGTTGCCGCTTCAGGTAAATACTTTTGTCTCCTAGTTAAACTCACTGTATGTTTTACTGTGTAATCACAATGTAATTAAAGAATTTCACAGTGGAATGTAGGTATGAGGTGATGGTAATATTTTCCATTTAAAGTATCACCCTGGTTTAAACACAGTATGTCAATTTTGTAATAGATTATATATATATATATATATATATATATATATATATATATATATATATATATATATATATATATATATATATATATATATAGTGTGTGTGTGTCTGTCTTTTGAATCCATCATGTGACCTGTCCTGTGCTAATTGCTATTGTGTGAGTTAATTATGTGTGAGCACTGATGGCGCGCTAAAACCACTGAAATCACTTTCACTTAGATCTGCTGTCACTAACAAGACCCAAACCACTACACGAGCTGATGGATATGGATGAAGCCTGGCTCTGTCTCCATGTCCCAGCAGCCCCTCTGGGTCAGGCTTGATGAGGCGTACTGCCTCAAAGCATCTCACCTCACCAACATCTGTGGCCACACACTAAACCCCCCACAACATACACAACCAGCCAAGCTCAGATCTACTCAGTTGCAGCTGACTCAGGACCACTGCTGAGCCGGGCATGGCCTACTATTTCCTGGAGGGACTGGGAAAGGTTGGGAACGTGTGCACTTGTACATACACAGACACATAGACACACACTCCTGCACACATACACTCAGTCCCAAAATTCTTGCCAAAGGTATCAGGTGAATGTTGCTATAGCAACCTTATTCTCAGGGGTGATGAGGGCTTAAAATGTCAGAATTCTCTCCTGATTTTTTTAGCCACAGTTGCAGCATGCTAACACAAAAGCCTCCATTGCATTTATTTATTCAGAGGTAATATATGATGTACAGTAGTGGATGTTTCTATTTCTACAATTTTTATGTGAATAGTAAAGTTGCATGTTAGTGTGAAAGCAGCTGCCAGGAAGAAAAGATGAAGAAAAAAGCGCTTTATATATAAAAATATACCGAAATGCAATAAAAAGAAAATGATATAAGGTTATCATCAAATAAATTATTTTACAGCAAGACCTAAGGCTGTATTCACAAAGAACCTCATCACTAAGAGTTCTAGGAACTAACATTTCCTAACAAAGACTTTCTCCTTAAAACCTAGTCAGAAGCCTGCTGAGAGAAACCTTCACTAAAGATTAAGAGAAGTACAAGCACTGGCAGCGCTGACTCCATTGCTGATGATGGCTGAATGCCTGATAAATGAATACTGACAGTGATTGGCTGAAGTTGTAGCAATCTACATGCTAAACTCGTAACTGAAATCCCAACTGGTGTCCTGATTTCATAAAAAATAAATAAAATGGCCATGCTTGTTAACCTGAATATGCGAAAAGGTCGTTAATAACGACCTCGATTATATTAAGATGCTACTTTGTTTATAGTTTGGGAAACAGAACCAGTTCATTAGAAAAAATGATGTGTATACAAACCAAAATATGTGAATATAATTTAAGAAAAAAAAAAACCCACCCACATCTCTATTTAAAAAACATAGTGGTGTGAAGTGGTGAGGAGAATTGAATGAGGAGATTTCATATGCCATGTTAACGCTGGTGATATTTCTACCTCAGGGATTTTTCCCCTAAGCATTTTCTAGTTCACAAATACAAATACACATACACACACAATTTCAAATCTGAATTATATAGTGTATAATATATAGTAGTGGCTATATACATAGTGTGTAAGCATTTAGATTTTTTTTTTTTCATGTATGAAGTCAGCAACACTTTCATTTTAACTTTTTTTTTCTTTTCTCTTCATGACTTTGGATTTAGTTTTTATTTATTTTATTTTTTTTTACACAGTTTATTTGGCTGCGTTCATTCATGAAACATGCCATCATCCCTGGGTTAACGTGCCCATCCTCACATGTACAATTTGCTTAGAGATTGGTTACTCAAACTTCCTTCTGCAATTTTTTTTTTCAGCAGCCAATATGTTTTTAAAAGAAATTCCTAGCTAGAAACTTTTACTATCAGTAATGCATGTTGACTCTGGGCATGTGTCACTCAGACCGAGCATGTATAGCCAGAATGGTGTGCATGTACACTATATGGCCAAAAGTATTGTGCTTCACCAAACTGTTGCAACAAAATTGAAATCACCGAATTGTGTGTGATGGTCAGGTGTCCACAAATCTTTGGCCATATAGTGTAAGCTAGATCGATGGTTCATAGTATACAGGCTGGGTATACTCAAGCTTTCTGTTAACTTCTTCTTTTTTTTGTTAACTTAATTAAATCCAAATCCTACTCATGTTCCACTGAAGGTTTATTTCTCTTTGCACTCAGTGAATGTTCGAGTGTACATTTAAAGTAATATTGCTACTTCCCACTATTGTTTGCTTGTTGTACTAGGCTATAAAAAGTGACTTTCAGTCATTGTGCTATCATAATCATGTTTCACCTGCTTCCATGCAGCTCTGTATCTTCCATCTAGCATTGCACTTACTTCGGCACAGCTTGACCATGACCATGGACATGACTCATGGCGAGACCCACGGCACATAAAACAAAGTGATTAACAGCCTCCCAGCAATATTGGCTTCTCATTTGAATAAATTTAAGAAATTTTCAGCTCGCCTGCTTTACGCAGCTCTCACTCTCATAATTGGAAGAAAATGAATGGGTGGCAGATAAGAAAATGCTTCATACTGTGACTGTCTCAATACTGTCTCAGTGGCAAAGTTAGATTATTGGTCAATATGGTCTCAGATGTTGAATCGGGTTCTTTAAATTCATGAACACTTGACCATCATACCAATATGTGCTTGCTGAACATCCCATTCCTTTTACAGTTATAACAAGCTCCACTCTTCTGGGAAGGCTTTCTACTAGATATTGGAGCACGGCTGTTGGGATTTGTATTCATTGAGCTACAAGAGCACTAATGAGGTTGGGCATTATGGAGGCCTGGGGCAGTTAGCATTACAGTTCACCCAAAAAGAGTTCAGTGAGGTTGAGGTCAGGGCTATGTACAGGCCAGTCAGGTTCTTCCACCCCAACCTTGGCAAATCACAGACTTCACTTTGTCCACAATTCCATTGTCATGCTGGAACACATTTGGGTTCATTTGACATTGAGCGCATTTGGCAGACTCATTTATACAACTGAGCAGTTGAGGGACAAGAGCCTTGCTCAAGGGCCTAGCAGTGTGCACCTTGGTGGTCCTGAGACTTGAACTTACAACCTTCCAATCAATTGGTCAACGTCTTAACCACTGAGCAACCACTTACCACATACTTCTCTCTTAGAAATCTTAACCCTAACCCTAGGCAAAGGTATGCTTCACACTGTTGTATCAACAGTTTAGGGGAAGAGGCACGTATACGTGTGATCTTCAGGTGCCCAGACCTTTGGCTGTACTTTTAGCCATATAGGTTATACTATGTCTAATTGAATCATTGTAAAAAAAAAAATCCATTTATATGATTCATTAAATCATGTTGATAGCTGTCCCCTAAACAAACATCTCTGATCTTCTAATTCTCCATGAACATTCAATCAGGAAAGATTTGATCGATTTAGAGCATGATATAATGCTTATAATATTGATTACAGGCTTCACACTGATTTATAGAGAATTACTTTTATTGTACAAATGCACAATGTATTTCTCATGTATTGTATGCCACAAATCCCCTCACTTTTGGTGTGCCATTGTTTTTGAGCCTCTCTTCTAACTATCTCAGCACTGCCTTGTTATCCTAATGTGTTCAGCTGTTCTGTGTTTCAGTTTGATTATTTTGGCTATTTCTACTCTTGTTTCTGTCTCATTGCGAAGTGTTACATATTTGTATTGCATTATTATCATGTTATCATGTTGAAGTAAGCTACATGTTTGTATTGTATAATTATTTACCCAGGCTATATGTTCATCATAAATATAAGGTGTTAACATGAATTAGCAAGCATACAGCGTGTAGTTCGCACATAATGTCAACCCAATGTAGGGATAATTATCTGAAAATTACATAGACAGACTGTTATCAAGAGGTCAGAAAGCCTTTGTATGAACATGGATCATGGTAATGAGCCATAAAGCAGACACTGAATAAGTGCTGCATGTATTTACACAAACATTGGTCATGACTGTTTGCGTGTAGTGATTGGTTACTTACATTCAGCAGAGGTGCCAGTTCCACCACGACTACTGGCTCTGTGGGTTTGGGTTGAGGACGCACTGTGACACTTAAAATCTTTGAGCTGATCACCAAAGGATCTCTGACAGGGAAAAAAAAGACCAGCACAGGAAGTAATGAGGTAAAATGAAAGCCAATTTTGTATGCTATGTATGTGCTCACTGTACCACATTATCATTTGAAGAGTAAAAACTTACACGGAGATTAACTATATGATGTATATGGGGCATAAATCACATAAACAACTAAATATTTGTTCTGGTAAAATGTTTATTTAGCATTTATGGAGGGTGTCTCCAATGTCAGCACTGAAGTGAGCTGAAATAAAACTGTACATTTACTTCTTAACCCTATATGAGGTTGCAGTTTCTTAGTAAAGTGACATCATTTTTGTCATATTAACTTCAAGAGGCTGATGAGAAAATGATTAGCTGTTATAGCATAAGTGATAAGAGCAACAAAACTTAATGGGCATTGCACAACATGAAACAAAGCTATAATTTGATTTAAAAATATGACTTGCTGTGAAATAAGAGGGATAAACAATTCCTTACAGGGTCAGTGCATTCCACATTGTTGTCTAGCTTTTGCTTGTTTGCTTGTATTGTTTTGTGGGTGTGTGAGGTTGGCTTAAAGAGGGAACAGCCATGTTTTCACCCCAAAGAGAGAGAGAGAGAGAGAGAGAGAGCGGAGAGGCAGAGAAGGCTGTAGGCTCTTGGGAGAAAATTAATGAGACTCAAATCTAAACTGAACAAACAGCCACGATCCCATCCATATTTATCAACAAGCAAGCTCCCTCAGGAATAGTGACCTGAATGGCAGGGCCTTTCCCTCAACTCATAAAAGCATACAGCGAACAGAAGAGAATAAGGGAGTCTTGGCTGGAAAAGAGAAGTAGTAAACAACTGAGCAACTGAGCAAGCCAAAAATCAAAGAGAGTAGCAGGGAAGATGGGACTAAGTTTGATATAAGGGCAAAGGGCACTGACATGGTTTTTGAGGATGGATTGAAGAACACTACAGGGGCTGACAAAAACAAGAGCTCAGCCTCTTAGATCATTACACATAGTTTTTTTTTTACTTTTCAACAATGCAGCAGAAGGAGTCCTGCAGCCCGGCCCAAACTAGCATGCAGAAGGTCCTTGACTAAATAATTTGCTTGGACAAACATCTTTTTTTTTGCGCAGCATCTCCAAAAACAAGGCTTTCTACCCTGGAATTTAATTAACCAAAGCTGGTTGTATCTATTCAGTATGAACGCAGATTCTTCTATTCATTCTTATAACGTGCAATGACAGAGTATTTCTGCCCTGGGGATAAAACAGATGCATTAGTCAAATCAGAGAAATGGTAACAGAAGGTACTGAGAACAATAGATTGTCTCTTAAGGGATTATAGGATTAAGTAATGCACCGCATGCCAAGTGGTTTATGATACATCCCCGGGGAGAACATTACAATATAGATAGCATGGAGAATCTTAGATTGGTTCTAGCAGAGGTATGACACTTAATTGAAAAAAAAAAAATCACAAATAAATAAACTACAGCTTCGCATGAAAACGCAGCCTACCCAGGTATTTCACACAGGTGCAGTGTTGCTTTTAACACACTCATGTTGCTTTTTGCACATTCCATTTCTGATTGATGAATTAGATGTGAGAATAACCAGTGTCATATAACTAACTGACACTACAATCAGACACAAATACTTTATTGGCCGCAAGAGCAGAAATGACGTATATTAGGAACGTTTCATTAGCAACATAAAGACACCGCTGCTGTATTTATAGGTAACTATCAAAAAAGTAGCAAAGGTACATTAGTTAGTCAATTGTACTACATTAGTCATGTAATCTGGAGTAGCTGACTCCATAAAACCTATTGTAGATGCACCAAAATAATTGCTTTTTCCAGATTACAGTTTTACACGGTAGGGATTGCATGAATAATTAATTTTATTAGTTAGCCAGCAATTACTAGACTACTATTAACTTCCTAGTTAAAGCTGTTACGGGACATCACAAATTTCCGGTGGTTTTATTTGTACAGTAAAGAACACATCAAACTACACTTCAATTAGCAGCCACATACATACACACACACACACACACACACACACACACACACACACACACACAAGGAATTCAATCAATGAGAGTGCAGATACTGAGGTTTGGAGTAAACAAGTGCCAGGTTTATATCTGTATTGACTGTACAAGAACATTTCCTATCATTTGAGCTAGTTCTCTTCACAGAAGCATGTCCAGCATTAGCTGATTCACCTAACTATAACTCTAAGCCATATACCACTTTACAACAAGGATCAAGACAATTAGGTGGTGCTAGATCAGCTCAGACTCCACCTCCTGGACTTATTATTTAGCACAGGGGCACCTGCACTTGCCAGTAAATTCATCAATCCCACATTTCTACCATTTCAGAAATACATGGAAATTTTAAAAAAAATGCTAAAGAAAACAGAGTCCTATTGCTGCAGTAAAATTTACTTTTTTCCCATTGCATACATTTTTTTTACCATGAAAAATAACAAGAATCCTGCAAAATGAGCCTCAAATATGTTGGTAAACCGGTTCAATCTATTGAGGGCAAAGCCAAGCACACAATCTCAAGGAGAAGAAAGAGGTTACTAAGACAGTGTAAAAAAGACAAGCTATAGGTACACTATTTATATATTATATATATTGATATGACATTACCTATATTATTAGATATTTGATAGATATTTGGAAAGTTGCTGAGGTGATTCTACATGGCCTTGAATCACGTAATAAGAAATAATTTAATAGTTTACTTTTGCAGAAATTTGCTATAGATTTATTTCTTCAAAATATTTTTTGCAGGGTTTGTGTGTATTGTTAAGTTTTGTTGGAACACTTACTTTGGTGGTGGTAGAATAAATCCGAGGGTGCGGTAAAGAATGGCTCCGATAACAAAGTATGAAGCCTCATCCGACTCTGCAAACAGGAAATGAAAAAACAAACAGACTTCTAAAAGGCTTATTTACAACAAGGCCCACAAAATAGCGGCTAAAGTAGCAAATAACAATCCCGCCAACACACATATGCCATATGCCCATTAAGCCATGAAAAATCGGCACAGCAGCAGCAGCTGTGTCAGTTTAAAACCCTTGACATTCATGTTTCTTTATCCACTCCTGACTGACAGATGGAGAACAACAAACCAAAGCAGCACAGGATTTAAGAAGTTGTGTGACATAAGGACTTTGAGCCGGTCTGGACAATTTTAGTGACATTTCAGAGACAGACAGAAGGGTTTTAGAGATGTGACCCACCAGTCTGGATCTCCATCCTTCTGCCCAATCCTTCCCTTAAGCATTTATCAACTGTGTCCCTCCATACACATCTGTGTCTTCTTTCTTTTTGGTTATTCCCATAAAGACACTTTTTCCCCATCACGCACATTTGTATCTTTGTTTCCTTGCATGAGGTTACTTTAGTTTCTCACATGATGCCTTTGGTTTCTTGCTTCTCTTTCTTCTCCATCCAATCCTTTCTTCTCCTCAGACAGGCTGAGCTCTGGTGAGCCAGGTCTCTAGGGATTATATTCTACTGCAGAAAATGCCAAGGTTGGGGAGAATAGGGCTGCAGTGGATGGACCAATATGACAGAGGGATAGAGGAAGTGTAGCATCTAAGCATGAGAAACATAAGGGTGAGTAGATGAGGCGTAACAGCAACCGACACCTATGTTTTTGTGAAGATTTGGTCCAGCAGAATCCAAATTTGATAAAAGCAAGCTGCTCCATTGAATTTAATCAAATCCAATATCTAATTAAGCTTTAAGCATGGTGCATTTGATTCTCTCACTTCTCATATTTTCAAAGTTCAAACACAAGGGCTATGACTTCTGACATTTTGACAGAAAGAAATGTGTGGTCTACTGAAAAGACCACTATAATTTTGTAGTGGCGCAGTGTTTAGAATCACTACCTCATATTTCCAGAGGTTACTGCATTCTCATATTTTGAGTTCTCCTTGGTTCCACATGGAATTCCACAAAGCTCTCTGGTTTCCACCCACTTCCCCAAAGCATGATTGTAGGTGGATTGGCTAGACTAAACTGCTCCTCAGTATGAATGTGTGTATCCATGGTGTATTCCCATATCATGCCCAGTGTTTCTGAAACCACCTCTAGATCCACTGTGAACCTGACCAAGATAAAGGATTAATTGATGATGAATGAATGATGGAACATAATGGAACTGTCCAAAAAAATCAAAATCAAAAAGGAGTACAGATCGGGACACAGGTTTGTCTCAAAGATCATGTTATAAGTGGATTTGTTTATTATTATTTATTTTATTTATTTATTTTTTACCAACCAGATGCTGCAATTTCAAAATGTAGTCATGTATAAAATTGTATATGCTTAGATTATACATATACAATATCGCATGATGTCAGTATATGGTGTGGCAGTGGTGGCTCAAATGGTTAAGGCTCTGGATTGTTGATTGGAGGATCAGGGTTCAAGCCTCAGCACCACCAAGCTCCACTGTTGGGCAATTGAGCAAGGCCCTTAACCCTCTCTGCTCCAGGGGAGCTGTATCATAAGCTGCCCTTGTGCTCTGACCCCAACTTCCTGAGCTGGGATATGTGAAGAAAAGAATTCCACTGTGCTGTAATGTATGTGTGGCTTCTTCTTCTTCTATATTTAGTGTGTTGTGAGCTTATCATTTTTGCAACAGCTTTATCCTGGCCACAGTCACAGAAATCAGGAGCCTGTCCTGAGATCACTGGGTGCGAGGGACTTGATGGAGTGGCAGTTTATCACAGGGCTTAGAAGTAATAAAAATGTTCAGACAGTGTAAACATAATGTATAAGTGTAAACAGCTTTGGTTTGGGATTTATAACTTCCTTAATCTCTTTGGTGTGTCAGGATCAGGGGTCTGCAACTGGGATACTACAGTCTGAATGTATGTCTAGTTAGCAGACCACACCAAAGTATTTGAAAAAATAAACCAATAAACATATGAAAAAACACTAATTGTAGTATCAAGTACTTATTTCAGGCTTCTGCACTGCTTGACTGCTCCCACCATCTCTCAGGGTACAAGGTAGGTATATTCAAGACTCTTTTCTGTTCTGGCACTGAGGTGGTGGAATGAACTTCCCCTAGATGTCTGCACAGCTAAGTCACTGGCCGTCTTCAAACAACGGATGAAGACCTTACCTCTTCCTGAAGCACTTAGTACCAGCTAGCTCTAATTTCCCCTGTTTGTTTTATGTATTGTTGTATGTTGTGTTATTGTTGTATGTTGTGTTTTTAGATGGTATTCCAAGTCTCTGACCTATTGAACCCGTGTTAATGTATTCAATGATAGGCACTTCAAAGCACTTTTGTATGTCACTCTGGATAAGAGCGTCTGTCAAATAACAGAAATGTAAATGCCAGAAATGTAAATGAAACACTTGGATGGCATGTGAATGATAGTCCCCCATTTTTTCCATATATTTTTTTCCCCAATCTAGTCATTTTCCAGATCCCACCCATAAGCTATCTCTCTCCTATCACATGACAGCTACCAACAAGGAAAGGTGGGGCAAACACTTACTTCCTCTGAAACACCAGAAGCCAACCTCAGCATATTTTCAAACACCCAAACAAATATCCTCTATGCCCTCTTCTGCATACTTAAGCTCAAATACACCCATGATTAGCTAGTTCTGTTGTGAATGACAGGAGAGAGACAATAGGCTATCCCTCCTACCCAGAGAGAATGACCAGTTTTGCTTTTTCAACACTTTGCCATAGATGGCTGTGACATTGTAAGGGACTAGAACTCACAGTCTTGCGTTTTTTATTGTGTTAATCTATAGCCTTACAGGGTCAAGGAAAGGAATTAAGGCATGTTTAATGGCAAATGGTGACAAAACAAAAATTTACATTGTCTCAAGGTTAAAAAATGTGGGATGCAATCTGATATCAGTTTCCTAAAGAATCAGTTTTAAATAGAATTTCTAAATAAAAAAGAATTTGTTGAACACAAATCATTAAACCAGTTACCAAGCATTGATAGGATTTTTATTTTATTTCTACTTTTAAATCTGATGGGAAGTGTACATAGCTTGTTCAAAAAAAGTTTATGAATGTTAATATAAATTTATTCTATCCATTTCAAAAAAATTCTTATCTTTTAAGACCATGCTTCTGGTCAAAAGTGATCAGGTTTGGCACACTACATCCCACCCCACTGAACATAAAAATATTTGTTTTAACGCTGACAGATTGCTTGGCCGAATATTACTTTTGACATAACAGTGTAATATAGTTCCTTCTTCAAATCAGATCAAGAGTCCATAGCATTTGACTGAATGCATTTTTCCATAAATAACTAATAAATTAAATTAGAAATAGTGTTTTAACTGCGTATTTCTCCAATAGAGCAAGGCTCAGCTCAGTTCCTGCACATCTTCAGGATAACAATCGGCCATCACAGTCCAAAACTGCACCAGGTCTGACAACTCCTGAATGGAATTCAGCTCTTCATTTTCGCAGTTTTCATTTGAACAAAGCCACTGTCCGATAAGGCATTTATTCTTTCTAACATAATATCACACATAGTGCAGGACAAGGGGATGTCTTATCACCACAGCAGAGGGTAGGGGTGAAGGCTGTCAGGTCTAATGGTTTAGCCTGTAGGAGGAGTGGGAGGAGCTGTTAACCAGAGTGGCATCCATTTTCTCTATCATGGTCTGGCTTTTATTTTCCATGTCATTCTGTGTAGCCCTCAATCTTGATCTTTAACGCCCTCACTCTGGGTCTTAACTGGGTCTTTTCTTTCCCTCTGCCAGAACCTCCTCTTCTTCAATTTCCCAGCTCCCAGAGAAATGAGCATCATCTTCTGACCACAGCCCCCAACTTCCCTTCAACCTCCATTCTCTTTCATCTCCCCCTTATCTTCTATAACACGATCAATTTCTCACTTTGGACCTTAGGGTGATTGAGGTCCTCATAGCTTGAACAGGAAGTTAAAAGATATGTTGACAGATACTGGGAGACATTTGTAAGAGAGAAAAGTGTGAAAGTGTAGAACAAAGGAAGGAAACTGAGAGGTAACCTTGTGGCTAGTCAAACTGATACTCCGTTTGTATGTAAAGTGAAAGAAACCAATTTTTTGTTCAAAACCATTTGTCCAAAATATTTGTTACTGCTAGAAGATTTCCAACTCACCATCAGAAGACAGACTGAAGACCTCTTTAGGGATGAAGAGCTTGTCTTCTGCTGAGCGTGCCCAGTCCTTCATCCCCCTCCGTCCCTTCATAGGGAAGTTAATGTCACTAGAGACAGCTGACACTGGCTCTCGCTGGATATTGATTACTAATAAGATAGAAAAATAGCAGATACTTTGAGAATCCACTCTTGCATATTAATGTTTGTTATTAAGATATGGTTTTACAAGATTTATTTTGAGAGAGAGTTTCAACTGCTTTCATAGACATGCTAGTCCATTTTTGGTTATCTAATTTGGAATGGATTGATTTTTCCATGATTATGTGGTGAAAGATACATGATTAAATAATTTCAGATCAAGTTCATGTGATTTTTGCTTATTCATGATTTATTCATTATGTCTTTCTGTTCTGATGTTCTGTTTGATATTTCTGCCATATACATTTTTTTTCTGCTTTATTTAATTTTGCTTTATTTTACCCTTGAGTGTGATCGATATGGTCTTGAGTGTGTCCTTTGCGCATTGTATAATCTGGAGTGCCCATGCTGTCTTTGTGCACTCTCTTTGACTATGTCTTCGTTCTTAGTCTCCTGATTCTTCAGTCGTCTTTCTTCTGGCAAAACTGCAGTTATTTGATCATCCAGAATGATTTTCAACACTACACTGCCGACTATCTTTCAGCTCTAGTTAAGGAGAGTGATGTAGCAGCGTTTTCTTCTTTTTTTCTGTCCAGATTTCTTAATCTGTACACTCTGGTCCAACAGATAAGGTTCCAAAGCTTAATTTTTTTCATGCTAATATATCCATCAAGATTTGGCATCAATTCTAGCTAACTAGTCTGTGCTGTAACTCAGTACAACTGCATCATATACATAGCTGACTTACTTTCAGGAACTTTGAGTTCACCATTTGTTGTTCTAAACTGCTCTGGATCATTAATATGATATTAAATGTTGCTGGGAAATCGGGAAAGAAGCATTTTCTTGAAGAACTCGAGGAAAAAGCAAACTGGAACTGTTATCATGTATGTCTGATATGATTGAAAATTACGCTTGAGATCTGTCACATCACAGCTAATGTCACACTGCTGAATGACTGCAACAATGGAATAAATAGATGGCCAACTAATAATCTCTAAGCACATATTCTAAGCATATTCCAATATGTTTCATTCATATGTGAATTTCCTTCACACCATATAAGCATCTTTCAAAGATTCATTCATTCAACTGTAACCTTCACCATCTCTGAATTCTGTAGCTACTAAGAGCACTCACTGAGGTTAGTGGTGACAGCAAGAAAGCTTTGGAAAGGTTTTTGCGCTTCCCCAATGAGATGAATGAAGTCTTCCACAACTCGCATTAGCAGCATGGCACCTGGAGAGACCTGGGAAGAGAAAATGCAAGTTACAATAAAGCCCTGCATGCTTTCCGTCACACCAAGGCATGGAGCAGGGCAAGCACATGATGCTTTCAGGTCTTAGCAAAACACAATGATACACTAACCAAAAACTTCCTAATAATAATAAAATTAAAAAAATAAATAGATCAATAAATAAATAAAATCAGATTTTTTTTTAAATATTACAAATATTTTAACAAATTTATAAGAAACTTTTTTTTATAAATAAGACTTTTTCACGGAGCGACACAACAAAAAATTTGCTATTACAAATTGTTCTGGCATGTTAATCGGCATTGCTTTTTTCCCCCACAGTGACTTTTTGTATAACTAAAAATTTCCAGACCTCACTGAAATTGTAATTTTTGCCTCTTTGACTGAGGGAAAAAAAAAAAAAAAAACTGTCTTGCTTGCTACAGGACACGTGTGTGACAGGAGGCGAGAGTTTGCCAGAACAGCAAATTATAACGTTTATTAACTTTTTCTTGCCTGATTTTTTTTTTCCAATAAAGCAATTAAATCCATTTTAATATGCAACAGATGGTAAGAGACAGGGTAGATTGGCTGCACTGTTTGTTTGCAATGAATAATTGAAGCACTAACACGCTTGCTTATATTTTTGAAATAGACTTGTTTTCTGCTGTTCTGCAGGGAATAGATCTCATTTGTTTAATTTCGTTTGAGCTCTTTGACACGTAATACTGGCACTACAGCCAACCTCCCATCCCAAATATAATTAGTTTACAAATACTGTATATCCTTTTGGTTTTATCTTTCATTGGGAGTAATGCGATTGTGTTTCTCTGCCTTAAAGCACAAAGAGACTTTTTTTCACTTGGATCATTTTTTTCACAGCTTGCCAGTAGCTTTTTTTTTTTGGTAAGTAATAAAACCCAAAAGAACATGCCATTATAGAACAATAATCAACCATAGAGCGGGTTGTGGTGTGCCTGACATGCAGCAGACTTACTTCCACCACACCAGAGTTGATTACTTTCCAGTAACTGCATGTTGCGTATTTTTATTCCTCATATACCATGAGACAAGATATTTCCTGTCATCACTTATATTGTAAGTCAATCCTTCACAATCTTCTCTTTTTATCTTTTTCTTGAAGTCTGCCATGACAAAACACAAAGCTCTTCATCCTAAAAACATTCCAGTGTCAGAAATAGCAGCTTTACCTCTGACTGTTACAAAGCACTGACACTGAAAGCACAAGACTTCTTCCAAAAATACAAAAAAAAATAAAAAATCCTCCTCACAGAAAACTTCACCATATCAGCTATTTTTTAAAATCTATTTATGTGGAGCATCTGCCATCCAGCTTCCTGTGTAAGTTGTTGCTATAGAAACGATAACGTATTAGAGCATGTGTATTAATATAAACCTGTGATTGGCCTTGAGGATAGAACTCTAATCTGAGCTGATGTTAGAGAAAATGAAGCAACGCATTCTGTTCTAAACAGGTAGATTAACTTTTCTCACACTTAACTATTCTCAATTCTCAGTACACACTCCAACCATCACCTTCAGTGTATTACATCTAATCCAGATCGTAACCCTTTTGTTCATGGCATCTAGGCTAATTTTCTCACATCACTCATCACTGTTTTATAATCTTATTTACGAGGACATTCGGGCCTCACTAAAAACTGAACACATGGTTTTGATGTAGAGTTTGGCACTTAGTCACGTATCTTGGGTGTGTAATAATAAAGAAAACATTAAGCCATTAGGTTCAGTGAACCATGAGAGGGCAAAGATCACACACAAGAATAAAAATTGCATTAGCACATCTCAGGTGAAGATCTTATTTAGTAAACAGAGATAATTGTAATTGTCATTTTCTGCCTTCCTCTCTCTCTCTCTCTCTCTCTTTAGATCTCTCTCTCTCTCTCAATCTTGCTCTCTCTCCCTCTAGTGAAAACGTTCAATAGATTTTAAAGAGATGTCGACTCTGATGTAGAAATGAGAGTGTACTTGACAGAACAGAACACACACACACACACACACACACATGCCTGATATACAAATGTCCAAGCCAGATCAACAGCTAATACTTCACACATCCCAAATGGCTAAATCCCAAATGGCTACTACATCCCCTACGCAAAGGATGAGCAGAGATCCAGTTTAGAGCTTCACAATGAAAAACAAATCCTTTATCTGCTTTCAAATGCAAATAAAATCTGAGATATAGAGTTTATGAAGACAGCAAAGCACTTACTAATATTGCAGCTTATTTATCAAGATGGATTTGAGTATGTTTGTTTGTTAAGTTCAGAAAATTCTCTGTATCCTGCTTCTGATCCTAAATGTAAGAAGCTGAGCTAATGTAAATGTGAATGCTTTAAAGCACATCATTTTGATGAGTTACTTCGCTTTTAAATACGCAATACGCTGTCAAGTTTAATTTCAATTACACCCAGGCATTACATATGAACAGCATTAACTAAAGAAATATTAACCAGAATAAAACAAAAGAAAGAAAGGCAACATAACTCATAAATAAAAGATAAACAAGAGGTTAACCATTTACTCCACATATTTGACTTATCAAAATGTGCTTTTGATTGAATAAATGATTATTTCTTGAATATTACCTTTGAAAATGTATTCTCTTTTGCTCATTATTTAAGGTGTGAGCGTTTACCTTCAATAGTAGTTATCTTCAATTTTGTGGGTGTCAACAAATGCAAATTAACCCTGCATGTTGCCAGGATTAGGGTTAGGGTTAAGGGTTAGGGTTAAGGGTTAGGGTTAGGGTTAGGGTTAAGGGTTAGGGTTAAGGGTTAGGGTAAGGTTTGCAATTCATTCAGTGGTTCTGAAATTTTTGTAACTCAGCCAGAAATATTTTTCTTTTCCAATTTTTGGTCACTCACAAAACTGCATTAAAAAAATAAACCATAAGCAAAGAATTATGACTAAACAATATGAATTAAACCTTCCAGTAATGCAGCTCAGCCACTGCAGTGCATCAGCTACCACAGACATACAATAACAACTTCTCTTTTTGTAGAGTGCTATTTATTTCATCATAATTGAATCAGTAGACTTATTTGGATTGCTTTCTTTCACGTCATTAATACAGATAAAATAAATGAGCTTCCCAAAATCTATTAAATTCACATAATTGAAATATATGGACAAATTAAACTTGATGGCGTGATCTCAGCAGAAATTGCAGCTACTCATTTAATTATATGACTCATTTATATGATTTGAAGCCTGTCAATTGAGGTTTATATTAGTGAGGCTCCTTATATGTATATTTCAACCAAACTCTCATAGGATATAAATCTTTTTTCTAAATAGATTGAAATAAATAACACATCTCTTGTCTCAATGCTTTTGTAAACGCTTTATGAATAAATTCATTCATATCCATTTTGATAAATGACTCTTGACGTGCCACATTTTCAAAAATAAAGAAATGTTTAAGTCTGTTTGTGAGATGTAGATATAGTCATTGTTATAAAATCAAATATAAACTGTATAAGGTTAAGAATCCAGATGGTGGTTAAGAACACAGTCTTGAATGTATGTCTCATTACACAGCAGTGAGGCTCTGCATGTATGAATTAAGTTTAATTTAGCGCTCATTAATTCATTCTGTGTTCATAGTAGTGATTTTAGTAACCCAAGAAGGAAATTAAAGGGACACAGTGAAATTCATTTTCAGCAGTGTGTACATGGGTAGGCACATAGGTATTTATAGAGAGTTGGACGTTACCTGGTGAGCATCTTCCCATTTTTGAAGATTGTCCATGTCCAGCATTAAGCTGACTGTCTGGAAAAATTTCTGC
The DNA here is from genome assembly GCA_033459395.1 of Hemibagrus guttatus. Classification (NCBI taxonomy): domain Eukaryota; kingdom Metazoa; phylum Chordata; class Actinopteri; order Siluriformes; family Bagridae; genus Hemibagrus; species Hemibagrus guttatus. The sequence continues at coordinate 4,070,456 of JAUCMX010000028.1, forward strand.
AAAATAGACAAAATGAGTGAGTACACGAAAGGACCACCAAGATGCAAGTGTGCTTGCATGTGTCTGTGTGTGTAGTCCACCTGCACGTCGTCGGGAGCTGGGATGTAGGTTGCTCGCTTGAAGGTGTCCGTCACATTTCGGAGAATCTCCACGGAGAATAAGAGGTCACCGCTGTAATAGCTGTGGCGGGACATTAACTCCAGGAGACTCCTCACGATCTGAGACATGCCCTCCCCTGCCAGGGTCCTCTGACCCTTCGCAAGATGCTCTCGTAACTGAGAAGAAGAAAGAGGAGACAAAAAAGCCTTACCTTACACAATAGATGCATTTAGATCTATTTATTTATTTATTTATTTATTTTATTTAGAAGGTAATGTCTCATTGCCTAAGGGCATCTGTATTAAACTGACTCATTAGGTTTTATCTTCATCTCAGGCACTAGCCATATGAACAGTCCTAATGGATGATCCTGTGTGTTTGAGTATGAGTGAGAGTACAGGTTAATAGGTCACGAGATGGGGAAAAAATCTGACCAGACATCTATTCTTGAACATAAGTAGTGTACACTATTTAAAAAATATAAGCATTATTAATTAGTGTAAACAATGTAAATGATACAGTATAAAAGTATAAAAATATAAATATATTTAAATACATATAGTTCTAACTTTTTAGACAAATTATATTCAGAAATTCTATAAAACATTTCAGATAATTTAGAATAAATAAGTAAATAAATAAATATTAACAGCTTAATATTTCATATTTTATTTTACTTATTTATTTAATAAGTAAATATAATAATAATAATAATAATCAAATGATGTGAGAATAAAAAATAAAACAAATCCTGCACTCAGAGAAGGGGTTTGTGATATTACAGATAACTACAATATTTTAATAAGAAAATATCTGGATAATTTTAGATATCACCCAGCCCTAATGTTCACACACAGGCAGATAATATGCTCAGTGCTAATGATAGAACTCCTCTGCTAATGTCATTGCTCAATGCTAATGAGTAAACTCTATTCAAACTCAGCCCCAAGTGGAAAAACACAGATTGAAGCTTTGAAAGTAAATTGACCCCATTGATCCACATTTGGAGCAAAGTGTATGCTGTTTGGGAGAATTGGCACCTGCTACAGTAAACCCAATCACAAACTCGCTGAAGTACAAACCAGGTTCCCCTCTCACTGATTACTTGTTTATAGTCCAAAAAGGATGGAGCAGTCATCGATTGACTAATGATATTCTTGTGAGTCCAAGACAATAGCAATCAGGACGAGGCAAACGTTATGTGATTATAATGAGGGGTTAGTGAACAGGTTAACAGTGTAATCAGCCTGATTTAATCATGGCTACAAAAAAATTGCTGACCCCTTTAGGCTAGCTTCATTAAAAATAATTAAATAACTCAAAAATTAAATAAATAAATAATTGCACAATTAGAGCAGAGAAAAGGCCAGAGTTCAACAATCAGAAATGATAAATGTCAAGCGCAACACAAATGGCGATACACAAATGGTGAATCAATCAATGATACAGTTCTTTGTGCTCTCGGGAATGAGACGAGAAAGAAGAGATGAAGAAGCTGGATGAAATATGAGGAGAAGGAGAAGCTCAAAGTATGATTTGCTAACAGATTCTGCAATTTAGATTTAGAGTAATATAACTGTAATATTCATTCATTAATTCATTCCTTCATTCTTCCTTCCATCCATCCATCCAATTCAATTCATTCATTCATTTGTTTCTAGCTACCATTATATGTTTGCAACACCAAAAAGCTTATAATCCATGTATGTTGTCTTATTAATGTTTTTTGTTTGTTTATTTCAAAATAAAAAACAAAACATTCAAACAATATTTTCAAGACAATTGGCTTGAATTAGGGCTGAATGAATGTAACATACACTGACTCTTTCACATGCAGAGATCCCACATCAGATCTGATATGTGTAAAAAATATTTTCATACAATTTATAAAAAATATATTACTTACAGATAAATGTAAATATCTATATTCAAGTGAGATGCATCGGGCGAAGCTCGGAGGACCCCAGTAAGCAACTCCATTAGCGTCCAGCAAACATCGACGACTAGCAGATCCTGTAGAGAATCAAGAGAAGGAAGACCCAAATGTTTCATCTCTGTTACACAAGATGAAAAAAAATAAAAATAAAATGATCAGTTTTAGAAAGCCTGTCGAATAATAAACAGACTAGAATTCAAACTGGTCCAAAAATGCCTCTGGTAAACATCACATAGAAAAGCATGCTGCTAAACCACATTTACCCAAACTTGCATCATGCTGCTTCTGTGCAATGGGCCATGACTGTGCGCTCGCCCATCAGCCTAACACTGAGACTGATATTTAGCATCCTGTGCAAAACCCAATGCTCCATTCACACACTGAGCAGCAGGAAGACATGAAGCAAAGTCTCATAGGTGAAAACTATGATAACTCACCTGCCTGTAGGACTTTTTTGGTATTTTCCACCTTACTGTGGAGGATTGTTAGTCTCTAGAGTTGACTGTGTTTACCACTGTGTTTAGAGCTCATGCTTCAAAGGCGTCATTTATTAGGACTTTCTGTTTTTATTACATATAAATCAGTGGAGGCCTTCGGCCTGCTTCCATATAAATTATATTGTCCTGAAATCCAAGTATACTACTAAAAAGTGCTTATATTTCAGTTATGGACCAGAAATGAAATTTATTAGGTCAAATACCATTTTTCAAATGATATTCCATGGTTTTTACTACAAAAAAGTTTGTTCTTCTCGGCTGAAAAAACTGGTACAATGCAAACCACATAAAAGATACAACGTTAGTTGAGCCAATATCAAGTGGCATTTATATAACCACAAATACCCTGATACACATTAAATGTGTTCATACTGAAATATTTGTGATGGTTTTAATGATTCAGCTTAGTGTTTTATTTACTTTACTTCTAAATGAAATTAGAAGCTGTCTGTTTGCTAAATCCAACTGTGCTTAAATTTATAAAAATAAATAAATCAATTCAGACTTTCATTACAAAATAAATGTCATTAAAGCTCAGATATTTATTCTAAAGATTCATTCATTCATTCATTGTCTACCGCTTATCCGAACTATACTCGGGTCACGGGTGTCATTGGGCATCAAGGCAGGATACACCCTGGACGGAGTGCCAACCCATTGCAGGGCACACACCCACACACACTACGGACAATTTAGAGATGCCAATCAACCTACCACGCATGTCTTTGGACTGGGGGAGGAAACCGGAGTACCCGGAGGAAACCCCCAAGGCACGGGGAGAACATGCAAACTCCACACACACGGCGGAGGCAGGAATTGAACCCCCAACCCTGGCAAACATGCTAACCACTAAGCCACCGTGCCCCCCTATTCTAAAGATATATTAATATTTAAATTGTTAAGTTCATAGGCAAATCATAGGATCAAATCAAATCAAGGAAATCATAGGCAAACCCCATAATCATACATATTTCCATTTCAGATTAGGAAATCACCAGCTTTAAATAACCTTTTAAATGAATGAATGAATGAATACACAAACAAACAAACAAACAAACAAACAAACAAATAAATAAATAAAAAAATAAAAAAATAAATAGAGTAAAATCACTGTATGACCTTTTGCTAATACATGATAACATTTTTGATTACTTTTATTACTGCTTAATCTGAACTCAAGTTTTAGACTATACTTTTGGCCATATATGGTTTGTATAAGCTTTAATTTCACCCTCATAATATGCCGTGCAGCTCACAACACACACTGAGCTTCTAATCCTTAACAAGCTCCAAAATTAATTGCACTCAAATCATCTTATTTTGGCAGTAGTCAGGAGGTGATTGCCTGTGGTGAGCTTTAGGAAATGAATAATTGCATCACTGATGGGGTTTTATTGTGTGTTTTACTGATCACAAAAATCTTTCTGGACATGAAACTAGCACATTGGTTTTTAGGAGTCGGTTCAGTGTCTGTAACTTTTTATTATTTGCATGTTTGTGAGCCTTTACTGTAACCTGTAAACAGTGATGAAGTGAAGAACTACAGAAAATCAAACTCATAGTCTTACAGCATGGGTAAGAAAATCTGAAGCCAATTCATGTGACATCAAATCAAAGCACATTATTGCAAAGAATATTGATTAATTAACTACTATGTAATGTATTTATGGACTTTACTGAGGAGTCTGTGGGAGTGAAGATTGTAGTGTGTTAATGGACGTTTGTGAAGAGACAAAGACTTCTAGCTAACATTAGAGTAGTTAGAGTAGTTCATCCTCAGGACCACCTACTTTCACCTACACTAAAAGTTTCACCAGTACCTACCACACTCATCCCCATCCCAATCCCTCTAATGCAAACATCCTGGGAACAGTATAGTTCAGTTTGGATAAACATAAATGCATTGTGAAAGACTGCGACTTGTTCTCAGGGTGTCTGGGACGATGATTCACTCACCAGTGGCATTTGATGGACATTTGTTGTAGACTGTCTCTCCAGCTGAAGCTCTCTTCCATGTCATTAAACCTTGGTACTCATCCTTGCATATCTCATGTGGTGCTGTAGACAACACACACACATGCACAAACACATGTAAGATTCTATGGTATTATAAGTTATATACATTATGGGGTATAAGATAAGTAAAGTAAGATTATAAGACCTGTTCGTCTTTGTCATTTGTCTATTTTTGGATTTGGATTTGTGTTTTTGGATCCCTACTGTATTTTAATTGGACCGAGCTGCTATGACAACTTAATCTCCCTCCGAGGATTAATAAATTTATTCTATTGTATTCGATTCTATTCAATTCTATTCAATTCAATTCTCTATAACATTACTAAAATGCTGCATGCCACCAGTTTAAACATGAATGGTGGCCTTCCTTTTATAGAACAAACATGCTAACAAGCAACAGTGTTTACGGTTGCTTTTACTATTAATATAATTATTAAATCCATTTAATATTCAAGATATTTTTTCGTATATAAAAACAGTGGTTTTAAAAGTCATTACAGTTGTAATGGTTTATGATTATCACACAATAAAGCATTTCATATTATTCCACCATTTTACACAATAGGGAGGAAAAAACAAGCAAAAATTAATAATGTAGATAATAAAAAATTTCCGCATAAATGAAAGGAAACTGTTTAAATAAAAAGTTCTCAAAATCATTATTAACACCTCTAATATTAATTGTACATTCATTTAAAACCCAATTCAATGCTGTACAGACAAAAAAAAAGCTAAAATATCACTCATGCCATGTAACATTTCTTTTCATGAATTTTTTTTTGCTCATTTTCATGACGAACACCAATAATTCTGAAGGACACTATGATATTGTAAATTATATATTAAAGGCAGTTAAATTACTTTAAGCCGTCTTCAGCCACCACATCAAAATGTTTTTCTTTGTCTTTGAAACGGCATTAAAATAAATTACCAAAAATGTGGTGGGAAAAAAAGACAGAGTTACACAAAAAGGTTTACAATTTATGTCTTCCCACAAAGTTCTTGGACAGATCTTTGTCTTTAAGGCACTAGCGCAGTGCTATCAAAGTCCTGATATAAGCACTGCAGCGATGCCTGACATTTATTTAATCTATAGCCTCCCAAAGCTACAGTCAAAGAGCCGCTTATTAAAATCTGCTGTTTGCTGTGCTGCTCTGACAAATCACACGGGAGGACGTGGCTCTGCTGAAGGAGAGAGGGGGGGAAATAAGGCAGAGGAGGAAACAGAAGGCAGACTGTCAAATGGAAAGAGAGAGAGAGAGAGAGAGAGAGAGAGAGAGAGAGAGAGACCTACAGGTGCACAAGGTAGACAAGCAGGAAGGAAAAGCAAGACACCCAGAAAAACAGAAAGCACGCAAGGAAGGGAGGGAGAGGAAAAACAGATGCTGGGTTAGATGGAAAGATGGAAGCAAAAGAAAAAGACAGATGCCCAGAGAGAAAGGAGCAAGAGGAGGAGACAAAGAAGAAAGATGAAATGCAATCTGATTGTATAAATGCAGAATGAGTGAAGGGCACATGTTTATCTGCTTGAGAAAAGGGGAACACACACACTCACACACACACACACACCTGGGCACTTCTTGTCGTTGCAGGAGCGCACCTCCTCCCCGGTGCCATCGCAGGGGTAATTCTGGACTCCTGTGCCTTCACACATCCGAAAGCGTCGCTGCCAGCCTGAATCGCACGTCTTTGAGCACAAACTCCACTGGTTCCATGCTCCCCAGTTTCCACCTCCTGAAAGATGAACAGGAAAAAAGAATGAATAAGTACAGAAGTGACACTTTCAGAGCTTTTCCTTAAAATGATGAGACAAGGTGTATGTAGATTAGACATGAACTCAGATTTTGTCATTATTTCCACTACCAAGCAAAACATGCCAAAGCATGCTGAATTGTAGTATGTGAGCTGAGCTGCGATGTTTGAGATCTGCTTAAAATAGTGCAGACTTAACATTCACTGGACAAACACAGTAATTTTCAGCAGTGTAGTGAATTTCTGTGAGTTTCATTTCCATCGCTGTTGCCACTTTTCTGGCTGATTTAATCCAATGTTTCTAAAAACTGCAAGTCTTCTGGTTCAAATTCATTTGAATGTATTTAGCTACAGTAATATTTGCTTATTGATATGTTTATGTAGATGTATATGTACTTTATGTGCTTAGGTTTTTAGTAGCAGTTGACTACTTCTGCCTTTAAAGTTGGCACTTTAATGTTGCTTACTTTCACAAAAAATCTAATACAGGGAAAAAGCCAGGATACAGACAACCCATGGTTTAGATTTGTCACAAAACCAAACCATGTCACAGTGTGCAATGGGGAAAAAAGAAAAAGAATAAATCAAATCAAGAGCCTGATCTGTGAGTGCCTGATGGAAATCATTAACACCTGCACTACCCATGCTTCCAGCATAGAACTCTCTCTCAATAAACTGATGAGTTTTTTTTTCCCTCTAAAACAAGGAGAAGAAGGCAAAGGGATTAGCAATAATCAAAACCAGAAGCATGCAGGCAATCAGGAGATCAGCAAACCGGTGTACACAGGGTTAGACTAAACAATCAATCAAGAGACATAACATTAACCGAAACAAAACAAGCAAATGCAAATGTTTGAATGTGACAGTTAAAATGTCTGGAATGATGCTTCGTAAATTATGAGGGAGTTTAAGTTTTTTTTTTCTATTGTCTGTAACACTTATCCGATCTATTCTCGGGTCACGGGGACGCGAGACCCTATCACGGGGACCCTATCTCAGGCATCATACACCCTGGATGGAGTGCCAACCCATTGCAGGGCACACACACACGTAATCACACACTACAGACAATTTAGAGACTCCAATCAGCCTAGAAGCATGTCTTTGGACTGTGGGAGGAAACCGGAGCACCAGGAGGAAACCCACAAAGCACAGGGAGAACATGCAAACTCCACACACACTGTGAGCGGGAGCGAGACTCGAACCCAGGACGCTGGAGGTGTGAGGCAACATGCTAACCACCGTGCCGCCTGGAGTTTAAGCTGTGTGTGTAAAATTATTAAAAGTGTGTTTTTAGAAGTCTAGAGTTTAAGAGGAATTATTGGCATTCTAATATGTTTGGCAGAGACTGTGAATAGAAGTAGTAAACAGATATAGATATAAAACTAAATCATCCATCCATCCATCCATCATGAAATCATTGAAATTCATAGTGACCTACTATTTATGATCCACAACTATTTATCTAATAGAAGTCATTGAAACAATTTTTCCTTCTTCTTCTTCCTTTTCTTAAGCCATTGATCACCATATGAAATAGGTCTCCAATGAAATAAAAAGACAAAAATTCCAACAGATATGTTTTTTATATAAGGTAATAAGTCAAATCTTATGAAAAATGAATGATGTTGCTTCAGACATTTTTTGCTTAGGGTTGCTGAGTTATTTATTTATTTATTTTTTTTTTGGGAATAATAAGCCAGTAAAATGTACAAGTATGAAAAAGAGAGCATTTTTGGTGGTAAAGCACACAGATGTTTCAGCTCTTTGCTATGTACATAAAAAGCAAACTGTTAAGCAAGCCCATAAATTATGAGCATTTTGATCAGCTATATAAAGCTATGATCACATCTAGAAGAAATGGTGTGTTTGTGACGTACCATCACAAGCCCGGTTAGTGCACTCCCTCGTTTCTGAGTGCGGACCTTTACACTCGGCCCAGCCGTGTACAGACACACTGCAGCGCCGCTGCCTCTGCTGAGTGCCAGTTCCACATGATACTGAACAACGAGCCCAAGGAGCCCAATTCAACCACTGCCCTTCCACTTGAGAGAGAGAGAGAGAGTAAAAAAAGAGAGGGAAAGCGGGAGAGACAGAGACAGAGAGAGGCAAAGAGTGAACGACAGAAAGACAGAGACAAAGTAAGTGAGAGAGAGGGAGTAAAAGAAGACAGAGTTAGAAAGGCAGACAGACAGAGAGAGAGAGAGAGAGAGAGAGAGAGAGAGAGAGAGAGAGAGAGAGAGAGTAAAAAAAGAGAGACAGAGACAGCGAGAGAGAGACAGAGAGAAAAAGATAGAGACAAAGTAAGTGAGAGAGAGTAAAAGACAGAGTTAAAGAGAGAGAGAAACAGAAAGAGAGAGAGAGATAGAGAGAAAAAGAGAGGCAGATAGAGAGAGAGAGAGTGAGCAAGAGAAAGAGAGACAGAACGAGCAACAGAGACCGACAGAGAGAAGAGAGGAAACTGTCAGAAATAGCAAAATGACAAGAAATCGTACAAATTCAATATATATATATATATATATAATATATATATATTGGTCAAACAGTCTGAGTCTTCTATAAGGAATTGCTTTTATTTAGTCATATATTAAGCATTATTATACACCACGTTGCTTGATTCAGATCAGAAGGTTAAAGAAAATACATTTTCTTTAACAGCAGCTCTGACAATAGTTCCAGCTGCAAGGATTATATTAATATGCTCATTTTTTTAATGCCTTCTGTGGTAACATCTTTCACAGGGACTTGTAAGACGGAGGCTCCACATAAATGGATTTAAAAATGGATAAGGACTGATATAAAATATTTTCTGTGAGGAGATGCTTATTGAATATCTTTTGGAAGGAGTCTCCAGTGCCTTACTAACCTTATGTGAGAGGGAAAAAGAAAGAGGCTGGATGAATAACTGCTATAATGTAAAGGATAACAGGAACTAACTAACATTTAATGTGAAAATAACTGGATGAAATGTATAATGTGTCATTCTTTAAGAAAACATGTAACAAAAACCTGTGACACAAAACATTTTAGGATGTAGTGTTACCGAAAAATAGTCAACGATGGGGTGGTAACAGAAACTTTTAACAAATCCCTTAACCGCCTGACGAGTAGCTCAACTCGTGCTCTTATTATGACATGATTTGATTTTGCTTCCTGGTCCTGTTTCCGTCTCAGTTTAGTAATTGGCTTATTTCCTGATTGTGTTTGTCTGATCTACATTTACAGCTTGATTAGTTTGGCTATTTATACCCTTCTGTAGGTTTGTCTCTCATTTTTCTCTTAATTCTTATTGTGCATTTATATTAAATTAGAGACTTTTTTTGGTCTCAATCAGCTATCTAGCTCACTAGCTTGTGACTCACAATGTGAATGTACACAAGACTGGATCCCGATAAGGGCCCTGGCTTACCACACGTTGGACACTAATGACTCAACATGTCTACGTTGTCGTGTTGTAAACTGTCACCACTGTCGATTATCAACAACAAGCAGGACAGATATATTTGATGTTATTTTTTTATATTGTTTAAATTACAAGATGAAAAATAATTTCTGTCATTGTGCTTCAAGCAAGATTGTAGGCTAGCTAGATGATTTTTAGAAAATTGTCAAACATTTATAGGACATTAGACTCAAGCAAAACCGTATGTAGAATGTCAAATAAATTTAATAATCACTAACGTAAGTAATCTTTTAGAGCTACAACTACCTACATTTGTTGACATAGTTGGCTTGAACGTCCACCATTTTTTGGAGGAATCTGAGAGGCTTCAGTAAATGTGACTTCCATTAAGTGAGCATTGATGATCCCTGGTTTTTGTGGTGCATTGTGGGACTTTTTTTAAAGTGAGATTACTGTTTCAGTGGAGACTGTAAAATGGCCAACATCCTGATCACTGCCCTGACTACTGAACTAAAGAGCTGATTAAGACACACCCTTTGTTTCAGTGTTTCCTGTTTTTTGACTCTTGCACCTTCTCTGCTTTATAATTCTAAATTTGTCCTTTCTGGCATTACCTGTATTTGTCTTGATGAGATTTGGAAAGTCCTCGAAAGACAACATGCTGAGTTTTTGCATTCGCATTCCGCTTTTACTCAATGCACAGTACAGCACCACTGCTTCACGGTGGCCATCACACAAGCAACTGATGATTATTTTCCTAAAAGAGCACACCTTGTCATGGTCTATTCTTTAAATTCAATATTTTCTTAACTTGGTTCTGAATACTATTAGTCAAGAATAAATTAATCACTACACACAAATGTTTATAACAATGAGTGCCATTTTTTTCTTTCTCCACAGTGCCATTTTTTTTCTTCATTTTTATGATTTCAGAAACTGTTATGAACGTTGCGAGACATAATTTGGTCAAATTTGTCAAAACAACATCAGCTTATTACCAAAAACTGATACAGTAAAGCCTTTTTAATCGTCAGCTCAGACATTCAGACCCTGTATGCCGCAGGAAAAAGGCAGAGAAGAGCAGAAAGAAACATGACAGGATCTAGTTAATAAGACAGAATGACAGAACAACAAACAAGCAGACACTGAAGCAGACTCAAACAGAGAAGCAGGCTGTGTCTGTAATCCTGGAGATTGGACACTGCTGTAATGATTCACTGTCATATACTGTATGAACCCACTTCTGAACTGCAGCAGACTATAACAAAGACAAGCCACATATATGACCTGCTCCACTGCTTTCAGTCACCTTAAACCCCAAACTACAATTCATGTTTTCTACATTGCTGCAATCTGTAAAGTCTCTGCTTTCTTCTGATATCATACAGTATGTGTATTTATTTAAATCTGTATTATTTTACATATTTAAATAATGAACCTAATAGTTGAATAGCTGGATTATCTTCACAAAATCAATCTGTACTGCTGTAGTTAGTAATATTTACAGTTAATGTTATCCCTGACTGCACAAAGTTTGAGATCCCCTGATTTAAATGAGCAATTTGCTACCATCAAATAGCACAAACAGTCCAGAATCAGGTTTTTGACATCACTTCTAAACAAATTGGGAGATTTTCACCACAAAAAAGGGTTGTGAAATAATATGTTTACTGATTGAGTTATAATTATTATAGCAATTAATATAATCTGCTCAGACATTTCAATATATGAAATTTTAGACTTTGTTTCATTTTATATATTAGATTTCATATTTATTCAGTTCTAAATACATGTACCGTATACAGTTAATCACCCAAGTGTCTCAAATCTTCTACTCACACTGAGTGTCGCAAGCCTAGAAGCCCACAATGCTATGCTATTGCTGCCCTAATGCTTCTTCTTGACTTCATTAGCCTTACCTGTTTGAGTTTTCCCTTTAATTACTTTGTCTGTTCAAATCCTTGTATGTCTTGTACTCGGTGCAATATAATTAGTTCAGTTTACACACATCTGTCAATACCAAGCCTTCTCGTCATTGCATCACTTCCCACTGTTCCTGTTTCTTGTTTTTCTGTGTTTTTGCCATTGCCTTGTATAGCATGTATGACCTTTGCCTGTTTTTTGGATTGGATAATTTTGGACTGTCTGCCATTAAAGATTTCCCACCTGTACTTGCATCCTCCTCTATGAATCCTTCATGAAACCAAGGCATTAGAATATATCACGTATAACACCTCAACATGTTAGAATCGCTGAATCATCAGTTGAAACCTTAAAACCTAATTCCCAGGATATCACAGACAGCTATTCACACAAGCACTGTTACTTTGAAATATTGATATTTATGTTAAGATACATAAATGTAGAGATAAGATATAGTAATAAACACATAAACCTATATACACAATAATACCCAAGCTGTAAGACCCTGCAGTCTGGTGGCTGTTATCAGAAGACAAGTGTGAGATAAGAGTACATTTACCACTTTACCATCAGTAAAGATCTAAAAAAAAAAAAAAAGATAAAATGGTAAAGATGATTAATGTCTGCAGGCAATTACACTGAAAAGAGATTTTGGATAACATTAATACAGGAATTAATGAAATCGTTTCACTTTAAGACTAGCACTCTACTAGTACTCATCGGTCCAAGTTCTTGGAGGAATGAAGGAGAAAAGTACAACATGCTTGAGAAAAATCGTTATTTTTCCTTTTTTTTTCTCCCGAATCCAACCTGAGTTACTTGTGTAACAAGACTCGTATTATCACTTCACACCAATTATCTTGTGGAATTAACAATGAACTGGCTAGATGCAATGTAAAACACACGACCTGTAAAATACAGCGAGTTTGTTGAAACAAATGAAGCTGTACTTTATTTGTGTTTCATATACATTTCATAAAAAAACCTTTAACTTTCTATTCACTACATTTCTCCTCTCCTCTCCTCTCATCTCCTCACTCTCTCTCTCTCTCTCTACATATATATATATTTGACATCATAAATTTATTGACCTAAAATAAATCTAGACTTTAAATCCACCCATCACTGTAATTCTATCACCTGTAGCTTGTATGTTGTGTTTCATTTATCTACAGTGTCCACTATGACACTAGCTAGCTATTAGTACAAATCTAGTTTGAGTTATTATGATGCTAGCTACCATTTGAGAGATTCGCAATAAAGCTTAGCTAATTAATTTAATCAGTAGCTAATGTTACGGGGGCAAGTGCCCCCGATGGACCACTAGGGGGCCTTCAGCAGGGGTTTTGTTTATTTAGTCATGTGTTTGTTTTAGCCACGCCTTTCCCTAATGTGTTCATGCCTGTCACCTGTTCCTAATGTGTGTGTAATCATGTTCCTTATTTATAGTGGCCGTCTGTCTTCGTTACTTTGCCAGTCCTCGTCTTTGTGTTACGTCTGTGTGCTGTATGTTCCTTTGTTTAATAAAACCCCTGTCCGCCGTCTAACTCCGCGTTGGGTCTGATTTCTGTACACCGGCACGAACAGCGTGCTTCCGCTCCCTCTCCCTCAGCTCATCAGCAGCGTTTTGTGACAGCTAAAAGTATCATATAAAGGATTGTTTCTTTGTTCTTTCACTTTCATACACAAGTAAACAGTAAAGAGCATTCCTTCATTTAAATTAATAAAGAATTTGGGTACTTTTCCAATTATCTATCTTTAATAGGAAGGAAACCATGTCAGTGTGTTGTTATAAGAAATATATGTAAAATAAATAATAAATGTGATGTGGACCAACATAGACAACAGTTCATTTTACTACTCTGAAGTTTTCCAATAACATCATACTTTTAAGTGTTTTATTTCTTGTACACAACAATCGCCAAATATAAAAACAATAATAATAAACATTGTTTTTTAACCATTTAGAGTTACTTGTAATAATCTAGCCATGGGGGTCACAGTCTAGTGACTTCTGTGCCGGTCCCAAGCCCGGATAAATAGAGAGGGTTGCGTCAGGAACGGCATCCGGCGTAAAACATTGCCAAATTTAAGCATGCGAATCGTCAGTACAAATTTCATACCGGATCGGTCGAGGCCCGGGTTAACAACGACCGCCATCGGCGTCGTTGACCTACAGGGCGCCGGTGGAAATTGGGCTACTGTTGGTCGAAGAAGTAGAGGAGGGAGGAGAGTGCACAGACAGAGAGAGAAGAGGAAAGGTAAGAGTGTAGGACTGAGAATAGGAACTCTGAATGTTGGTACTATGACAGGGAAAGGTAGAGAGCTGGCTGATATGATGGAGAGAAGGAAGGTGGATATACTGTGTGTACAGGAGACCAGGTGGAAAGGTAGCAAGGCTCGTAGTATAGGAGCAGGATTCAAGCTGTTTTATTATGGTGTGGATAGTAAGAGAAATGGGGTAGGTGTGGTCCTGAAGGAGGAGCTTGTGAGGAATGTTCTGGAGGTGAAGAGAGTGTCAGACAGGGTGATGAGTCTGAAGTTAGAGATTGAAGGGGTGATGTTGAATGTTGTTAGTGGATATGCCCCACAGGTAGGTTGTGAGTTAGAGGAGAAAGAGAGATTCTGGAGTGAATTAGATGAGGTGATGGAGAGTATTCCCACGGGTGAGAGAGTGGTGATAGGAGCGGATTTTAATGGACATGTTGGCGAGGGGAACACAGGTGATGAGGAGGTGATGGGCAAGTTTGGAGTTAAGGAAAGGAACCTTGAAGGACAGATGGTAGTGGACTTTGCTAAGAGGATGGACATGGGTGTGGTTAACACTTATTTTCAGAAGAGGGAGGAGCATAGAGTGACTTACAAGAGTGGAGGTAGGAGAACACAGGTAGACTACATCCTATGTAGAAGAGGCAATCTGAAAGAGATTAGTGACTGTAAAGTGGTAGTGGGAGAGAGTGTAGCCAGACAGCATAGGATGGTGGTGTGTAGGATGACTTTGATGGTCTGTAAGACGAAGAGGTCAAAGATAGAGAAGAAAACCAAGTGGTGGAAGCTGAAAAAGGAGGAATGTTGTGAGGAATTTAGACAGAAGTTGAGGCAGGCTCTGGGTGGTCAGGTAGTGCTGCCAGATGACTGGGAAACTACAGCAGAAGTAATCAGGGAGACAGGGAGAAAGGTGCTGGGTGTGTCATCTGGAAGGAGGAAAGAAGATAAGGAGACTTGGTGGTGGAATGAGGAAGTTCAGGATAGTATCCAGAGGAAGAGGTTAGCCAAGAAGAAGTGGGACATGGACAGGACTGAAGAGAATAGACAGGAATACAAGGAGTTACAGCGCAGAGTGAAGAGGGAGGTGTCTAAGGCCAAGCAGAAGGCATATGAAGAGTTGTACACTAGGTTAGACACTAGAGAAGGAGAGAAGGACTTGTACAGGTTAGCTAGACAGAGGGATCGAGATGGGAAGGATGTGCAGCAAGTTAGAGTTATTAAGGATAGAGATGGAAGGGTGCTCACAAGTGAGGAGAGTGTACAGAGGAGATGGAAGGAGTACTTTGAGGAGCTGATGAATGAGGAAAATGAGAGGGAAAAAAGAGTAGAAGGGGTGAAATCTGTGGAACAGAAAGTAGATAAGGTTAGAAAGGATGAAGTCAGGAAGGCTTTGAAGAGGATGAAAAGTGGGAAGGCAGTTGGTCCTGATGACATCCCGGTGGAGGTCTGGAAGTGTCTGGGAGAGGCAGCAGTGGAATTTTTATCTAATTTGTTCAACAGGGTTTTAGAGAGTGAGAGGATGCCTGAGGAATGGAGAAGAAGTGTGTTAGTGCCGATCTTTAAGAATAAGGGTGACGTGCAGAGTTGCAGTAACTATAGGGGGATAAAGTTGATGAGCCATACAATGAAGGTATGGGAAAGAGTAGTGGAAGCTAGGTTAAGGAAGGTAGTGGAAATTTGTGAGCAGCAGTATGGCTTCATGCCCAGAAAGAGCACAACAGATGCAATTTTTGCTCTGAGAATTTTGATGGAGAAGTATAGGGATGGGCAGAAGGAGTTGCACTGTCTGTTTGTAGACTTGGAGAAAGCGTATGACAGGGTGCCAAGAGAAGAGCTGTGGTACTGTATGAGGAAGTCAGGAGTAGCGGAGAAGTATGTCAGAGTGGTGCAGGACATGTATGAGAGGAGCAGGACAGTGGTGAGGTGTGCTGTGGGTCAGACAGAGGAGTTCAATGTGGAGGTGGGACTGCATCAGGGATCGGCTCTGAGCCCCTTCCTGTTTGCTATGGTGATGGACCAGTTGTCAGAGGAGGTCAGACAGGAGTCTCCTTGGACAATGTTGTTTGCAGATGACATTGTGATCTGTAGTGAGAGCAGGGAGCAGGTGGAGGAAAACCTGGAGAGGTGGAGGTTTGCGCTGGAGAGAAGAGGAATGAAGGTCAGTCGTAGTAAGACTGAGTACATGTGTGTGAATGAAAGGGAGGGAAGTGGAACAGTAAGGTTACAGGGTGAAGAGGTGAAGAAGGTACTGGAGTTTAAATACTTGGGGTCAACAGTCCAGAGTAATGGAGAGTGTGAGAAAGAGGTAAAGAAGCGAGTGCAGGCAGCTTGTAATGGGTGGAGAAAGGTGTCGGGAGTTCTGTGTGATCAGAAAATATCAGCGAGAATCAAGGGGAAGGTGTACAGGACAGTGGTGAGAGCGGCCATGCTGTATGGTTTAGAGACAGTGTCACTGAGGAAGAGACAGGAGTCAGAGCTAGAGGTAGCAGAGCTGAAGATGTTGAGGTTCTCTTTGGGAGTGACAAGATTGGACAGGATTAGGAACGAGTACATCAGAGGGACAGCTCATGTTGGACGTTTGGGGGACAAAGTTAGGGAGGCCAGATTAAGATGGTTTGGACATGTTCAGAGGAGGGACAGTGAGTATATTGGTAGGAGAATGTTGGACATGGGGCTGCCAGGCAGGAGGCAAAGAGGAAGGCCAAAGAGGAGGTATATGGATGGAATTAATGAGGATATGAAGCTAGTGGGTGCAAGGGTTGAGGATGCAGAAGATAGGGATAGGTGGAGAGAGATGATTCGCTGTGGTGACCCCTGAAGGGAAAAGCCGAAAGAAGAAGAAGAAGAGTTACTTGTAATATTGTAAACCATCCATAAGACATGCTAGCTCCTCTTATAACTCACATTATAGCAGCTATAATCAACTGCTGCCTCAAAAGCTTGTCGTGTTACCGAAAAAAAAAAAAAAACTCTCTAGATTCCGCAGTTTCCCAAGGCAGCAAACTTAGACTGCTGATACTTACATTATAATCTCCTCACAGAAACCAAAGAGTTTCTTTGTTAAATAGGAGCATGATTATTTATTTATTTATTCATTCATAAATCGGCACATTATGACCAATCAGATACAATAATTCAACATTACTGTGTTATAAATCAGCATATATCAAACTGATGTAATAATGCATCATCACACTCCTATATCTACTCCTATATTCCTGAGGAGATTACTGTGACAACTTTAAGATCAGATTGTGACATTTTTTTATAATGTTATACCCTTGAGCTTAAAGATTAAATCAACAACCCAAACCTGTGTAATGATGTTTACCTGACCTGTTTCCCAGCAGAGAAGCCCTCTGACTCAAACCTGACACTATTCCTACCTCCTGCAAATGACTATCTTCTATTGTCTCCATCTCCATATGATGCACGAGCTGACTGGCGAAATGTGGAGAAATATGCATTTAAGCCGATTTCAGTATGATTAATGGTGTATGT
Source organism: Hemibagrus guttatus (assembly GCA_033459395.1). NCBI lineage: Eukaryota > Metazoa > Chordata > Actinopteri > Siluriformes > Bagridae > Hemibagrus > Hemibagrus guttatus. Next base: position 4,087,851 of record JAUCMX010000028.1, read on the forward strand.
TAAAAACATATTTGCTTTGCCAATTGAAGGCACATGGGAGAGGAAGCACAAGATGGAAAATAATGGCCTTGCTCATATACTAGTTTTTTTCTTCTTCATATTTAAAGTACTATTAAGGCTTATTCAGTACACCTGCAGCATTTGAGGCCTAATGCTGTGCTCTTGATTAATCAGGTAAAGATCAGTCATGCGAGTTATGACAGGTTGACCTACACAAGGAGGAAACACGCAGCTTGAGATAATCGCATATGCAACAGCAGAAAATTGTGATAAATAACACCAATCATTTGATGCTTATAATCCTGATTGGTGCTCTGTGTGTGTGTGTGTGTGTGTGTGTGTGTGTGTGTGTGTGTGTGTGTGTGTGTGTGTGTGTGTGTGTGAGAGAGAGATTGTATGCTGCTCTGAATGGTGAAGTCATCACTCAAAGAAATGGTCAGAGATGAAAAAAAGACATAAGCGTGAGCATTCAGTTGCCAGGAGAGATTGCAAATGGAGTGAGAGACATGAGTGTGAGAGAGAGGGAGGTTTAGAAACTTTAGTAGTTCTTGGATTCTTGGAGAGCATTAGCCATTGACATGAATTAGCTGCAGTATACAGCATGCCTTGTGACCTCAATAGAAATCACAAAAAAATTAAGTACATGAATGAAGGAAGGAAGGAAGGGAGGGAGGACGGAGGGAGGGAGGGAGGAAAGGAGGGGGAAGGAAGGGAGGGGGGAGGAAGGGAGGGGGAGGGGAAAGGGAGGGAGGAAGGGAGGGGGAGGGGGAAGGGAGGGGGAGGGGGAAGGGAGGGAGGAAGGGAGGGGGAGGGGGGAAGGGAGGGAGGAAGGGAGGGGGAGGGGAAAGGGAGGGAGGGAGGGAGGGAGGAAAGGAGGGGGAAGGAAGGGAGGGGGGAGGAAGGGAGGGGGAGGGGAAAGGGAGGGAGGAAGGGAGGGGGAGGGGGAAGGGAGGGAGGAAGGGAGGGGGAGGGGGAAGGGAGGGAGGAAGGGAGGGGGAGGGGGGAAGGGAGGGAGGAAGGGAGGGGGAGGGAGGAAGGGAGGGGGAGGGGGAAGGGGGGGAGGGGGAAGGGAGGGAGGAAGGGAGGGAGGAAGGGAGGGGGGAAGGGAGGGGGGAAGGGGGGGAAGGGAGGGAGGAAGGGAGGGAGAGAGGGAGGGAGGAAGGGAGGGGGGAAGGGAGGGAGGACGGATGGAGGGAGGTACGAAGGGAGGGAGGGCTGAACAAGGACAAGAAGATGAAGAAAAAGATAAAGAATTTGTTGCTGAATAAATAAATAGTGTTTGTTTAATTCATCAGAAGAAAGAAAGAGATAAACTTTTTCTTTGTGGTGAAAATCAAACAAACATATAAATAGATAGAGAGAGAGAGAGAGAGAGAGAGAGAGAGAGAGAGAGAGAGGAAGAGTTGATGTACATGAATAAATATTTATAATTCTGTGAACAAATTTTGGTTCTTTGATTGACACTGAATAAACATATTATTTTCATTATTAATGCATTTAAATAAGCATCTTTCTTCTGACTGGATGTTGTATATGTGCTAGTCATACCAAGAAAGCTAGAAAAACAGGAAGAGACAGCAATAGACTGCCATCCATTTTGGGAAGCAGCCAGCAGTCAGATTTGTGGCCTGCTGTCACAATAAGGCAGCTACGCTTTTAAAATAATTGTTCCTTTTTGTCTTCTCTTGCTCTTTGTTTATGATTAATACCTTTGTTACTAACTTTGTTCATTCCTTCATGTTATTTATTCTGGGAATAATAGAATCAGGAACGTTCATCACAAAAAGAAATGCTTTGCTGAAATAGATAGAAGAGAGTGAGTGAGAGAGAGGGAGAGAGAGAGAAAGAGAGGAAATACATTATTTTTCCTTTATATTTATATATAGTACAGAATGTACAGAGCAATTTCTGTAACATATGTCTATCTAGCTTGATATGATGTAACTATAAACTAGAGCTTAAGTGCTTCAAATTGTGCTTGACTTTTTAGTAAATATAATATTAAAAAAAAGTTTCTTTGTTTCTCTCTCTCTCTCTCACTCCGTCTTACACTTTCTTTCTTTCAAGGTCATCCACAGCTATTCCACTGCAAAAATATAAATAAATAGTATACTGCCTGACCTTGAGGAGCAAATTGACAGTGATAGTTCATTATGTATACCACGAGAGAAACATAAAATTACTGTACCAGCACAAAAATCTGCTGCAACCTGCCTTAGGGACAGCCAGTGAAGTTTTACAAATATACATAATTTTTTTTGGAGGCTACTCCCATATTATTGGCTACTTGCTGTTTATGATCAATAACTATTTTATTTACCTTGATTAAATTAACCTGTAATTAACCTTCCATTGTCCTGTAATATTTGTTTTGGCAATAACTTTTGTTGCAGTAAAGTACTGACAAACTGAAAGAGAGAGAGAGAGAGAGAGAGCAAGGGAGAGAGAGAGAGAGAGATGAGAGAGAATGCATCTATAAGTTACTGAAGCCCTCTACACTTCTCCATGCCCCAGAAGGCAGTATGGGTATTTATCATTTCAAAGGCACCTGGCCTTTGAACCTCAATATCTATGGACATCCTGTGTACAGCAATAAGCAGGAAAAGCTTGTGTTGTTTCCTTTCCTGCTTCTCAGTGTCAAACCTCCTCACAAACTATTGTTTTCTCCATCATTCCACTCATCAGCGAAAAGGAGGACGATTCAAAGCTCAACGAATGATCGATTCATCTTCTTGTCCGTATCAACAATAAATCAGCTCTGTTAACTTGCAAAGCTGACTACATTTTCTCGGTTTAATGCATTCTCTAATTTCCCCTGGATTAGATTCATCCCTGTCTTTCCTCTCAAACCTACCAGTTATAGAATATTTGAAATATCTGCTTATTTTCTGACAAGCTACAATGTAAGAAGGTCACTCTCTGAAGTGTAAAATAAAACTTAAAACCAGCATAAAACTATCAAGGTGTGTTAGAACCTTATTTAAACAAAATGTATGATTTTGTTTAAGGAAATGATTTCACCCCTTAAACAGGTCCAGACTTAACAAGGTTTAATTATCAGCCTTATTTAGAATGGCTTACATTTATCTCACTTATACAATCAGCTGAGCAGTTAAGGGTCCAGCAGTGGCAGCTTGGCAATGCTGGGATATGAACTTATGACCTTTTGAGTCCAATATCTTAACCACTGAACTACTATTATGAGATGGAAGAAACTTGCTAAAAATATATAGAAACAAATACAAAGCTGAAATGCACATCTATTTTGACCCTAATTAGAATCACAGACTTGTCAGATAGGACCTTATATAGGTCCAAGTACATGATATTGATATATTCCATACTTTTATAACTTTTCCTATTAATTTCATTGTCATAGCTGAAAAATAATGCACGACTGCACACATCTATTTTATAATAGGCAATTCAGTGCTTTACACAAACATAAAAAATGAAAACAAAGGAGTCTCCAGTGACAAGTGGTTAGTCACAGTCAGAGGTGAAGCTGTAACCGATAAGCTATAGGTTTCCCAGGACAGGAAAGTGCTTTGTGTCAAAATCTTGAATTTTTTATAACTTAAAAAATATATAAATGAATCATTTATAAGCTAAAAAAGAGCAGCTGGTGAGTGAACAGTGAAAACAGGAACTAATTTGTTTGAAGGTACTGTAAATAGATAGAAATGCATCATCCAGTAATGGACAAGTGACAAGCAAGCTTGTCACTTGTCCATTACTGGATGATGCATTTCTATCTATTTCTATCTATTTACAGTTATGTTACAGTAAACTGTTATGAATAAATTATGTGCAGTGTTGTTCATAAATAAATGTAAAGTGTGTAAAGAGTCAGTTGAGGTACACACTTTACATTTATTTATGCACAACACTGCACATAATTACATACATACTTTATTCATAACAGTTTTTCATAACGTTCATTGTCTACCACTTACCCAGTCTATACTCGGGTCACGGGGAGCCTGTGCGTCAGGTGTCATTGGGCATCAAGGCAGGATACACCCAGGATAGAGTGCCAACCCATCGCATCCACACACACTACGGACAATTTGGAGATGCCAATCAACCTACAACACATGTCTTTGGATTTGGGGAGGAAACCGGAGTACCCGGAGACACGGAGAGAACATGCAAACTCCACACACACGGCAGAGGTGGGAATCGAACCCCCAACCCTGGAGGGGTGAGGCAAACGTGCTAACCACTAAGCCACTAAGCCACCATGCCCCCATTTTTTTTCATTAACTATAATTTTATATACTGATTTTTTTTTCTCACAAATATTTTTCTTGGGGTTGTTTGTGATATTTACATGAATACAAATTACAGCTAATGCCACTATATTTCATTTGCTATTCTACTGCACAACTCCACTTTATCTTCTTTCATTTTATTTCATTGTATTGAATTCTATTTTAATGTTTTTAAAATCCTCATGTTTACCCTCTTCTATTTGATTGCTATTCTAATGTGATTGCTAATTGTAGATATTTTTTGTATTTATTTTTAAAAACTTTTTTATAAAATGAAGTCAACAAAAAATATAAATAAATAAATAAATAAATAAATAAATAAATAAATAATGAAATTCACTGTATATGGTACCTTGTATGATTGCCTAAGTGATCAATAAAAATTTTAATTTTAAATTTGAAATAATAAGAAAAAAATGGCATATTGCTGTGATACAAGAGAAATAAATCTCATAAGGATGTTCTTTTATTGGAAAATAATCATCTTCTGTTTATTTTACATTACATCACACCATTACTGATTATTATCCTAATCAGCATCCTGTTTTCTTCTATTTATAAAGTAAACAAAATGGACACTAACCACTCAAGTGTGAAAGTTGCTTTGCGATTTGGAACGGCACCACTGAACAGACATGTTAGCTTGTTTGTATTTGGACAAAGTCTGTGTCAGTATCTAGGGGCTTTGTTCCAGCTAAATACAGCAGAGTAGCAACAAGCTGCTTCTCCATGTTTGGTCCTAATTCTGGGCACTGTTAACTGACCACACTCTACTGATCCCAGATACATTCTAGAATTGCATATTTCCAACAAATCTGAGATTTATGTCTGAGATGGCCAAGATGACACTGTGTTCGAATATCGTCCTGGTCTCTCTGCTTAGACTGGGCTTAGAATAATAATTTATACACCAGACGTATACTTCGCAGTCAGTCCTGTACCTGAGTGGGAGCTAGTGTGAGGGTTTGCATCAGTGTTCTGAATGAGGTGCAGCTGTCTGATGTCTAATGGAGTTTCTAGGAAGACCAGTAAAGAGGCCACTACAGTAATCAAGCCTGCCAGAGATAAATTCACGGATAAGTTTCATACATAAGTTTTCTCAGATCCTTGTGCACAAACCATTTGATTGTAGAAGGCTTTGAAGGCACTTTGTAGAAGGCACTTTGTTTCACTTTTTCACTGCATCAGCTTAAACTCCAGGATTCTTTTGGAGTTTTACATTCAAATATCCCTTCTACTCTACTATAGAGCCAGGGAAAAGAAGTACACCAAAGGAGCAGCATGTCCAAATTCTCTGTATTCATAAAACAGTAGGTGAGAAATACCCGGATGACTTTCTGCAGTATGGAGATAATGCACACTGCGCTATCCCATAAGGCAACAGTACAAGCGTGGAAGAGCTGTCAGAATCTAAAACTGCAGAATGCAGCATGTCAGCTCTATTTATATGCTATAGTTATTAAATGTTGTTTTATTTTGGTTAAACTGTATTTGTGTAACAACACCTGAATAAATTGTTAGCGTCTCAAAAGTTTATACAAAAGAAAAAACAGTTGAAGTTTTTTTTTTTTTAAAAAGGAACGTTTTTGTGGTTACTATAACAGCATGGATCACATGACCATGGCAACATGGTGGATGTAGTCTGTATGTACAATGAACAGTATGTACTTTATCAGTAGCTGAGCAGTAAGTATTGAACTAAATGCACTTCACTTAGATTTGATGTTGTTTATCATTGTAGCTAAATATAATCACCTCTGTTTTGTGCTTGTTGTGACCAATTGCCAATCGTGACCAAATGTGCCCATAGCATCTGCAGGCCTGGATTCACTGATTGAACCTGCTATGTATGTTTGAGTGTCATCTACATAGCTATTATGACAAATTTTGTTCAGTCCGTTGGAAACACATACAAATTAATTAAGAGGGACTCAGTGATCGAGCCATGAGGAATGCCACAGAAGAGGTTCACTCCAATTCATAGCTGCCAATTGTGACAGAATATCCTTTTCCTTTTTAGATACACCCTAAACCAACTGATATCCCTTTGGGTCAGTCCAACCTAATTTTCACATCTATGTAGATGTATTAGTGTAGCAAGTTCAGGTAGATGTATTTTGTGAAGATATTTAGGGTATAGGCGGGGCACGGTGGCTTGGTGGTTAGCACGTTTGCCTCACATCTCCAGGGTTGGAGGTTTGATTCCCGCCTCTGCCGTGTGTGTGGAGTTTGCATGTACTTCCTGTGCCTTGGGGGTTTCCTCTGGGTACTCCAGTTTCCTCCCCTGTCCAAAGACATGCATTGTAGGTTGACTGGCATCTCTAAATTGTCCGTAGTGTGTGCCCTGCGATGGGTTGGCACTCCATCTAGGATGTATCCTGCCTTGATGCCCAATGACGCCACAGGCTCCCCGTGACCCGAGAATAGATTGGATAAGCGGTAGACAATGAATGAATGTTTAGTCTATCAAGATCAAGTGGTACAAGTGGAACCCGTGTATACGTGTATATATACATGGTTCAGACCCTTTAATGGAACAGTTTTGGTGTTGTGAACAGAAGAAAACTGAGCTTAAATTTATGGAAACTGCCATTAAACGGTTTTGGAATCCAAGGAATCAATATGTTCTTGATGTTAGTGACAATTTTCCCTATCAATTTTACTGTAGTTTCTGAATAGTTTATAGTACTCACTAAATAACAACTGAAATATGCCTAAATATCAATAACTATACATTAGACAGAACAAGTTTTCATGTATCTATGTAGCACAGTACAATCCAGAGTGCTTTATATACACATTTTAAGTATAATTACCTTAAAACAACTATTATATTAGAACAATGTAGCAAGTACAAGAGTGTGTCAACTGCATAGCGACAGGGATTGGAGTCAAAAGAGGATCCAAGTGCAGATGGTTAACTGGAAAAAAAATCCCTGGAGCTTGGGGTGAACATACAGTACATACAACTCGATGCATACAGCGTGGAGGCAATATTCAAACCCCCAACAATACAGGTGCGAGGCAAACGTGCTAACCACTTAGCCACTGCTCTTAGTGTATAACATTTCATCCCAAATTTTCTCATCTGTCGAGTTGTATTACTGCATAAAAGACAGCACTAAGCTCAAATTGTGCCAGCTGATGTTTTGCCTGAAGGTGTATTTAGATGTATAAAGTTTTCAAGTATAAGCAACATCTACACAAATCTGGCAGCAAAGAATATAACAAGATCCATTTTTTTTCCCACTGTGAAGCATTTCTCACCACCACCATCACCCGCTTGATTTTAACAAGGATGGTATCATAGACCATGACATTCTGTATTTTTTTTTATTTTTATTTTTATTATTATTTTGCCTATGGTGCTGGAGAACTGTATGTTAAGAAAGGATAGTATCTGATTATGTACAAATGATAATCATTTAAAACAGTCTGCTATTTGAGAAAATATGATTCCATCTTAAAGCCCAGTGCATAAAGATAGAATTTTAATGATTAGTCTAAGATTTGAGCAAGACATCTTCATCATTGAAAAAGCCCCTAGCCAAAAATAAACATCCTTTTAAACAAATTCCAACCATTTATTATCCAGCAAATGATGGTTATAAAAGATCAGTGTGCACACAACCAAAGTTGCAAAACCAAACACACACCAACCTGTTTGCTGCTAACAATCTTCTACAGCAGTGCAAAACCCATATGGGACATATGTTCTGGAGCACATTTAATAGGTTGAAAACCAGATTAGCACAGGATGACTAAATTAAATCATTTTCATTCATTTCTAGTCTACTGGTACTAGCATAGTGGTGTCTATGACAAGTACAAAGGAACAGGTACAAAAAGAAAACACTAATATTGATTTCACATGTTCAATATTTGAAGGATTTTCTCACTAAGCGACTGTTTATTTTGTCACTTTATTGTAATATACAGTGGTCTATTCATTCAACAGAGTTATAAGCAAGAAAGTTAGCTAGCAAAGGTACCAGTGAAACTGCGAGGCTTAAGGGACACATGTGGGACTGTGTGGAAATGTTGACATGTAAACGTGACACTTGTGTAGAACAGGAAGCCATCTTTACTTTCCTGTCAATTACATTACTTATGTCAACCACAGCAGACACTAGCATTCAGGGGGTTTTTTCCCACTAAAAAAATTACTATATTTTAACCACTATAATTCTTCCATTGTAATACAAGCAATGATATACGCATGCTAATTAAATCTATTGCCAGGTGTTCAGAAAGAGCCAAATTAAAAGCCTAGCACTTGAAAAGAATTGTCTAGTAGTAAAATGAATTGCATTTGTAGTAAAATGCTGGAAAGCATGGCCCTGTAAGTCTGAAATAACCATCTTACCAGCATAATTTGCCATGTCTAAAGTGATTCTCATGGCCCACCATGCTTCAGCGAGTAGCTGAAGTGTCTGCTGACATGACCTGACCCTGCCTGGCATTAATTGCTGCGAGTGAATTGCATGTCACCGATGGTCTCGCAGCCTGACATTTGAATATGAGTAAGGTGAGATGGTCTGGAGCGAAAATACTCCGGGGGACGGATGCAAAAGATTTGCTTGCAGACAGGCCGTAATCATCGTCAGTCAAAAGGATGCTTGAGCTGATTGGCCGGCCCTGCTTGCTCACGCCACTTTGAATCAAAGACAATCACAGTGATTGGACATCACCCCTACACCTTCCCTTGGCAGCCTAATGGGGGTTTTCAGGACTGTTCAAACTGAAACTAAATTAAAATGTAAAAGTCAAATGATTTATTGCTCATCGCAGTGAGGTAATAACTAATCTGAGATCTGCAAAGCCTGCTTATGAAAGGTGACAGCAGTGCCATAAAGGAGAGTCAGCACACCCAAACAGGTGCATGCACATCTGCGGATGTGTTTAAATAAGGTTGGAGTCGCCCACTTTAGTCTGTCTGAGCTGGAGGGGAAGCTGAATGGGGTAAAGCTGTGACTGGCAGAATGAAGAGAATGAAATGCTAATGCAAAATGCAAAGTTGACATAGAGAGAGAGAGAGAGAGAGAGAGAGAGAGAGACAGAGACAGTCAGACAGACCGACATACAGACTGCAAAACTAGCTCTGTGTGTGTGTGTGTGTGTGTGTGTGTATTAAATGTAAATGTTGGTTGTTTTATTAATTAGAGATTAGATTTTATACACTTTTAATCTATATTTTTTAAAACATAAATTGATTTTATGGTCAGCAACAGCGTCATTTTATATAGGGGCTATTACTGCTAGTCTAAAAAAAGGACAGTTAAAGACAGCTACACACTCACACACACACACACACACACACAGAGAGAGAGAGCAAGAGACAGACAGACCAACAAAGAGAGGGACACACAGACAGACAGACTGACTGCAAAACTATCTGTGTGTGTGTGTGTGTGTGTGTGTGTATGTGTGTGTGTTTAGATGTAATACCAACATAATTGTTTGTTTAATTAATTAGAGATTAGATTTTATACACTTTTAATCTATTTTTTTAATACATAAATACAGATTTTATGGTCAGCAACAGCATCATTTTATACAGGGGCTATTACTGCTAGTCTAAAAAGGACAAAAAGAAAGACAGCTACACACACAGAGAGAGAGAGAGAGAGAGAGAGAGAGAGAGAGAGAGAGAGAGAGAGAGAGAAGGAATAAATTAATAATTAAATGTTAGTAAATTCTGTGTAAGTGTTTGCACTAATATATATGCTATATGCACAGATGTAAAAGCTATCCTAAATAATCATATTATAACAGTCATTAATGCATAAATAATTTATACTGGAAATGGATTTAACTGCCACAACATAATGTGGCCATGTCAATAAACTTACCCTGAGTTAGGTGACAAGGGGTGTATGCATGTATGTCTGACTGGGTGTGTGTGTGTGTGTGTGTGTGTGTGTGTGTGTGTATATGTGTGTGAGAGAGAGAGAGACAGAGAGAGACCCAATAAAAAACAATTTTTCACAACCACAGTTGTGAATGAAAAGCAAAAGGAAATGAAAAGAAAACCAAAGAAAATTATTTCTACTGTAAACCACCATCGTATATGCCTAGTATTTAATTTATTCCCAGAATACTCTTAGGGCTGGGTTTATATCTTTCAAGTCCATAATACATGGTCAAATGTTTACAGACCCCTGACCATATCAATAAGTGCTTTTTATGGTTTACACTGGGGTGTTCCAGTTCATCCCAAAAAAGATCGACTGAGCTGAGATCAGGGCTCTGTGAAGCCTTGAAGTCTTCCACTGACACTTGAAGTCTTCCACTCCAAACTTTCCAAATCATGTCTTCATAAACAGTTTGAGGAAGAACCACGTAGGATGGTCAGGTGACCACAAACGTTTGACCATATACAATAGTATGCAAGTTCTACTCTAAGCCCATAACCAAGGCAACCATATCCCCTGTACACTCACTCTACTTTTTTCCATATAGTTCCATTTTGCCATACCAGATCAAAAGTTCAATACTAAAATCAAATGTTCTCTTTGCTGGACATGAGCTGTGAATTGTGATCTAAATAATTAGTACATACATACAGGTAGGAAGTGAGGTTCCTCTGCAGGGATGCTGGGCTTACTCTATGTACACTCTATGCCAGTTAAATGGGTGCACCTTACAAGGATGCTTCAGAAAGGCTGAAGCATCAGAGAAGCATCAGATATATCCCACTGGATTGAGATCCCAGGACAGATGGAGAGATCATATCTCACAGTGGCCTTGGGAATATCTGGGGATCCCATCAGACATCTGTTCATGGACATAGAGAAGTCTTAGCCTGTTGTCACAATGATCTCCAGCAGGAAGAAATCCCTATGGAAGTGGTAGCTCAATGGTTAAGGACTACTGATCGGAAGGTTGCGAGTTTGATTCCCAGGACCACCAAGCTGCCTCTGCTGGGCCACTGAGCGAGGCTCTTAACCCTCAATTGCTCAGTTGTATTGCTCAGTTGTATTGCTCAGTTGCATCTGATAAATGCTGTAAATGTAATAAATATGAATGAAAGAATGAACACTTTAAGGTGATAAGACATTGAAAAATAAGGGAATCTCCAGATTAAACATAAATATGAAACTCAGTACAGGATCTTGCACTGGCTATTAGAAGGATGTTTATACTGGGAGCACCAGATAATTATAGCGGGGTAATCAGTGCCAAAAAGTAGCTTTGCCCATGAGCATCATGAACAAGCCATCTAGAGGATTTTTTTTTCCCAGTTATGGGGTTATAATTCTGGGGTTATAACAGACAAGAGATTTCATCTTTTCATCTCTTCAGCTTTCATCTTTGTTCCAAACTCAAGATGCCAGGTCCAGCTGAGGAAGTCTATGAAGAAGCAGTTTGGTGCAATCTGTATCGTAGTATTTTACAGTGTAGATGGCAGAGTAGAAATCCACCACATGCTTGTGTATTTCTGTGATTTCTCTTTCTTTTTACTGCTTACTCTCCCATCGGGAAGGCAGAGATGGGGCCATGACATCGGTTTATGCTGTGTGGTGGACCATTCTAGATTTAAGAAGAAAACAGCTGGGGAATCCACATCTATTAGAGATCTAACGAGGAATCACAGGTGTAAGGTTGCCTTCACTGTTTCTTTCAAGTAGCAGTTCTTCAAGGTCCCTGACAACATAGAATCTTATTTATCTCAGATTAAATTTCTTCTAGTTTGTCTTTTTTACTGTCGTAAATAGTTTGTTCTAGCACTTGAATTAACAGTGCACTGCTCACATTATTATCTGTCATCCCATGAGTACAGAAAGTGCTTGCAATGATCCATGTTTCGAGAATCTGAGGATATGCCGGAAAATAAGAAACCTGTATACCATAAAGAAAATCTGACTGGAGAAAGAATATTTAACTGGATAAATAAAACACTCAGTGATTCTTCTAATAAAATGTTTGGACACAAAATTGGTACAAAACAAGAAGCAGGATTAGCTCTACTGTCAGAGGCTTTGAACCATGTGGAGTGTATGATGGTAAGATTTCGAACTCTCCACATTTCCAGAAGATTCTAATCTTTCAGGAGTTTACACAGAACAGTGGATTGAATATGGGATTGTGGAATTCCAGTACCATTCCATTATACCCAAGTAAAAAAATGTTTGTTGCTTATGAAACTAAACGTGACCTCTTCTTTAACTGTTTCTTGTGTTTTAGAAATTTCTGGAAAAAAAACAGTATGTGCCATCTTTCCCACTATACAACAATTTAACCACATCATTTACATTTCAATAGGTTTTTCTTTGCCACAGATAAGACCATTTTTATGTCTGTCATTCTTACCATTAATGTTAAAAAGAATCAACCATCAGTATGACTGTATAGAAAAGAAAAGGTGTTGTTCAACTGGGTTTTTTTCTTTATAGTTGTTAAACACTTTGTCAAAGGAAATTGCTTCTTTTCACTACATAAGTCAAGTTCCACATTTCTCTGAACTGCTTTAAAGGACTTTAAACTGTTTAACAAATATCAAATCCAAAATCCTTTTCACATCTTCTAAAGTGTATAGGGGTTGATCTTTAAAATCTTAAAGCCTCCTGAGAAACAGTTTCAAAGCCACTGCAAGAAGCTCCTTCGTGATAGTTCAGTATTAGTTGCATATCATTGGGGTTTGTCAGTATTATCCAAATTCAACTTCACTAGTACAAAGTTCTGGCTTCTCTGGACATTCTGCAGTGTACATGAGTACATGAGCTATGCCCTCAGTATCAGTTTGTGCAACCTCCACACCAGGGTTCCTTCCCAGGCTTTATGGAGCGAGCAACACAAACCTTACTCACTTACTTTAATCCTCATCGAGCATGTTGTCCTCTATCTCATTCACAACTGTTATCCTAAAAGTGGATACATCCTTTTATTTAACGATGGATGTTTACAGTATATTGAAATGATTTACCAATTTATTGCTCCAGTGCTTGATTAGTTGTAAAAAGGATGGAGAGTTTCAAATGAGGTCTTACAGGAAGGACATACAGAGTTGAAATATACACCATGTCACTTCTAACAATTCCACTTTCAATGTTGTTCTATCAGAAAAACTGAAGACTGACACTGTGTGAATAACATTCAATGTTTGAACACTGTTTGTTCTTTGATTGCCAGAAGAATGTCCTCGATTGTAACATTCTGTTTCAGTACCATATCTACGGTGGCCAAGAAGTGAAAAAACAAAATAACAAATCCGGAAACAAAATAACAAATCTCGGAAACAAAATAACAAATCCTGGAAACAAAATAACAAATCCGGAAACAAAATAACAAATCCGGAAACAAAATAACAAATCCGGAAACAAAATAACAAATCCGGAAACAAAATAACAAATCGGAAACAAAATAACAAACCGGAAAAGGTAGGTATAGTTTACAAATTAAATGATGTAAGGAATGCTATAAGAGCAGAGCTTCATTCATACACACACGAATCAACTTATTACTGCTGCAGCATGCTGTACTTCCTGTATATCCTGAGTGACAGATGTCTCTTCCAATCAGCAGTAACAATTCCATTCGCAAACTATACCTACCTTTTCCAGTTTGTCTAAATTTTCTTTGTTTTTGGATTTATTATTTTGTTTCGCACATCTCGGCCACCATAACATCAACACTACGCATGTAGTGTTTTGCTTTTTGATGTGCTAATAAGCAGACAATAAGCAGAAAACACAATGACAGCATTCTTGATTGTATTTCATGATGAAAGCAAAGCTTTGTGAAAATATCACCAGGAGGAGGGTCTATATCATCCTATAATTCCTACAGTACAAATGTAAACATGTCTGTAACACAGAGCATGAGGGTGGTGTATGCAGAGCATGCGGGCACTTCATTTCGGTGAGCACTGACGATTCACAGGAACCTAGTGCTCAATTTTAATGGCTACTCAGGTCAGCCTGTCTAACATATGCTATTACAGATAAAATATAAACACCGTAACTGGATGGAGTTCATTGCTATCAGCACAAAGCAACAACCAATATAAATAGAGCTTAGTAAAATGTTCCATGGCACATCTTAATACTAGTGCTTAATCTAATTACTATGTAAAAATAGCAATGAGCACAGAGAGAGAATATAACGTAACACTTTTTACACTATATACAGAAGAGATTTCTGAAGAGAAAAACACAAAACAGTAGATAACCAGAGAACAACAATACTAACAAGGACAATAAAAAACGGGTGAAAGTAGTAGCAGAAAAGGAGAACCTGGACGCTGTGAGATACAAGCATGATGGAGAAACGGATAATGATACTAACCAGGGCACACAGCTATATAGCAGAGTTTGTTCTGCACATCAGGACCCAGGCAGACCTCGGCTCGGTTCTCAGGGCCAGCGCAACTCCTGTTCCGAGTTCGAGAGCCCCGGCCGCATGAGACCGAGCACAGACTCCACGCAGACCACTCCTCCCACAGGTTATGCACTGCAAACACCAATATTTTTAATACACTTTATTTCTATTCTCCAGTTGATGGAGATGTTGGTTGGGAAAAAAACAACCCCTCATGTGGGTCAGTACCTTAAACAGAAGATAAGAAAAAGAGATATCCTACAGCAGGGGGTTTCAGCTTTTCCATCTTCCAATAATACAACATACCTGATGTATTATTGAAGGACTTGATATTTAGCTGATCAGGTGTATAGCAGGAAAGCTTCTCACTGTGCAGGGCAGTGGAAAAGATGAGAACCCCTGACCTTGATGATGAATAAGGCAACAAGGCCACATGCCTTCTTCCTTAGCCCAACCTCCTGTCTGAGAATGTTAGAGGAATGTTGAAGAATGCTGAGGCTGATGTGAGATTGTGGAAAGCTTTAGGACAGAATAGGATGTGCAGAATGTGATAGAGTATGTATATGTATAACCAAGATGAAACATTTTGGGCATTTGCCATAGAAATATATAAAGAAATGCAGTTTTTTTTCTTAATATCTTTATTTATGCACATTCCCTGTTACATGTACCAGTGTTAAATGGTGCACCATGCCGTAGAGTACTAAAGTCTGACTTCAAGAACTGTCTTTATTCCATTTATTATACAATTCTAACTCTTTATTTTGAAATTGCACTTAAAACACAAATAATACAAATCAATATTGAGTAATAAATATGAAACAAGGTAGTGAGGATTGTACTAATTAATTAATTAATTACTTTCTGTTGGAAGCATATTGTACTTGTAGTATCACATATCAATGAAACTGTTTTTAACGCTAATTTATGGTGTAATAAATTAATAGCGTATGGTGTAACGCTAATTTATGGTAATTTAAAGTGTTATTCATGACAGTTTTTTTTTTTTTTTTCATTTCCATAGTAAAAATGACACAAATGACAGTAAAATTGCACACGAATAATAACAGGACGCAAGTGTAAAATTGTTAATAAACTGTTCAGATGCAGTGCATATGTATTTATTTAATTTCATATGATTCATTTATTATCAGGTGATTTATTTTCTTTAGGTTGATTTTTGTAAATGATTCATTTATTTTTATGAGTGTTTATTTATCTATTTTCCAATAGTTCAATTTTCCACATAATTTATCCTTTATTTGCACTTGATGAATTTGTCACAAGTGATTTCACAAGTGATAATTCATTTATTTTCACCTGATTCAAATGTTTTGATGAATGTTTTGATATCGCATGTGATTCTTCTATTTTATTATTATTTAATAACTATTTAATTACTATTTTTATTATTTTATTTTATTTTTTTAATTTCCATATAGGATTTTTTAATACATACAATTCACATTTTACTTGTGAAATGTGTGCAATTTAACTTTAAGGTAAATAATATCTATATAATAAATCATCTAAGCACAGTGATTAAATAACAACATGATTTTGCAGTCAGACTTTCAGAAACTACTCTGATATACAATGAATAGCTTTTCCTGCTCTTACACCGGAGACCCAGATGGCTGTAAAGTGCAAAGTAATGACTGAGAGTGAATAATGAAATGCTGGAGAGATTGGAGGCTTCGTGCCAGAACACAGCATTGCAACAACAGTGAAAGCCACGCCAGCCAGATAACCAACCAGGCAAGAGAAGTACACGGCCCACAGGGCATACAGCAGCCTGTTCATCCCTCCTGCTCATTTAGACCTGTGATTGGCTTTAATGTGAGAGCAGAGAAGCCAATCGCTACATCGTTAGCAAAGCAACTCAATGCTAATTCAGACTAGCTTCTCAGCGCTGTCTTGTCAATGAAGGAAAATGGACCTGGTGCATGGAAGAAAGATAAAACACACACACAGATAAAAAAGGTGCAGGTGATGCTAGAGAAAGAGCATATGAGAGAGAGAGAGAGAGAGAGCACAGAATGACACCAAAATAGAAACGCAGCTGAATCTTGAAGGGGGTTACTGAGATTTGATGAGAGGCAGTGGGGTGTAGGAGAGATGGATGAGATTTAAGAGCGTGATCGGGGCTCATGGGAGAGTAGTAAGGATTTTTGAGGGAAAAGAGAGGGGGTTTTGAAACAGAAAGAGAGGGAGGGATAGCTGGCTCGCACTGTGTCAAGCAGGGATGTCGCATGAATTATGTATGCCGATAAATAATTGATCTCGCTCTGTACCGCAAAGCTTAAAAGAGGCATGGCTTAAGCCGAACACTGAGCACCAAAAAACTCGCACACAGTGGTCAAGAAAGGAAGGCAGGGAGAACGCAAGAATGAGATTTTGCATCTGCATGTAGGAAACAGTTAATCTGCATGGAAATGGGGAGATTTGAGATTATGAAGCATAAAATACGAATAAAGTGAAGATGTAGTATGGGTGATGGATATGGGGTGTAAGTGTGTGTTTCAGTGTCTCCATCACTCTGACTGTTTGGCTGGTGCAATTTTGATGACATCTTGCTACTTGTTGACAGACAGACAGACAGACAGACAGACAGACAGACAGACAGACAGACAGACAGATAGATAGATAGATAGATAGATAGATAGATAGATAGATAGATAGATAGATAGATAGATAGATAGATAGATAGATAGATAGATAGATAGATAGATAGATAGATAGATAGATAGATAGATATTCCTAAAGCACCAAATAAAATGGAATCAGCACCTTGATGACACTGGTTGAAGGTAAAACAAAAATAAATAAATCTTTTATTGTTATATCAGAGTACAATATCCGAGACCAGACCTCCTGAATCTAAGGCTTTCCTTGAGAACTATTGCAGATCTCCCTGCCAGCAGAGGTCACTATCTCTGAATTTCTTATTTCTTATTTGGATCATTCTTTTTTAGTTATTGCCTGCAACTTGGCAAAGAAATCAGCCGTGGTCCAAAAGTTAAGGCTCTGGGTTACTGATCAGTGGAGGTCAAGGCTTCAAGCCAGTGGTGTGCCCTTGAACACAGCCCTTAAGCCAATCTGGTCCATGAATGTGGTATCATAGCTGACCCTGTGCTTTGACCTCAGCTTCCATATAACAAGTGGGGATATGCAAAGAAAAGAATTTCACTGTGCTGCAATAAAGGTGGATTCTTCTGCTAGATTTTGGATCATGCCTTTTCTCAGTTTGATACGTCCTGTAATAAAACCTCATGCATAAGAATCCTTATTCTGTGTCCAACGTCCTTGGTTCCCTCACTTTCACCCATGTTTAAAATGCAGGAAATGGAGAAACTCTAGGTTTTCTGTTCATCACTATAGGAATTCGATGATCAATGTGTTTAAATAAAGGGCATAACTTCCATTTAAGTAAAGCATGTAGCATTTACATATTGACACATGTCCATGTTATTACAATAACTTAAGTTTCTAACAGATTTCAGATTTGTTTAACTGAAACCTGCCATAAGTTTGACATAAGTGGAAATTCAACATGTATTATTATTTGTGTATCATCTAGCACTTAATGTCTTCACACCAAATTAAAAAAAGCAATACAAGAAGCTAATCAAAAAGCTCATATAGTATAATATCAGACTCTTTTTTTCACATCTGCATTTACCAGATCATTTTATCCAGTAACAACTTCAGTAGCAATCACATCAGATGTAAATGAAAGCCACCTGGCAAAAAAAGCACATTCACTTCAATGGAAGAGGCCACAGTATGTAAGAAATGATTCACTTCCAGGAGCAATTCATTTCACATACACCTCCTCCGATTTCTCTCGGCGTATAGATGAACCTGCGAATTGTATAATCTTGGAAACATGGGCCTGTAGAGAAGTAACACTAGGATATGATCTCTATTTTCTGAAAGACTCAACAAGAAGAAAGTGATTATTTATATTTATTATTCAGCACAATGTCTGTTATCACTCACAGACAAACAAGTTAGCTACAACAACTTTCCCTTTCAAAAACAGGTCACACTAAGGTCACTGCTAATCCCATGATTTTACTCAACCTCCAAGATTTCCATGCTGACACTTAAAATGCAAGCTCATCTTATCTATGAGTCAAACTTGAAACAGATTAGAACAAATGCTGAGGAATGCTTTCAGTGTGTGTTGTATTTTCCCCATCCTTCTTGTCATTCTTGCCTCCAGCACCTGTACAAACCGCCTTAAAGAATCTATCAAACTAGAGAAGGTCTAATCATCTGGGATGCCAGAGTGTCTACAGGAGGTATGGATTCTGTAGTGAAGACAGTGAGACTGTGTGAAAGAGTGGAAACTTTTACATACAGTCAGAGAGCTAGAAGGTAATCAGCCAGGCTGAACAAATCATCCAGTTAGCAAACGAATTCTAGTCAGACCTTCAGGATTTCACTTCAGAGTTTTCTATTTGTGTCCAGTTAGAGTGTAGTGTAAACCCAGCATTCTTAAACATTTCTGACTCCAACAAGAGCAACAGAGGTGCCCTAACAGAGGAAAAAGCAGGGCTTTGACAGGGAATAAAGCGCCATCTTTTGGTTTAACTTGACTATTGCCCTGTTTGCCCTCGTTACACATTGGACTGTGTTATGCAATCACTTGGCAAAGAAACTTGGTTGAGAAAACTTGGATCAGAGGTCAAGATGAGGCATGAGGGGATCTAATTTAATAAATGGATATCTGAATAAATAAATAACAATGCACACCCAGCAAGCAGTGTGGAAAGCGACTGATTAGATAATTACTAAGCATGACGTGATAATTGTGAATGTGCTATTGCCAAGTCAAATCAGTGAAGGCAGGCATTCATGCATCTGTGCTGAACACAGTGAAATTTTTCTGACATGCTAGTTATGTTTTTCTTACATATTTGATATGCTCTTATATATACATAGGAAATGGTGTATTGAAACCAACAAAATTTTTGAAATGTATCAGTCAGTAATAGAAGCAATGTTCAATTAAGAAAGTAATTAATACTAAATTAAAAAATATGATAATAATAACAACAATAATAAAATAAATAAATAAATAAATAAATAAATAAATAAATAAATAAATAAATAATATTATTATTATTATTATTATTATTATTATTATTATTATTATTATTGATGCCAGTGGTTTTAAATTCGTTTGTTATATTAAAAAAAAAAGAGTTGCTACAATCAAGCTGTTCAGTGGGGAGCTGCAGAAGGAACACTGTGATTATTTTTTTCATGGCCATGAATTAATATAATGAGGCCATGAGTTAAGCTTCTTGAGAAACCTGTTTCTTGCCCACAAAATACTTATGTAACGTTTGGTTTGAGGCAGGATTCAAGTGTTTCTATTCAGCGTGGGCTTTATTGTAGCCATTCCAAGAATCACAGTAAAAATTCTAATGTAGGGGTCAATACACAAGTAGGCAGTAACAAAGAAGGATAACACATATTAAAAACAAAGAAACACAAATAACTACAGGGAATAAATAACTAAACTAATCACAGGAAAGGTGAACACAATAGGGTAATTAACCAATGAGGGAACAGGAATGGAGGCAGGATCAAAACCCAAAAAAGGCACATAGCCAAATATAAATGAAAGCACACAAAGAGCACAGAAAAATGGCAAGTGGTGTTTGCCGAGCCCATTTTAAATCATAGACTCAAGTTAATAATCTTGGCCATGACAAAATCATGAAAATGTGGCCTTGCAATATTAACTAGTGGCCTCAATATATTAATTAGTGGCCATATCTTATTAAAAAATAACCACCATGTTATCTTAGCCAAAATATTCTGCTATATGAGGTTAGTGTTCTTTACTCTTGATATCTTTTTAGAGAACACATAATTGATTAATCTAGGTTACTTGAACTCTGATATAATTATGCCTATATGAGATATTATTCAGTGAGATTCCATTAACTCTGAATAAAATCGCTCCATTATAAGTAGCGTTTTTAGTGCTGATTGGCACCTGAACAGGCTCTTCATAATGAGAGGTACAGACACAGGACATGTCTTCACACAAGCTAGAAAGAGATACTGGGTCCTCTTCATCATGGAAATGATCTGTGGAAAGTTAAATGAAGCACATCTTTTGTAGAAAACATATCAATCAAAGCTGAGCAGAAGTAAAACTATAAGATATAGTATTTCTTACAATACTGAAGACTTCTATCAGTGGGGTATATTACCCATGAGGAACGTTAGCTGTTTTTATTCAATTAGATTTTAATACCTGCAATATGGAACTTTTAGGCATTTTGACATCTTTTATATAGATATATCAACTGAGAGATTTTATTAAGTACACTGTCCTGGCATTCGACTGTGATTGTTTAGCGCTGTGTTCCATTATATTCACCTCCTCCAAACACTTTTTTTCCCCTTTAATATAGAATTTACTTTATGCTATTAAAGTCACAACATTATAACATTGTTTGATATATTTTCATGGTCTGATTTATAGCATATCATATGATATACTGCCTACAACATATAGAAATCATGTTAATAAATAATTTTGGTGATCATGTTAATAAATCATTTTAAATCACCCATTTAAACACTTGTAGTCATCTTTAACCGACAGTTAATTGATTGTCTGATGGATTGTATCATCACTCATTCACACAAAGTGAGAAATAAAAGATCCTCATTTCTCATCTAATAAGGTACTTGTCAGAGGTGGACAGTAACGAAGTACATTTACTTGAATACTGTACTTAAGTACACTTTTTGAGTATCTGTACTTTACTTGAGTATTATTTTTTTCTGGAAACTTCTTACTTTAACTTCAGTACATTTGAAAGCCAAATATTGTACTTTTTACTCCACTACATTTCTGTCAAGGTCATTGAGTAGAAAGTAGTTACGTTAATCAGAGGATGATTCTTTTTCAATCTTGTAGCATCACTTGTCATGAAGTTCAGTGGTTTTTCGTCATTTTTTGAACTCAAAGAGTTTGATCAACTCTGATCAAAAAGGACGAAGACAGATCATCGGCACAGTGCGCACATCCATGCGTATCTATACATCTACTTAGACAGTATGTTCCAGTTTTCAGAAAAGAGTAAAGATTTCGTTTTAAATGTTTGCTTTGTTTACCGAAAACAAACCACATCGCAGCCTACAAAACCTCTCCATCCAAACTGCGGAAGCATATTGAGGTATGTATACTTTTAATTTCTGGTAAAAGCTTGAAATGGATATTGCCTGTGCCATGAAGTATGTATGGTAAGGCAAATGTTTTTGTTATGTATTTGTTTGCCTAGTTGCCATAGCTTTGCATATACACCACCAACACAACAACAACATGCAAAAACATATGCTGAGTCCAAATTCTCATACTATCCATCCTAAATAGTATTATAGAACTAGTATGCCCCAAATCATAGTATGCTGAAAAGAGTATTCCAAAAATTCCCGGAAGGTCTACTACTTCCGGTAGAAATTTGAAGTGCAGAACGATGCACACTCTAACGGGTAATTTTGCCCACAATGCATTACACGCAGGAGGGAGGAGCTTTGAGAATGGTGTAAATGCATATTAAAACGGTGTAAATGAAATGTGGAAATAGATATAACTTATATAAAATGCGAATAGTAAATTATATTGGATAAATAAGAATGAATAAAAATGTGAAACGCTTTGCTTATGATGAGTGTGCATAGCTAGGCAACAACGTTCGCTTCCATTATATGATGTCCTCGTAGTATGTCCCAGGACGTGCATACTCATTTGCTACACACTCAAAAGAATATACTTTTCCATAACAAAAAAAGTACATTTTAGTACATAGCATAAGTAGGCGAATTACACAGCAGTAGTCTACAGTACACCGGGTCTGACTCTGCATTGCATGGACTGGAAGGCTTTGTATATTAGTAAAGAGACTGAAAAAAGTGTTGCTAAAACAACAAAACTGATGGTGGCCTAAGACTTTTGCATATATATATGTATATGCAACAATAATAAAACAATGCATTGGCATTTACTTTTTACTTTGATACTTAAGTACTTCTTAAAAATAAGTACTTCTGTACTTTTACTTAAGTAAAAATCTGTCTTTACAACTTTGACTTGTAATGTTTGACCAGTAGTATCTGTACTTTCACTCAAGTAAGGAAGTTGAGTACTTTGTCCACCTCTGGTACTTGTACCCACTACTAACATCTTTGCAATATTTTATATCATTTATTAAACACTGTAACATGAAGGCATTGGTGGCTCAGTGGTAGGTTTCTCGCCTATCATGCGGAAGGCCCGGGTTCAATTCCCAGCCAACGCCCAAACCCCAGCCACTGGATGCAGTGCTGGTCCCAAGCCCAGAAAAATGGGAGGGTCACGTCAGGAAGGGCATCCGGCGTACAACCTGTGCCAAGTTGTTGTGCGGACCAGTTGGTCTGCTGTGGTGACCCCGAACAGGGAGCAGCTGAAAGCAACTTCTATTAAAGACCCATATGGTATCACAATAGAACCAAAAAGTGCATCATGATCATTTTTGTTTTGATTCTTGCTCTAGTCTTGTCTCCACACATTTCCTGTCATTAGTTGTTGCCCTACAGTATCCACCTCTTATGTGTTACACTCTGATTTGTTTGTTGGTGTAAAGGAAATTGCAGAGTAACAAATAAAACCCTGCTGTTTGTTCAATTCTTGTGTCCACTTCTCAAATTATCTTTTGAGAGGTATATTTATAATAATAATAATAATAATAATTTAAAAAAATAATAATAATAATAACTGTTTTTCTTATAGATGTATACAACTGAGTCCTGTTGGTCTATTTTTATTCAGAATATTATCATTGCAATGAGACAGCACATGCTTAAGAAACCAATATGCCAGGAAATGAAGTTATTTCCTACCGCAGAACTGGTGAATGAACTGGTCAGAAGGTAACAGCACAACAGCTGCACAGACAGCAGATCCAGCTGCAAGGTTTATATTGATGGACTCGTTCTAATATGGTATTGTTTTTATATCAAAAACTTATGTATGGACCTGTATGATGGATGCTCCAAAATTCTGGTTGATGTTGATGGTTTTATATGAGGACACATTTAAGGACTCCCCAGTGTCAGTGTGCTGTAACGGCGTATCTGTTTTCATGTATACGACATTCTGGAAATGTGAATGTGAATCTCAATCAGCAAACCCATAATATTGCATGAGGATTGGTTTCTCTTCTCCCTAATATCTCCCTGCAGGTTTTTACATTAGTTTTTACATTATAAATTCCTGATCATTACTTTGTAAAAGATTTATGCATAATGTTATTAATGTGTAATAAAGGCTATATGTGGGTACCCTTCAAATAAAGTATTTTAAATTGTATGATTATATGAAAGACATTTTGACTACACTAAAAGTCCTGGCAGGTCGAGAGGTAAGTAAAAACACACTCACACTTCATTTCACTGTGATATCACATGTAAAAGAAATAAAGTGATCTGAGAACGGACTCAAAGGTGTGCGGCAGCGGGTGCATGGACGAGCATCGAGTGTGGACAAAGAGAAGGTGAGTCGAACCAGATGAGTCAAATAAATCAGTTAAAGCATGATGATTCTCACTTGTGCCTCTTTGTGCTTCCAGGGACTAGCGAGAGAGAGAGAGAGAGAGAGAGAGAGAGAGAGGTACTGCTGGACAGAGCTTGCAAGGCACGCACACACCCACACACGTCAAATAGTTAAATTCAATTCAATTCAATTTTATTTGTATTGCGCTTTTAACAAAGAGCATTGTCTCAATAGTCTGAACTTGAACCTGGCGGAGCGAAAGCTGTAAGTCCGGGACGAATCTATTCGCTACTGTTGTGTTGAGTTCTTGAAAGTGCACTAAAAAAAACCCAGACTGAATAAACACAAGCTAAGATAAACATAGGCTAAAATTTCACCTACCTCCTCAGTCCTCATCTATAGCCTCACATACCAGGGTTCTACACACTCTTTTTCATTGCTTGCTGCAGAAATATTGTGCTAGTCAACAAAAAGGTGGCTACAGTAGATTACTGTATATAGTCTTATAGGGTCTTAAATAGTACTTGTCTATTACTCTAAAATACAACAAAATTTAGGCTGTAAACAAAATTGATAAGACTTACTTTGCTTTATCTGGGCATTACCATATTCGTAGAGCATTTAGAACTTCAGAAGGAAACAGTTTGTGTGCTGCATATATTTTTGCTTAATGGATTTAAAGTTCTTCTCCATTCATCTTTAATACGTTCTTTACCCAGGACTGGAGAAGATCCAGAGCCTAACCTGAAAACACTGAGCAGGAGGTTATCTGAATACACCCTGGATGAGTTGCAAGCTGCCAACACACACACACACACACATAGGCACATTCTTTCACACCTAGGGGTAATTTACAGTCTCCAAGCCACCTACCAGAATGAATTTAAGAGGTGGAAGAAAAGTGGAGAATCCAAATAAAACCTGCATGGAGATGGAGAGAACATGAGAAACTCCACTTAGACAGTAACCCAAGCTTGGGATCCAAATAGATACCAGCTACACACTATGCCACCATGTTGCCTGGACCTAAAGTACAAGTAAATAAACTAACTATACAATATTTTCCATAAATCTGTAGTTTCATAGATGTTGGTATGTAGATCATGGGCTGCACAGAGACCCTTCGAGGAGCAGGTGCTTAAAATGCAATCAATCAATCAATCAATCAATCGATAACTGTATTTTCCATGTCACAGGGATGATAATCTATCTATATTTTTCTTTTCTGAGAGAGCAATACTGCATTACATGCTCAACCACTATCTAAGCAGAACATAAACTATGCTATATTATATGATGAGTCTGGCATTTATCAAATTATATGATTCTAATTATTGCAAGATTAGACAAGATAGTTATAGGCCAATATCAGCTAAGGTGCCTACAGATACCTGTGCTGAATCTTATTTATTTCTGCCAAGGCTAAAAGAAGAGAAGAAACTAGACAATAAGACCCTCTGTTCTGTTCACAGAGATGATGCAGATAGACAGGGAATGTTTAAGGATTTAGTAAAGCTACCAATAGCACGTTTGCCTCACACCTCCAGGGTTGGGGGTTTGATTCCCGTCTCCGCCATGTGTGTGTGGAGTTTGCATGTTCTCCCCGTGCCTCGGGGGTTTCCTCCGGGTACTCCGGTTTCCTCCTCCAGTACAAAGACATGCATTGTAGGTTGATTGGCATCTCTAAATTGTCCACAGTGTGTGATTGCGTGAATGAATGAGAGAGTGTGTGTACCCTGCGATGGGTTGGCACTCTGTCCAGGGTGTATGGGTTGGCACTCCGTCCTGCCTTGATGCCCAATGACGCCTGAAATAGGCACAGGCTCCCCGTGACCCAAGTATAGATCGGATAAGTGGTAGACAATGAATGAATAAATCTACCAATTCTTCTGTGGTTTCATAAAGATTTTAGAAATAAAATAAAATAAATGTTCAATTTATTCTTCAAGATGGAAAGAGAATTAAACACAGGTGAAGCAACAATGAGCACTGCTAAAAACACAAGATGTAGTGGTAGATCTTTTTACCTGGAAACTTGCACACAGTGTATCTTTAAAATATTAGCCTGAAAGTGAATTAACCAGAAGCTAAAAAAATGGAATTTGCGCCGGTTTCATGGTGTCCATGTTCGGCATTAAATTTCTTTGAGTTGTCACACCCCAAAGTGGTGGTTAATGCCTCATATGAAAGTTGACATAAAGAGGTTTAAGAATTTTTTAGTTTTTAACATTTAAAAAAAAAAAAATGTTTTTTGTTTCACACAGAAATTTGTATCTTTGATGTGCTTGTTTATAAGCATCTAAAATTTTAACATGTTTAAAATTCTGTGTAAGATTATCCCAACAGAGGTAAAAAATGTCTCACACCGAAAGCCAACAGTGTCCTGATATCAGACTTGTGGCAATAAAATAATTCATTTGTGTATACTGATTGAAAATGTCTGATAAGAATAAGTCTTCTCAGTTCTACTGGCAGAATGGAAAGCTAGTGTACTGGTTAAATGTATTTAGGTCCAATTATGCACTTTTTTTAACTACCTTCACATTAACATGAAATACATGTAGATTCAAGACACTAAAACATACCCTTGAGGGTACCAATGCAATTAAAAAAGAATGGAAATGAAATGGAACTTATTCATATGTTGTTATTATTATTATTATTATTATTATTATTATTATTATTATTATTATTATTATTATCATTATTATTATTATTATCATTATCATTATATTACATGAAATCATCTCTTAGTGAGGCGCTTGGAAATAAAATAAAAAAAAGGCACTGCTGACATCAAGGAGCTCACCCGCAGCTCTGCAATTACCACATAATGAGGGATAAGCAGCAGGTCAGAGGAAAACCTTGAAACTATGTTTCAGCATAATTCTTATTATTAATAATTGTTTAATCATGAGGTATTTTGATTATTTCTTTTGTTGCACAATTACAAATTGTTATTAGCAATATAATTAACCATTTAACACATGCAGAACCTATCCAGGCAATTTTTTTTTTCTTTTTTCTTCTTTTTTTTTTAAATGCTTATTTACCATAATACACATTAATGTTTCATATTTTTGATGTTATCCAACTAGTTAATACATTTACATTCACAGCATTTGGTAGATCCATTTATCCAAAGTGCTTTTGAGGTCTTTGTCATTAAATACATTTACATTTCTGGCATTTTGGCCAACGTACATTTCATCTCATTTTGCACAACTGAGAAATTGAGGGTTAAGGGCCTTTCTCATGGGCCCAGCAGAGGCAGCTTGATGGACCTCGGATTTAAACTTACAACCTTCCGTTCAGGAGTCCAGCATCTTAGCCACTAAGCTACCACATCCCATCATGATAGTGGTTCACTAGGACTAGTTTAAGTAGTCATACGCACTAGTTAGGCTAGTTTAGGTATTTCAGAAAGGCATAGGTTTTCAGATGTTGTTTGAAGACAGCCAGTGATTTGGTTGTTCAGACATCTACGGGAAGTTTATTCTACCTCTCAGGTGCCTAAACAGTGAAGAGTCATGATGCAGGTCTTCCTTGTATCCTGAGGGATGGTGGGAACAGTCGAGCAGCGCTGGAGGATCGGAGGGAGCATGGTGCAGTGTTGGGTGGTAAAAGAGCTTCCAGGTAAGTGGCTGCTGGTCTGTTTTTGGCTTTGTAGGCAACCATCAGTGTTTTAAATCTGAAGTGTGAAGCTAACGGAAGCCAGTGGAGGGAGCAAAGTAAGAGTGTGGAGAACTTCAGAAGATTGCAAACAAGTTGCACAGCTGGATCATTTATAGAGGTCAAATAGTGCTCAGCGGAAGACCTGCCAGGAGTGTGTTTCAGTAGTCCAGTCTCAAAATAACAAGGGATTGGACAAGCACCTGAGTGACCTATGTGGATAAAAATGGACGAATCCTTCTGATATTGTAAAGGAGAAATCGACACAAGCATGTCAGATTAGCAGTGTTAGAGGAAGAGGACAGTTGATGGTCCATGGTTACCCCAAGAGTATCCACAAGTTGTCCAAGGAGATCACAATATCTTGAGATGGGGATGAGTCGTGATTCAGTTTTGATGGGATTGAGTTTCAGATAGTGATTCAGTGTTCATTAATAGGTAGCACTTAGAAGGGACTAAAAGAAAGGGGAGTAAATGTTCTGATTGTTTTTTTTATTCTTCATCATTTTGAATGATATAGTATATTGAGAAAAAAAAGATACAGGAAAATGGTAAATACTGTAAGAATAAACATTATACCACTTTCTGTTCTGATGCTCATGCTTGAACTGTTGTGATTAATAATCCCTCTCGGAGCGAAATTCACTTCCCTATGATTGCTTTGGCCAATTAATTAAATTCATTTTGAATTTTTGCCAAAGGTGTGTGTGTGTGTGTGTGTGTGTGTGTGTGTGTGTGTGTGTGTGTGTGTGTGTGTGTGGAGTTAAGCTGATGCTTAGCTCAAGCCTTGGGAATCCCCTTAGCCTTCTGCTCTTAGCCCCGATGCAACAACAATAGCACTCACCACTGAATAATAAATAGGCTACACAGAAGGTCAGCGTAAATCACTTGCACACTTGTTCATCCATAATGAAAGAGTAAGGAGAGGAAAAAAAGAGAGCCAGGTGCATCATGGGCTGTAGCCGTAACACTGATGTTTAACAATAGACCTCAGTTGTGTGGAGTCCTGTTTTCCTCAACGATGCATCCTGAAAACTGAACTTCGATTCAGAAGCATCATTGTCTCATTAAGATCAGTAGACAGAAGTACACTGTGTATTTTCGTGTCATTTTTTAAATATTATTTTCCTTTTTATACTTCCAAGTCAGGTTCTAACTGTCTGGCAATGTCTGGGATGAAAACATCTGTCTGTGTTTCAACTCCAGCCATGAACCTGGACTGAGGATTTCAAAACAGACCTAAAAAAGCCACTAAACTCTGGAAACTATTTGTTAGACTATATTTATATAACACTGTTGTTTAATGCTTTTCTGTAATTATTTTCTACTATGTCACAAATGACATTAACTACATTCAAATGACATTTATATTATTGTGCTTGACCTAATATTTTATCGTTTCTATAGTAACAGCAAATTTGCAAGGCTAGCTATTTTGAATCCTTCATGTACTTAATAAACCTAATAAGAAACTCTGACATAGGGAAGTTTTCTGTAAGGAGATGTTTATGAACTATTTTTGGAAGGAGTCTCCATTCTTTCTCTGTGCTTTATAACAAAGGTTTTTCCACCCCAGGAGAGTCTTCAGTAGGAAGTATTTTTTTTACTAGTACACTGGTGTTTTGAATTGTCTGATTTATCAGTCATTTTCAGTCAACTTCAATCAACTAAAATTAATCTGCTTAAATTAAAATGAATTATCTTTTGAAGTATCTATGATCAAATTTTAGATGCATATGAGCATGCACTTACTAAACCTTTATGATCTTTTTTTTTTTTTTTTTTTTTAGATTTCTATGAGAATATTGTAATTAGTAGGCTAGGTATAAACAGAAAACCTACAAATTCATAAATTCCTGAGTATCTACTTTCATATAAACCATTAACCCCAGTGTGGAGTGTGACATGACAAAGAAATGTAATACTGAACATGGACACAATGAAATCACGTTTTGCTGACATCCCTCAACATAAAACGCGACTAGAAATAGGTGAAAAATAACCATTAGCAAATTCTTGTCTTATAAGAGGGTGGCATAATAGGATTAAAATGCATCAGGGTTCTCCAATGCCATAATTGTTTTATCCTCTTATACAACAGCATTTTGAAAACATTTCTGATAATGATTTATGGGGGACCTCTTTAAAAACTAAAACATGTCAACATGTCAGCACTTAAAAACAAAGAATTCACAAATAGCTTCCGCCATTCTGCATAGTGTTCTTTGAAATATACAATCCTTATCTCGACCCAAATCCATGTCCAATCAGTGTACACAGGACATAAATTCCACTCCACATTTCTCAATGTTTTGCCCTTTTTTTGGGATCATCTGCCTCTGCCCTGACTCCACATGCCTCACCAAGTGAAGTAAAAGCTAAAAATACATCAAACGCTAACCTTACAAACTCATTTATCATCAAAGAGGAGGTTGGGGATATTGGGATATCAATACAGCTGCTAAATATCAAATAAGACAGATAAATTGAGTTACTCCATTTGCATAAGTACCAAATTAGCATATGGGATGACCTACATCATCCTAAAACTAATGGTAATCCATAAATGGCTCATAGGCAGGGAAATTTGCATAAACTATTCAGCGTTTAAAGGCAATGAAGACTGGCCTTGTGGTCATGAGCATGAAAGTTTACAAGAATGAGAGCTCTGATCAGTCTTGATTTTTATATCCTTTAAATTTATTATATATATCCTTTAAATTATTCTTTTATGGATGGAAGATCTGGCTAGAATTTAGTACTATTGCTTGAAGATTCCTTTTTTCATGGCAGTAGATAAAAATGTACTATGATCTGTGATATCTCTAAGTTTGATCTAATATACATAGGTGCTTCATTTCTTCATTTTGAATCTATAGAGATGTAGCGCCATGAAGACCAAACATCTGTCACTGTAGATATATAAATATCTTACACCACCAACCTCATTTAATCAGATTTAATAAATTTTGCCAAGTTCTGTGGTCCACTCAGCAGTCCCACTAGGATTTCATGAAGAAGTTGCTTTCGGCTGCTCCCTGTTCGTGGTCGCCACAGCGGACCAACTGGTCTGCACAACACCTTGGCACAGGTTTTACGCAGGATGCCCTTCCTGATGCAACCCTTCCATTTTTTCGGGCTAGGGACCGGCACTGCTTCCAGTGGCTGGGGTTTGGCTGGGAATTGAACCTGGGCCGCATGGTAGATGAGAAACCTACCTCTGAGCCACCAATGCCCTCCCTCTAGGATTTCTTATAGCGATCCCAAAAATTAACGTCATGAACTCCATGACATTCTGAAATTTTACCACAGATTTGGGTCAAGATGCATCATGTGACATAATTACAATACAGTCAGACATCTTTGTTTCCCAGGTATTGAACATGATTAATTTACATAAGTGTCTTCGTTGGTAGGCGTTTAAAAGAACAACCATGTGATTGCAATTTCAGAAATGTAAACACAGAAAAAATCAAGCAATTTTGGCTGCAACAATATTACAAAAATCCCCAAAAAAATTTACAAATAAAAGGCAAGGACTGATTCATGAGTTTGTTGGTTATCTTTAGAGCAGTTAAATGCTAACAAAGTATAGCAAACTACACTTCAATTAGTGCCAATTAAATTAGAAAATCAATTCAATTAGAAAAATGTATGAAGTAAGTTTTTATTATTTTAAATGATGATAATGTATATCATTGTTTAAGAAAGACAGAGGTTGCGCAGCTGAAACTTTTGATTCTGGGACTGAGAGCATGTAGCAGAAAAGCTCATATCCATCAACAGAGATTTCCTTATATCTAAATGACTAACCTTCTTTTATTGGAAGATTTCAGACTCCATGTCAACAGTAGTGTCAATAGCATCCAAAAATGAGTCAGAAAAATATGCGACATCTGGCATGTGTCACTTAGATTCATAGCAGACACGTCAGTGGACAAGATGGAATGCATTACGCCACACAAGGACTGTATTGGAATTTTACTTAAGCTTTAAATGTATAAGAAGGACTGCCTGAGCAATACTTTGAGGGGTTTGGGATTAAAAAACACACACCTCTTTCACACACCTTGCACACACCTCTAGACTCCGTTTGAAATGATATCAAAGTAAAAATGTTCCATTAAAGCAAGGGGGTGAAAATGTAGTCAGACACAATGTGTAGTTGACTGTAGAACTGGCTTCATTTTCTCTGATATATTTTCAGAATAACAAAGTACATTTATCCTTTTGTTTTCACTGCCTGTCTAATCCACAGCAGCAACTAGTGAATGTATTAGTCGATTAGACTATATGACCCTTAGTGTGTGTGTGTGTGTGTGTGTGTGTGTGTTTGTGTGAGAGAGAGACCAGTGTGTAAATGTTATGCCAAATTTAAAGAATAATGCAAAGTTTGTGCAGACATTCTCATGCATACTATGCATTGTGGCTACAGATTTAGTGAAAGGCAGCTAACAACTACATTTCTGTGTGTGCTCATGCAGTACATTTTTATTGAGCGTGTGTGTGTGTCCGAATGATAAGGAGGTACACTACCTGCTTGATGCTGGGGCTCACCTGGGCAGGTGGCAGTGTTGTTGCAGAGGCGTGTCTCCCTCAGCGGCCCGCTGCACAATGTGCCATATGGAGAGGACACACAGGAGCGAGTACGCACCTGCCATCCCTGCCCACACGTCAACGAACACACACTCCACTGAGACCACTCCTCAGCTGCTGGGTCACCTATGACAGAGAGTAAAAGAGAGGAAGAAAACCAGAATGGCCTTTGCTGTGCATATCAAGCTTTTAGTACACAATGATTTAACCCAATTTGGCTGCTATAGTCAGCAAATATTTGTCAGCTGGTAGTTGCATTTTTCTAGCTTGAAGAATGATATTAATCCATTTAATCACATTTGGTCTTAATCGAAGGAGCTAAAATGCAGTTAGGTGTCCTTTTTTGAAATTTGTCTGCATGTTCAGATAAATAACCTACTTGTGGATAATCACATGTTCAACAAGAAGTTGCATTATCTGGAGTCTTGTATATTTTCAATAGCTATGCAAGTTATACACTTAACTGAAATGTTATGTACTAATTCTATCGAAAATCTCAAACCAGTTATTTATTTAAGACCAAAAAGCAACCACTGCCTGACCATCACCTGACCATATTTGCTTTTTGAACATCCCATGCCAGATAAATTCCCCTTTTGCTGTTATAATAAGCTCCACTTTTTTGGGAAGACATTCCATTAAATGTTGGAGCGTGTCTGTGGATTTGGATTCATTCATCTGTGAGATCAGACACTGCTGTTGTAAGAGTGAGGAGGTCAGGGATGCAGTCTGTGTTTTAGTTAATCCCAAAAGTGTTCAGTGGGGTTGATTCAGAGTCAGGGCTCTGTGCAGGACACTAGAGTTCTTCTATTTTGTCATTGGCAAACTATGTTTGGCGGATCGTCATGCTGGAACAGGAATTTCTTAGATACAGTGAAGGGAATTGCAATGGTTAAGCATACAAAGACATTCTATATGTATGTGTGCTTCATACGTTGTGGCAACATTTTGGGGAAGGAACATGTATGAGTGTGATACATAAATATCTGCCCACAAATAATGTGATCAAAAATCATTTTAGGAACTATAATAGCTAAATTGTGCATTAACCAAGGGGTCACCCAGTTAGCATTGTTTCCTAGCTACTACAGTCACAAGTGATAAGTTAACCAACATTCTTTACAATTAATAAAAACTATATAAATAGTGTATGTGATTTAGGGAAGTAATCATACACATGCATGTGTATGATCTTATTTAGTAGAGGCCTGCCCTTTCAGACCCATAGACCGTTTCTAATTACCCAGTGAAATGGCCTGAGCTTTATGAAATGTGGAAAAATACGTTTGTTGCCTTTGAGAGTAGATCCTACACAGTCAACAGACCTTATATAAGCCACATCTACTGTATATAACTTCATGTAATGCGGCACCATGTAAATGGATTAAGAACCATTCTGTATGAGAATGCACATGACATCCAAGCTTGATGGGCTCCAACAGCAAAAGGTCTACGGTCTAAAATCTAAGGTCTACACTGGGGACAGGCTGAAAGAAACTGGATGGCAGAACTTTAGAAAAACATCTCCTGGTCTGATGGATCTCAATTCTATTACACTTATTTGTATAACGCTTTTAACAATGGGCATAGAAACATAGAATAAAAATTATGAAGTAAATTTAACATTTATCTCTAACATTTATCCCTATTGAGCAAGCCTGAGGTAAAAGTAGCAGGGAAAAACTCCCCGAGATGATATGAAGAAGAAATCCTGAGCGGAACCAGGCTCAGAAGGAAACCCATCCTCATTTGGGTGACACTGGACAGTAAATTATATAAATAATATCCTTTCTTCAACAGTTAATTACAGATCCCAATTTCTTCTTTGATGTGTAGACTGATGGGTCAGAATCTGGAATGAAGAGAATGAATTCATGGACTCAACTTAGCTTGTGGTGTTAAGGTGGACAAACTGAATCCATATAACCAAAATTGAGCATCATATTGAATGTCACAGCCCAACAGATACAATTGATAGTGAGAATGAAAATTCCTTTATGGCCACAATTTTCCCATTTAATCTAATCTACCATGTCACAAAGGACAAGTATTCTTATACTTTTTCCATAAGTTCATTGTTCTTCAGTGGCCTATCTAATCACCAGGATTTAAATCCTGAAAAACATCTTTGGGATGCTGAAGAACAGAAGATTAGCATTGTAGACATGAACATGCATGCTGATAAATCTCCATCAATAATGTGATTCAATCTTGACAACATGGACCAGGATGTCAAATGAATCTTTCCAGAAACCTTATGGAACCCATGCCATGATGGATCGAGGCTGTTCTGACAGTATAATGAGGCACTATCCAGTATTAGCATGTTGTTTTATAATAGTGTCAGTTGAGCATATATGCTGTTCTCTCTGAATTGCGTCTTCCCATTAAGGTCATCAAACCCACACAATTTTCAAAGATTTACAAGATGCATATGCATCAAACTTTACACAGAAGCCCAAGTACCAGACTTCTGTGTTCTGTTGATTAGGTTAGAGGGGAGAAAGAACACCAATGTTAATTGGACTCGGCAGCTCTGAGAGGGGCCATATGCCCTGGGCCAATACTTTCTTTGCTTGTGTTTCATTGCCTCACTTTGTTTTGCCTCTCACTGTGCCTGGAGTAACTATATACAGCTTCTTTGGAGGTGGCATTGGGACACAGCCACACCAGCAGGGTAAGGCGCGCCAGCAGGCGATGATCTCCAGACTCTTCGATGTCATTTCCAAAATGTCCTTGCGTCGAGGCAACATCACAGAGTGACTGGCCAAATTGAATTAATTGCACGTCTTATAATCACATTACATGTTCATTTGCATGTGGGTGAGTCAGATTCTCATCTTCCCTCAGAGCTAAAATGGATAGAGTGAGACTAGGATGTGAAAGTTGTGAAATGGGGTTATCTATCAAGATTATTTTTTTTTTTTAACCGTAGAGTTTATGGTAAGAGGAGCTTACCTGTTTGGGCTTGGAACACTCCCGGCTGGTCTGCTGATCTTGGCCTCTGGGTCTTGACCTTCTGTTCATCATCGTCAAAGTCTGAAAATTACAAACAGTGACAAATATTAATAGAATATTAATAGAATTATCTATCATTATTCTTACTTATAATAATTATTAAAGATAGTCACATAAAAAGTTAATGCACGACGATGAAAACAGCCCACACTTCATCCAAAATCAACACAGGGTCAAAATTTTTGAGACTGTCTTACAAGGAAGCAGTTCTATTTTAAACATAAAAAAGTTTCAAATTTATATTTCCTTAAAGCTCTTTGTAATATAGGTTGTCCTGTGCATTTGTCCATTGCTTGGATCTCAGGGTCTTTTGATAAACTACATAGAAAAGTGATATGTGGTTTTGGACACACATCATTATCAATTCATGATTCCTTTTTTTAATATTACAATGAATTTAATCTTACAGTAATATTACATGCTGTGGAGGCTCAAATCTACCAGAATCTCTAAGTCTGTTACCCACAAACTACTCCACTTTAGCTAGCTGTCTAAAATTACTAGAATGATTATTAGAATGAAGAACAAACTGTTAACAATCATGAGATCTCTATCTAAACATGTTCAAATGATTAAACAATGAAACAAATCCACAATATGGATAAAACGGAAGACGATCATTCCCTCCAAATTAGATAAGAAATAAACGTCTTCATCAAGCAAAACATTGCTTTTTTTCATTTATAATGCTCTTGTCTGGTTTGGCTGTGGCTCTTGTATCTAGGCAATCTGGAGTCATACATCTTTCATGCCGTATTTTATCACGTGATGATGTTTGACATGTCTCTGCTGGTGTATGATAGATGTCTGCAAATTTCCCAACAATTCTGATCCGACATCCCTGACACAGTGCTGACTGTGAACTACTATTATAGAACTGTCATAGCTTAATAGAAAATCTCTTTCTCTTATGACTCAACAATCACTAAAATTAATATCAGATCCAGATATCTATCATTCTATTTTTTATAGATGTATTCTTAAATAAAAAAACTAAGAAAAATTTGATGACTAGAAAAAGAAACAGCTATATGATTGCTGTCTGATGGACTGAGAAATTCATTTAGAAATGATTTAGTCCAGCGTTAGTCCAGTTGACCAGGATAGCTATCTGCACTGACTCTAACAGACCTTAATTGAATTCCCCAATTAATCATAATTGTTCACTGAAGGCCTTTAAGTGGATAAAAGGTTCATGTGAAACACTACTGGTTCTCTGCAATGGCACATGCAATTAATTAAAGATACTGTGAACTGTATGTGGCTATTATTAGCTCATTCTAAAGATGACTTTAAGTGGATAATAATTGTCTCCATAGCTCACATTGTCAGTGTATTAGAAGGCTAATGCATATAAAATGTACTTGCATGTGCAACTTTTCTCTATAGACAAAATACTGTAGGAATCATTTTTAATAAATAATATGCATCAAAAACAAACAGACTTGATGTGTAACATAATTCGGAAAGGGTTGCACATGACAAAGCTTTGCAGAGCTCCTTCCTAATTACACTCACACAATGAAACAGATGATTTCCTGGCAAAGAAGAGGGATTTAATGAGATGACAAAAAAAATGACATGAAGGAACCTCTGAGGCACTTTGTAAATTACCATTCAAAACGTGAATTCAGAAGTTAACGGCTGTTTCGAAAAAAATACACAATTCACCAACGTCCCTGATAAGAACATAAAAATATATTCTTTATTCAATATGATTTTCCATTAAAACTTTTAGTAAAGAAACAGATCCACATGGAAATGTGGGTCCAATTGTAAGTGTGTGCATTAAAAATGATCAAAGCATTAACCATATTTAGAGTTCAATGTTTGTCACCACAACAGCTGTCAATATTAACTTATTGATATTTAAAAAAATGTGTGTGTGTGTGTGTGTGTGTGATTGCATGTTTGCGTGCATGCACTGTACTATGTTTAAATAAAAAAAAATTAAGTCAATCTGATTTTATTTTAGGGGGGCACGGTGGCTTGGTGGTTAGCACGTTTGCCTTACAGCTCCAAGGTTGGGGGTTCGATTCCCGCCTCCGCCGTATGTGTGGAGTTTGCATGTTCTCCCCGTGCCTCGGGGATTTCCTCCGGGTACTCCGGTCCCGCCCCCCAGTCCAAAGACATGCACTGTAGATTGATTGGCATCTCTAAATTGTGTGATTGCGTGAGTGAATGAGAGTGTGTGTGTGCACTCCGTCCAGGGTGTATCCTGCCTTGATGCCCAA
Organism: Hemibagrus guttatus; assembly: GCA_033459395.1. Classification (NCBI taxonomy): domain Eukaryota; kingdom Metazoa; phylum Chordata; class Actinopteri; order Siluriformes; family Bagridae; genus Hemibagrus; species Hemibagrus guttatus. The sequence goes on from JAUCMX010000028.1 coordinate 4,125,530, forward strand.
TGATGCCTGAGATAGGCACAGGCTCCCCGTGACCCAAGAATAGATCTGATAAGCGGTAGACAATGAATGATTTTATTTTATTAGGTTAAAAAGAATGAACAAAAAAAATCTCTCACTTACACACACAAACACACACACACACACACAAATTCGAAAAAATATGTGTCGAAAAATTCAAGCTTTAATTCTTTTCCTAGCAGACCTAGGATCAAGTAAATAAATAAACAAACAAATAAATAAACAAACAAACAAGCAAACCCACACTCCATTGTAAATAAACTGCCCCAATGACCTCCACGAGTCCATTTACACAACTCTGCATAAAAATTAGCGAAATAGTCTAATTTAATTAAACTTGTAAAACCACTGGCACATTTTCTCTTTTTTCTAAGACTCATTAGACTTTGGATTCATTAGAATTTAGACTTCGCTTGGTTATAGATCAAATACCAATTGACCTCTTTCACGCATCAGCTACACAAACGCAAACTGAGCAGTTAGTGCATCTGAAGAAGGACCTTCAGTGAAAATGCTACAACACAAACAAAAAACAAAAACACAACACAAACGAAAAAGATCTTAATATCTTGCCATATATTAATTTTAATTTTGTTCTTTATTGTATACCTCTAGATGCCACATGTGAGTATTATTATTAATAATAAGCTTATTCTTTGATTATATCCATGATAAAATAAATCTATTATACATATTAAACTTTTATTATTGACACAGTGAAGCATGGTGATGGTAGCATCACATTCAAACTTACCCTTGACTCCCTGTTGTTTAACCCACATTGCTTGGTCACTAACTTTTAGCCCACACCATTGTCTCTCAAAGTTATAACTGTGCTATAGAATTTTTTAAAGAACAGATCTATGTCGATGATTGAGATATTTTTTTCCATAAACAGGCGTAAACTAACCAGTTTCCAGATATTCCAGATATTTTTCCCATAAACTAATCAGTTTCCATAACTTTCTCCTGGACCTGTTTTAATGAACCCCTTTGTTCTTATCATACTATTTGTTGAATTACTGTATGTCCTCTAAAAACCTCTGGGCTCTGGAGACTCATTAGGAACATGACTTATGATGTTAAATTCTGCTGACTCGACAGAGGTGAATATAATAACTTTTATAGTATTTTTCATTGCTAAATGAAATAGGTTCATGACATATAATGTCAATTAAGTCTATTCAGTCCTAGTTTGAAACACGACAAAGGTTTTTAGTAGAAGTGAGGTGAATGCTTATGCGAGAAACTGGATTTAGGCACAATTAACTTATTATGGACAGTTTAGGTCAAAGTACACATTAAAAGTGCTTGTATTTAAATTGCGCCAACTACTGGTACTTAATCCACCTCATTCTGAATGTGACCGCAGAGCATTTCTCAGAATTTGTTAAATTAATATTATTGACTATAAATACTGAACTTTTAGAGCTGCTAATACATTAGTTCACCTTTTTACAGGCATTTGTACAGAAAGACCATGCACTAGATGACCTCATTCTCAATTCAAAAATAACAGTGGTGGATTGTTCAGAAAGGCCTCCACCACCTGACACTTTTCTTTGTTTCACATCAACATAGGAAGTATGACCACTTAGCTTTTTTTTGACATTTATTCAGAAAATGAGATTTAGACTGCATGTGGTGTCTGGTGAGCTTTATTATTTTATTTTATATTATTTATTAATTTTTAAGCTAATGGTATCCCAAGTTTGTGTCCTATTGAACCAGCGTTAATCTATTCATTGATAGAGAATTAAAGCACTTTTGTATGTCGCTCTGGATAAGAGCTTCTGCCAAATCCCAGAAATGTAAATGTAAATGTATTATATTGTCAAAATGAATACATGTAACTATTTAGAGATACTGCAGCTAGCTGTAATTTAGGTAAGACCACTTACTGTAACATGAAAACTGTTGGTGTACAGTTTAAAACAGTTTATAAGAATGCAATTTGAGCCATAGCACTAGTCTGTTTATTTGATTATCGACACAAGTGTCACATGGAGCTATACTGCCACCATTATTTACTTCATGATTGCACCATGCAGACGTCTCACATTAAATTATGAGCCAAATCTATGCTGGATACATGTGTCAGCCATCTTGCATACACAATGGAAACTGCCATCTAGAAACTAGCCTCATCACATACACGACACACAACAGCGGAACCTTTTTCAGTGGCTTTTACTGTGCATTTTACTATCACGATGAAGTCTATAGTCCAGTCAGGCGTGTATCATGACAATGGGTTAAAAGGGAAAATTTGGTCAATACCATGTTAAACTGTTTGTTCCCTGATTGTCTTGCTTTGTGGCAAAGCTGAAAATAATTAAGAAGCAATCTATCCTTCCTCCTAAAAAAAAAAAATCTATCCTTCCATTTAAATTGCTTTAATTACTCGTAATGAAAACGCACTCATCCAAGTGAACAAACAGCTTCACACTAAATGCTATTTATTTATTTATTTATTTATTTATTAAACAACAAAAAAAAAAGAGCTCTGGATTGAATTTGGTTTGCTTGACGATTTAGCTAAAATATTCAATATTGGCTTGTCTCGCTAACATCAGAACTGAAATGTTTCACATGAATTTGTTACAGTGTTAGTACATTTAATGACCTCCACTCAAAATCTCTAGACTTAGAGTTATTACTTAGAAAGGCTTATGCATGCACAGATCATATAGGCACAAAAGTCTTTACAGAACTTGTGTTTGTATATCAACTACTGGCCTCGTTCCCTCATCATTTAATTATTAATACACAAACTGAAGAAATGCTGAGTTTGCAAAAATGACTCCCGTGAGCTTTCAGGAAATCGAAACGTTCAGTTTACAGTAGACAAAAGTGAACTTTGCAGTGTACTTGGGTAAAAAAAACATATGGGGAAAATAGAGAAAGAGAAAAGACAGAAAATTGAATTACATTTCATTTAGGATTGTACATAATTATTTGTTGACAATAATTTTCACATTTCTCTGCAATTCATTTTTGGACACTCCATTTGTTAGGCGATTACATTAGCATCAGGGTGCCTGCCTCTCTGCTTGCAGATAAACCTCTTGGAAAAAATAAATGAATAAAATAAAGTTACCATGAAATGGCTTGAGAGCCATGATGTGATTCTGCATGTTTATATATATTCCTTTTGAAAGGGGAAGCCAGAGTGATGGCACCTTGAGGTGCTTGAATGATTGGCGCAGCAGCCTGAGAGATACTGCGCAGCCCCACTGAAGCTCAACGAAGGTGACAAAAGCTGAGCAAACTAGCTAAATATAAAGAACAGCGACGAGTTTAAACACTTTATCTGTGGAGGATTATTCACTGCTGCCTTCACCCACACCTGTCAACTTTAATGAGGATGAAATCTTAGACGATGATATGTTGTGTGTTTTTACAGGTATGCTGTAAATGTTTGAGACAAGGCCAACCAACAGAGGTGCCAGTGGTGATGGTGAGCTGCACTGTTATCACTAAGAGGCATCTAACACATCTGAAAATAGGCTTATATAATTAGCTATTTTTTTCTGGACATTTAATACTGTTCCAGTTACAAGCTCTGAAATGCCCATTTTAATTTCAGAGGAACTATAAATGTATTAAAGAGAATTGTTCTTGACTTGTTCCCACTCTAGTCTCACATTCCTGTTATGTTGTACTTTCTGAGATGCTTTTCTTCTCACCGCGGTTGTAAAGAGTGATTATTTGAGTTATCATTACCTTTCTGTCTGACCATTCTCCACTGATCTCTCAACAACAAGTCATATTTTTTTCACTTGGATCTTCACACTATTCTGTGGAAGCAATAGAGACTGTTATGTGTGAAATTCCCTAAAATACACACACCAGCCCTATGATGCCAGTAAGCAAGCCAAGGTCAAAGTCACTGAGATCCCATTTTTCCTCATTCTGATGTTTGATGTGAACATTAACTTCAGCTCTTGGCCTGTATCTACACGATTCTATGCATTGTAATGCATCGAACAGCAACAGGATTGTCTTACTGAATATCTGCATGAATGATCAGGAGTACAGAGGCCCCTTATAAGTTCCATGTATTGAAAAACTGATATAGAGTCTTTCATGTTTGGTATCATGTATCGATCATCTGCATGCTGTGCAAATGAGAGATCCAGAGATCTAGTAACAAGCTATCAAACTATAAACAAGAAATGAGCTGCAATTTGTCAATCCTCTGAATCAAAATCTTGCAACAGGGCATACTTTTCCAGAATAGGTGGTGATGAAAAAAAAAAAAAAGTGGTGAGCAAAAAGACATTTTAGACATCAAGTGTGTAGTTTTGGAATAGAGAGAGACCAATCAAAATAAAATTAAATGAAATAAATGAGTGAGTGAGTGAGTGAGTGAGTGAATAATTGTGTATTCTGTGTATTCATCAAAGGGCTGACAGACAGCAATCCCAGGTTTTTATTTTGTATAAACAAACATATTTTCAACTGCCACTATGTTCAATGTGTTTGTGTGTACACATGCGTTTGTGTGTTTCCACAGCTGATGCTTTAACCAGTAATTGAAAGGCTTCATTGTCGTCCACCCCACCACCACTTCCCCAACGCATGCACACACACACTCTCGCTCTCACACACACACACAAACTCCCAGTTTGTTGTCTTGTGCTTGAAATGAATTAAAGCTGTTAGCGCAAATTGAAGCCCTTTAATTGCTCTAGCCTTAGGGGTGTCTTTATTATTTGCTGATGCTCAAGTGGGCCGCTTCTTCTGAGTGCTCGCTCATCCATCCTACACAATCAATACACACTCTCAGTCTTAAGGACAATGGCTTTCCTTGTTCATTACTGACTAACAGCTGTATAGAACAATGTTATACTCTGAAGTGCCACAGCGTTGTGCAGTAATAGCAGGCTGGGTGTAAGCTTCACCCAATGAGTATCAGTTGTAATGGACAGCATGGACGGGACATTTCAGTGTTAGATGGTCATTTCGGTCTGAAATATGGATCCAGCCTTTTTCATTTGAACATAACATAGCCTTTGTAGGAAATTTGCACGTGAGCCAACTTTAATTTCTAGACACAATAGACATTTCTAGACAACCTGATACACACACATCAGCATACTGTCTGTCTGTCTGTCTATCTATCTATCAATTCCGGAATATATATTCCACCAACCATCTGTTCAATAGGAAGTTACATCATCTACATTTTCTTAAGATTCCAAGAAGAAGAAAAGTTTGCTTTAATTTTTTTTTTTCCATTTTCAATAACATTATGACAATAATGTTGAGATTTCACTTTGAAAGGCCATGTTACATGAATTATAGACTGAAAGTAAAACAAGAACATTATTATTATTATTATTATTATTATTAGTAGTAGTAGTAGTAGTAGTAGCAGTAGTAGTAGTAGCAGTAGTAGTATTAATACATTTGACAGATTCAATGCTAAAAAATTGTTTACAAATCCTTTTAAGAGAAGGATGCAGCATTTATTAGCAAAGAGTGCTTGTAAAAATGTTTTAAATATGATTGCTTAAAATGGGCTGAATAGTTAAATCCACGTTTTCTTAGATTCATTTTTTTTAAATCCTCAAAATAAATAAATATTCTTTTTTGTATAATTATAACAAAACGGCTAATTATCTGTTGTGAAGGCTTGTTGCAAAGTCTAAAAATAATAATAATATCTATGATTATAGTTATTATTATAATAATATCTTTGATTATAATTATAATCGTAACTTAAATAACTGCCCCCTATTTAATGAAAAAATAATTCAACACAAAATGCGTAATCTGTGACTCGCTATCTCCCTAACCATAAAAGTCATTCTGCTCACGTCTGACATGTTGACAGCGAGCAGTAAAGGTGAGTCACATATCTGACACTTATCTAAAGACACATTTCATCCTTTATGAGGTACTTATGCTGCTGTAAATAATACACACACACAAACACACATGCACACAGAGATAAATACACACACTTTGTTCATCTTGTGCTGTTAGACCATAAAACAAGCATGATGTAGTCGTACAGCACCGGGATTTAAATTTGACATGACAAACAGCAAATAAAAGGAAGGAGAGGGATAAATCAGTGAGGAGTGAATGTTCCACAGCTTTACTTCCTGTTAGAATGATGCAGAGCTTCACATGTGAATAAAGTACTAGATGACTCACTTCCTCATGAAAACTGTTGAGCTACTAAAACCAGAGAAATAATTTAAGAGCAAAATGTAACAAATGTACAGGTTTACTGTACGTTTCTCTCTCTCTCCTTCTCTCCTTCTTCCCTTTCGGTCTGCTTTTCTTTCATTTTCTTTTTAATTCTTTCGTTTTCTTTCTCATTCATTCATTTTCTTTCTCATTCTTTCTCTTTCTTTCTTTCTTTCTTTCTTTCTTTCTTTCTTTCTTTCTTTCTTTCTTTCTTTCCTTCTTTCTTCCATTTCTGTCCAATTTTCTTTCATTTTCTTTCTAATTCTTTCTTTCGTTTTCTTTCTCATTCATTCATTTTCTTTCTCATTCTTTCTCATTCATTCATTTTCTCTCATTCTTTCTTTGTTTCCTTCCTTCTTTCCTTCGTTCCTTCTTTCTTTCCTTTTTTCTTCCCTTTCTGTCCGATTTTCTTTCATTTTCTTTCTAATTCTTTCTTTCGTTTTCTTTCTCATTCATTCATTTTCTCTCATTCTTTCTTTCTTTGTTTCTTTCCTTCTTTCCTTCTTTCTTTCTTTCTTTCTTTCTTCCCTTTCTGTCCCGATTTTCTTTCATTTTCTTTCTAATTCTTTCTTTCTTTCAAATTCTTTCTCATTCTTTCATTTTCTTTCTCATTCTTTCTACTTCCTTCCTTCCTTCCTTACCCTTGACTCAACCAATCTCCACAGAATGCAGATGAATGTATGATTATGATGAGGTCTTGAGCTTTAGAAATTCTGTCTGTCCATCAATCATTTCTGCCAGTGCAGAGGAATACAATGTGTTCTTGTGAATATTATGACACTGGACTATATGGGTCAAACTATTAATTCTACCCTGCCGAGGTCCAGAAATACCGCTCCTTCAGCAGTTTACTGCACAAACACACATGCGTTTATTACTTTATGTACCTTTCACACAGTCAACCCTGTGAACATTATGTTATCAAGCTAGAAAGAGAGAGAGAGAGAGAAAGAGAGGTGAGAGAGCAGAGTGGTATAAAAACTGCTTTCAGCTGGACAAAGATTGGCGTGAAGAAAGAGGATTTAGAGCTTTGCTAGTCTGAGCCAAAGTCGCTCTTTGTTGAACAAGGGCAGGATAGATTTTGAGAACGAGAGAGGGGTAGCGAGAGGAAGAAATGGAGAAAGAGGGGGAGAGGGAGATAAAATGACAGCGAAAAGAGAAAGTAAAAGAAATAGAGACAGGCAAAATGCATCTTTTCTCCAGGTCTGTGTGTGTGTACTCTGGAACTTAATCTATGAATCCGTGTATCTGGCTTACATGCAAGTGATGCAATAAGCGGTCATTGAAGTGTGTGTCTGTGTGTGTGTGTGTGTAAATATATTTAAAACAAAATACATATTTCATAAGCTCATTACCACAAGCTATTATCAAAAGAAAGAAAGTAAGACAAATAAATAATAATAATAAATAAATAAATCATCTAGTTCATGTCATTATTTATTCTGATTTTTTATTGCATTATTATTAATTTACTGTATTTATTTGTTCCCATGCTACACTGCACACAAATGTAAACAAAATACGTTCTGTTTTTGGTCGAGTTCGAGTCTGAGACTGAGGAAGTCAATATCAAATAGAAGGATTGATATTTATTTTTCAGTAGGGCAGAGTCAGGGAAAAACAATCGAAAGCACATTAGCTTTCTCTAAAAAGAATTCGAATTTTGTATACAGTCCAGCAAACGCTGATAAAAAAAAAAAAAACTTAGTTGTGTTTTATTTAAAAAAAAAAAAAACAATAAGGAAAAAAGAGATAATTTGATAAATTAAAAATATGGGTATTTTATTAAAATAAACCTTGTATGGCTTTTGATATAGGGGGGCACAGTGGCTTGGTGGTTAGCACGTTTGCCTCACACCTCCAGGGTTGGGGGTTTGATTCCCGCCTCCACCGTGTGTGTGGAGTTTGCATGTTCTCCCTGTGCCCCGGGGGTGTCCTCCGGGTACTCCGGTCTCCTCCCCTGGTCCAAAGACATGCCTTGTAGGTTGATTGGCATCTCTAAATTGTCCGTAGTGTATGATTGTATGATTGTGTGAGTGAATGAGAGCGTGTGTGTGCCCTGCGATGGGTTGGCACTCCGTCCAGGGTGTATCCTGCCTTGACGCCCAATGACGCCACAGGCTCCCCGTGACCCGAGAATAGATCGGATAAGCGGTAGACAATGAATGAATGGCTGTTGATATAGATATTGGCAAATCAGAATATTAAGGCAGGGTTTACAAATGTACAGGTGCAAGTGTGAAACATGAAACAAGATTAAAGTTACCTGGGGTTTAAATTTGTGTAACCACTTGCATAAAAATCTGATTTAAAAATGTGTTGGTTGTAGTACATTTAGGACAGGAATTAGGGAAGACTGAGTAATACATTTCAATACATTCTTGTTCAAACTGGCTACAATATCTTCCTAGAAATAAAGAATATTTCTATCTTTTATCTACTCATAAGCCTATGAAAGTGAGTTAGTGGGGATTTTCTGCATGTGGTTGCACAATACTGATTTTCATGATATGCCATAATATCTACATACTGCAGCCAGTCACCTCAGGCAAGTTAAAAACGAAAGTCTTAACAAAAATCATATTCTTCTATCCAGTGTTGTTCTTCTATCTAGTGTTGATTGCTTTTTGCTGATTATACTGTCAATACACTTTAAAATAAATTCCAGTTTCCTCGAAAGTGGTGTTTCCTGCAACTAATTCAATTCCATTTTAATTGTATTGAACTATTAATAATGGATATTGCTGGAAATCAGCTTTATATGTATAGATAAAATTCAGAATAAACACTATAAAATTTTCAATTTAAATGTATGTTTATCTCTAATAAGCAAGCCAGAGGCAACAGTGACAGAAAAAATTGCCTGAAATGATGAGGAAGGTTTTGTGTGACCCCATAAAACTCTAGGCAGAGATTCGACTGAATGAACTGTGTTTGTTTTGTGCCACACATAATTAATTCTTGACCTTTTGTTGTTGACCTTTCATGTGCCCAATAAAGCACTTGTATGCAGAAGACATGAAATAAGTCTAAAGTTATTATACGTTATAGGTAGATATTGATCTTTTCATGTTTATTTTTATATTATATTTACATCCCGGTCATCTGAAAGTGCAAACTGCTCCTGGCGTACAGTACAGGCTAATGACTTGTCGTGTTTTTCTCATGCTCCACGCATGCTTTGATGCATGACTCGTCAGACTCCAAAAATGAAGCGAGAGGTTTCAGAGGTTTGAGTGAAAAAGCGAGGGTGAGAAGTAACCTTTCGCAAAGGCACATAATCACACATAATGTGATAATCAATGCAGAAAAGCATGCTCATATGCTCAGTGTGCTATGAGCAGAAGAAAAACATCATAACCTTTCTTAATGGAAGAATCCCAACACTGTTTTCAGCACCTTATAATTCACAGTGATTGCTTTTCAGCACAGATGTACAGAGAAATGGAAGAATCTGATGCTGCTTTGCTTAGAAATGCAATTAAAATGTACATCATCTACTGTATGTATGAATGTGGATTAGCATAATGCATTTTCTCCACTTCTCCTTGTGTGAAAGTGGCTGTGTTGTGTACTAGTGAGCAAAAGAAAGCTCATACTAAATCATTTTGTACTTTCAGCATGATCGATGTTCGTACTGTACCAGTTCCCTAATGCTTTTAACAAGTCACTCTAGTCACACGATTTATAGGCAACATACCCAGTGAAGAGGGCAAATTTTTTTGACGCCATGTTGTTTTCTTTTCAAAGCTATTTTGAGATATGAGAAAGACAGAAAGAGAGAGAGAGAGAGAGAGAAAGAGAGAGAGAGAAAGAGAGAGAGAGAGAGAGAGAGAGATGTGTGTTTGGGGTTTGCAATCAATACTGACTGCTCCCACTGGATTCAACAGTACATCAGAAATAATACACCAGGCTGAAATCATCACAAAGGGGGCACTTTTGATTACTTTTTCTCAGATGTTTTTCTTCTTGCTCTCTCTCTCTCTCTCTCTCTCTCTCTCTCTCTCTGTCTCTCTCTCTCTCTCTCTCTCTCTCTCTCTCTCTCTGTCTCTCTCTCTGTCTCTCTCTCTCTCTCTCTCTCTCTTTTCTTTCTTTTTTTTTACCCACTCACTATCCTAGCCTGGAGCAACTTACATAGTTATTAATGTGGTGGCTTACTTTTATCCTCATTACCCTTCTCTTTTATGCTCTTTTGTGTTGCCCTCTTCAATACCATTAAATCGTTCAAATCCAGAACTCCCTGCACCCAAGCTCAGAGTGCTGACTGACATTACGCAATAGCAGCTAATAAAATAATAATGGCTAAGTAGGTGATGTGCAATTTGCTAAAACAGACTAACAGTTTATTTGGACAGTCCATTATAAACACTGTACAAACCATTTATAGATGCTCATGACTCAGCATGTTTCCAAAAAACTTCTGGATGTCTGTCTGTCATTCGATAACACAACCGAATGAAATAAAGCTGAAATTGTTAAAGGACAAGAGACAAGTCTCATAATTACCTAGAAAATGTCAAGAGCTTGAAAGAAACAATGCGAGAACAAAAGAGAGATGTCTAGGGATTATGCATAATCTGAACCATCAAAATGAAAGAAAAGGAAAAAAGAGCAATTTATTATAAAAGGTACGCAAGTAAGTATTTAGAGACATATTTCAGTTAAGTAAGGATCTAAGTATTCAGTAGCAGTATTCAGACCTCACATGTAGCTATAGCCCTAAGTGCTATTCATATAACTGTGTGGGATTCTGACAGTTTGATGTAACCATATGTCACACCTACATCCCGGGCACGCATGATAATTCCATGACCTTGATTTAATATCTTGGGCCGTCTTTAAGATTATCTTCAATAAAAAAAAGCAGCGTAATAGCATCTGCTGGATCAAGTGCTATTCTACAACCTGCTGAATAATCAAGGTGGAAGCCATATCAATTTATTTCTCTTGTTTACTCATTTTGTTACTCATGTTTCATTCTAAAGTTGTGTTTGTTTGTTTTTTATTATTATTTATTTTTTATTTTTTAAATGCTATTTTCTTATTCAGTCCACATTTTCTATCCTTGACTTTTTTAGGCTGAAAGGTATTCTTAAAGGTGGCGGTGCAGAAGCTAATAAAAAGCCTTAGCCGTGTCCCAAATGATACACCTATACACTCTAGCATCTAGTGTATGAATTTTAGAAGTGTAGTATCATCTGAAATGGAGCTCTGTTTTTTTTTTTTCCTATGGCAAATGACACCAAATGCATTTAATATGACGCTGCTAGCTTAAAATGCATAAAATGCTGAAAAATGAAATAAAATAATGTGAGTTAATTAAAATAATTTGTCATCAAATATCTTTACAATTTTTTTTTCTCATCTAGTGTCAGTGCCTTGTAGCCCTGCCCCTTTTCCAATACGTAAGCAAAACTGCGATTGTTGAGTGTACAGAGTGTGCTTTTTTTCCAGGTTTAATAACTGCATCATGTCATTTAAGTGCACATCTTATTGAATTTCTACTGGAAAACACACTACTCCCACTATTTATACCACAAAATACACAGATTAGTGCATAAGCATACGATTTGGGACGTGCCTCTTGTTCCGGACAAAATCTGGCAAGCTCAAAGGTATAAATTACACACAGGTAATATATATAATCTAAATGCAGAAGGCACAGAATTGCGAATACTGACTCATAACCTTCCCCATAATAAATATTGATGCAACTTTTAGACTTAATTTGCTAACTCTGAATATGGCCCATAATGTATTAATACTTAACTAATGCTTTCATAATGATGAATTAACACACACATTACTCCTTGGCACATCAGGAAATAATGAAGCATGCTATACATTTCATTAACTCTTGATTCGTTGAATCAGAGCATGTATTAATTCACTATTATCAAAGCATTCCTTAAGTATTAATATATGGAATATGTATAAAATAAATAAAACAGCTACAATCATAATAATGTTCACATTGCTTAATATTAGTTGATGGGCAGGTTGATGACTGCCACATAGCAGACTTTTGATGCTATAGAGATTTTTTGTCTTTCTTTTTTTCTGTTTGAGAGTCATTGGAATATCTGAGTGAAGCTTCTCTTATGAAAACCGTGACAATCGGTGGCTTATAGATTCAGTTACTGTATATAAATGAACATAGGAGCAGTTTTAGTTTCAAGGTTTGTAATTGGTTAGGATCTCAAATGTCACATTAGCTTTTTTTGCAGTCTGCCTCATTTGACCACATTTACTTTGCATTTCATTTCTGTTTATTTGGTTTTATTTAACTTCTTAATTATTATTATCACTATTATTAATTTTTAACAAGATTTGATGGAGCTTGAAGTCCTTTAAAATTACAACCGATTTTCTGCAGATTTGGGCCAAGACACATTCAGCCAGTTATATCACAACACACATTCAGATTTATTCCAAAGCCGCCTTCTTTTCACGTGTGTCAAACAACAAAGAATCCTGGGCTTGCAATTTGATCAATTTAAGTAGTTTTCTGGGAAGAAAAGTACAAAAAACTGAAATAAAGAACTGCAAAACCAAGCAACCGAACAAACAAAAAAACCGAAGAGATTGACTACTGCATCTTTTACAGCAACCTGTTGCAAAGCTTGAATGAAAACTCTAATATAGCTTAGTTTATAGCCTAGTTTATAGCCTAGTTTGAAGTTTATGAACTGCTAAAAATGTGAATAGAGTAATTACTTAAAACTCACAGAGAATCTACAGTTTTTAAGTTAACATGGTGTAACTCGGAGTTAAAAATGACTGTAGTTTACAGAAACTCAAATGTGTGTGAGGATGTGGCTACTGTCAAGACATTAAAACAGGTAAACAGTATGCCTCTGAAGTTGCTGCCATGGCTTCAGAGGCATCTTCAAACCTAATTGAAGCTAGATTTGAACTTCTTGGATCCACTAGATTACAGCCATAAGACTTTATTCCTAAACTTGCATACATAGATATAATGCATACAGACATTATTATTATTATTATTATTATTATTATTATTATTCAAATGAAGTGACAAGTCAAATAAGACCCATAAGAAGTTAATAATTAATATAAGAATTGATCTGTGATTTCTAAAATAATAATAATAATAATAATAATAATAATAATAATAATAATAATAATAATAATAAATAGTAAACACATTGTTATCTTCCTTTACTTTTTGTCAAGTTCAAGTGGCATTATCTTGGCATGACAATAATGACATGCCAAAGCAAATTAATACATAAACAATAACAGCAAATAAAGGAAAAGAAAAACAATAATGAATAAAAGAAACACAAACTATGAATAAATACCAATTAATTTGCTATAATGTGCCTTTGTTTTGCACTTGTGTCATGTTTTATCATTCTGAACATCACCGAAGTTGTGGTCAAGTTCCAAAGCGCATTGAAAGTTATTTTCTCTCTCTCTCTCCCTCTTTCTTTCTCTCTCTCTCTCTGTTGCCATTTGACTTCATTGAATTTCCACACTTTATTCTTATGAGTATTTCAGCTCAATAGGATTGATTTAAATATTCCCCAGATGGCATTATTCATTCATTCATTCATTCATTCATTCATTCATTCATTCAACACATTTATCTTGTATAGTACATCCTTCGTAGTGTGCTACAGTTTATATCCAGGCACAGAAAAACAGAGACAAAGTACACATCTCTATATTTACATATTCACTTGAATATGATTAAAAACTAATCCCCATTAAAACTTCTTGTACAATTTTTATAAAATCCACTTCAGCTCAAAAATACATTACACAAACCTCTGGAATGCAACTAAAAAACCGAAGAGCTAACAGAGATATGCCAGTACCAATTCTTTCTCTTCTTGATCCTCAGTGATCCTAGCCTAACAGCCAGGATCAGTTTAATAGCTAACGGCAAGCAAAGTTTTTGATCACGTGTAAGTTTTCACACTGTGATCCTTGTAGCATGAGAGAATACTGTCTATATGCAGTTACATATTTCAGTAGCTTTCAATAAATCATGATGGTTGGACAGCATCCAGTACTTCAACAGCCTTTTTTTGTACAGATGAGAAAAATAAAAAATAGAAAACAGTTGGAGCCATTTAATGATACCAGCTCTACGTTCAGGCTATTACAAGCTCAGGCATTAGTACAATAATTTTTGTTCAAGTGCATTTTCCACTCAGAAGTGTCAAACACAAATTGCTGAGGCATGCAGAGAAGCCAGATCTCTGCCGTAAAACATCTCGGCACTGGCATGCCGTGAGGTGCCACTCTCAACTATAAGTAATATGCCTCCTTGAAACGAGGATGCAGGAAATTCACCAATCAAAGAGGATGGAGAAAAACATTAGCAACATGATTAAGCAAGTGTCTGCATCTGGGAGCAGACAGCGATGAGCAGGACCAGCTGGTGTAAATGTGCTAGCATGGCTAAGCCCTCCCTTTGTTGGAATGAAAAAATTCACATAAAAATAAGGCAGAAATTGTTGTCATTGAGATCATATTAAATTGCTATTACGCTTGATAGATTTTGTGTGCATTGTGGATAATTAAATGAATCCAATTTCTCTAAAGCAAGCCATAACTCATTATCAGTAGTGGTTGTGAAGGTGTATGTCAAAGTTTAATAAACATATAAGATGCATTATTTTGGAGCATGGAGGTCAATAGACTAAGCAAATGTTGTCTGTTGAAAGCTCTGCATGGAGATGACAGCCATGCACATTTTGTGTGACTTAAAGGACAAAGCTAGATACTGGCAAATTCAGCTTTTACATCCACCATGCCTGCCCAGGTAGCCAACTGAGCACTTTTTAATAACAAACCTGGCTAAGTAAACCCAAAAATGTCTGACCTTGGTCCAAATCCAAGGCGGATTTGGTGGCAGAAAATCTGTCAGCTCTGGTGGCCCAATGTTGAGCCAAGACACAAAATTATATTGGGCTACATTCGGCTCCAAATGTTGACCCAACAGAACTGACCTTGAGCCTAGAGTTTGTTGTCAGTGTTGGCCCAGCAAAATTGTGTCCATTGGGCCAACTTTGGACCAGTATTATATAGAATAAAATAGATGTGTAGTCAGTGTCAGTTTGCTACCTGGGTACTGTTCAGAAGAGACTCAGCATTATTAATGTACAATATCAGTCACAAACAGTGCTGCCTCTCTGTCCTTTCAGTGTGTGTGTTCATAGGTGTATATATATAATAGTTTTTTGCCTAATATGAGACACCAAGGGGGCATGATTGCGTGGTTCCCACATTATAGTGAGGTTTGATTCCCACCTCCAACCTGTGTGTGTGTGACGTTTGCATGTTCTCTCTATTTTCTCCATGTACTCCGCGTTCCTCCCCTAGTCGAAAGACATGCATTGTAGGCAGATTGGCATTTCTAAATTGTCCATAGTGTGTGAATGAGTATGTGAGTGTGTACTTTTGTGCCCCATGATGTCTTGAAATGCTGGACAAATGGCCTTACAGCAATCAGAAATGGATACAATGATATGATATATGACAAGATCCTTCATGGGAAGACTTCAGAATAGACCCTTAGATGCTAGATAGTATATTCGGAGAGATATTAAAGGAAATTAAATTGGAAGAGTGTATGCTGGATGTTATATTGGCTGGGTATGTGTTAGATAGCCTGGGTTTATGTTAAACAGAAAGAGTGAATGTTAGACGAGAGGTGCTGAGGCAGATGAGCAGAAGCTATATTAAATTGAAGATGGACAAGGTATATATTAGATGGCAAGAGTGTACGCTAGATGAGCCAGTTGCATGCTAGACAGAGTTAATGCTAGATTGGCAGATTATATGTTAGCTGGACAGTAAGATGCTTGACAGCTAGATTGACATTAGATGGATTTTTTCGTATGCTACATAGGTGGAGTGCATGTTAGAAGGGTAGAGTGTATTTTAAGGCTGCTAAAAGCCCCAGCCTCTCGGTTCATGGCGGCTCATCATTTTGTTGCACCAGTTTTTGTGTCTTATTGGCAGGAACAAACCGCTGAGGCAAGCAGCGAAACCCTCATCTGCCATTAAAAAAATGCCAGCAGGGGCATACTGAGAGATGCCACCCTTGACTGACAACATAGCGTGTCTCCTTGATGTTAAGCTGCAGACAATGTGCCAATCGAAAGAAAATAAAGGAAAAGTTTTGGTCTTGATTAGGCGAGTGCCTCCAGCTGGGAGAAGAGAGAGATGAGTCAGAGACAGCAAGCAAGATTATAAGGATTTGAGGAAAAGAAACGAAGTTAATTAAGAAGTGAAGTCATTACATAGCGGAGCAGGTTTGACACCCAAAGATTTATGCAAAATGATATTCATCATTATGGGCTGCACTGGTGATTTACAGGTTTAATTATTTAACAGTTTGGTTATTGCCCCCCTTGGAAAATATGAGCCAAAAACATAAGGCTGTGGAATATTTAATTTTCATTAGATCTTACCAAAATCATACTCTGAAAAGAAAAAAAGGGGAAAAAATTCCCTTTCTGTCAGGTTCAACTAATCAAGGATGAAAACAGGCTATTCTAACAAATTAACATTTTTGGTATTAATTGATGTTCATGTTTATGGAAGCTCAGAATCGTAAGCTGTGAAAAAAGTCATTATTCTGACTCGATATCACATTATTAATCAATATATTATTTTCAGTTATCTTGAAAGTTCAACTTTCAAGATTTCATTGCAATGTTTCAAGTTGCTATGCCATTATTATAACTACATTTTTTGAAATAAAATCTTATTATTTTACCTTAATAACCTGTAATGTCAAGTTAATCACCTTGTTATCATCTCAGTAACAGTCTTTAAACATACACTGAAACACATTTTACACTAGAATCCAATAGCACACCATCATAACTAACAGATTAATTGCTGACATAAAAAAAACATAAATAATAAGAATTGTTACCACCATAAGCTGAAATCCAACTACTGATTAAAGTTAAGTTAAATATTAAGTTGAAATTATGAGATAATCATTTAAAGTAACAACCTAAATGTTTACAGAGTTGTTTTATAACCAGCATGAAGTTCAGGGGCAACAAAATAAATTACTATCACATATATCACATCATATAGCTCAAAGTATCCTGCTTTTTATGCCTCACTATGGGAAGTAAACTTCATAAGCACTATACTGTGCTGTTTGGTAGATGATTTGTATTATATTTTAGAGGTCCTCTTTTTTTTTTTTGCTGTGTCTGGAGCAATAGAGCATGAGATCACATTTTTTTCGCAATGCCCTAAATCCAGCAATGGCGTCTTCACGGCCACTGGAATCACCTATAGGATTGAGATCTTTGTCATTCTGCTTGTACCTACTTATCTTATAAGAGCACTTACATTTTTCTTGACACTTGAAAAAAAATATATCAGATATGTTTTGAGTATCAGAAAAATTCATTTGTTTATCTATTTCTTCATTAGATCTTCAATCTTCAACTGTTCAATTTTTGGGAGTTTGTGCCCACTGAGGTATCTGATTCTAGTTGTTGACTGACAAGATTGGACCCTAATGTGGTCTTTTGTGCTTGTAGCACATCTGCCTCAAGATATGACACATTCTGAGATGCCTTTCTGCTCAGCATGTTTGTAAAGAGAGGTTATTTGAGTTAGCATTGCCTTCCAGGCAGCCTGAGGCAGTTTAGACATTCTTCTCTGATCTCAGTATTCAACAAGGCATTTTTACTCAATGCTGCTCACCAGATGATTTTTTTAAATCTAGAAATTGTTTGTGTGAAAATTTACAGCATTTGGCAGATGTCCTTATCCTGAGCAGCTTACAGAAATTCTTTGAAGACATCCTTATACTGGTTCACTAGGTCATGGACTAAATATACTATCATTTCCAAATTTGGAAATATAACAAATTTAGGTATTTCAGGAAGAAGTCCGTCTTTAGACGTTGCTTGAAAACAGCCAGTGACTCAGCTGTCTGGTGTAATGTGGCTGACAAAAGTATTAATATTGAGTGTGATGAAGTTATATCTTCAATCAAAAACCAGAAACTTTGGGGGTTTTGGGGTGTTCTGGAGAGTGCATCATAAAACAATTCACATTCCTGTGTGTTCCTCCTCTCTTCAAGAAGACAATGGTGGATCTTCTGGATCTTATCAAGAAGGCTTCATTCTATTACCCCATTCTTTTCAGGTTCTAATCTCAAGAATATTGAAAAAATATGATGATATACTTCATATATATAATGTGATTGATGTCTAATGTCATTCTAAATGTCATGGTGCGATTGGTAAAAAAGGTCTAATTTCCAAATCAGAGTGTACTAAAGTTTACACATAGTCTGTACTCCTGTTGGAGATATGTCCTTATGACCTTATTCAAACCCCTCTCAGGTCACAAGATAACAATCCGAGCTATGTCTTTTACAACACTTATTTAGTGTTATCTCTGGGTCCCAAAACTAAAAACACTAACACAAATCTATGATCCAGATGTGTCTTTACGACCCATTCAAAACCAGGTCTTTAGTTGACCCATAGATTTTATGACCCTTCGTCTCTCTTGGGTATATAGGGTACATTGGCAAATGACTCAGGGAAGCATCTGCATTCAGAACTTCCCACACTATTATTGTGTGTCTCTATTGCCAGGTATGACTTTGAATCTGTAACTTGTGTTTTTCATACTATGATGATCATTTTAATTGTTAGTGGGTTTTGTATTTTTCTAATTGAATAGATTAATTTAAGTGTAACCTGCCTGGCAAAATAAAACTGTTAATTTTGACTGTTAACTGTCGATTCTGAGCCTATGGAAGATCATTATTACAAACCTCTTTAATCTTTGGTTGTGAACTTAAATTGGAATGGAGAATGCCTCGGTTTATGTTGTAATGGAGTAGCCTTGACTTAAACTTGAATGGAGAATGCCTCGGTTTAAGTTGTTTTAATAAATTAAGAATAGACAAACCCTCTAAATTGTGATCAGCATCAGATTATATTATATTAATTATTAATTGGAGTCAGATTATAATTATACACAGAGGTTAAAGACCGAAACCAAATTCTAATAAATTAAGCAAATTCTTCTAGAAGCGCAAAGGAAAGGTAGAACACGAGATCCCTTCACCCACGCCGGATTCCGTCCTTGGGTCAATGGGTGGTCCTTACACCGGACATCTAGGGGAGGTTCATTGCACAACAGAGGTATCAAAGCAGAGAAGAATCTTGTATCCTGAGATGGTGGGATCAGTTGAGGAGTGTTGGAGCATCTGAGGGAGCATGGTGCAGTGTGAGGTGTGGTAAGGGCTTTGAGGTAAGTGGGTGCGGGTCCATTTTGGGCTTAGTAGGCAAGCATCAGTGTTTTAAATCTGATGTGTGAAGCTACAGCAAGGCAGTGGAGGAAATGCTTTAAAACAGCAGGTAGAAATAACCATGCCACGATCACGGTCAAGGCTTTCTTCTAAAAAAAAGACTACATTAATGATTTTCTTACTGTATTGTATGTTCTTAGTCAATACATTAAAGGCTTATTCTGTTTTTATTCTGTTTTCTACATCCTCCACTTAAAGCCTCCACTTATAACACAGTTACTTGTTTGAATTTCCTTTAATGTCGAATACATTCCTAATGCATTATCCATCGTGTTGGCCTTCCTTTAAGTGCCTGCTTCCCTTTCCTTTATTCCTGTCCTGGTGTTTCTTGTTAACTTTGCATGGAATGGATTGTTGCAGGTGGGGTGAGTGGGGTGATTAATAATGAAAGTTCTTTTATCATTAGTATGAAACGCAGACAATTTTCTCAGACTCTTTGAAATCCTGACACATTTTACATCAGATGTCTGTAGTGACAAAAGAATACTTCTTACACTATGAGTGTTTAAAGGGCATTCAATAAATGTGTGTACATTTTTAAAAAATATATTTTTCACAGAGCACTTTCATGTATTGTAGAAAGGTACTTGTAAAATATATATCTATAATTTTTCCTTTCAAAGAGACTTTTTGAGGGGAAAGAAATTGTATGTGGAATGCAACAAAGCACAATTACTTACACTTAGCTTACAAGTAGCATTCAGCTAGTCTGTATCAGGGTTATTATCATGGCAGTTACTTTTGAATAGGAATAAATATGTTGATAGTTGGCTGTAGCTAAATCCATCCATCCATCCATCCATCCAGTTTCTGTACCGCTTTTCCCACACAGGGTCAAAAGTAACCTGGAGTCTATCCCAAGAAACTGGAGTACCAAGAGTAAACCCCAAAGCACCGAGAGAACATGCAAACAATTACTTACACTTAGCTTACAAGTAGCATTCAGCTAGTCTGTATCAGGGTTATTATCATGGCAGTTACTTTTGAATAGGAATAAATATGTTGATAGTTGGCTGTAGCTAAATCCATCCATCCATCCATCCAGTTTCTGTACCGCTTTTCCCACACAGGGTCAAAAGTAACCTGGAGTCTATCCCAAGAAACTGGAGTACCAAGAGTAAACCCCAAAGCACAGAGAGAACATGCAAACTCCGCCCACAGAGAACGGAGACATAAATCAAACTATCCACCCTGGATGAGTGAGACAAACATGCTAACAACTAGCTAATTTCTAAATATTAGCAATCATCTATGTTATCTCATTGGCGGAATCATGCTAGCTATTCTCTGAGAGATTTGAAATAAAGCTGCTGTTAGTTAGCTTGGTGAAAGATGACTAATTTTCCATCAGTAACTAAAGTTAGTGTGTGATTTAAGGCAGATATCATTTCATTTTGTGAATCTTTCTTTTTACTTTAACTTGTGCCATGAATTTGAAGCTCTCCTTTCACATCTCCCAGTCTATTTATTTAGTCGTGTGAAAGTAGTTACACTTTTATGTTTACTTTTAATTAGCATTATGTTCTCAAACATCTACAAACAATAACGCCCCCTTAGACGCCCATTATAAGTGAAATCGGATTCACATTTTCTGTTCTCAGTCGAAGGACTTTTTTATACACAGTAATTACACATACACTACAGATGCAGTAAGTCAAGATTAGGTTGAAAAACTCTGAAGTATTTATTTGAAAGATCCAGTAGGTTTAAGTGTGTGTTTTTGAAAAGAAGAAGAAGAAGAAGAAGAAGAAGAAGGAGAACTTTATCATTTTGTAATTGCAGCACTTACTCAGCGCACATGCACATTTCCACGGAACAAGTGCCAATAAAAGAGTGAAAAAGTACTTTAAAGTGCACTGACACCATGCTTACTACTCAGTGATAAACATCATATTTCCATCATCTCCATCTTTTTCAATTTTGTTTACAGCTGTTACAGCTGTGTGTTAGCAGATTTGTGATGCCAGTCTCCTTTTTCAAGTGGTGCACATGCCTGACTGGATATAAATTAGGGAAGCTACTGCTGTGACGCGAGTCATTGTCTTGCTGTATTGCGATACACTTGTGCTATACTCCTCAATTAGTCTGGAGGAGTTTTATTACAAATCAAAAGACAAGATGCTTTCTCACACCTCTGAAATCAGAAAAATAAATCCTGTTATGCTGATCAAATCCTTTCCTTGCACTGGCGGTTATTGAGTATGCAAGTCTAGACACTTTGAACTCCAATGGCAGGCACAGATACAAAAGCAAGGATAAAAAGAAGTTCAGCATAAATTCCACCTTCAATCCATTATACAACTGCCTATTTCCAAAACAATACAATTACTTTGATAATGGTCTTTGAGTGGATTTGTTATTATGTGATTGTTATTATTAATGTAAGATATAGAATGAAAGAAAGCTTCCATTGTACCCCAACATAGGAAAGAAAAAAAATTCACGTCTAAATGATTTCTTAAGATCATCTAGTGATAGCTTTCTCCATGTTCCACATATGAAACATTTATCAGTGATTTATCGACACACAATTTAACTAACTTCTAGCTGCCTTCCAGTGTCTAAATATGTAAGTAGATATGTAAATATTATCTTACTTGTACTAGTGCATTATTTTAGAATTACTTATTACTTAAATAATTTATAATTAGTTGTATCTTTCTTTTATTTGTAAACAATATTTTTTTTTTTTGCACGAATATTTATTGAGGGTATTTACATATAGTGATGATCCCTATATCATCTTCTTCTTTCGGCTTTTCCCTTCAGGGGTTGCCACAGCGAATCATCTCTCTCCAGCTATCCCTATCTTCTGCATCCTCAACACTTGCACCCACTAGCTTCATATCCTCATTTATTCCATCCATATACCTCCTCTTTGGCCTTCCTCTTTGCCTCCTGCCTGGCAGCTCCATGTCCAACATTCTCCTAGCAATATACTCACTCTCCCTCCTCTGAACATGTCCAAACCATCTTAATCTGGCCTCCCTAACTTTGTCCCCCAAACGTCCAACATGAGCTGTCCCTCTGATGTACTGTTCCTAATCCTGTCCAATCTTGTCACTCCCAAAGAGAACCTCAACATCTTCAGCTCTGCTACCTCTAGCTCTGACTCCTGTCTCTTCCTCAGTGACACTGTCTAAACCATACAGCATGGCCGGTCTCACCACTGTCCTGTACACCTTCCCCTTGATTCTCGCTGATATTTTCCAATCACACAGAACCCCAGACACCTTTCTCCACCCATTCCAACCTGCCTGCACTCACTTCTTTACCTCTTTCCCACACTCTCCATTACTCTGGGCTGTTGACCCCAAGTACTTAAACTCCTGTACCTTCTTCACCTCTTCAGCCTGTAACCTTACTGTTCTACTTCCCTCCTTTTCATTCACACACATGTACTCAGTCTTACTACGACTGATTTTCATTCCTCTTCTCTCCAGCGCAAACCTCTCCAGGTTTTCCTCCACCTGCTCTCTGCTCTCACTACAGATCACAATGTCATCTGCAAACATCATTGTCCAAGGAGACTCCTGTCTGACCTCCTCTGACAACTGGTCCATCACTATAGCAAACAGGAAGGGGCTCAGAGCCGATCCCTGATGCAGTCCCACCTCCACTTTCAACTCCTCTGTCTGACCTACAGCACACCTCACCACTGTCCTGCTCCTCTCATACATGTCCTGCACCACTCTGACATACTTCTCTGCTACTCCTGACTTCCTCATACAGTACCACAGCTCTTCTCTTGGCACCCTGTCATACGCTTTCTCCAAGTCTACAAACACACAGTGCAACTCCCTCTGAACATCCCTATACTTCTCCATCAAAATTCTCAGAGCAAAAATTGCATCTGTTGTGCTCTTTCTGGGCATGAAGCCATACTGCTGCTCACAAATTTCCACTACCTTCCTTAACCTATCTTCCACTACTCTTTCCCATACCTTCATTGTATGGCTCATCAACTTTATCCCCCTATAGTTACTGCAACTCTGCACGTCACCCTTATTCCTAAAGATCGGCACTAACACACTTCTTCTCCATTCCTCAGGCATCCTCTCACTCTCTAAAACCCTGGTGAACAAACTAGTTAAAAATTCCACTGCTGCCTCTCCTAGACACTTCCAGACCTCCACTGGGATGTCGTCAGGACCAACTGCCTTTCCACTTTTCATCCTCTTCAAAGCCTTCCTGACTTCATCCTTTCTAATCTTATCTACTTTCTGTTCCACAGAGTTCACCCCTTCTACTCTTTTTTCCCTCTCATTTTCCTCATTCATCAGCTCCTCAAAGTACTCCTTCCATCTCCTCTGTACACTCTCCTCACTTGTGAGCACCCTTCCATCTCTATCCTTAATAACTCTAACTTGCTTCACATCCTTCCCATCTCGATCTCTCTGCCTAGCTAACCTGTACAAGTCCTTCTCTCCTTCTCTAGTGTCTAACCTAGTGTACAACTCGTCATATGCCTTCTGCTTGGCCTTAGACATGGATACTATGCTGAACTTCCTCATTCCACCACCAAGTCTCCTTATCTTCTTTCCTCCTTCCAGATGACACACCCAGCACCTTTCTCCCTGTCTCCCTGATTACTTCTGCTGTAGTTTCCCAGTCATCTGGCAGCACTACCTGACCACCCAGAGCCTGCCTCAACTTCTGTCTAAATTCCTCACAACATTCCTCCTTTTTCAGCTTCCACCACTTGGTTTTCTTCTCTATCTTTGACCTCTTTGTCTTACAGACCATCAAAGTCATCCTACACACCACCATCCTATGCTGTCTGGCTACACTCTCTCCCACTACCACTTTACAGTCACTAATCTCTTTCAGATTGCCTCTTCTACATAGGATGTAGTCTACCTGTGTTCTCCTACCTCCCCTCTTGTAAGTCACTCTATGCTCCTCCCTCTTCTGAAAATAAGTGTTAACCACAGCCATGTCAATCCTCTTAGCAAAGTCCACTACCATCTGTCCTTCTAGGTTCCTTTCCTTAACTCCAAACTTGCCCATCATCTCCTCATCACCTCTGTTCCCCTCACCAACATGTCCATTAAACTCCGCTCCTATCACCACTCTCTCACCCGTGGGAATACTCTCCATCACCTCATCTAATTCACTCCAGAATCTCTCTTGCAATCCCTCACAAACTCCTCCTTCAGGACCACACCTACCCCATTTCTCTTACTATCCACACCATAATAAAACAGCTTGAATCCTGCTCCTATACTATGAGCCTTGCTACCCTTCCACCTGGTCTCCTGTACACACAGTATATCCACCTTCCTTCTCTCCATCATATCAGCCAGCTCTCTACCTTTCCCTGTCATAGTACCAACATTCAGAGTTCCTATTCTCAGTCCTACACTCTTACCTTTCCTCTTCTTTCTCTGTCTGTGCACTCTCCTCCCTCCTCTACTTCTTCGACCAACAGTAGCCCAATTTCCACCGGCGCCCTGTAGGTCATTGTTAACCGGGACCTTGACCGATCCAGTATGAAATTCGTACTGACGATTCGCATGGTTAAATTTGGCAATGTTTTACGCCGGATGCCCTTCCTGACGCAACCCTCTCTATTTATCCGGGCTTGGGACCGGCACAGAAGTCACTGGACTGTGACCCCTATGGCTAGATTGATGATCCCTATATATGTGTCCATAATCTTTTTATCCTGGTTGATGTTCAAGCACTAGTTTTTACTACAGGAGTTCAGAGCAACACATTAAAGGAGGTGCTAGCATTATGTGTGGGCCAACCTGATAAGAATCACTTGGTGAAAAGAATTCAAAAATGTAGTTAGCTAAAGTGTGAATGCACCCACAGAGACCACAGACCTGCAATCCCAGGCTTTAATTCGAGTCCAGTCGTCATGGCCGCCCGCACAGCACGGTGCTATCTAGACAGGAGTAGGAGGTGTAAACTCTTTCTTATAACTAGGTGCAAAAACAATGAGGAAGGTGTGTGCCTCAGGAAAACCTTCACATCCACAGTCCGGCGTGTTCATGTGCCTCGTGTCTGTTTTTTTATTTATTTATTTTTTTTAAACCAGTTAAAGGAGCAAAGCACTTGGAGCAGTCTATCTCCATAAAACATGCATCACCATTTATTATGCATCTGTGTGGCTTCAAAAATGCATTAAGCTCACATTAAAGGACAAGACAGCACCCTCATGGTTCTCTACAGATCACCAGTTCATTGCTATCCATCCTATAGCCTGGACTCATTATTGATGTCCCATTTTGTCACTCAGAAAGCGTCAGGTCCCCCAGAAGAGGTTATATGGCACGGTGTAATGAGATGCATCGTGTGTTAAGACATTGTGTCAGTGGCAGATGATCTTTATGCATAATACAACACAGCTTCTGTCTATATGCTATTTCCTTGCATCACGGCAGACACGCAGGGCGAGCAATCAAGCTTTTCATGTGAGGGGAAACCGTGGAAGATTGTGAAAGCCTCATGTTGTGAACTGAAGCGATCTTGTCACCACTTTCACTGTCTACACCAAAGGATAATAAAAGTAAAAAAAGTGGGAAAGAACAGGCACTTTTAAAGATAATTGATATAATTGGCATAGACCCTTTTGTTGTAGGTACATTTAGAAACACACTTCCGTAATCATTTAAAGTCTAGTTAAACTACAGTCAGTCACTTTTTTAATGTCTGTTGTCACACATTTAATTCATGCTTCTCTGTGTCATTAACAGCAATAACAGCATGGCAATTATTACTGCTAATTATTAAGTCTTATCAGATATGGCAACCTGATTAAATCACTGTAAGCAGCAGGTGCTTTTACAGATTCAACAAGACTTTAAAACACTTGTGTTACAATGTGAGCATACTGTGAGAGCTTGAACTATGCCAGTAGAGAAAGGCTTAAAGAAATTAATATGGGCATTTTCCAAGGTCAAATATAAGCTATTACTGTATTACTGTTCTGTACTAGATTCACAAAGCTGACATAGATACTACAAGATCATGTAAACTTATTTCATAGTTTATTATTCATACAATTGTGTATAACACTATGATTGTGTTGAACATTGTGTTGTTCGAGACCAGGGAGTCAATTTGATACTTCTGGGTTAGTAAACAATACATTTAACACTGATCTATTCTTCAGCTCACAGCTATTCGTTAAAAGACACCGCTTGTATAACTTATTATATTACAGAAAGTAATTCATTACAGCTTTCTGTGACAAATATATATATATATATATATATATATATATATATATATATATATATATATATATATATATACATACATATATATATATATATATATATATATATATATATATATATATATATATATATATGTGTCACAATACACAATACACTAGAATGTTAGCCAATTTCAAATATATATAACACTTATAATATTAGATATATTTGAACTATTTATAATAATAATAATAATAATAATAATAATAATAATATAATATATATTTTATATATATATATATATATATATATATATATATATATATATATATATATATATATATAAATATATATATATAAAGAGAGAGAGAGAGGGAGAGAGAGAGAGAGAGATAGATAGATATATATAGATATAAAAATATGTATATAGGTAGCAGCAAAAAAAAGATTACTCATGACTTATAAGACTTAAAGTTTGGCGTATGAGAGCAAATGGACTTCCTGATGAGCAACAACTGGTAGACATTACAGTCTGTCAAATCTGCCAATATCACAGTTTGTGTTGGACTTTGAAACTAGACAAAAACACAAAGCAACCCACACATTACATTTACATTTACATTTATGGCATTTGGCAGACTCTCTTATGCAGAATGATGTACAAAAGTGCTTTAATTCTCTATCAATGAATAGATTAATGCTGGTTCAACAGGACACAAACTTGGGATACCATTAGCCTAAAAACTGAGTTGGGGATTTTTTTTTTTTTTTTTTTTAGATACAACATGATACATAAACAGGGAAAAATAAGAGCTAGTTTAAGTGCTTCAGGAAGAGGTAGGTCTTCAGTTGACGTTTGAAGACGGTCAGTGATTCGGCTGTACGGACATCTAGGGGAAGTTCGTTCCACCACCTCGGTTCCTGAACAGAGAAGAGTCTAGATGTATACCTACCTCTTGCCCGGAGAGATGGTGGGACCAGTCGAGCAGTGCTAGTGGATCTGAGGGAGCGAGGTGCATGTTTTTCAGGCAGTTTTTCCTTTCCTAAAGTGTTATTCTACTTGAATGTTTTAGTCATTGAAAATGAAGAGCTGAGATGTTCAGGAAATGATTGTTTTTACTGTATTGTACTTTTGTACTATTGAAAGTTTGTTATTGTTGTTGGCTTAAACTTTTACACTTTTAAATTTCAGGGAGATTTCAAAGATTTGAGACAATAATAATAATATATAAAAGTACATTCTACCTGAATGTTGGACAAAGACAGATGGAATTTCTAAGAGGAAATACTATTTGGTTTTATAAGGTTCTTGCAGACTGTTTGTTATTAATCTTTTAATCTCATTAAATAACTAATAAAAGGCAATAAACTCACCAGAGGAAGACATTGTCAGCCTCTTAAGACCTTATTGAGATCATAAATGTTTTCAATACGTTTTACTTGCCAACAACAAAAATCACATTTTTAAACTTGTGAAGTAGTTCATAAAGAACTTAGAAAATGTTTAATTTTAATCATAAAGGATTTAACTACATTAAAAATCATAAAATACAAGGTTTGTTTTAATCCACACACACACAGACATATTAAATGTCAGCAAGCTGCCCTTCAGTTAATAAATGATAATATGTCCAAAAATGTGAGGCTAAATCATAATCCAGAAAACAGGCACAGGTCAGGCAAATCCACAAACAGGATATCAAAGACAGAACAATACAAAAGCACAGGAAACCAAGAAACAGGAGCTATGTTCGAAACTGAGAAATTGAAGCATTGAATAAAGGCTTCGTATTTACAGATATACAATACTTTGCGCTGAATGCAAGACACACAAGGGTTTAAATAGACAAACTAATCAAAGGATATACTCAAAACAGTTGAGGCTAATCATGACATATAATACAGGGGTGGTGACATGACATGATTCAAAACAAAACATGTGGCAACATACACAAAACAAACATATGAAAACACTGAACAAAATGGACGAGTGCCATAGTGCTCCATGCTGCTGGGCATGCTGAGAAGCTCGACTCACAACGCTCAGTGTGAGTGAAAGATTTGTGGCACTGTTACACTGCAAATATCCAAGCAATTTACATATTCTATATTCTAATATCTATTAATATAACATGTATACCAATCATACTCATGTGCCCAATGTAGGAGCTTTTGGCAGTGGATAAGGGTCAGCATGGGCAATCTGTTGCTACACAGCCTCATATATAATAAGCTATGATACACTGTGTGTTCTGACACCTTTCTATGATGGCCAGCTTATTTTTTTCTGCAACAGTAGCTCTTCTGTGGGATCAGACCAGACGTGCTAACTTTCACTCCCCACATGCATCAGTGAGCCTTAGGTGTCCATGAACCTGTCGATGGTTCACTGGTTGTCCTTCTTTGGAGTAATTTTGGAAGGTACTAATCTCTGCATACCGGGAACACAAAACCAAGATCTGTTGCTTTAGAGATTTGTCTAGCTTTCACAACTTGTCAAAGTCGTCCAGATCATTACACCTGGCCATTTTTCCTGCTTCCAACACATCAACTTCAAGAACTGCCTTATATACCCCACCCTTAATAGGTGTCACTGTAATGACATAATCAAAATTATTCACTTCACCTGTCAGTGATTTTTATGCTATGTTAGATCAGTGTATATACCCACACCACAGAAATATAAAGAATTCAAGCCCAACTGCCAGATAGAAGTCATACATTTTCAGCAATACAATTTACTTGAACAATATTTGTCTATTACAGCATTGTGTATTTAGATTATATGAGCATTCAGTAAATTCATTGTCTGATGCTCAGTAGTGGTCAAGCTGTTATTACATGTTATATCTTCATAGGATAATTGCAATTCAAAAGACATGATTAGAGACTGGCATGTACAAATATATCTGAATAGCACGATTTCTCCTCACACCTGTGTAATGATCAAAAGCAGCCTGATTAGAAATGTTCATCTTATTCAGTATTATGCGCGTGTATTTATATAACCTGTGTTGTACCTCTGTACTGTAATCAACATGGTACAATAGTTCTCCAGTTCTAATCAACGGCTTGCTGATGATCCTGTATTCTACGCTGTTGATTGCATTGTCCTTTCTAATACTGTAATGACAGGCTTGCCATCGCATTATATTTCTACCCAACTATTTAAACATAGGCCCTTCCATTTTTTGGTCTTCTGAGTTAGAAAACAATAGACGTCTATCTAAAACTTCAAGACGTTTATGGGTGCTTTTTTTGTCAGTGTGTCTCCCCTGCTGTGGGTACTGACTGAAAATCCAATGCCTTCCAGAGAAAAGACAAGTTGACCATGTGATCCATTTTTAATGCGCTTTAGTGGGGGGGTTTAGATCTCCTGCATGTATGATACATTTCCAAGGAGGCTGATCGATGGGCTTTAGTATTCTCTGAGTTGCAGATAACACTGATTCTGCTCGGAGCGTACAGAGTGCACAGTGTCTATCCTACACATCTCCACCTGAGAGAAGGACATCCTATAGAGTGAAAGAGAAGAAAAGGCTATATATTCATGGAGCGTATCTTCTGGCTAATATCAGTGTAGAGAAGAATACAGAAGAAGAAGAAGAACTGTTGACTTACTTATCTTAGTGAAGTATTGAAACGAAATGTTGGACACTTATAGGCAGACTTTTCGAAGCAGTAATAAATTTTCTGAGATGGTCTGATGTTCAAGTGCATACACTTGCAAAGGCTGTCACTGCTAGATTCTGGCAGTTTCGCTGTGTCTCTGATTTCCTTTCTGAATTGTTTCCAGCTCTCCGTTTTCTTGTCCCTTCTCGTTTTTAATTTTTCAAATGTCAAGATTTTTTTTTACGCCCACACTGCGTTCCTTCTGCACTCTCATCAAATAAAGGTACCAGACTGTACTTTTCCTTGGCTGACGTGGTACCTTCAAGGGGACATGCTTTGTACCTTTAATATGTAATATTTTCAGGAATGAAACCACAGCACTAGTCTCCAGGCTTTTAATTATGCCCACCAGTTTCCTATTATGCTTGTTTCTCACTATTTTTAAATATCTTGGTTTCTGTTCCTTGTTGCGAGGTATATGCTTGGTTTCATAAGTTCGTGACATTGCTAAGCTGTTTCTTATTTGCTGTGTTTTTTCCAGTTTTTGACTCCGCTTGTTAGTCTCTAATGTTAGCCTTATTAGCTCTGATATTCCTCATTTTCCCTGTTGACCCTTACGTGTTTTGACTACTGTTTTTTGCCTACAAATTTGGATTATCCGCTGTGATTGTTTGAAGATTTTCAATACTTCTGCATTTCTGTGGCTGTTCCAGTACTTTTGCTTATCTCTGTTTTTTTTTGACTGCCCTGTTTTGTTATCCCTGTCCTGTGATTTAATATATATATATATATATGTTTGCATCCAATCCCTTTGAATCTGCAGACACTCATTCACATCTAGAGGCATCTAATCAAATTCTGCTTTTTGTTTTTAAAGTCCTAAATGGATCAGCCCCAAAATATCTCTCTGAACTTTTGAAAATAAATAACTCTGCTAGATCATTAAGGTCATCTAATCAAAGATTGCTGATGGTTCCGAGATCTAGACTTAAGACGAGGGGTGACCGTGCTTTTTCTATTATTGGTCCAAAATTGTGGAATAGTCTTCCTCTATCTTTAAGACTAGTATCCACAGAGTCTGAATTTAAATCCAAGTTGAAAACTTACTTTTTCTCTCAAGCTTATAATTGTATTTGATTTTTAACATTGATTTTTTAAAGATTTCAAATTAGTGTTTCTGATGTAAACTCCATTTATTATTGCATTATTATTTTTATTTACTTATCCTCTTGTACAGCACAATGGCCAACCGCTGTTGTACTTATTGTGCTATATAAATAAATTTTGATTTGATTTGATTTGATCTAAAGTCAATCCACCTCCCTGTATGGGAGAAAACTAGAGAGCCCTGAGGAAACCAATATAGACAAATGGAGAGCATGTGAAACACCACACAGAATGTAAGGCCAGCAGGATTGAAATGGAGCTGGAGACAGATACATAATAAAGATACAAAACATGCCTTCGTGATAACATCACCCTCACAACAAGGACAAGCAGTATGGTTTGCTGCATTTATTACAAACAGCATACTAGGCTTGTGAGGTTGTGTGCAATATTCCATCATCCTAATTATCGCAGGTTAATAATAGTAACACACGTGGGCATTGGGGGGAAAAAATACAGGGGCATGGCTAGCCTTACATAACACCTGTCATGTACATGACATATAATTTAATTACAGCTGGGAAACATACCAGAAACTGGTTACAAGTCAGCTGCAGCTGTTAGTCACATGGATTAGCGTTTAATTAATGAGTTAATTTAGTTGTAGCTAAGTTCATAAAATTTAAATAATTTGTATATAACAATAGGCATGCATCTTATCATGGAATGTGTATACATCCTTGATAAAACAACATGAAAAATCATTGATAAAACAACAAAAGCTAAGATGCAGCATACAAAGATTTCTCCGAAGCCAGATAGCCTATCTCCGAAGTTAGACAGCATGTTTGTTTAGATAAAAATAGACAAAAAGAAAATATATTATGAGATACAAGACAACTTAGTTTTGCCGCTCTTAAAGCTGCAGATGCCACATTTCCGAACAGATGTTTTAATCGTCCGACTTGAATGGCATCAAGATCGCTCAATCAATCAGCAATTCCTGATACGATCATCAATTATCCCAAGCTTATAGTGTACTAATCATGTTTCCTTCATACTTATTTTCCCTCTCTCTGTTCACCACTCCTGGGTCAGAGACAGATGCTTAATGGCTCTAATGAAAATCTGGTTAAGTAAAATTAGCTGAGTTCTGAGGCGGTCCACTGGGACTTTGTTTGGGAGGCACTAAATCAGCCAAAGTGAACAGACCCAAACGAGTCATGACACCGCTGCCAGGGTGGCTGTAATGCAGCTAAATGGTTCGACTTATCCACGGTGAGAGGTGAACAGAGAGAAAGCACACTGATTCCATTCGTCAGGTGGATCCAGCTCCTGAGATGACGGCAGGCCCCAAGTGCATTAAACTACAACAAGTCCATACAGGTTTACCGCTGAGAAATGATAACTGCTCAAAAATCAGTTCATCTTGTCAAAGCATAAAATTGTGTCTGTTCAAAGATGGTTAACACCCCCCCCTCACAAATCCTCCCCCTCCTCTCTCTCTCTCTTTTCCATTGACCCAGTGAGTCCTGATGAAAAGGTAAGCTTTTCAACCAGTTCAAAAGTGTTCTGCCCATTAACTACTCGAGCGATCCCGACTTAATTTTCATGCTGTAGAACAGGATCAATCAAATGTTTTTTGTTTTGTTTTTTTGCTTTGCTCCAATTTTGCTTTCCGTGACAGCTTTATGATGTAGAGTTTACACGTGGAGACACAAGCGACAGAAAGACGCTCTGGGCCGCATGGAAATTTGATTTAAGTAGGCAATACATCAAATTACAGGAGCACATATAGGCAGTGATGATGTAGAGGTAGCCAAAAATGGGATGCTGTTCAGAATCACATTGTGCTAAGCCTAAGCAAATCAACCTATGCTTTTCTGACTATTGACAAGTAAAGCTGATTAATGTGTCTGTGTGCGTGTGTGTGTGTGTGTGCATGTGTGTGTGCGCGTGAGAGAGATTAGTCATCAGCTATTCATTTTACAACAATGAATTATTCAGTAACTTGGAAAGGTATTTAGTTACAAGACTTAAAAATGTAATTCTGATCGATTCTGGGGTGTTTATTTTTTTTTCATACACAAGTTACACATGAATAACAACTATGGTGCTATAAAATATTCTGAATCTTCTTTCTCTATTTAAACCTTCTTTTTCCTTTCTCAATCATAATTTTGTGCGTATGAATATGCCAAAGCTTTAAAACAGTGCTGAATAAAATCTTGAATCTTGTCATTAATTTAAAGTCAAGAAAAAATAGGCAAAAAGTAAATATATTACAAGATACAAGACTTAAAGTTTAAAGCTGCAGATGCCACATTTCCCAACAGATGTTTTAATCATCTGACTTGAAAGCTGTCAAGTTCTCTGGAATCACTCAAGTTCAAATAAAATCTTGAATCATTTTCAAGTCAAGAAGTCAAGTCAAGAAGCTTTTATCATCACTTTAACCTTATACAGCTGTTTCAGTAAATGGTAAATTGTAACAACGTTCCTCCAGGACCATGGTGCTACATAAAACACAGAACTATAAGAGAGAACAGAAAAATAAGTAAACTACAAGGACCCTGACAGTACTACATAAAGTGCATGTGTGCAAACATGTGCAAGACACTACAGCAGAATATTTGGCAAGGGACAATGCATTTTCTATAGCTATTAACCCATTATATTGAATTATCATTGAAGAACTGAAAATCTATAAATAAAAGTCATTTATTGAATATTAAACATTTTAATAATTATGATATTTTGTGTAACAAGACTGGGAAACTTATATCGCATATCAGTCCAGTTCTCTGTGTTCATGGCAACACAATACTTTCAAGCTGCTGTTTCTATGGGAACCATTTTCATTGACAAAGCAAAAAATTGATCAAATATTTGGACATGTTGCGTCTGAAATGCCAAATACTCGATATCAATTGCTTGTTTTCAAAACCGTTAAATAAGTGCAGCATCACATGAGCAAGAGTGATGTTCTCGTGAATATCAGGGATTACCTGCAGCCTATGGCCAAATCAATCCATCCTGATATGGATTAGAACGCCACTCTTTCTCTGATTTTTTTTTACTATATTTTTAACAAACTGATTCTAACTCCATATATGGTCAAAGAAATTTCATTTCTAAAAAAAAAATCCATAATGATTAATGCAGTCATTTTAACGATTCTTATTTATATGTTTATATAATAACACATTTTTTATGTATACATTTATACAATAAATATATACATAAAAATACTTTATATTAGCACAGGTCGCACTTGAACAACTTGTGGATCAGAGCTTCTATACTAACTCTGCACTGATAGAGGCCTTTGCAATGGCATGTTTAGTATCTGAACACATGCTCTCTAATGCTTTTTGAAGTGCTTTTGATTGTCACAAATTGATTTTTCTTCTTGCTGTACAGTGATCTTCACTTTCCAACATCTTAGTAGGGTGGCTGGAGAATTCCTAGGCCTTGTGAGAAATTCCTTGATGGGCCTATTGACTGCTAAAATAGCAGCGATTAATCACACAGTGACTGTAGCATCCATCACTTTATGATGTACAGCATGGCATGAACCTCTCAACCACTAGGTATTCTTATTTGAAAAATGTCAGGTAGCAAACAATGAACAAGTAATAGTACACTGACCTATGTGTGGAATGAACCAGGATAAATATCTGTCTATCTATCCATGTTATAAAGTGCTTATCCTATATGTGGTCACAGGGAACCTGATGTCTATCCCAGCTAACAGGGTACTAACTCATCACAGGGCACAATCATGCACACAGTTACACACTACAGACAATTTAGAGATGCCAATCAGACCACAATGCAGTTTTTGGACTCCAGGAGGAACCCAGTACCCAGAGGAAACCCCCAAATCCTGGGATGAACATACAAACTCCAGTTCAGAGGCAGCAATCAAACCCCAGAGGTACAAGGCAACCATGATAACCACTAATCCACCATGTTCCCTTGGATAATTATATGATAAATAATAAATTAAAAGAAAAGAATAAGATTATAAAGTGCCTTAGTAAGGTGTTCACAACAAGAGATCAGTACACCTTTAATGCACCTTGGCATCACTTCTACACATGTACAGAACTGTACTGGATTGATAAACACCATTCTTCCAAAGGATACTCCCTTAGATAATGTTTTAAGAATCTCCTATAGATGTTCAGTTGAGTGAAATCTGGTAAGTATGAATGGTGTAGCATATGATTTACATCATGTTCATCTTAATCAAACCAGTCAGAGAACTGGATGTGGGCAGAGTCAGCCCTGAATGACCACTCCCATCAGGATAGACATTTCCATCCCATGTTTCATCATGGGATAAAGATAATCAGCCAGAAGAGATTTGCACTGAATTTCCCTTTAAGCAAAAGCATGGCTGTAAAATATCTCCACATCCAGACAGAGCTGCATGTTTTTGCTATAATTTGTCATCCATCTCCATATTAGGTATTATAAGATGAATTATTATTGGGTTATCACTTAAAGGTAAGTCATAAGTCTACATGACACCTGACAACCAACAAGACAGCTGCTGTCAATTTTGATGTCAAACTGACAAACATCTGATTCAGGTGATTTTCTATTTATTTATTTATTTATTTTTTGTTTCTCTCTCAGTGAGTGAGGATACTTTGGCTGACGATGACAAATTACTAAATAACAGTGTTATACAAGTCAAACTTGCTCTAATTTAGAGCTGGGGATACATATATATATATATATATATATATATATATATATATATATATATATATATATATATATATATATATATATGTCCCTTGTCATCTGTTGTTACTGTGAAACCAGTACTTGAAAAAAACATTTATAACCCTATTATTACAGTGTAACTGTTAATATTCTGGAAGCTCACATACATCAAGTGATGCCACTGGTCTGTCAACTCAGACAGACCAGTGGCATATACTTATATTTTCCAAACTTATACTGACAAACTTATATTTTCCAAAATAAGCTTTTATATAGGTTTATAACTGTTGTCTATGTAGGTGTTAAAACATTTAACATGTATTTGGTTAGCAGTTTCTTTGAAGAGATGAGCTAGCTATGAATTATCTATTAAATACGATTATTAACTATCTATTAACTATCTGTTAGTTATATTATTAGATAACAGCATTACCACACAGTTATAATTATTCATTAAAATGCATTTATATTTTATGTTGTTATTATTATTATTATTATTATTATTATTATTATTATTTTTTTTTTGCATTTTGAATTGTAAAAGTAGTGTTACAGTGTTAGAACACATATCTGATATCTACACTGTAAACATTGCTATAAACTGTAAAGCATTTTTCTAAGTAATGATCACAACGTATAGAATGCCTTACAAATGTATTGTAACGTTTTGAAAGTGTTCGTAAGTCAGTACAGAAGGATAACCATGGATTCATACATGGTTGTGCTTTAGATACTGTAAAAGAGTTTAATTTGAAGGATGTGTAGCAAAATGTAATGCTGACATTTTCATTTAAAAATAAACCTTTAAAAAGTTTTATGTAGTTTTATGTCAGGTGAACGTCACCTTCAAATACAGTGTTAATCAATTTTACTGCTACAGTATAAAATCAAAGTCCATGGGATACTGTAAATTGGTGGAAGTATGTAGTAGGAAGTTAACAGGCTCTCTGGTTAAAAAGAAAGAGTGTCTGTGAAGGAAGACTCTGCTGAGAGCTCACACACTGCTGATGTCTGCTCACTGTTCTGGAAGCAAGTCCTGGCGAGATCTTGACTTCAGGCGGAGTGCTGGAGGCTCAATGAGGCCCATTGCTCCTTATTACTGTCTCTCTCTCACACACACACACACACACGCACACACACAGATGCTGCTCGGCTCGGCTTCGCTTTCTCCCACATTCTCGTGATGTGTTTGGCGAGACTCTGAGCTCCCGTGGCACCAGCAGGGCTCCAGTGGTCATTAGAGGGCCGTTGTAGGATAATGAGGCTCAGACAGCTTGGGGTTTAAGCTGATGATTGGAGGAGCAGGCGGGATGAGTGGGGATGAATGGTTCAGCTTAGGTAGAAACTGACACTTGCTTTTAAGCATTTGGAATTGAAAAGAGCTTCTTCTTTGCTGCACTGGACTATAAAGATGAGGTTGAAATGACTGTGGAGAAGAGCTACTCCAAATGTTTCCTGATCTGTAGATTTTTCTGGTGCCAATATTTTTATGCTCTTCTATCACACATCCTTTCATAGAGAGCCAAAGGACCTGGTTTTATTTTATCATGTTACAATTTTATCTTCTTCTTCTTCTTTTGGCTTTTCCCTTCAGGGGTCGCCACAGCGAATCATCTCTCTCCACCTATCCCTATCTTCTGCATCCTCAACACTTGCACCCACTAGCTTCATATCCTCATTAAGTCCATCCATATACCTCCTCTCTGGCCTTCCTCTTTGCCTCCTGCCTGGCAGCTCCATGTCCAACATTCTCCTACCAATATACTCACTCTCCCTCCTCTGAACATGTCCAAACCATCTTAATCTGGCCTCCCTAACTTTGTCCCCCAAATGTCCAACATGAGCTGTCCCTCTGATGTACTCGTTCCTAAACCTGTCCAATCTTGTCACTCTCAAAGAGAACCTCAACATATTCAGCTCTGCTACCTCTAGCTCTGACTCCTGTCTCTTCCTCAGTGACACTGTCTAAACCATACAGCATGGCCGGTCTCACCACTGTCCTGTACACCTTCCCCTTGATTCTCGCTGATATTTTCCAATCACACAGAACCCCAGACACCTTTCTCCACCCATTCCAACCTGCCTGTACTCACTTCTTTACCTCTTTCCCACACTCTCCATTACTCTGGGCTGTTGACCCCAAGTACTTAAACTCCTGTACCTTCTTCACCTCTTCACCCTGTAACCTTACTGTTCCACTTCCCTCCCTTTCATTCACACACATGTACTCAGTCTTACTGCGACTGACTTTCATTCCTCTTCTCTCCAGCGCAAACCTCCACCTCTCCAGGTTTTCCTCCACCTGCTCCCTGCTCTCACTACAGATCACAATGTCATCTGCAAACATCATTGTCCAAGGAGACTCCTGTCTGACCTCCTCTGACAACTGGTCCATCACTATAGCAAACAGGAAGGGGCTCAGAGCCGATCCTTGATGCAGTCCCACCTCCACTTTCAACTCCTCTGTCTGACCTACAGCACACCTCACCACTGTCCTGCTCCTCTCATACATGTCCTGCACCACTCTGACATACTTCTCTGCTACTCCTGACTTCCTCATACAGTACCACAGCTCTTCTCTTGGCACCCTGTCATACGCTTTCTCCAAGTCTACAAACAGACAGTGCAACTCCCTCTGACCATCCCTATACTTCTCCATCAAAATTCTCAGAGCAAAAATTGCATCTGTTATGCTCTTTCTGGGCATGAAGCCATACTGTTGCTCACAAATGTCCACTACCTTCCTTAACCTAGCTTTCACTACTCTTTCCCATAGCTTCATTGTATGGCTCATCAACTTTATCCCCCTATAGTTGCTGCAACTCTGCACGTCACCCTTATTCTTAAAGATCGGCACTAATACACTTCTTCTCCATTCCTCAGGCATCCTCTCACTCTCTAAAACCCTGTTGAACAAACTAGTCAAAAATTCCACAGCTGCCTCTCCTAGACACTTCCAGACCTCCACCAGGGGTGTCGTCAGGACCAACTGCCTTTCCACTTTTCATCCTCTT
This sequence comes from Hemibagrus guttatus, assembly GCA_033459395.1. Taxonomy (NCBI): domain Eukaryota; kingdom Metazoa; phylum Chordata; class Actinopteri; order Siluriformes; family Bagridae; genus Hemibagrus; species Hemibagrus guttatus. The sequence continues at coordinate 4,164,736 of JAUCMX010000028.1, forward strand.
CAAAGCCTTCCTGACTTCATCCTTTCTAATCTTATCTACTTTCTGTTCCACAGAGTTCACCCCTTCTACTCTTTTTTCCCCCTCTCATTTTCCTCATTCATCAGCTCCTCAAAGTACTCCTTCCATCTCCTCTGTACACTCTCCTCACTTGTGAGCACCCTTCCATCTCTATCCTTAATAACTCTAACTTGCTGCACATCCTTCCCATCTTCATCCCTCTGCCTAGCTAACCTGTACAAGTCCTTCTCTCCTTCTCTAGTGTCTAACCTAGTGTACAACTCGTCATATACCTTCTGCTTGGCCTTAGACACCTCCCTCTTCACTCTGCGCTGTAACTCCTTGTATTCCTGTCTATTCTCTTCAGTCCTGTCCATGTCCCACTTCTTCTTGGCTAACCTCTTCCTCTGGATAGTATCCTGAACTTCCTCATTCCACCACCAAGTCTCCTTATCTTCTTTCCTCCTTCCAGATGACACACGCAGCACCTTTCTCCCTGTCTCCCTGATTACTTCTGCTGTAGTTTCCCAGTCATCTGGCAGCACTACCTGGCCACCCAGAGCCTGCCTCAACTTCTGTCTAAATTCCTCACAACATTCCTCCTTTTTCAGCTTCCACCACTTGGTTTTCTTCTCTATCTTTGACCTCTTCTTCTTACAGACCAACAAAGTCATCCTACACACCACCATCCTATGCTGTCTGGCTACACTCTCTCCCACTACTACTTTACAGTCACTAATCTCTTTCAGATTGCCTCTTCTACATAGGATGTAGTATACCTGTGTTCTCCTACCTCCACTCTTGTAAGTCACTCTATGCTCCTCCCTCTTCTGAAAATAAGTGTTAACCACAGCCATGTCCATCCTCTTAGCAAAGTCCACTACCATCTGTCCTTCAAGGTTCCTTTCCTTAACTCCAAACTTGCCCATCACCTTCTCATCACCTGTGTTCCCCTCACCAACATGTCCATTAAAATCTGCTCCTATCACCACTCTCTCACCCGTGGGAATACTCTCCATCACCTCATCTAATTCACTCCAGAATTTCTCTTTCACCTCTAACTCACAACCTACCTGTGGGGCATAACCACTTACAACATTCAACATCACCCCTTCAATCTCTAACTTCAGACTCATAACCCTGTCTGACACTCTCTTCACCTCCAGAACATTCCTCACAAACTCCTCCTTCAGGACCACACCTACCCCATTTCTCTTACTATCCACACCATGATAAAACAGCTTGAATCCTGCTCCTATACTACGAGCCTTGCTACCCTTCCACCTGGTCTCCTGTACACACAGTATATCCACCTTCCTTCTCTCCATCATATCAGCCAGCTCTCTACCTTTCCCTGTCATAGTACCAACATTCAGAGTTCCTATTCTCAGTCCTACACTCTTACCTTTCCTCTTCTCTCTCTGTCTGTGCACTCTCCTCCCTCCTCTACTTCTTCGACCAACAGTAGCCCAATTTCCACCGGCGCCCTGTAGGTCAACGGCGCCGATGGCGGTCGTTGTTAACCCGAGCCTTGACCGATCCGGTATGAAATTCGTACTGACAATTCACATGGTTAAATTTGGCAGTGTTTTACGCCGGATGCCCTTCCTGACGCAACCTTCTCTATTTATCCGGGCTTGGGACCGGCACAGAAGTCACTGGACTGTGACCCCCATGGCTAGATTTCATGTTACAATTTTATAATTACCATTAATTTGGGTGAAGATGTGTTGTGTAATTTCACCACAACATGCATTCAGCCAAAGCCCTCTTTAATTCATGTCTGTCAAACCCAAGTCCAGCTATCATAGAAAGTAATTACTTTGTGTCTACACTTGGTAAAGAGCTTCACTCTTAAGAGTTTAAAACAGCTTTCTGAAAAAAGTACAAAAAATCTCCATGTTGTATCACAAATTTTGAAATTGGCTGCAGCAAAATCCAGCATGTTTTGTAACAATTACAAAAAAAAACCTCCGGGAGGGACTGACTTTACACTAGCCTCACACTTTTTTCTCTCATAGTAGTGTGTGAAGTTACCAAGAACCTGCAAAGCATAATCTCCACAAACCGAGATAAAATTATGGCATTACCTCTGACTGTTAGGCAACCTCTTCCAAAAATTAAAAATAAAAATCTCCTCACAGAAAATGCCCCCATTGTGTTAGTGTCTACTATGAAACAGTTAATGATGTTTATAATGATGTGTTATTTTTTATAAACCTTGCAGATAAAGACTGCAGTCATTGGCCATGCTGTGATGCGCAAGGATACGAATCAATCCGAATCAAGAATTTAACAATATAATCATTAAAGTTTGATAAACATTTTAAATTATATTACTAAAGATCGCAAGAGTTCTAGTCCTTGTGCACTGAAACATTCGGGTGTAAGTGTGTACCTGTGTATGTCTAGATAGCGTGAGTGTTGTATTAGAGTGCATGTGTAGCAGAGTCGCAGTCTGTGATGTGATGATTCATTCTCACCCTTCAGCAAGGCCACGCTGAGTTAGCAGATCTGTTCGATCAATGCAGTCTAAGACTGACTCTCTCCTTATCTTTCTTTGTCTCTCTCTCTCTCTCTGCCTCCGTCTCTTTCTCTCACCCTCAAACTATATCCTTCACCAATCCATAATGAGAAAATGAAAGATGCATGACTATATATATATGTAAAGCATAATGAAATGTTTATCCCAGCTTTGAAAGCACAGCAGCCTTGACAGCTTGGCAGCATTGAGCTCAGGATCTTTTACACAATTTAAAATGTTTTTTTTTTTGTTTTGAGTATTATTCTTATAACTCTGTTACCATGTGGTTGAGGTATTTGGAGTTAATAGGACACATACTGCTAAGTACAAGAGAACAGTTTCATTTGTTACCTTTATATTAAACATCACAAAGCTTGAAGGGACAGGAGTGACAGGTGTGACTCGTACATCGCTGCAGGAGCAGAACATCCTGCTTTCTTCAGCAGGTTTCTGCCAGCTCATCTTTAAATCACTACCCATGCATGGGTGCATTATTTTATGATGCTTATCTTTATTTGTGTGTATCTGTATGTCCATAAGTGTCCATCTGCTCCATCTGTTTGGGGCTGTTGGACTGACTACAGGAGATTTAGATATTTCCAGTTTATAGGTGCAGTATACGGACAACCACCTTGCCCATCAATTCTTTATCATCACATAAACACCACAAATTGAAAAGTCACAGTGCCAGATTCACATCCCAGGCGGTTTTCAAAAAAAAAAGCTGAGTAAAAAGAAAGAGGAAGAAAGGGGAAAAAATACCTTCTGCCGAGCCTACAAATTCCCGGCTGACTAACTGGCGATGTGTGACAGTGCTCTTATAATTGCTGAGATGTCGATAAATCCCCATGCCATTTTATTTCCATGGGGAATACACTTGGATTTTTCCCTGTCTGTCCCACGGAGACTGTGCCACAGCTCTGTATTGTATTTATTTATTAATTTCTGTTCGGCTCGCAAACTTTTACTGTAGTCTCTTTCTACCGTCAGTACGGCAGAAAAAGAATTTGCGCATGCCCTCTCGTGCACAACTCCCTTTTGTAATTCTGTGTAGTCTCTCCTTAGGAGATTAAGAGCTACTCATCTTCACCCACATTGTTCTGTATCTGCCAAATTCAGTCTTGTCCTCTTCTTCACATATCCACCATCATCTTTTATTGTCTGCAATTCCTTTTTGTCTTTTGTTGTATTTATTTTTTGGTGTCCATTAGAAAGATGAAGTAATTCAAAACAAGAAAACATCTTTGCATGGTTTAAAGAACATAAATATCCATCCATTCTCTAAAAACTTATGTGGCGGGAATCCAACCCCCATCCCTGGATGTTTAAGGCAACTGTGCTAACCACTAATCCAACACACTTCAAATAAAAGATATACACAGGCTACTGATTACCTTCTCAGCTTCACTGACATTAGACTATGTGTGCAAAATAACATGCTAAATCGGCAATTAATAACACATCCTATGGAATATTTTAATCAATCCATAACCAATCAAAGTATATTTACTCATGGATAACCAATGTATAAACTATTCAAAAATATCAGTATTAAGAGTGATCAAGAAAAGCTTATTATTAAGGGTATAAGCAAATGCTGTTCTTTATCTGGGTCAGTAGATTTAGACAGGGCAAGTTTCTGGTAAAATGTGAACAGAATGTAACTTGAAAAAAAAAAATAGACTGGGGGTACTATGCACTATTAAAGCAAGGTTAGGGAGGATAGCTTAACCATGAAAAGAACTGTGTCACAGGGCCAAGATGTGGCCAATTAAAAAAGAGGGGTAAAAAAATGAACCATAACGGTAACAAGACTCTGAGAAGTTTTTATGTCTACGACATGCAAAGAATCCAGCACAGCATCCCAACATGGCTGCCTAGAACTATAACACCAAGATCACGCCCATATTTACAGTCAGACTACTGATTATACACACCTGGACTCAATCACCTTCACAGTTATAAGGATTCAAAACACTCACACAGTTGTGAAGTATACGCTCTGTGCCTTTTTGTGCCAGTAGTTACCTTTTAATTACTTTTAGCCTTCCTGGTGTGACTGTGTTTGCTTTCCTGTTTTTTTTTTTTTAATTGCCTGCTCTGGTTCAGGCTAGTTCATCACCTGACCCTTGCCTGTTTTGCGTTTTTGTCTTTTTTGCATCAACAATAAAGATTATTGTGTACAACCATTTCTTTACACACATGTATATCATAATATAAAATACAGTAATGATGACAATAGGTGGCTCAGCTGAAGTCTTAAAATCTAAGTCTAAAACTGATCCATGAACATGTTTAGGCAAACTGACTGTATCTCTACAGAAACCTAATACAAAATTACAGAAGAAAAAAACATTTTTTATATCAGCTTAAGGAAAGATATTTATGTTTTGTTAAAGTAAAGCTGCAAAATAATGCAAAAATTTTTTCATCCTCGGTGGCTGAAATCCATCGCAGTGGCATCTGAAAATTTCCCAATCTTTTCAACATCAATTTTCCACCTTTGCAACACCTTCGCTTGCTGCTGATTACTGTATGTGAATTTTATAGGTTGTAAGGATGCTGTGACAATATCCAGGAAAATAACTAAAATAGGCATGTCCTTACTTCAAATAAATGAATCACTAAAGGAAATCGATCACATACTGAAAATTAGACTTTAACAAAAGGCATGGAATTGGTGTCTAGAGAGATTTAGTGTTGAAATGATATAAGGGTTTGATGCAAGAATATTACTGGTGAAATAGTGTAAAGTGTGTGTACACTATGTAAGTGTATAACAGACTAAACATCACACCGTGCACACATCCTGGCAGGCACACACGCACACACACATACACACGTAACATCATCTTCTCTCTCTACCATCCTTTCTGACCCTCATTAGCAAGAGAGCCTTCACCATCACACTGCGCACAGCACCACTAATCTTTGCTGGAAATGCCGACAAACGATTGGCCCAAGAGACTTTGGCACAGAGTCAGGAATCCACTCCCCTCCACATATTCCACTCACGTCCTCTTGGCTGACTGAATATAGAGCATCTGTGACTATGACAGTGTGTCTCCTACTCCAGCTCTTACACATACTGCATAAGAAAATACGAAGAATTACGGACAGCAGGCCGCTGTACACAGAAGGACTATAATATATGTTTCATAGGCACGCATATATTAACAAATAGATAAATATAGAGACGTTTGATAAGATTTCTCCTTCTTTCACCCACACATTCACACACTTGCAAGCACTCACAGTAAAAAGTATATATTATAAATGTTCTTCATACAGAAGGACTAGACAATTAATGATTATGTGTTTATTCAAATGCCCCACATCAGGTCAAACCAAGAGGGTTTTTATGGTCATTCCTTGCTATATAACTACTATGTACTGGAAGAAAATCATTGTTTTTCAGAGCCAACACATAATGCAGTAACACCGGACTATATTAAATGCAAACACATGATAATATAATGATTGGCAGCAAGATCTGTATTAAAAAGTGTCTCATATTAGCAAAGTGATAGTAGTATGATGTAGGATGTTGGGGGTTAATAGCATGCTGAGTAGCTATAATTACACACTGTCAGTCACACATGAAAATATAACAACTGCGTGCTATATACAGGAGTAGATAAACATATAAATAGAATAATGAGTAATGAATTAAAGTAAGATATAAAATGATTTAAATTAAACCTGGGAAGTTAACTGAAGTGGGAAGTGTGATGAAGTGGAGTATAGAGAAGTGTAGTAGCATAAAATGAGGTAGGATAAAGGGTGGTGTGTCATGTTGTGGAATAAAGTGAAGAGCAGTATAGTGGACTAAAGTGGAGTAGCATGCTATGTAACAGACTAAAGTGAAGTGAAGCATACTAGATTAAAGTGGAGTAGTGTGCTACATAACAGACTAAAGTGAAGTGCAGTATAGTGGAGTAAAGTGAAGTAGTGTGCTATGTAGTAAAATAAAGTGAAGTGCAGTACAGTGGAGTAAAGTGAAGTAGTGTGCTATGTAGTAAAATAAAGTGAAGTGCAGTACAGTGGAGGAGAGTGGAGTGATGTACTGTATAGTAGAGTAAAGTGAAGTGCAGTATAGAGGTGTAAAGTCGAGTGCCGTGAGCCATGTAGTGGAGGGCACACTGTATTCCCTAACAGTATAACGAACTCATTAAAAATAGGTTTATTGTACTTAAAATTGTTTAACAGTTCATTCAACTTAAAACTTTTAAGTGTTTTGACTTCCAGTAACTCAAATAAAATACTTGAAGTCATTCAACTCAAAAATTTTAATTATAAATTTTTTTTTTATTAAATTATAATATATTTTTTTTCAAAAGCTAATGGCAAGATGTTAATGCATGGAGATTGAATGTTCCTTTTGATTGAAATAATGAATTCCCAATAAATAGTAAAATATTTGCTTCTGCATTTGCTTCTGCATTCTGAATTCTCTTCATTTCTAATGTTTAAGGAATTAGATTTTTTTTACTGAATGTAAATTTTGAGGTAATATTTCTTACGGTTTTGTTTTCTTTTAATTAATGAAAATGTTATTTTTAGGGAATTAAGTATTGTAATTTTAAGTATTGTATACTGGGGGGCTTGATGGTTAGCACGTTTGCCTCCCACCTCCAAGGGTGGGGGTTCGATTCCCGCCTCCACGATGTGTGTGTGTGTGTGTGTTCTCCCCGTGCCTCGGGGGTTTCCTCCCCCAGTCCAAAGACATGCATTGTAGGTTGATTGGCATGTGAGTGTGTGTGGGGGCACAGTGACTTGGTGGTTAGCATGTCTGCCTCACACCTCCAGGGTTGGGGGTTCGATTCCTGCCTCTGCCATGTGTGTGGAGTTTGTATGTTCTCCCTGTGCCTCGGGAGTTTCCTCCAGGTACTCCGGTTTCCTCCCTTGGTCCAAAGACATGCTGATTGGAGTCTCTAAAATTGTCCGTAGTGTGTGTGTGTGTGTGTGTGTGTGTGTGTGTGTGTGTGTGTTTGTGCGCGCCTGCCCTGCAATGGGTTGGCACTCTGTCCAGGGTGTACCCTGCCTTGTGCCTGTAGTCTCCTGGGATAGGATTCAGGTTCCCTGTGACCCTGTAGTAGGATAAGTATAGAGAATAGAATATCTTTAATTTTTGATAAATTAAATTAATCGAGCTTATTTATTATTAACAAAAAAAGCTTATTCAGATAAATAATTTTGAGTTCATTTGAGTTAATCTGTTCTTATGTATTAAGTGTACTTAATTTAAAACAATTATGTTTATCTACTTAAAAAAACTGAGGAAACTTATTACCTCAAAACTTTTGATTTATCTTAACTTGCCCGGATTTACAGTGCAGTATATTGGAGTAAAGTGGAATAGCGTGCTATGTAACAGACTAAAGTGAAAGTGTAGTATAGTGGAGTAAAGTGGAGTAGCATGCCTTGTAGTGCTGTAAGATAAAGTGCAGTATAGTGGAGTAAAGTGGAGTAGCATGCTATGTAACAGACTAAAGTGAAGTAAAGTATAGTGGGGTAAAGTGGATTGGTGGGCTATGTAGTGGAATAAAGTGAAGCGCAATATAGAGGAGTGAAGTGGAGTAGTGTGCTATATAGTGGAGCAGAGTGAAGCACAGTATAGTAAAGTGGAGTGGAGTGAAGTGGTGTGCTGTGTACTGAAGCAAAATAAAATGCAAATAAAAAGTGAAATAAAATATTATTGTGTGGACTAAAGTAAATAAAGTGAAAGTGAATATACTGGTCAACTCTATTTTATGTATCTGTCCATAGCGTACTGTATTGTTTGTCTTGCACTGTTTGCACACTATGCACTTTATGTAGCTAGGTCAACTTACTCCTTAGCTCTGTGTTGTTGGTTTTTTTGTTTGTTTTATGTAAGCTCTGTGTTCTCTTATGTAGCCCTGTATTGTTTTATGCAGCACTATGGTCCTGGAGAAACATTGTTTCTGTACTGTATCAGATATATATGCTTGAAAAGATAAAAGCTTCTTGACTTGAAATGTAGTATATTTGAGCAAGGTGTACTATAGTAGAGTAATATAATGTAGTGCAGTGAATTTTTTTTTTATCAGACCTTATCATAGTTGCATTGCCATTCTCTTTCTGGGACACAAATTACACATTTTGACCTGTGAATTGAATTGTGTCTTTTCCTTGCTTAAAAAACGATACTTGATAAATACACAGTGTTCACACACACACACAAACACAGAAAGCACATGCACATATGACTGACCCTACTCTTAAGTCAGTAACCCGAACATAATAAGCTGCTTCATCACATTTAATCACAAATCCAAACAATACATAATCACTCTCACAGGCTTATCCACTGTGATAAGCACAAATGCACACAGTCTCTTTGGCGCATGCAGGCAGACACAAGGCCTTGGAAATCTGTGCACAATACCCCCAATCACAGATGCCCTTGAGGGTTCAACTTCCTTTTCCTGTAATTATTTCCTAATACAGAATCACCGCCCAAAGACATACTTCATTTAAACACATTGGCTGGTGATTGTGATGTGTACCGACAGTGCCCGTGCACACACACACACACACACGCACAAGGGTGGATGTGCAAAGGCATTCATGCACATTGTAAATCCCTGGCGGAATAATTACCTCATGTTCACCCACACAAAATCCCCCCAGAGGCGACGTGAAATCCACAGAGCGTTTACATCAAACAAGGACTCCTTAAAACAGGAGCCTCTGCATTAACCCTAAATGTTTGCTTTAAACTAGTTACAAAAAGTTGGCAATACAAAATATGTTTTTTTCCATACCTCCACAAGACTCTTGGTCTTGAAGGGGAAAAATCATGAGTCAAAGTCAAGGTGAAATAAACACAGGTGTTAAAATTGAGTATTTTAACAAAAAAGACTACAGGCCTAGGCAGATGAACCCTTATTTTTACTCACAGCTGTACAAAACACACCTGGAAAATCCCCAAGCTATCTACCCACATGAAAAAAATGCAACACTACAAGAGTATTATATAAATCAAACACATTTTTGTAAAGAAATTATATTCTGAAGTCTGTTTAGAGGACACATGACCACTTCTTATGCTTGTCTTATCCATTATAATAAATAATATACTATTCTGTTGCCTATTAAATTAAAAAAATCTATTTAAAAAACTATTAAAACTTCATTTAAATCATTTTCATCAATACTATGCTTTAAATCTATAGCTTCCATCACAATTTCTCTTTTTTTCTTTTTCCCCTCACTCACGGAACTTGACTGGGAAATAGCCAGTGGGCCACCACTGTGGCAAAACGTGCTACTTCATCTCCCTAGTGGTTGTTTATGATTGACAAGGCTAGATATTAGGTGAACTGAGTTCATATGGGAGCGTGAGACACTTTCAGGCAGCCTCTACTACGAACTGAAAGCTTTTTGGATTAAAAAAAATGAAGTACTCATGCCACAGGATAAATGTTTTTTAGATGCTGCTTTAACAGCGTTCTCTCTTCTGATAAGCATTTACATTAGAGTTTAGAGTTCGGCTCTAGGGACTTGTTCATTCAACCACAAAAGGAATTGATTGTACTCTTACTGTTTGCATTGCAGTGTTGCTCTTTACTATTACCCTGTTAGTCTTCCTAAGGTATATTTTTGTATTTATATATCTTTTCTAAGTTGTATATTTTTTGGCTGCTATCACTGGGACCTCAGTACATAGTTTCATTTCCTTTCGTGTACCACATGTTCCGGAATGACAGTAAACCTTCCTTGATCCTTGAAATCTGACAAGAAGTCCTGGTCGGCATTCCGATTCATCCGAAAGGTGAGCCAGGAGAGTTCTTCCACTCTAACTTTGCTAAACCATGTCTTCATAGAGATCACTTTGTGCACAGGGGCACTGTCATGCTGGAACAGATTTGGGCCAGTTAGTTCCAGTGAAGGGAAATTATAATTATGAATTCCTATACAATCGTGTGCTTCCAACTGTATGGGAAAATAATGAAAAGAACAATCATTTTTGTTTAGTCAATTCTCTTTTTCACTCCTACTTAACTTTCAAGTTGTTTGTATGGTCACAAAATATTCTACTTCTAGTTTAAAGTGCAAATTATAGGACCTGCTTTGTAGGATCAAGTTCTTGCCAGTCTGCTAGCAGACAATTCTAATGAAATGTATTTAAATCATTTTCCACAGCTCATTCATGTAGAAACATATTAGTTCTGGTTTCTCATGCTAAATTGAGGTTTATATGTTTATATGGTCAGTGTTCAGCCATATTTACTACAGAGAGTGACAGAAACTGGAACTGAAACTAAAATGTGTATTTTACTGATTGACAAAAATTTTTTTTTTTTTTTTTTCAAAACACCCCTTAAGATTTTTAATGTCTTATGCAAGAGATCTTGAACTACATCACCACAGGGTTTAGGGCACTATTTGGGTCAGTCTGCAACACCTGTAACCATAGTGACCGTAACCTGAGAGAAAAACTGCTGCCATCTATGATCTACTCAAAATACAATAAATACTTTATAGCCTATCTGGGTTGTATACGGATCAGTTATTCCATTCATTCTGATACCTGCATTTCTCACTCATCCACAAAAAAACAATCTTGTTGGCTAATAAATGTCTATTACTGTAGTAAATGACCGACTAAGAGAATAAAAAGAGATGCTCTAAGGAGGTGACTTTCACACAAGTATACGCACATGCATAAGCACATACAAGCTTGCATAGTCACCCCAGATGCAGACACACACACACACACACACACTCAAAGGGCATGGAAGATTACAGGCAGCCTTTGAAATTTACAGCAGCATGACACAGAAAACAGGAAGGTGACAACACCTGTACATAAACAACTGTCTGTGTGTGTGTGTGTGTGTGTGTGTGTGTGTGTGTGTGTGTGTGTGTGTGTTTAGACCTCTCCTTTAGTCTGTCAAACACACACTGTGCCCCATCTAATTGACCCTGGCACTGTGGTGCCAATCTCTGCCATGCCATAGACAAGACCTATTCTTCAGGTCCACACACACACACACACCCACACTCACCAGCCAATAGTGTCCAGATAAGGAGAGCAGGTAAGTGATGGCAGTAATGTGTCACTGCTCTCTGTGTAAGGTCCTGCTCTCTTGCCCCGTGTCACACTTTACATGTTCTCTGTGAGGGAAGCGCATCATGGCCACTCTTTCCTAATACTTAAATAACAAATTAATTTTTAAAAAAAAATATGGGATTAAAACCATTCATGAAATCTGGTCTTAGTCACCACTAGGAGACCTATATTGTTTGATCTGTTAAAGTGGGGTGAAGTCAAATAGTGTTTCAAAGTGTAATGTTTGTAATATGAGTGTAAGATGTAAGGACTCTTTCCTAAGCAGCTGAATTTTGTTTATTTACCCAAAAATGCCAAAGAATTGGGACCTGCTATAATCTCAAAAGAAGGACATGAAAGAATAATGTGATTTCTATATGCTTGTATACCCTAATAAGTATAATTCTTTTAAAGGTAGACAATTACTTTTACTTTAAACCTCATCCATCACTTGAAGCAAAGAGCATCAGATGTTATTTGCATGCTGAAACATTCCCACCATAGTTGTAACTCTTACATGGTAGAAATGGCTATATTAGTATATCAGGCACATTAGCATTTAGTGTATTTAGTGAAAAGCAGCACAATGTAGAGAGTATACAACTGACGATATGCGGTTCCCTCTTACCACTTTACTCCAAGCTACTAGTTTTACAGATAAAGAGGATCTGGATGAAGAAATGTAACATCATTCTGGTGAAACAATAAAAGGGAATCAGGTCAGTGACTCGTCCACTCTTTCCCAGCTGATTGTCGCCTTATGTGGCCATTCAGAATTTTATTTCAACTGTAGTTGATGTCGAAAGACCTTACGACAGCCAGATATCTAAAGTTTCCCTGTAAGGTAAAGAGAATTTCAGCTACGAAATCAGCCAGGGGATCAACATGGATCAAAAACACCTGGGGAACAGCAAAATACCTTGAGACAGATCATACCTCAGGAAGCCCCAAATACCTCTGGGGACAGACTGATCATTCCTCAGACCATGCATTAAGCCAGCAATTTCATCAGGACTTTTCCCTCATCATGTTCTAAACCAGCCCACAAGCTCAACCATTTACTCTATGCCAACAAAAGCACACTCAGCGGAGAATTAGATCAAGTCTGGGAAGTGAATATCTTTCTATTATTGTTTTAAGTGAGAATGAACATATTGTGTAATGTATGAAAGTCTTTGTAGCTGAAAAAAGGGATATGCAAACATACAAAACTCCATTCTCATCCTTCTTATGTGGTGCTCACGGCACTTCCACCAACGCTGTCACACACACACCCTTAGGGACGCACACAGTCCTTTCTTTAGTCTTTGTCGTTGTAGATTAGGCTTGCCCTTTAGTTATTTATTATTTGTCATTTTGCTGAAACTCTTGCCTAGTCATGCTATAACTCAGATACTGCCTGAAGCTATGCTATTTCAAAACTACAAACCTTCAGAATTCATTTCACCTTCATTTTTCTCTGATAAAATCTGAGACTTAATCATTTTGATTTTAGAAAAAAAAATTAAGGTAAATAAATAAAGATATTCAATTAAAGATACTCATTATTTATTGTGTAGATTGTGTCGATTTACAACTACTACTGGACTACACTGGAACTATAGCCACTGGTGCTTTCTGTATAAATAAATTCAACATAAATTCTTAATAATTCTGATTTCAACACGATAACCCGTATTTCACTTACATTTCTGGTACCTCGTCTCAGGAGTCACAAAGTGTGTATCCCTTATGACAGTGAAGTTAACTCTTAACATTATTCTATAGTGGTTTACAAGCTACATCAGGAAATTTCTTTCAAAAGTTTGTCTTTTTTTTTTTTACTAGCTTATGCTAGTGGTCCGACATTGTTCTGATAAACCATTAAAAGGTCATTTTGAGTCAATTAATTCATTTTTAAGCAGCTAACATGCCACATTATTTAACCCCCCAACCTGCTGCTGCAGTGTTTGACATTTATTGAAGAAATTGAAAGCCAATAGCTGAATCAATGACATTAATTAAATTGTAATCCTGGATTATACCTCCATCTCTTTATTATGCTATTATTATTATTATCATCACTATACAGCATTCCAGTCCTACTGTGCTCCAATACTCCAATACTGACATCCAATAACACATGACACTATGTGACTTAAGCCTCCACACTAATGAACAGACAGCACCAAAATGACAGATCTGAATGTATTTAACCATTAAGGATGGAAATAAAAGCAAAGCAGTCAGCAAACTATTCTCTGTGAAAATACAGCATACAATACAAGTAACCTACAATACAAATAACCTGATTAAAAATCTTAATTAAGACACATAAACTGAACATGAGATAAGGAGCTTGTTGTTAGCAGCACACAGCAGCAAGTAACATTTTAGCAAATGCTTAGCAGGCAAGAAAAACGTCTATGGACAATGCTAGATAATATAAAATAACAGCTTCTTCCCAATATGATGTTCTTGATGATTCAATATTCTTAATTACTGACAATGAGATTTCAACACAATGAAAACAAGAACATACTTTACAAATGGTACAATTGCACAAAAGTGCTTTGCTGGAAGTGAAACACAACCCAGTATTCTTCTCTACAACATAACTTTCTCCCCAAGCTAACTAGTGTAGCTAGCAAATATCAAGAACAAGTTAAATGTAAACATACACACATGTACACTTTATGGTAACCATGTAATTCAGGTTCCTAATCAATTAATGCTAAATATATTACACGATTACTGTACAACTGTTTATAGGATCAGCAAAGAAACATCTCAAATTGTATGTTTACATTCATTCATTTTCAACAACCCAAATGAATTCAATCTGAGTGCAGATTCCGAAAGTGCTGCTATTATGTACCCTAAACATTGCAATCCAATTCAAACATTTGTTTACATGTGTGTTACATATTTCAAACAATATTTCTGCGCAAATGCAGAGCATTGGTTTTCTTGAGAAAATAGTCAAATTTACATGTCTCATTTTTTTTCCTAGTCAGCGGATAACTTCAGATCTACACCACTCATCAATCCATTTAAACTGTAGTCAAAACGAGCTTGTTTGGCTTGACTAAGAAGTTTATATAAATGCTTTTCAATCCGTTTGAGCCATCAATATGATTTAATAACAGATTACTTGTTTGCATGTAACCGTACTGAGTTGCCGAGTACTCGTTAGACAGGTGTCTCAGAAAATATTCTGTGTTTGTGTTTTTAATTTTCAAAATGCTAAATTCAAATCTTCAGATTCATCACAGGATAATTAGTAAAGTTGATGTACTGTGCTATCATGGACAAAATACTCATCCTAGCTGAGCAAATGCTTTTATTTTCATAAGTGAAAAGTAACGATCTGTCTCATATATTCTCATTAACAGTCAGACATGTGAGTCTTCAATTAATTTAGCTCTCTACCTGACAGGCAAAATCGATAACTTGCTGGATTGCATTAATTAGCTGAAAATCTAATAGGTTGTCAACTCAGTTGTAAGTAAAATTGTTAGTCTTGTTTAGAGAGATAGAAGGAGTAATGTGTGATGGCACATCATCAAGGGTTCTTTTTTTCCCCCTCTATGTTTCCCCCCATTTTGTTCCAATTAGTCACTGGCAATTCCCATCCACAACAACAAGAAGAGAGGTCAAAGGCTCACACGTTTTTCCTCTAAAATGTGTAAAGCCTGCTGCCTTCTCTGTATTTTTTTTATCATCATCACCACCACCATCCTTCCGAACACATGTGGAGTAGAGTGCTTACTTTCCCCTGACCATAGTATATAGGTTCCTAAGTCATTAGCAAGTCATTAGAAGTAAGGATTTAGGGCCTGGCTCTCAGAATTAAAGGGCAGCTATGGCTCAGTGGTTATGACTCTGGGTTACAGATCAGAAGGCCTGGGTTCAACAAGCTGGGTTTATATGTTTTATATCCATATATACAGACATAATTTATACATATAATTTGACTTATATGACAAGAGGAATATTTCCTCAGTATTTCTTTGAAACTTTTAACACATCAACATTTCTCTAAATTTAGTATCTAACAGCTTCAGCAAGTTCATTCATAACAAAGCTAAGCTTTAACAGATGACAGTCAGAGACTGTGTACTCATCACAGTGATCTATCTGCTTCTATGAACACTTTGATTTAACAAGACAGCTTGTATTGTGACAGCAAGCTATCAGCTCTCAATTGGTATGTATGCTCAGAGTTATCATAGTTATCATATCTGCTAATCCAAGTTGTGACTAATCTCTTTGCTCTCCCCCAGAGATACACTATATTATGTTGTTATCTTAATAATTTCTTTTTATAAAGGTATATCTTGCACTTTGAGTGGTCCCAAGCCCGGAAAAATGGGAGGGTTGCGGCAGGAAGGGCATCCGGCGTAAAACCTGTGCCAAGTTGTTGTGCGGACCAGTTGGTCCGCTGTGGCGACCCCAAACAGGGAGCAGCCGAAAGCAACCATATATCTTGCACTTTGAGTAAGGAAGCTATTGTAATATATCACAGAACATCAACAACAACATATCACAAAGCTACACAAAATCACACAACAAACAACTGGGTTTTGAAGCTACTTCAATCCAACAGTGTATTAGTTATGTGGAGATACTCTCTTACACACACTCTTCATCTTGAGCTGCTCTCTGCTTTTGCTTTTAATGGGCTGCTCTATGCCCTGCTCATGCAGCTGTTCAGTTAGTTTGTGTGTGTGTAGGTGGGTGTAGGGTTGAACAAGAGCAGAGCTTTATTTTTTCTCCCGAGCTTGCTGTCACCTTAAGTCCTTCCACGATTAGAAATAAGTCTATTACTGAGTGCTTTTAAGAAACACATATTTCTCTCTTCACATTTCTAATATACGTATATATTTTAAAATTAAATTACTACTAGTGCAGTGGGAAGTGAAATAGTTTTAATAAAACATTTGTTTATTTATTAATCTAAATTTGTGAAAAGAAAATTCAGAAAACTCCTACTCCGTATATGAATATTTTAAAAGCGTGAGTCAAACAAAAAACGCATATCTGACTGGTAAACAGTGCTGACAATAGAGGCTCCTTTCAAAAAACGCTAAGCATCACATGGAATACATACCTGTAGATACATGTAAATGATACCATGTAAAATTATCCCATTGTTATTAAGCTTGTAGCTGGAACGTCTGTCACAGCTGTAGAAAATCTAACCAACACCCTCTGACCAACCAGAATCATTCAACAGTGTTGTGGTACAAACTTCAGCGATGTGTGGTTTAAGAAAGTACAGTATGGTGATTAATTGAAAGAGCATTACCCAAAGGTAAATATCCATAGGCTTTGTTCCAGGACTTGCCAAGTTCCTGGGAGTTGCCAAGTCAGCAATTTGACACCACCCCTATGAAGATAAGATGTTTTCTGAAGCTACAAACAGCTCCCGAATGGCAATATTGGCACTAGAACAATTTTTTTTGTGTTTCCATGTGTTGTGGTCAGATGTGAGCAAAATCGACCTTTTTGGCAATGAACCTCATCATCATGTTTGATGGACACAAAGGAAAAGCACCTGATGCCCAGTGTAAAATCTGGTGGTGGGTCAGCGATGCTTTAGGGCTGTTTAGCGGCTGGTGGTCCAGAGGCTTTTATGAAGATTAATGGTGTCATTATATCCAGGATATTTCAGCACACAACCCACAACCTGGTTGCTACTGCTAGGATGTTAAGTTTTGGCCTTTCATCAAGACGGCCACAAACATGCATTAACAACAGCACAGAAATGGTTGCCAGAACTAAAATAAAAATGCAGCTGCCAGCACAATCTGTGTTCCTGAACACCTGTGTGTGTCTACATGTGCAAAGCTAAGGTGTGATTTCAAAAGCATAATAACCTGAAATTGTCCACATGAAGGACTTGTTTAATATCCAGCTACAAGAAAAGGACCAAAAGAAATCAAAAAGCAGAAAGGAGTGCATTGGACTTGCGTGTCTAATCTCAGAATGTTTTGGCATGGATTTGGATTCATGACTATTGTACTTGAAAATGTTAAACATTTTTTTGTAACACTACTACTCTACTACTACTTCTACTACTACTACTACTATAATAATAATAGTGTTTGTGTTGCAAAACTAAATGGCCTGCACAACCTTCTTCCCCACAATGTTGCCACAAATTTACTCTACACAAATGTGTTTTTATGCTGTAACATTATTTACAATTTCCTCAATCTAAAAACCCCAAACCTGATCCATCATGACAATTCCCCTGTGCTAAGTGAGCTCCATAAACACATGATTTGTCAAGATTAGATTGGAAGATCTCGAGTGTCCTGACTCTGACCCAACCTCACTGAACACCTAAGTTGTCTTTACTTGTCACATATACATTATAGCACAGTGAAATTCTTTCTTCACATATCCCATCCTTGGGGGTTGGGGTCAGAGCTCAGGGTCAGCCATGGTGCAGCACCCCTGGAGCGGGGTGGGTTGGGGGCCTTGCTCAAGGGCCTAAAGGTGGCAGCTTTCCAGTGCTGGGGCTTGAACCCTGATTTTCCGGTCAGAGCCTCAACCACTTGAGCTACCACCTTTGGGATGAACTGGAACACCGACTGAACCCCAGACCTCCTCACTCTTACAATATCAGTGTCTGATCTCACTAATCCTCTTGTAGCTGAATGATCACAAATCCCCACAGCCATACTCCAACATCTAGTGGAAAGCCTTCCCAGAAGAGTGGAGTTTATTTTAACAGAATGGTGGAATAAATATAGAATGAGATGTTCAACAAGCACATATGGATTTGATGGTCAGGTGTTTACAAACCTTTGGCTATATAGCATATTTTCTATTCATACACACAGAAATTGACAAGAAGTAGAAAACAGCCTAAGCTTTGACAAAGTATAGGAATTTTTGGTGTTTGGTCTTGAGCTTGACTGTATTTTGACTCTATTCCAGTTAGTCCTGGTCTTGAACTTGACAATGGTGGTCTTCAATACAGACTTATTAGAACATCAACCATATGTTTAAGCTTAAGAAGCCAAAAATTAAACTAAACATGACTATACATCAATAGTGCTAATGTGTTAAAGGCATTGGGCCTTGGTGGGTTTTCAATCTGCCAGTGTTGGACCCTTAACCCTTAACCCTCAACTGCTAACTTAATTGTAAGTCACTTTGGCTATAAGCTTCAGCCAAATGAAGCACATGTAAATTTAAGTGACACACATATATGCATATGCACAAGCAAGGGGGAATGTGCAAAGGCATCCATGCATGTTGTGAATCCCTGACGGAATAATTACCTTATGTTCACCCACACAAACTCCCCCTCGCCGACTGCCTCCAGAGGCGATACGAAATCCACAGAGAGTTTACATCAAATAAAAATAACATAAAACAATTTATTTTAGTGCCTCAATTATTTCGCTTTTTTTCCATTTCAAATTAGGGCAGCTGCTCCATTTTGAACACAAGCAAAAACTCAAATCATCTACTTACGAGATGAATCGTAGGATCACACATGATTGTTATACATGAAGTAAAAAACAATAAATAAATAAATAAATAAAGCCTTCTACTTTAAATGACAAGACCTGCACTGAGTACATATTTTGAGTTTCCTTACCACCATACAATAGGAGTCAAGGTTAGAGCTCATGAGATATCATATCAGGATATAAAAGGCTAGTAAATTGAAAGAGCTATCTGTGTGACCTCAATAAAAATCCTTCTCTCCTCAGTAATATATCCTATTTTCACATTAGCACACACTCACACTCAGACACTCTGTGTCCACCCTTCATGTTAACCGAACTCACCAAGGACATTCCTGCCGTACTCTTCTACTTCCAAGTAGACAGAAAGAATCTGCTCATCATTTGAATATATTAATTGTGATAAAATGTGTTTTAATGAGGCTTTATAACAGCTCAGCATACAGCTGAACCATTCTACACTGAAGGTTGGCACATAAGTTGACAAAATTAAACGTGGGTGAGAAATTTCAATTAAAGTATTTATCTTTTCAGGAATCAAATAAAAAGAAAAACAGGAAAAGACAAGAACAGAAAGGGGGAAATAATGGAAAATAAATCAAATAATTAAATAAAAACAAAGGTCAAAGAAATCAAATGAATGGAAAATAAAATCAAAATAAATAAAATAAAATAAAATAAAATGTAATTAATTAAATTAAAATATATGATTAGCCAGAAATTAATACATTTTACTTATAAGCCATGTTAAATAAAAAAAAGGACACACATGAATAATGTAACCGTGTGTGTGTGTTTAGACTAGTGTCCTGCATGCAGCAGAGGGTTATGAAGATTTTGTCAGGGTGGTGGGCATTAAGATTATGATAAATGGCCATGTCCATCAAGCGGAGCTGCGGCCAGCAAACAGATTGGGTGGGAAATTCTACTGAACGTCACAGCAGATGAACATAAATGACTCTCACTGAGGCTGGACTACAGGCACACACTTGCTATGAAGGACACTGACTGGCACAATGCTCTGATCTCAGCTCCAACATGGCTAACTTTAGTACAATACTAGAGAGAGAGACAGGGAGAGTGAGAGAGACAGACAGACAGACAGACAGACAGACAGCAAAGTAACAGGTGGAGCAAATGTTCACACCATCTTTGGGAGATAGGAACCGTAAGAAAGCCACAGCCATCTTTGTCAAGGGAAAGTAAATAAATAAAAAATTTACATGAGTCACTGATCAAGTTTATGCAGTCTGAAACAATGCTATGCAAGAGAATCATCGCTCTCAATTCTGACTGGTCAGGAGGCATTGATTCAAATCACAGCTTAATACTAATGCTCTCTAACATGTCTCTCTAACACTATGTGATTGTTTCTATAGTAATAACTCATTCACTGGGATATGTATTGTGGACACTTCACATAATCTTTGACTATAAAAAAATTTAAGATTAAAAAACATGCTGTTATCTAACAAAGAAAATTGGAGACTCTTAAGATTGATGTTCCAGTTTTTTGGTAACGTGAAAAACTGCTTTTTTGTCCTTACAAATTAACTTTAAGAGGAAAAAAGGCTGGTGAGGGAAGAGTGACGTTTATTTCATATCGATGATGTTCATTATTTAATGCTGTAAATAACATGTCTGAATGAATGGATGGATGAACAAACAAACGAACAGGCAGACAAGAAATCAATTTTCAGCATAAAGTAAGTTGAATAAAATGAATAAATATATTGTAGAAAATATTTTAGATATTATAGAAACCATATATAAGCATGCATGGAAGAGTAGAGGGAAAGACCAGGAAAAAAAAAAGCACTGTATGTGTCAGCTATTTTACAGAGATGTCAACATAGTCCTATGGCTGGTATAAAAATTATAAATAGTTAATGCTAAGCGAAAGGGTGGAGTTGGCGCTTTTAGGTTTCCTGACAACTTTATTCTCATTTGTATGACATCCAACAAAACCACATTTCCTTTTTAGAATTTTGATGAATATTGCATGAGATAAGGCTATACCCAAGGCTGTAGCAGAAGGCTGATATAGAGGATTTCAAATCTTTTGCCTCTATTTTCTCTGTTCTGTCTATCCACATGCAGGATTGCATTGCCACTAAATCACCAGATATTAATTAGTTCCCCTTCCTGCACTCTTTCACTCCCTCGCTATTATGCCTCATTGCATTCCGCTGCCCTTCTCTCCTCCTCCAGCTTTCTCATTAATCTATCACTTTACATGCATGCACATACAACTCCACAAAAGCTGTAATCTTGCTAATCTTCAATCTGCAAGTCAAAAAGGCCTTTTTTAACCTGCTTTTATATTGTTAGGGAGTTGCATTACATCATGGGCTTTAATCTTCTAAAGTCTTCTAAATGATAGAAAGTGTTGAGATGTGTTATCAGTGTGTCAGCTGATGCAATCAGTTGTGTTGAGCAGATTTGTTCTATGATCACGAATAGCTTCAGCTACACAGCCTCTGTCACTCTGGCTGTCTGACAAATGACTGTGCACTACTTAAACACTGACAGCTTTTACACACAGTCTGTAAATTGCTCCTACTGCCAAGCGTAAAAAGGGATGGGGAGTAAATCGTTGGGCTACATGCTGAAAGGTAACTGAGGCGCTACTATGCATAGGAAGAGCTGTTACAACATGAGAGCACCTGACAACAATTCATTCATCATGTCATGCTACTTGAAATCTGTCTTTATTTAACTAGGTTGGCGATCCTGTTAAAGTTCTTCAGACTTGGCCGGCAAAGAAAACCAAACTCCAGTGCCACATCCTCCATACAAACATACGCATAAATACAGTATGTAGCTTCATGATCCAGAAAGTCCTTGAAAGATGATGTACTATGCACTATGCCTTATGTACTCTACCATCTAGTGTACATATCGTCTCAAATGGAACACTTAACCAGAAATATAAGCCGTTTCCTATACAGCGGCAAATGAATGTGATGCCACTAGCTTTAGAAGAATACAGGAATTTTGAAAATGTTGAAAAATAAATCACACACCGTGGGCTAATCTAAATAGATCCTTGTAAGATGTCTTGCCCACCAACGTTGGTCAGCCATCTTGACTTTTTTTTTTTTTTATGAAGAGTCAGCACCTGGTAGCCAAAGCAAAGCTGCAACCGTTGAGTGCATGAAGTCATTCGGGTACCTGAAGTGCACGTCTACTTGTTGGAACACACTACTCACACTTTTTATACAACAAAATGGCATGGAATCATATATTTGTGCACTATTCCATGCCATTTTGTTGTATAAAAAGTGCCTTTGCACAATCTAAGTATTTACACACCTGATTTCAGATCAAGAAAACAAACCTGATAAGTTCTTTGGTCTGTATTTTCTATCCCCTCAATTGTCTAGCTAAAATGCAAGTGCTGATGTTTAAACCCAGTTCTCTGGACACTTCTGAAAAACCCTCTCATTTCTACTCAGCATAAATTTGGCAACATTGGAAATGTAAACTAAACACCTGTAATTTCTTCTAATCTGAATGGGCAGATCTGAAAATGGACTCAACTAGGTCTATAACACAACTTAATATACTTAATGTACTATATATGTATACTTATTTGCTAACACTATATTATAACTTGGAAAGGCACTACAGGAGTCCAAAAGATCAAAGCTGCTCATATTCAGAGTTGCTCAAAATAGTTGAGGAGTTCATTTTCAGAGCTGCCCATTCAGATGATTAAAAATCGCAGGTTTATAGTTCGATTGAAGTGAACCCTAGTGCACCGTTTTGAAGAGGACCAAAGATTGTTTTTCTGGACTGCTTCCTGGCTTGAAAATAGATTTCACACTTCACCAATTGCACCAAAACCTAAGGCTCAAACATTCACGTCTTGAAAAATCGCGCTTGTGAAAAAGACCTTACTGTAAGTAGGGCAGCTTCAGTTCTGGTGTGGAAACTAAAGCCAGAATGAACATGTGCTCTTGGAACAGTGAGTATGCAATGATCTCTTAGACTTTTTGCAAGAAAAGGGAGACTAGAGATCCTATAATAACTGAGGAACATGAAATCAGGAGATCATTTTTAAGGGATTGGATTGAAAATGGCATCATCAGAGGTAGAGGAACCAGAACTGAATGACTTACATTCAACTCCAGAATATCTGGCATCCTTCAAAAGAATGAACAAACTGTATCAAATAAATATGAAAAACAAAATTTGGAAATGTGGAAGTACTGTATTTATAAAGAAATTTATCAAAGTATTACTTTAGAAGACTGAAAGTATCACAGTGTCACTAGTTTTGTAGTTTATGAAGGGCATATAAGTGCACTGAGAGATTTGTTTCTTAGAAAGATGTTTAATGCACCATCCAGCAGCTTTCATGTAGCTGAACAGGAACGAACAGCCTGCCAATCTCAGACTGCAAATGACTGGAACAAATAACGGGACAAACAAGGTGTAATTCATGCTCATGTGAGTGAGTGAGTAGGAAACATTGCTATGCTGAATGAAAACAGTGTAAACTTAAACCAGTTGTAAGTACACGTCCTTTAATGCTGTTTCATCAGCAGTCACAGTGTGTATATTATTAAAGTGACCAAATATAGCACTTTTTTCATTAGAAGCAGAAGAAGATGCCTGTCACATATACAATACAGCACAGTGACATTATATATATATATATATATATATATATATATATATATATATATATATATATATATATATATATATATATATATATATATTACACACAATACCCAGCTTGTTGAACCCAGGCCTTCTGATCTGTAACCCAGAGCCATAACCACTGAGCCAGGCTCTAAATCCTTACTTCTAATGACTTCCTAATGACTTACCTATATACGATAACCTATACTATAGTATAACCTATATACTGTATATTAATAAGCATTTCGTCTTTCCCCTGGGACAAATATTCATTCATTGTCTGCCGCTTATCCGAACTACACTCGGGTCACGGGGAGCCTGAGCCTATCTCAGGCGTCATAGGGGGACAAATATAAATTCATTTAATTTCTATTAAGTGAAAATGATATCACATTCTTATAATTACTCGTATGCAATTACAAATAAATACAAATTCATTTTAAAAGTACTTATCAAAGACCTTGCTTAATGTCTGATATTTCTAATCTGCCCAATAAACAAATACATCTTTACTTTAATAGATAATTACATATAATAGATAATTACACAGCATAAGGGGTCAGTTCTCACCCCATGTTACTTAATCCTTTATAATTAGAGTCTTCTACTAGAAGAACTTTACATGAGCTGGTGTTTTTTAGAGATTGAAATAAACTGTGTAGCAATATTATATTTTTTCTGTGAAATTATTATTTTTTTCTCTTGTGATGCCATTGCTATGGATCATATGGTTTAGTGGTTAAATTTGTTGCTTAGCTTTTCCAGCTATGGTACTGAGCACTAATGAACAGCTCTCCTGCTGTTTCACGCTGGTGATACGTATTTGTCACATGACCATGAATCAAATATGTTTAATCAATATTTCAGGATATTATATGAGTCTGAAGGATTAAAACTAAGTCTATCACTTTGACTCCTGCTACTAAGAAGTCCTTTTATTGCACACATGCCAAAAGTAAAAATGGACCACCTTCCCCTTGGTCAGCAGTGAAGCTATTGTCCCGGCCATCATTCAGAGATGTGGAGATCTGTCTCTGCTTCCCCAGCAGGCATGAGAGTCTTTTGTGGCAGCATGACACACTCATCCAGTGTCCCTACTGACAGCTGAGACATGGTGAACTAGGTGTATTGCGCTGCAGTCTCTCCATACATTCTCTCTCTCTCTCTCTCTGCCTCTCTTCTTTTCTTCATCCTTTAACATCTGTATCCTGTGGCTTTGAAAGGCACGTCCCAGCTCTGGGACATCAGCTGGAGGTACCAGCGGAAAGCAAAGCTCCCAGGGAGAATTTGTCCCTCTCTTTGTTGTTCGTACGTATATGAGAAAATCAATCTGAGGGTTCTAAAGTAGAGTGTAATAATCAAATAATGTGCAAATAATTTTGCAACTTACAAACATACTCATTAACTTTAGCAGAATTAAAGGAAAACTGTTCAAGTGTAGGATTTAACACTAAACACTGTGTTTATAAGGAAATTAGGTTGGTATTTATGGTGAACTATGTGTGGAAAAAATAACTGCAGTTACTGAATACAATTAAAATTCAGGAGAAAGAATGAAGACATGACATCTGATCAAATTAGGCAAAATGAATTCAATGCGGTTAATGTCTAGTTCTAGTCGATCACCTCTCGTTCTTTAAACTTCGCTGGAAAAACTAACATTTTTAGATTACAAGGCAGATCATTATCCTCTGGACAGATGTTGAATTTCATTCATCCATCCCATCTTCTCCCACATGATTCCCCCCAGAGGAATTCAGCAAGCGCTTCAGAAAAGTCGAGCTGTGACAAAACTAAGCAACTAAGCACTGCTTAGCTGAAATAAATAAATAAATAAATAAATAATATTTAAATTTAGAGTGTTCAGTGGTAATGTTTTGCATTTTTTATGTTTATTATTTAAACAATTTAAATAAATAAATAAATTTAGGATATTGCACATCCATGCAATTTCAAAATTCACATGCACCATCACACATTGCCTCACTCTGCCACACACACACACACACCTTACCTCATCAATACATAATGACTGTTGACACTTTTCACAAACAATATCAACCAATATCAATACCTGTAAAGATGTCACACAAATATTACACCGACATATGTCAATATATACAAAATAATTTGATTCCTATAGAAAACCTAATGAGTGACGCTGTTACAATTACAAGTACAAATTAATGCGCAATTTTTCATTTTTAAGACACTTATCACTGACCTTGATTAATGACTGATATTTTTAATCCCCAACATGAACAAATAAATCTTTACCTTATAAATAACTGGTGCACAGCATAAGGGGTGAGTTTTCACCCTGTGTTAATTAAACCTTTGCATCTGGAAGAACTTTACAGGACAAACTGAAGTGAGGAAATATTTTAACTGTAGAGCAATATTATATTTTGCTTCAGAACATATTTTTTTCTAATTCGTTGAAGTGGTTAGATATGTTGCTTGCTTATTCCAGCTATGACATTGAGAACTAGCAAAGAGGTATCATGTGGCTTCATGCTGGTGATACATGTGTTTGTCACATGACCATGATTAATCTTAGAGTACCGTGAGCTAGACTCAGCGGAGCCGAATATAATGAGCACAGGAAAGGTCATTCACAGGAAAAGTACAGAGGAGGGCAAGAAAACAGAAGAATTAATTACCAGTAGTACCAACATACAAAGGGAAAAGGTGTTTAGCTTGTGGTTTGAGTATATAGTGGAAGGTTCTTAAATAGATGAAAAGTTAATAAGCAGTGGCGGCTGGTGGTGCGAAGGTTAAAATCTAATCAATAGCTTGACAATGAAACTATTAGACTTGAGCAATGGGGTTATATCACAATACCTTACTGATGGTATAATAAGAATGGGGACAACAAGCACTTGAAGATAGATAGCAAGCTGTATTCATTTTCCCTTTTTGTTTCCTCTGCTATGTAATGAGGGAGCTAAAAATTATTAGCCCTGATGTAAAGAATATCCATAAATTATTCAACAATTTTCTGGTAGACTGCATGAACCTACAGTCTGGGCTTGAAGGAAATCAGCCCCAGCCTCACTTCTTTATAACATTTTGTATATTTTTCTTCTTTATTTGTGCTGTTATTCTATTTTTGATTATTAACAGTGTTGTATTTCATATATATCTATACTGTTTTTTTTTTTATTATTTCTTTAATTTATAGTGCAGTCAAGGGTGTAACTTTAGTTTGAGAAGTGGAGGGGACACAAAATGGGGGTAAATGTTTTGGATTTGAATCCCATTTCCTGCATTTACATACATTTATGGACTATGGTGATACAAATTCCAGGAAATTATTAAGTTGATTATAATGATAAATTCTGCCAAAAAGAATAGTAGGCTACTAAACTATATATATAAAAAAGATGTCTTTCTTTATTGTTTAATATGGGCCGATCACCAAGACTTGATAGAATCATTTTATAAAGTCAAAAATGTTCACCATTAATGTTTTGTGTGTGAATAAAATTTAAATAAAGTAAGACTCAATTTCCACTGTTAAACAAACTTTTATTTCAAACTAACCGCTGTACCTGAAAATGTAAAATAAATCACTTGGTACACAAGACGTTTGTCAGAGACACTGCAGGTGTTTAGAATAGAAAAAGCAAAAAGCTTTTATGAACAGTGTGTGTTGAATCATTATTTTGTAATATCACTTGCAGATAAACAGCAGCATAATTATAATGTAATTATATGAAAATGTTGATCATTACTTAAATAATTGTCTTTCGTGCATAAACAACCAGCCTTAGTTAATGAACAAATTAAAATATTTACATTCCTGGTGCTAATTTTCTGTGCAGCACAAATACATAAAGTAGATCATTTTTATGCATCCAACACTGTATTATAGCAGGGTAGGAGGTAACGATCTGTAATCGTTACTTCTGTAATCCAAAAGGATGGGGAAATTGATAACACAATAGATACACTACTTATTTGGTACACAGGATGCAAGATTGTCACACACTAACAAAAAAAATGTAACTTTAATTTAAAGAACATTTTTCACTGTCCTCCATCTATCCATCCAATCCCATCTCTCCATGTATCCTAACTATCCACCTCATCTCTCCTCTGATATGAAAACGACTGAATTATGGTCATATTCAGAAAATTCATAGACAGAAAATATGATTATCTTGACCTGAGCTAATTTACTTTATCAACCAACTCACATCTACTTTCTTTCTTTTCATCCATGATGACATTAAAATCATCTGTTGCTGCCTCTGTAGTTTCATCGCTGACTGTGCCGCAACCGCGATACCTGTTCATTAAAACTTTCAGTGAACTATTTTTAGAGTGTGCACGCGACGTTCCTGGACGTAGACGCACACATCGACACAGGCAGACTCTCTGTGTCCTGCTTGGTCCTGCTCCTCCGTGGTGATGATGGCGTGCAGTTAATTGGAAGTGGGGAGACACACACATGGGATTTTGAAAAGTGCCCCCCCTGTCCCCAGTGGAAATTACGCCCCTGAGTGCAGTTATTATATTTCTATAAATAATCATTTATAGAGATGTTGTGTCCACAATAATCTGCCTTAAAGCATTTTCAAGAGCAAATAATCTAATAATAAAAAAAAACTTATTCTGGCATATAATAAACTAAAAGTTTTAAAAGTTAGTGAAAAAGTAGATTTCCCTATCAAGACGACTGCACCTGAATTATAATCAGTTAATTCTACAGCCACAGTCGCCAGCCTGCCGCTTTAAACTGTCCACTCCCTGCAGCTCCACCATAAATCCAACACCCATGATCCAGCTACTCAGATAAATTGATTAGCTGAATCAGATACCCTTAATTAGGTATTGGACTGAATTCTTCAGGAAAGTAGATCTCCAGGGACACACACTAGTATCTAGCAATTGGTTTATGGTGCTTTCTTGTGGTTTCAGAAAACTTAACATGCCGCTCCATGCACAAAACCTTGCCTCTGTGAGATCTTACACTAGCATAAGTAGTACCCATAAGGCATAGCAACAGTGCTGACAAGAAGTTAAAGAAGGTATATAGGACTTTGGGGTTTAAGAAAAAGTTCCCCAAATGCAACTTTCGTGGTGCTCCTGCTGCTTTAGCCATACTTGGCTAGCTGATATGCTAAGAAGGTAATGGCTTTAAGACTTTTAAAATTCTCATCCATCTCTGTCCCTCTCTCTCCTCATCTTCCAGCATGCTCTCTTATTCATTCCAACCTGCCACTCCACACCCTGGTGCCTGCCAAAGGCTGAATTATTTTATTTGGATGTCTTGAGACTGAGACTGACCAGGATAATTTGAATTCAACCAAGCCTATATACTATTTGTCTTGTTTGGGGTGCGATCAATGCCTTTTTTATTCCCTTGTGAAAGGTTTTGAGATCTGCAACATAATTATTGATTAGGCCAGAGGGCCTACATTTGGACACAGGATAAGCAGCAGGAGACTTTTTAAAGTAGCACTTTTACTTCTAATGGACACTGGGAAAAAAATTCACCAGGTTAAAAAAAAAAAAAACTTGGCAACGTGACATTTATACAAAGTGATATGTGATTCATAGATTAGTCTAACTACACGTGACACTGATACTTACAGAATATATCTAAACATTATTTATGCATATTACTTAACCCTTTATTGGTTCCCCTGGTGATCCAGCAGCAGGTTCTCATTACTGCAGCCTGTGTTCGATTTCTAGACAGGGAACTAACTCAGCCACTGACGGATTAACTCTCAGTGCTGGTCCCAAGCCCGGATAAAATGTGAGGGTTGCGTCAGGAAGGGCATCAGGTGTAAAACCTGTGCCAAATCAAATATGCGGACCAGATGATCTGCTGTGGTGACCCTGAACAGGGAGCAGCCAAAAGAATAACAACAACAGATGAACCCTTTTAAAAAACAAAGAAAAAAATAATAATATGTGGTTGCCAGTTTTCTCTATCTAAAAAAAAGAAACCTGGAAAATATTCAGTGGGATTCAAAGGAAAAAAATAGTACATATTTGTGATTTGCACAATAAAAAAAAGAAAGGAATATGTGTCTGATTAAAAAAAATATGGACATTTGACATACAAATGACTCAACAGAAAACATAGTGTTACTGTAAACCAGTTACATTGTGAAATCTCATGAGGATGTTGGTGCTGAGTGTTACATTTAAGAAATTAAACCATGCATGACAGAATATTTACATTTATGTCACTTGGCAGATGTCCTTATCCACAGTGACCTTTTCCACATTTATCTCATTCATACAACTGAGCAGTTGAGGGTTAATCGTCTTACTCAGGGGCCAAGCAGCTTTGGTGAACCTTCCAATTAACAGTCCAACACCTTAACCACTGAGCTACCACTTCCCCAGTAATGCAGTGGTATTGTGTCTGTTGCAAAACACCAGTGGCATGGGTTCAATTCTCCTCTCAGATTGAAAATACATGCTCAAATCATGTTAGATGTATAAAAACTAACTACTTAATTCAACCACATGGAACCGACATATGCATTTGAATCCATTCAATGAGCTGATTTTTTAAATTCTTTTTTAATGCAGCATTTGATTTATACATGGAACCTGCAAGCCCTAGTTGTGGGATAAAGACCAGCTTCATCGCCAATATATGAATGGAGGAAAATAGCACTATTCATACTTGACCCAAACAATGCCTTACAGATCTCCAAAATAAAAGCTGATTTTCACAAATTCTTAAGAAAGAAATACGCTTTCATTGTATTGACCTGCACCTCCATAAACCCACACAGACAACATGCTGTGCACAGTGTTCAGAACCTTAGCAGAGCTAAGGTTCACATTATAAAGTCTAGACCAAAGCTACTGCTTGTTTAAAGAAAAATACTAATGTGAAATCAGTGTACAGTAATTAAAGCCAAAGGTAAAAATGTCTTCGCTCCTTTTGAGTGAAGTATCTGTTAATACTTCTTTTTTGTGTAGTGGTAATGTGTTAGCCTTATAATCAGGACTTACAGAATCCTTCTGCCACATTTGTTTTGCTTTATCCTGGAATATTTTTTTTCTTCACACAGGTTTATTTAATTAAAATACCAAAGTTTGAGGAAAATCATATTTTGAATACAGAATCTACTGGTCGTTTGTCAGTACCACAACAAACTTTTACTTTTTTTTTTTAAACAATGCAACAAGTAAAAAAAGTGCTGTTAAAAAGTGGAACTGTTACCAACCTTCTCCACATTTTCCTATAACAGCATATCCTATATTATTTTGTTTTTCCTACTCAATAGCAATTTGCCAACCATTTTAACTTTTTATGAATTAACCCTTTTACCAGCAGAATGGAAATCGATCAGTATAAACAAATGAATTATTTTATTGCTGCAAGTTTGATATAAAATTAATCAGGACACTGATGGCTTTCAGTCTGAAATGATTTTACCTCTGTTCAGATATCCTTTTTATTTTAGGTTGTAGATATAGAGGATAACAGCTTAAAATTTTGGATGCTTTAGAATAATGAAACATGAGGAAAAACGGAAATGATGATGAGACGGAGACAGGGCAAGAATTAAACCAAAGGCATGTGGCAAGGAAGAGTAGATCAACAAAGGAACATATATGGAAAAGAACTTGTACTATGGTTCAAAAGGTCGGCTTGAAAGCGCAAGGGCCAGATTTGTGACAATTTGTGTAAAAAAGACTAAACATTTTTTGCTTTTTGAAACAGTTTTATGAATATGTTGCACTTATTCGGCTAGGTAAATCAGAAAACTTATAAATTCTCTGAGTGTCTACTTTTATATGAACCATTAAGCACCACTGTGGAGTAACATTCATTCATTCATTGTCTACCGCTTATCCGAACTATTCTCGGGTCACAGGGAGCCTGTGCCTACCTCAGGCATCATTGGGCATCAAGGCAGGATACACCCTGGACGGAGTGCCAACCCATCGCAGGGCACACACACTCTCATTCACTCATGCAATCACACACACTACGGACAATTTAGAGATGCCAATCATCCTACCATGCATGTCTTTGGATTGGGGGAGGAAACCCCAGAGGCACGGGGAGAACATGCAAACGCCACACACACGGTGGAGGTGGGAATCGAACCCCCAACCCTGGAGGTGTGAGGCAAACATGCTAACCACTAAGCCACCGTGCCCCCCTGTGGAGTAACATGACAGAGAAATTCAATTCTGAACATGGGCACAACCAAAACAGGCACAAATTCCAATTTCTGGCCTCTGGTAAAAAGAGTTAAAGTAAGATAGACCACATTGAATGTTTGTCCAGTTAGTGTTACATTGACTGTTGTGGTTTGTCCATGAGACCAATTCATTTTATCCTGTTTGTTATAACTGCTATAAACAGATATTCCTCAACCAGTCTCTTATTTTTCTTTCTTTAACTTATTAATAAATATGCAACACTTAGATATATAACATCATTTTATTATTATTATTTATTTTTAAATGGATCTTATGCAATACAGGTCACTGTGTAAGTCGTTACTATAGAAACAACAATGTTTTAAACCCTTGTGTTAATATAAACCTTGAAGCTATGCCACACTGTTATTGCAAATTTATCAACACTTTCTGACCAGTTAGAAGAGATGATTCATCAGCGCTGTGGGATAAGAGGAATTAGCTTTCACTGGTATTTATGTGCTATGACCTACAACTAATTAGACAGAGGTTGTTGTTTTTGTGGTATGCTGTTTATTAAAATCTTTTTTCATTCACATTTACGGTGACTGATGCGGAAGAACCACACAACCATGACAAGGCAAGCAATCACACAATCACATTAGCTCCTGAAGCTCAGTTATGTATAATTCCTTCCTTCTTATAGTCCAGATAAGTCACAAAAATGGCTAAATGTGTCCTAGCTGTGTGGAAACTCAAGTTTTTGTTTGCTTAGCAGGTATCAGTTTTGACTAGCACTACAGACTTAGACACAACAAGATGTTTTGAATTTCAGAGGAGAATAAATACCTGCCTTGATGTCTATTCTGTTTTTGTTGTCAACATTTAAACAAAGCCATAGTGTCAGACAAGAGAAGGTAAACAAAATATAAAGTCTGTATAGAAAAAAAAGTAAAAAAAAATAAAAATAAAATAAAAAATCTGTTTGTAAAAATTCCCCTGTTCCTGTGCTAATGTTTCCAGCCCTGTAGCTAATCTCGAGGCTGATGAGCTTCCTTCAGCTAAACCATTTACATAAATGAATGTGATTGGATAAACCACAACACAGCAATATCTACTCCAGACTAAAAAATAGAGGCCATTTTTTCCTTATATTAATCAGCCTGGCTCCACCATTTTATCAAGCTCAATCCTAAAAATCTGTGGCTGGGTTCACGTTTGGAGTTCAGTCCACTAGTTGTCGACCTCTGCCCTAAGGAAACATTAACGCACGGGCTGATGATAAAGCCATATCTCAAAATCCTTCACCCTGGCCCAGGGCAGGATGATGGCCGTGTGCCAGAGAAGACATTGAGCCTGAACCCTTTGAGCCTGTGCGTGTTTCAGAGTAAAGGAGAGTGGATTGGGCTTTGTGTGTGTGAGAACCAAGGCTGCACATAAAAGCTCTCAGTGCACAGCCACTACAGAAAGGGACAGAGAGATGGAAGCGATGGACTCGGAATACTAATCCCGTTAGCACAGCAATCAAAAGCCATGCCGCATTCTCATCCCTCTGTTGCACACCATCTATCTCTCTCTCTCTCTCTCTCTCCCCCCCCCTCTCTCTCTCTGTCTGTCTCTCACTCAAGTTCCACCTTACCATTAAGTTATAGCATGACAGCCTCGAGTCTTCAAACTCAGGGAAAGTCATTATAATCGGCAGGCAGACAGAAACACTACACTTTCAATGGTTGCCTGCTCAGATGAATTCCAAATGCAGCTTTAGTTCCTTCTGCTTCAATTCCTGCTCAAGGAGCAAGTCTTTTCATGGATAATCTACTAATGAGACACAAAGAAATAAGAAAAAAAAATTACAGTTGTAAAGACACAAACTTAATTACTTCCACTTTTGACAAATGTCTGAAATAGTTACATATACAGAAATACTAACAAATACAGATCCTGAGATCACATAAGACTCTCTGGTAGCTTACAGCAATACACTGTCCAATGTTTTATTTTTTTTTTTTGTACTTAACTAGTCATTATTTTTTTGGTGTGCATTTATGCATCCTCTCCTCTCCCCCTCTCCATCTATCCATATCGTTATCCCCTTCTTACTCACTCTCCTGCACACACAGTGGTGAGATTGTGGGTGAATCATTATCTGAGGGACTGATTTCCCCTGACGGATTATGGCTCCGGTCTCTGGGCAAGATAAATGATAAGTTTGCTCTCGTGGAAGAAAATTTAAAAATGAGAAAAAAAACAAACAAACAGATGAGAGAGAGAGAGAGAGAGAGAGAGAGAGAGAGAGAGAGAGAGAGAGAGAGAGAGAGAGAGAGAGAAAGAAAGAAAGAAAGAAAGAAAGAAAGAAAGAAAGAAAGAAAGAAAGAAAGAAAGAAAGAAAGAAAGAAGTTATGTTCTAACTCTTGTTTTTGCAAATGCTGGCCTCTCCTTGTCTCTCTCTGTTACTCTCTCTCACACACACACACACACACACACACACACACACACACACACACACACACCTTAGGCCACCTGTTTGTTATTCTCATCTGGCCTGCCACACAGGGGATTATTTAAGCTTCACCTAACTCATTTCAAGGTGCAATGGCCTAGGGAGTCGAGCAGCACTTTAATCCGACAGAGAGTGAGTAAGAAAGTGTGTGTTTACATGTGTGTGTGTGTGCGTGTGACAGTGCGACAGAGAGAGAGAGAGAGAGAGAGAGAGAGAGAGAGAGAGAGAGAGAGGAAAGCTGTTATTACGAGTGAAATTGCTCTTTGGCTTAACAAACAGAATAACAGACATAAAGCCATCATCAAGCCAGACTATTCATAATCCATTTGGAAAGCTACGTCTCCAGCATGTCTTAGGAAATGAAGCTGTCAAACCTCCACCACAAGCATATTTGCGTGCCGGTTTTGGGAAAGCCGTCAGACGAGACAGAGAAACATGATGAAGAGTCAGATTTTGACCAAAATTGAGTTTTTGTAATAATATACCTTATACCACAACAGGAATGAATTCTCGAATCAGGAGACGAGCATTCATTTTCTCTAACAGCAGCCCTGACACTACTTCTGTCTGGGACATACACACTGGGTTTGTATTAATGTGCTCGTTCTTAAACAGCATTCCCATAGTAAGAGCTCAGAGACAGGGATTGAATACAGACAATTCACATAGACTAAAGCTGATAATAAACAGACTGGGGGGGGAAAGGCGTTGTTTAACAATGAAAAAAAACATTTGTTGATGTGGTGAAACTTTCTGTTAGGAGAAAGGAGAAAGTTAGTTTATGTAACTTCTATGGTAGGATACTCCAACATCAGCACTTTTTAAAGTCATGGTGAAGTCTCTTTTCTCTCATATTACCTTCAAGATACAGAATACAGGAGAGCATGGTGAAGAAGGAGGTTTATAATGTTATCGATAACAGGAAGTAACCAGAAGAAGCCTTTATTTGTCACATATACATTACAGCACAGCAGTGAAATACTTTTCTTTACATATGCCGTATGCATAGGTCGGAGTACAGGGTAAGCCATGATACAGCACCACTGGAGTAGAGAGGGTTAAGGGCCTTATTGAAGGACCCAGCACTGGCAGATTGGTGGTGCTGTAGCTTGAACTCTGACATCCTGATCAGTAACCCAGAGCCTTAACCACTGATCAAATGTAACAATAAACAGTTACAAATATATGAATACTAGCACTGTGATTTGTGTTACTCCATAATATTTACTTTATGAAAACATAAATATATAATTTACCAAAATTAGTCTGCACAGGTCATTGGTTAAGGAGCTGATTTAGCAGACACAGCAATGTTAGCAGTCAAAACCCTCCTAAATTCTTTTAAAGGTAATTAATGTCAACATTTGATCAAATTTTGGAGAGTTTACACAGCCTATCAAAAGGGACATCAGGTTTTTGTAATCAGACACCGGCTTTCATAATGTCTGCGATGTGCCTGTGCCTTTACATCAGCATCAAAACAAAGAAAAGTGCTTGAATGTTGAAACGACCTAATCAAAAGACATTAATCCAACAGAACAGAAGTGAGTGAATGAATCAGGGATTATTTCAGCCTGAACAGAAATCAGTTGCAGGAAGACATGATGATGAGATATGATGATCTAATTTTGATGCATAAACTCACTCTATCTATCTATCTATCTATCTATCTATCTATCTATCTATCTATCTATCTATCTATCTATCTATCTATCTATCTATCTATCTATCTAAAGAATTTTCGCATGCAAAAGGTTTCCCTAGGCCTTCACACATATGTTTACTTACAGGGAAAAGCAAATATTATGACAGATGAAGGATTTTTTTCCCCCCACTGTACATATGTTGTGCACAGGAGGCTATAGCCCAGGTGGAAGAATAACATCATGACCCAGATAATTGGGACTTTATTATGCTTCAATTATTGCCCCTGTAAGCAGGGAGTAGAGTGACAAAATGAAAGAGAGAGAGAAAAAGAGGGAGACTCCAGAGGATAAAAAGAAAGACATCTGTTGTGCTGCTTATTTTCTAATTTAGAATCTCTTTTTGACTTGACGGTGCTGACTAGAACCAAGAGGCAATCAAAGGGAACACCGAACTCACTGTGACCTACAGGAAACGCTTAGTGAACACAAGAGACAGAGATGCAGAAATAAAGGAAGACATTTAACCCAGTGAAATCTTGACTTGGAGGTTTGACCAAAAAGAGGCAAGCATGAATAAGCTGACTATTCATTCACCAGAGACCGAGCGTCTGTGTCAGACAGAGTGATAAGACATGCATGCCTAGTTTCTTACTATTTACCTAAGGTTTTACTTTAGCTAACTAACTATAGTAGCTGGACATCACAAAGACTATCAGAATCTCTTTTGATATGAATTTTGTATTTGTAGTTTGTAGTTTTATTCATGTCACAAAATTGTTTTCCTCCTGTGGTTTAAATACAAATCTCAAAATTTCATATCATATGAACAGATGAAAAGACAGCATTTAGCCAATCGCATTCCACACAAGTGCTCATGTCTATGAAGTGACATGACATGGAGCAGAGTTCTGGACAAAACAGAAAATAACTGTAATAAGATTTGCATGTAGTGTTATAGTTTTACGGAAATAGCTACATTATTTATTATATAGAACGCTTTGGTTAGATTGCTTGTAAGCCAACACTGGCACAATCTACGCAGCTAGAATTAATAGTTCCTGAGGGTACTAATGATCTAAGTATTGAATATTTAACATCTTGGTTAAAAAAAACAAAAAATAAAAATAAAAATAAATAAATAAATAAATAAATAAATAAATAGCTATTTGAGTACCTGTTTGTTTGACCACACTGAAAGCCCTTTTCCCAGTTTAACTAGGAATGCTCACATTTTAAAAAAAAAATCTATTTTATATAAAATTGAGTTTTGTAACATCTTTATTTTTTCTGTTTTTGATTGTTTTTTTTTGTCCACTTAATTTTTATACGTTGTAATTTTACATTGAGAGTGGAAAAAGTTTACACATGGTTTATATTGGCCTCATTTTTTTCACATCACAAAAACCTGCCATTTTAACAGAAGTATGTAGTATTCATTATGTAATCTGAAAACCATAAAACAATTTTGAATGGTGAGTTTTTAAAGGCAAATCTTACTCATAGAAAGGTCAAAAGTAAACTTTATGAAATATTTATTATTTAAATATTATTTTATTAATTAAAATGAAATTAAATTTTATTAAAATGTATACATTTAATATATATATATAAAAAATATATATATAATATATAATATATATATAAATATTTTTCCGTCACATCCTCTTAGAGCCAAAAAAAAGTTTTTTCAAAGACTAAAACTGCTGTGCATGGGGATGCAGCAGAAAAAAAAAGTCCAAATATAAATAGGAGGGACAGCTGGATTACAAAACAGACCCGAGTAACCCAGCGCTTCACCACAGTGTCTGAAATTAACGTTAAATTTAATAAGGCTACAATTCATCACTCAAACCTGGGACTACACTAAACTCACCCAGCGTGGAGCGCAAACTGTTATTTAAAAGCCGGTGTGAAAAGTTCAACCATAGAGATGTGAAAAACAGCTCTGGAATAAGGAGAAAATGGAAGTTTGGTAATAAAGATAATGTGTTCATAAATGGAGTTCTTATTAAACAAACAGTGTGAAGGGCTTTACGACTGCATTTGATTACTAATTAATTGTATTCAAACAACAGCTGTGTACAGAATAAGCTACAATAAAAGTGTAGAATTGAACTCTATTTTATTTTTCTTTGGTCAGTTGTAGCTTCTGTACCACTTTATCAGTGTGAGGAGAAAATGCTGCATGTGTTCCTGATGTATGTGCTGTGACCATCTGGAAGATAATCCCAAATAATAAGCAGTATTAAAAGACCTAGACTGAGATCCAAAAGTCTGAGTGCTTTTTAAGTAATTATTAAATTATTTATATGCTATAAGTTTGTATATATGTCATTTTTAATTTACTCATTTTGTTCTAAGGAGTTCATTAATGTCTTACACTGGATTCAATTATTTATATTCCACCAGAAATAATGCAGAATCTGGAACATTTTTGTTTATTTTGCTCTTCATAACGTTTTTTTCCCCCTAAATATATATGTAGAGAGAGAGAGAGAGAGAGAGAGAGAGAGAGAGAGAGAGAGAGAGAGAGAGAGAGAGTGTCAGACGGATGGACGGACGGATAGACAGATAGATATTCATTGGGGTTTCAGATTTCTGGACCCCACTATAGTTTTCCTAAATATTTCTTTCACTAATGTCATGCACAACAATGTATGAGAATAAATAAAACCATCCCTTGCTGCCAGTTTAATTTAATCAAATTCAAGGAATTTATGTTTTAAAGATTTTATCAGTCTGAAAACAACAAAATTCAGATGTAGATTTTAAACTGCTAAAGAACAAGCCAGATGTGATGGTGTCAAGGAAACACTTCCTGAAAGCACATGAGAAGGAAACATGGATAGACAGCGAACTCCAAAGGAAAAGACATTATGACCACAGCAGCAGTTTTCACAGTATAACATGCACAACAAGCCAAATGCAGTTTTCTGTGGGAAAAGTGCAACAACTGGCAACACAGCCCATAAATTGCTGAACAACATGCACAGCACTGATTTATATCTGATGTTGGGATTTTGCGAAGCGGTAAAATTACGCTGCTGCTAATTTAGTACATTGTAATCCATATGCAATCAGTGACAATTTCCATATCTTGCACATTCCTCCCTTTCATTGCATATTTATGAAGAAGAGACGGATACGGTGTGTTTCTGCATGCTTAAATTGCACATTTAGGTTTGTACACTAGTTTTATACACAACACACAAGTTTTTTGCACAGTATGCAGACTAATTACACCTAAAACCAGACACAAACAGCTAAGTACCTCAGGACATGAGAGCTCACAGAGGTCCTGCACAGGATCTAATTAAAAGCACAGACCCTTAACCCCTCTGACCAACCTGATTTCACGCATTAATAAGCCTGGGATATTTTGTCCTGCTATGATAACTGGTGTCCGAGATCATGTAGAAACAGGCTGCTTCTGCTGCTATGGCACTGTTCTTCAGCACACGGTGAGTCATCATGCTATTAAATAAACTCAAACTAATCCCCATGTTCTGCTTGTAAAGGTGTTTCCTGTATTGGTCAGTTGATATCAATCATGGCATAAAAGTGACATGTTTATACTATTTATGTGCAAGATAAACCATAGCACATATTCAGTAGTATTTCAATTATTTAAATAAAAATAATACAAATATTAAATAATAATAAACAAAAATGGCAATAAATTATATTTTCATAATATTAGATTCATAAAAAATGTTTTGACACTTAATATTAGGGATATGATAAAAATATTCTTCAATTCTTTGTTTGTATAATCTCAGACTATTTCTCCATTATATTACCATAATTATATTATATATTTATATGTATTATACTTGATTCTTTTATTGTCTAAAGCATCTTTTGCATGCATACATCAGTATAAAAGTCAACTGTTTCCAACTTAACTGCAGTTTTTTTTGATCATCCAGAAAGATGTAACAAATTTTTCATTTAGGAATCAACACAAATGAGTTAAGAATTAATAGGTTTTTGATTCTGGTGCTGTATCAAAATAAGTACAATTGTTTATTGTACTCTAAAGATGATATCAATGTTTGTAACTGTTCCCATAGCAGATTATTTGGTCCGCATATTTGATTTGCCACAGGTTTTATGTCGGATGCCCTTCTTGACACAACCCTTCCAATTTATCTGTGCTTGGAAATGGCACTGAGCGTTAACCCCTCAGTGGCTGGGTTAGTTCCTTACCTGGGAATCAAACCCAGGCTATGGCGATGACAGTGCAAGAACCTCCCACTGGACCACCAAGAGACATAGCAATTGTAATGAAGAACAGATGTGATCAGAACTCTGGGCCTCAATTATCAAGGTGAATATAAAGATTTATTTGTAAATTGTTTGAAAGATGAGAAATGTGATATTCATGAAAATCTTCTACGTTTAAAAAACAACATTGAACTTGTGCTACTGAATGTGTGTAAACTGATGCAAATGCAGACTAACCAATATAAACCTCAGCTGATCTGCTTCGAATCATCTGGAAGAATTACTGCACTTTTATATATTGCTTGATCAGAGATTTGGCTGAGAATGCAAATGTAGGCAATCGTGGGGTTTGATGTTCAAGAAAACAAATCCCACCAACCGACTGGAAAAATCAGTGCCAAAACGGTCCATTGTCATTCGATCAACAAAAAGTATTTCAAAGACAAACACAGTAATCAGAATCTAGAGAGAAAATGAAGATCAAAAACTAGAAAGCAATGAGCATAAACAATGGCTTGGTAATGGCAGACCACAAAGGAACCTGAGCAATTACTTCACTGTGAGGTTGTAACAAAACATGGCTTATAAAACTGCACAGTGATGAGTGTGTAATTGTAAACAGGTGAGTGCAATCAGTCTGTGAGTGTGGAAGTGTACGTGTGTTGTGGGAAGTCCAAGGCAGCCATGTTAGTTTGCGGTTTGGTTTGACCTGACGAGTAGTATAAGTGACAGATTATAGGAAAAGGCAAATCACAATGGTAAAATAATGATCAAAGGCGATAAGCACACTGTGAACGCTATGAAACATTAAGGCTTCAGTGCTGGTGAACGCATGCTAGTAGCACTTTAAACTCGTAACAGCTTCTGCAACACATTTAACCTTCATTTAATTTCATTACATCCTCTCGAGGCACTGAGTTATTTACAGCATGTCTAACTAGTTAACCATCTCTCTCTACCAAACTCTACAGTTAGCCGCTTGGATTCACATGAGGAGTGACAAAATTGTGAGTGTGTGTGTGAGAGAGTGAGAGAGAGAGAGAGAGAGAGAGAAAGAGAGAGAAAGGTCCTGCTTTGGATCTTGTGCCTTGCAGCTATAATTAAAGTTCAATCAAACTGAAATTTGACCCCATTTGCTGCTTACCTTTTAATGCTTACTGATACAAATTACATGAGATGGGACAAAATGGTCTCCATTTGGAAAACGACAATGTGGGAGGGGGTAGAATTCAATTTTATTTCACAGCCCCATTTAAACATTCACTGTGACGCTGCATGGTGATGTATAAGGAGTGAAACAGATGATGAGGGAGGATTTCTGCCTCATGAACACTTTTGCAAACACTTTAATGCATACTCTGTTTGTGATTCTCATTCCTGTTTCGTTTTAGTTCCTGTTTGTCTGAATGTTGCCTTGTTTCACATCCACAGCATTAATAATTTTTAGCATTAACACTACAGTACATGAATAATCCTGTACTATTACATCAAGTAATACTTATTTATATATACTAATGATGAGTTAAGTAGCATGTACTAATCCCAAACTAATAAAGAGCTAACCTTAACTAAGACGTGAGTCTTATGAATTCATAGCCGAAAATAACCACCACCTTAAGCATCTTAGTACATTTTTGGTAGTTAATGTGTTAATTAATACCTGGGGTAAACTACCTGAAAAATATAATTGAGCCACAGGCCGACCTATATTGCCAAAGGTTTTGGGATACCCCTCCAAATCATTGAATTCAGATGTTGTTTTTTAGGGGTTTGGCTCGTCCCCTTAGTTCTAGTGAAAAGAACTCTTAATGCAGTCAGGTGCAGGTAATACAAGAGTTCTTTTCTCAACTTTTAACAGGTTATTACGGCCGCCGGATACTCTCCCACCTCACCTTTACTCAACTGCTCAATGTGATAATTTTATGACATTTTTCAGATCTAAAATTGACAATATTCATCATCAGCTAACCTCTCTGAACACCTCATTTTCCATTTCTCTTCTTACACCCTCTGCTTCTTCATTATCTAGTTTTGAACTGCCAACTATTGCTGAAGTTTCACAGATTATTCATGAATCCAAACCTTCAACTAGTCAGTTAGATCCTCTCCCAACCTATTTAGTAAAAACCTGCTTGCCTTCTTTATCCGCTTTAATAACTAACATCATACATTCTTCTTTGAATTCTGGTCATGTTCCATCATCCCTTAAAATTGCTGCAATAACACCTATACTTAAAAAACCTGGTGCGGATCCTAATAACCTTAATAATT
This sequence comes from Hemibagrus guttatus, assembly GCA_033459395.1. Lineage (NCBI taxonomy): Eukaryota > Metazoa > Chordata > Actinopteri > Siluriformes > Bagridae > Hemibagrus > Hemibagrus guttatus. The sequence goes on from JAUCMX010000028.1 coordinate 4,207,235, forward strand.
TTCGTCCTATCTCAAATTTACCATTTTTATCCAAAATACTTGAAAAAATAGTTGCAGGTCAGATTCATGATCACTTAAATACCAACAACCTGTTTGAAGAATTTCAGTCTGGTTTTCGTCCATCTCATAGCACTGAGACGGCACTCGTAAAAATCACAAACGATGTTTTAATGGCAGCAGATTCTGGTCTTTTAACCATACTTATTTTTCTGGATCTGAGTGCAGCTTTTGACACTATCTCTCATAACATTCTCCTTGAACGGCTTGCCTCTCTTGGCATCTCTGGCACGTGTCATGACTGGTTTAAATCATATCTTTCCCACCGCTCAGAGTTTGTTCAGCTTAAAAATTTTAGATCGCAATCATCTTCTGTTATTAGAGGTGTTCCTCAAGGTTCCGTGCTAGGCCCTCTTTTATTTATCATCTATCTCCTTCCTCTTGGCAATATCTTTCGTAGACATAATATTAATTTTCATTCTTATGCGGATGATACTCAGCTCTACCTGTCCACAAAGCCTACTTCCATGCTTCCTCCTGCTGTTCTTTCGGTCTGTCTAAATGAAATTAAATCCTGGTTTTCTTGCAACTTTCTCCAAATGAATACCAATAAAACAGAAGTCCTTCTCGTTGGCTCCAAGTCCACCTTAGCCAAGGTTGATAGTTTTTCACTAAATATTGATAATTCCACTGTTTTTCCTTCCCCTCAGGTAAAGAGTTTGGGTGTCATCCTTGATAGCACTCTATCCTTTGAGGCTCATGTTAATAATGTCACTCGGTCTGCATACTTTCATCTTCGCAATATTAATCGCCTCCGCCCAATCTTGACACAGCACAGTACTGCCATATTAGTCCATGCCCTTGTCACATCACGTCTAGATTACTGTAACTCTGTTCTTTTTGGCTTGCCTTCGAAAATTCTTCACAAACTTCAACTGGTACAGAACTCTGCAGCCCGCATTATTACTGGAACTCCTTCTATTGACCATATCACACCAGCTCTTCACCAGCTTCACTGGCTTCCTGTGAAGTTTCGCATTGAGTATAAAATTCTGCTATTCACTTTCAAGGCTCTTCACAATCTTTCTCCACCATATCTGTCTGACCTTCTCCAATTATACACACCCTCCCGTACACTCAGATCTTCTTTTGCTAACCAGCTCACCACACCATCAGCTCGACTGTCCACCATGGGGCTTAGAGCATTCAGTCGCTCTGCACCCCGCCTCTGGAACAGTCTTCCTGCTGACATCAGAAGTACAGACTCTCTGATAACCTTTAAATCCAGACTCAAAACTTACATGTTTAGAACTGCATTTTATATTTGAAACTTGTCCATTATTTTTTCTCTTTGTTAATTTTTTTTTTTTTTTTTAATATTTTATTATTTGTTTTCTATTTGTAAGTTTTATATTATGCTGTGTTTTTTAAGTGTATTTTTGTAAGGTGACCTTGAGAGCTTGAAAGGCGCCCACAAATAAAATGTATTATTTATTATTATTAATGCTTCATCATACCAAGATATTTTGGACAATTTCATGCTCCCAACTTTGTGGGGACAGTTTGGGGATGGCCTCTTCCTGTTCCAACATAACATGAGCGAGTTTGGCATGGAGGAACTTGATTGGCTTGCACAGAGTCCTGACCTGAACACCTTTGGGATGAATTAGAGTAGAGACTGCGAGCCAGGCCTTATCATCCAACATCAGTGCCTGACCTCAGAAATGTGCTTCTAGAGGAATGGTCAAAAATTCCTAAACACAGTGCTAAACCTTGTGGAAAGCCTTCCCAGAAGAGTTGAAGCTGTTATAGCAGCAAAGGCGGGACAACTCCATATTAAACTCATGTGCATGTAAAGGCAGGTGTCACAGTTTTGACCTGGCTCACAGTCTCCACTCTAATTCTTCCAAAAGGTGTTCTATCAGGTTGAGGTCAGGACTGGTGCAGATCAGTCAAGTTCCTCCACACCAAACTCCATGTCTTTATGGACCTTGCTTTGTGCACTGGTGTGCAATCATGTTGGAACATGAAGGGGTCAACCCCAAACTGTTCCCACAAAGTTGGGAGCATGAAATTGTCCAAAATGTCTTGGTATGCTGGAGCATTAAGAGTTCCTTTTACTGGAACTAAGGGGCCGAGCCCAAACCCTGAAAAACAACACTTGAATTCAATGATTTGGAGGTGTGTCCCAAAACCTTTGTCAATATAGTGCATCATCCAAAGCATGTATTAATACTATAGTGGAATTTGAAGAGAAATGGATGGAGAATGTCGCAAAACAAATTAAAGGTGTTTGTTAGTAAATAATCAGTCATCCAGCGTCATCCAATAAAATTCTGTATTTGTATTCACAACTGTATTATATATGGCAAATTAGAGAAATCATTTCAAAATAATGCAAATGTATTAATTTTTTTTACAGTGCATGTCTGATGTAGTTAATTATGTATTAATTAATAAATGAACTAACATATGTACTATGTTGGTTGTTTATTCATGCATAAATTACTAAGATCACATGCACTTGCCTTCACGTCCATGTTCTGTATACTTTCTGATTTAGATACACACTGGTGCTTTACAAGTATGGATAACCTTGTGTTTCTCTGTCAGTGTGTGAAACCTTGCACACCACCTCCCTACACAGATCACAGAAAGTGAGAGAGCAAGAGAGAAACAAAGAGATGAATATGTCGCTCACTTGTTTTGACAGCTAAAATAGCAATCCCATTGTCCTATTTTTGGGATCTTTTAATCCAATGAAGGCTGACATTTTATTTGATCAAAAACCAATAAAAGCCTAGAACAGGGGTCATCAACTGTAGGTTTGATGAACCAAGCCCTATCAGCAAAATTGATAAATGTATGGTGGACAAAAAACGATCCATGGTTCCACAGATTTAGCAGCAGATCCTGTCTTGCAGCTTATGATAATTATTTTGCTAATGACAGAAAGTTTATACTGTATTTTTATCACTTAAAGTTCAATTCAGTGGCAAAGTGGTAACCTGGAGCAATGATACAAAACATTAACCATTTCCAATATATCATTAGGCATTACCCTATTAACAGTAAAACATTAAAAGGTAACAGTTTTTGCCATCTTGTCATTTTAGTTGCTTATTTAGACATTTATATGCCAGGATTTTTTCCTCCTTCACCCACCCTGCCTGGTTAAAGGAAAATGCATTCTGTAACTGTAGAAAATGAATAAATGAAGGAAAAAAATCCAAGTAAAAATAGACATAAAAAGAAAGATATGACTAGTGGCATTAATAATTTACTGTTTATTCTTTGGCATGCAGAGATATTGGGGAAGCCACCTCCGTTTGATATATACAGCATGGAACACAGAAAACATCCAAATGCAGAACTACAAAGAAAATATGCTTTATTTTCAGATATGGTGCAGGACTCTCACTGGAGTAGCATGATTTATCATGCATGACATGTTCACAGGTTCTGTTTCATCCCTTTGTGGCCATTGTATTGTCTGTCTGTCTGTCTGTCTGTCTGTCTGTCTGTCTGTCTATCTATCTATCTATCTATCTATCTATCTATCTATCTATCTATCTATCTATCTATCTATCTATCTACCTACCTACCTACCTACCTACCTACCTACCTACCTACCAAATGGGCAGGTCTCGCACTTACCACACACTCTGAGCTACTGTCATGTGCACTGATGTGTGTCTGTGTGTTTGTATTCAGTGCATCTACATTTTGCAAGCTGCAAGAAAAGTAACTGTAATGAGTAATGAGAGTCCTCCGCTGGACCTCGCTCACAGCCTGAACCTATCAACACCACCTCCTCCCAAATAGACAAAGTGTTGTTCCACGTATGATAACAAGCGTCTCTGATGGATGCTGCACACATACAGCAACAAAGCACAAAGATGGTTTATTTTAAACAGACAGCTTATCCACGTGGGGCGAAGGATTCCACAGGGCCAGGTTTAAAGGTTTTGACAGCTCTCTTCATGCTGTGTGTAGAGACAGTGATAGGCATCATCTCAGTAGCTGGAGGGAATGCTGCCTACATCAGATAGAGAGCTCGAAATGTTTTCCTTGTACAATACAGCTCTATTCTTATAGAGAGTGACATCTATTTTTTATTATTAGCACTTCCATAATAATAAGCAGCATCGTGTAATATATTGTGTAACTATTATACACAATAAATGTATTTATTTGTTTGCTTATTTATTTATTTGTAAATCTAAAAAAAATGTTTCCTTGGAGTTTTCAAAAATGTATTATATACAAAGAGCCAACACAATATTTAAAAACAATAAAACATGGCGATTGCTTATATAAATTATATATATATATATATATATATATATATATATATATATATATATATATATATATATATATATATATAAAAAATATTTTATATATATATATATATATATATATATATATATATATATATATATATATATATACATATATATACATACATACATACACACATATATATTAAACAAGGTTTAAAGAAACCAATGACTCCAAACATCCAAATCAAATCATTTTGTTCTGTTCATGTAAAAATATGAGATGACAGAGATGAGAAGCATCTTAAATAATCACCATAGGTTAATTCTGCTCAAGTAAAAGGAGTAACACCAAAGCATAGGGTAACATCATGGCATCAGTCTATCACATTTGGAGATTTCTCACTCTTGTAACTACAAATATTTTCTATTATTATATTCCAATTGCTGGATATCTCATTGTAGATAATGAATAGTACTGTATACTGGAATAATAGTGTTACAGATGCCTTAAAGCCTGGACTTCCTGGTGTATAAAAGTTAGATTGTGTCAGTGCTTTTCAATTATGAAACATTTTGGTGCAGAAACTCAACCGATAATAAGTGTATTATTCTGAATTAACGTGCTGTAAGCAGATCAAAAGACGACTCTTCTCTTTTGTTGAGACGAAAGGAGAGGTCCTCATACTGAGATCACAAAAAAAAAAAAACATACAATAGCAGATAACAAAAAAGTGACATAAAGGGAACGGTCAGATGTGAAGATATTTCATAAGTGGCCAGGTATTTTGTGAGACAAAAGACAGACCAAACTCGTTAATGTCTATGTGAGTCTACATTTACAAGGTCAATTCATTTATCCTTAGTGCCTGCCTGGTGATAGCTATGGTTCTTTGAATGCTATTACATGCTCATTGTGGTTTTAGGCTACTAGTTTGTCCATATTTTGGGAAATAAACAAAAAAAAATTATTAGAAAAGGATACAAGGGTGAAAGAAATGTAGCTGGGATCGAGAAACTGTCAGAGGCTGTAGTCACAATGCTAAAAGAACAAAAAATAGCATCTTGTTAAGTAAAAATGTCCTGAATATAGTCAAATTTATCTAGTATTTCATTCATATGATTACCGTAAACCAAATATAACATGAATAAACCTATTTGTAGAGTTTCTTTTTTGTTGAGTTTGTATTGGCAAATAATTTTCCTAAGCATTTATTTCTAGAATAAAGCAAAATTATTAAATTCAATTATCTAATATTTGGTTTATGTAATCCTATTATAGGATTAATCAGATATACTTGACTTTATTCATAGTCTTGGCCACTCCTACTTTAAATTTAAAGTTTAAATCCATATACAGATACGGATCATTTTATACTTATAACTGCGAGTGAACATCTGGATTGTATTTCAAGTTTACAGTCATGTTTTTTATGCTTATGCTGATGCTAGTAAACATCATGTGAACCACAAAACATACTCAAAAAATCAAACAAATCTTAAACGCTTTGACAAGATTTGACAGAGACAGGTTTTTGAATGTCAGATGTTATTTATACCCCTGAGCGAAAATGCACTTGTGAACAGAACCACAAACCAAAACTGAGACAGGAGACCAAAAAATTCTAGAAAGGTCTGTGAATATTTACAGAGATCTAGGGAATACACATGACATTCACAGATAAACACATACAACGTCCTCCTGAGTGTACCCCTTATCTTCACAGGCCGGCACCGTGAAAACTATTTACAACACGCAGCTGTCATAAAAGCCCCTGAGGCTTACAGCAAGGGTCAGGCATGCAATTAGAGCTCCCAAGAAAATCAGATCTCCTGAAAGTCTGTGCATACAGAGAAGGAGAAGAAATTATATAGCTCTCAGAATAAGAACAAATGTGAATTCTAGTTATTTCCTGTAAGTTTTTTTTCTTTTTTGTCTACCCTGCTGTGTCATGGTGCAGAACTTGCTGTTTCCCTTGACATGTTGCTTCCGAGATGTTTTTTATGGATGAGGCACATTTGTCAATGTCTGATTATTCTATGCTATACAATGAGGTGGAATTACACCCCTGTCGCTCAACACACAGTCAATGAGGCCAACTGATGAGAGAGAAAAGCAAGCACAATACCAGGCTATTAAAGAAGCAGGATTTCAGATATGGCATTTCGAGAGGGTCGGCGTAATAGAACAAAACCTTCACTGTTTGATCTGAGAATTAGCACAATAAACTGAAACACGAGGCTCATCCTTGTAGGTCACATTAGTATAGAACCACGAATATTAGATAAGTGAGATGTTTGCTTACCTAGGTTTGCTTTTGCATCATGATGTCTGAATGGTGTAATTATATGAGCTAATAGGTTGATATAACTGGTGATTTATCCAATAAGGTCAGGCTGAAAATGCTCTTTGATGGTTTTGATTGAGTTTTCATAGAGCATGTGTCATGGAAGCCATAGGGCATTAGAAGGAAAGCTATAGCAGACCTGTGAGTATGTAGTCTAGTCTAGCTGTAGGATGTAATCAGCGATGCATTATTTGATAAAGTTCTTTCACAATTTATTTACCTGACATAGAAACTGTAGTCTGTGAATATAATGTATAAATGGAGGGTCTTATGGGAAACACCAATACATGGTCTATAGAGTTGACACAGAATTGTGTAAAAAGCAAACAAAAAACAAATCAGAAATGGCTTGTTAATGAGAGAGATTGGAGTTGAGTGGTTAGACTGCTTAGAGTTGACATTAAGGTTATAGTAACTCATATGACCACTCTTTTCAATCTTGTTGAGCAGAAGAGAATCTCGCAATGCATTACATGTTGAAGTTGAAGTGGATTGACTACAACAGCAGAAGACTGCAGAACTGTTCTGCACTGATTCACCATGAAGAGGAATCTGAGGCTATAGTCAGCATCGAAACAGGACACATTGGAAAAGATTGGACAATCCTTGCCTTGTCTTTTTCCACTGTTTTCCTTATTTTAAGCTCATTTACTTATACCAGCTTATACCAGCAGGCCCTGGCATAAACTGTTATTGTTCAAAGAACTATTCCAATACACAGCGAGTTTCAAACAGTTTTACAAATGGGCATTTATAGACAATCTTGGCTTTTATATACAGTACCAGTCCACCATGAGAAGCAAACAGTGCAACACACACACAGAGAAGCTATGTACAGCCTGGATGATCCTTTATGGCCATGAAACTGACATTTCTGATACATCCTGCACACTGACAATAAAGTGAAGGGAAATAAAGAGAAAACGCTAGCTGATCTTATCTTAAACCTATCATGTTGGAAACATATATGAGAAACCGGCGATGACCCTGATGTCAGCCTGAAAGAGTGGGCCGTAACTGGATTTGAATCAGAGAACCATTTGGGTTTTTTTTGTCTATGTGCTTTTAGAGAGTCAGAACTGAGAGCGGCTCTCCATCCATCACGGTTATATATCCCTCGCTTATAACATGCTGACAACAAGACTACTACAGTCAGTAGCATCTACTAAATAATAAAACACACAGTTACACACACAAACACACACTGCCATGCTTACAGATAATAAAATGCCTGATGTGTGACAGATTTCCTTTTCCTTTTCTTTAGGAAAAATCATCACATACCTTATCTTTAACCATTCTCATGAATACACATGAACAAAATAATGCCATCATATAACAAACATATCCTTCAGAATATAACCAAAGAATCTAAATCAAGGCTTCCAAGTTTCCTTTCAAGATCCTCCTCCTATTATTATGCACAAATACTGAGCTAACTAACATGAGAGTTATTCCTGGCATGCACAACTAGGCAGTGTTTATTTAGTGCCCGGATTCTATTGATTGTGAATGTACTGTCCAAATTGACAGAGAGATTGACGGAGTGTAAATGTGAGCAGTTGCTCAGAAGTGCATCAAACCAAGCAGTCTGTAGGAGACCGGACTTGTTTTGTTTTTTTGGTCCATAATTGCATGGAAGTGTCTCTCTTAGACTGATCCACAGTCAAGGTGTCAACCACTTTAAAGAGATATGAGTGGGCAAATTAATCAAGACTCACTGGAGAAGCTCTAGCCAGGAAAACCTAAGTGCAAATGTAGATATTAGAAGGTCTAAAGAAAAAAAAAGGAATTATGGAGAGGGAAAAAATAATAGCAGGCACTTTTTTGGCTGTAATTTTTGAAGATTGGATTGTGAGTGAGAAACATCAGTGTAATTTGTGTAGTTTGTACAATAAGATTGTTTTTTTTTGTTTTATTTTTTTCCAACTAGTATGAAATTTGCATTCTGAAATGTCATTTTATCTGTAAACGCCATGGATGCATTCAGGCTTGTTAAAAAAAAAAAACTTTTTGTGCATACAAGCAAAGACTCCGGAAAACAATTATCTTTATAGAAGAAAAATGGCTTCACAATTCATTCATCCAGACAAACTAGACAATACTACAAAAGCTTACACAGAATTTCCTCCACATGTTAACTGACAGAAACATACATTGTGTTTGATGTTAAGATATAAAAACTGTATTGGGTTTTTGCAGAAACCTGAACAAAAAAAAAGATTTGTACAAAAAAAAATGCTAGTCATTTGCAAAAAATAGTGAAAACCTAAACTTAATGTGACAGTGTTTCAACATAGAGGCTGGTTTGCCAAAAAAATAAGGATCTGTTCAACTAAATTAGTCAAGACAAATGAACCGTACATTATTGTGCTATATGAATGATTCAATGCATTCAAGATTGTCTGATATTCTTAAGTAGTAAGAACATCTGCATGTCATACCCAAAGAGGAGCAAAAATAAAAACAAACTTGCTTATACAGTATAAGAAAGCTATGTTTCTTTGCACTGTGCCTCGTGTTCTCTTAGCAGAACAGACAATCCTTGCTTCAAGTCTGTGCAAATGTATTCTCTTGATTTCTTGGCTCTATGCAAATTAGTACAGAAACAACCTTCATGGCGATAGTCAGATGACAGACAGCTCTCTCCGTAGTGTATGAGTCGTAGTTTGTCTATGATCGCTGGTGTCATTTACACAATGCTACATCCACGAAACAACTGAACTGAAGTGATAAAATTGTAGAGTGCGCAGTATAGTATGAATCACACGAATGTACGTTACGTCAATTCATTTCCATTTTCTCTTTGAAATCAATGAATGAATCAGTGAATCACTACTGACTCACAAACTATGCAGATTCTTCGCTACGCTTGCACAGAAGCTGTTGGTTAAGTACCGAAAAAAAACGTACGCCACAGAAACTTACCGAATTTTACCTCTACTAAAATTGACTTATCAAAGGCAATCAGAAAACTGTCATATGATGTCATTTGCTGCATATTGTAGAGCAATGGGAAGTAAACAGCAGCAGCATGTGAACTTCTACTTGTTTGTCAAAACATTTTTTTTTTCTTTTCCCTTTTATTCGGCTTAAAAACAACTGTGTGGTTTGTGTATTTTGTTCTCGTCTGTCAAGTCACCTCGTCTACTCAAAGACAGATACCTCTGGGATTTGGGAAAAGCACTCTGAGGTTCAGCAGTTTGTCATCGTACGCAGTTTGTGAATCAGAATATGTCTGATGATTTTTTCTCTCAAACACGATGTGAACTTGAAATATTCAAAATGGAAAAATATTAATTAGTTATTCAAATTACATTTTAAAATGCTTGCTTGTGATTGGGGATTTCTTAAGGTTCTAGGTGTGGGAATAGGATTTGTACATTGTGTCTGAAACAAAGAGTCAGGAATCTTCTAAAATAAAAAAAAAAAAAAAAAATATTAGTCCTTTTTGTGACTAAATGTTCATATATAATAAACAGATTTTAGAGAATATCTTGTCTAAAGAAGGAGAGAGAGATATCACAGGCAAATGCAGGCAAACATCCCCAACATTCACCAAAATAATCAGCTCACTCCAAACAATAAACTCATCAAAAGTTTCCACTGTTCCACTCCTTTTGTTGTTTTTGGCCACAGGTCCTTGATGTGAACACTGGCATGAGTGATTGAAGCTGAGTAGAACACAGTGTCTGTTTGCGTGTGTATTTTTGTGTGAAAATTTGATAATAGTCCTTATTGATGCTGCTGATCGCCCAATAACCAGGCTGTCGGCATGGCAACAAGGGCAGATTAGAAACAACAAAATGGGCCTGGAGGGCGCTGACCCGATTAAGGGCAAGATGTGAATATCTGATTTAAATATCTGATTCTCGTTAGGAAACATCAGTCAACTCAGCCCGAAGTCTCCGCAGGCCTTCTCTCAAATGTCAGACATGGACCACGCCACTAGCACTCCCACTGCGTAAAGCCCAGATCTGGCACACTGCCTAGAGCAAAGCACAACCTTCTCTGTTGCAGAGATGCAGAGGAAAAAGGTGCAGTCGCACTTCAATGAAATGAAATGCTGGCTTGAGCAATCAGAAGCTCCATTCTCTCTCTGTGCTTAAATGGATGAAAGAGACACATTATCAACAGGGCCAGAAAGAGGAGCTGGGACAAAACCAAAGAGGGTCTCAGCAAAATGCATGAAAGCCTTGACCTCTTTCTAACTTATATAACAATATCATTTGAGGTATTACAGGATTTGGGTGTTTACTGTGTACCACTAATATTACATTTACAAATATGTGTACTTAAAGTAAACAGGCATTTTAAACAAAGTGAAAATTTTAGCAAAAAAAAGATTTTAGAAAAACTGAAAACAGCATTTTTACCGACACAAGTAAGATTGAAACAAAAGTATAAATAAATGTAATATCTTATGACTGAATCACCCTTGGGGGGGGCACGGTGGCTTGGTGGTTAGCATGTTTGCCTCACACCTCCAGGGTTGGGGGTTTGATTCCTGCCACTGCCATGTGTGTGTGGAGTTTGCATGTTCTCCCCGTGCCTCAGGGGTTTTCTCCGGACACTCTGGTTTCCTCCCCCAGTCCAAAGACATGCATTGTAGGTTGATTGGCATCTCTAGATTGTCCGTAGTGTGTGAATGAGAGTGTGTGTGTGCACCCTGTGATGGGTTGACACTCCGTCCAGGGTGTATCCTGCCTTGATGCCCAATGACGCCTGAGATAAGCACAGGCTCCCCGTGACCCGAGAATAGATCGGATAAGCGGTAGACAGTGATTAAATCACCCTTTTACATGAATCCTCCATTATAGGTACATTTTGGCATGAAAAATATACACTAGTCCCATAACATTCAGTTAACTTTGTTCAATTCCTCTAGGATTTCACAGTTTTGCAATTGCAGAAATGAATATAAAATTATGCAAACTGCAGTTTTTCAAAATTCAGCAGATTGTTCATAATATTGGGCCAAGACACGACGCATGACATCATCTCAACACACTCAGCCGAACAATTTTAGGCTTACATGCAACAAACATGAGTACAGCTAGCATAGGAAGTAATTAAATATGACTTCACTGGTAAGAGTTTAAACCAATTCAAGTAGTTTTTAAAAAAAGCACAAAATCTTGCATTTAGAAAAAAAGAAAGATATTTAGAAAAACGCCACAGCAAAATCAAGCATTTTTGACTGCAGCAATGACAAAAATCCCAGAAGGACTGCCTGTTACCTGAACACAGTCAACCCTGTGAAATATTTGAAATATCCCAAAACAGAAATCTGAATTTTCGAAAGTTCTTGGGGAAAAAGTAAAGTACGTTCTCTCTCAAGCTTTTATTTATTTTTTGAATGAAATCTTGAGTAATGGAGCCACTTCACCATGATCACAAGCTTTTCTAATCCAAATCGATTTTTAAGCAAATGATAAAAACATGATTAATGTTAATTATTAATGACATTAGCATGAATATTCATTCAAAGTATTTTGTGTATGTGCTAATTCTATGCTAAATTTCTCAATCTGTTCAAATTAATCATGTTGGATTCCATCCTGCTGAATCCAATCAGCAAAGGCACCTAAATACAATAAAATAAAAGTTGTCTGAAATGAGTTGATACATTTTTGAATGTTGGGTTATAAAGGCAATTTCTAACCACAATCAGGGAATCAATATATCAGAGGTAGCAGCAAAACAACAAAAACCACAAACAAAAGGCTTGGAGCTACATAGTGACTACAAGAGATTCATTTATTTCACTGATAGCCTGTGTATCCACTTTACACATGAGGTGACTTCCAGTAGGTTGCATTAAAAGACCTCGTCTTACCTTGATGAACATCTCTGGGTGCAATATTGGAGATACCGTTCTTGCCGTGCAGTTGGGTAACGCAGCAGTCATCAGTGGGTGGCAGCAGTACACTGGCACTGGGGTCCAGAGAGTGGTTGTGGGGGGTAGCGGGAAGGATTGGCACCGGAGGCCCAGCATTGGGGCACACACAGCCAGTTTGGGTGATTCCACAGCCTTCACTCTCTTTACCAGAGCCAGAACGGAGGCACTCCTCAAACCAGCGGCACAGCACGCCACAGGTAAACTGGCTGGAATTCTCATTGTTGATGAGCAGAACTTCCACAAGTCTGAAGTCCAGCGTTTCAGCAGACAGAGGTCCCTTCACTTCTTCCGAATTTTGTTTGGTCTCTGCAGCGAGGCACAACTGCACAAAGTTCTTATCAAACTGCAGAAATGCATGAGGACCAGGCACCTGGCACGGCTCTACTGATTCCTGTTCGGGCAGCGCCTGTCCACACGTCTGGTTGGCGAGGTAATGGTCCAGGGGCAACACTAGCGGTGAGAAAGCTAAGCAAAAACCAGCATGACGGTTGAAGCGGAAGTAGAGGGTGTACTTGGTCGGATCGGGGTTCTCCACGGTCCACGAACAGCCAGTTCTCAGGCCGTGTGGGCCGGGGAAAAGGTCCCTGAGGGAGAAGGAGCCGTACAGCACCCCTGCCACAAGGGAGGAGCAGGGGGAAGCCTGGCACAGCGGCACTGCCACCCAGGCCAGGGTGAGAAGGGACGACAGCAAACGCAGACACAGCTGGGCAGCAGTGTTCATCCTATGTCATTTGTCCTGTGGAACGACAAGACAAACAGCAGTCAAAAATAAATAATAATTAAAAAAAAAAATGCAAGTACTTTACTCTTCTAAGTTGATCCGGAAAAAAATGAGGGATAGAAAATATGGACTGGTAATGGAGATTAAAGGCACAAATTTATGTTTATATGTGTTTATTAATTTAGATTACAATTCCCTCTAGCATAAAAGATAAAAAGGAACATTTTAAAATATAACAGGCTTAAAAATATTTACTGTTGTCATTCAAATTTCAAAATTAAATTTGTCATAAAATTTCATCAACAGAACACTGTAATAATTAAATACAAACACACAAAGATATAAATGAACACATGAATTAAGTAACAGCATATTCAGAAAATAAACATTGACCGGCTGGTGTGATGCAAGATGCTGTTACTAACCCAAAGTAATAAATTATTTTCTAACAGCGCACCTCATAAGTGTTTTGTTTCCATTATACAACAACGATTTGCCAACAACTACAATCATAACCATTTATAATTAAATTTAATATTGGAAAAAAAAAACATCTTGCTACATATATAGGAGTGGATAAAGGAAAGTATGTTACATCCTTCAAAATTCAGGACTGCAGGACAAGCAGAATAATAATATAAATATAATATCATTTTTCAATAATATATTTCTGATGTGTGAAGGATGAATGAAGATACTATTCATCTAATAGACAGAAAACACACAAGGAACAGAAAGTTAACTGTTAAGAAAGAAAACTGTTACTTGCGTATCAGATTCATTAAGAGATTTACCCTGGTAATCCTCTCTAATCTGTGCTGTGGAGCGACTGAGCAAACTGCTTTGTTTAATATCAAGTTCATAAGTAAACAGCCTCATGATAAAGACAGATACACACAAAGATATTAGGCTGTGAGGAAGCAAGAAGAGCAAGGATAAACATGGACAGAGAGAGGTGTGTTGTGTGCGAGACAGATGGGTGGCACAAATCCGACCACTTTAAGTGCTTCGACAGTGTTAATAGAGAGTTACTCTGTAAATCAGCCAGCCTTCCTCTCCACTCTGTCTCTCACTCTCTCTCTCGGTTTCGCTCTCTCTCTTTCACTCTCTGTTCCTGACTGCATCTTTCTCTCCATTCATTCATTTATCCCTGGCTGCATTTGACTCTCAATTCAGCTCCTACGCCTCAGCTTCACCTCTTCATTCACTCCTGATGCACACTTTTTCTCCTGCTTAATTACATATGGCCACTAAGCTGTATTAGCAGGCAAAAAGCCAACGTGTCAGCTCCACCACCACATACTTCCATTTCTCTCCATCTCTCTGACAGCCCATACAATTTTTCACCCTCCCGGGGTTTTCCCAAATGCATCCCTCCCTGGATCAATAGATGGACGTGCATGACTCTGATTTTTTTTTCTTTTATTTTTTTTCCCTTTTTGCTTCCCTCCAGCTTGTTTGTCATTCTGCTACACCTCCTGCTTTTATTTTTCTCCCTCTCAATCACACTCATGCTGTGATTGCTGCTGTCTCCTTCCTTCCTCTCTTGTTCTACAACTCCTCCTCTGCCGCTTGCTACATCAGCCCGTAGCCGTTGCTCTTTCCATTTGTAAGCAGGACAAACGCCTTTGTGCTTCGCCAGAGATCACACACGCACGCACGTATACGTTTAGAACTTGGCAAATTTGGCATTTAAATTCAGATTCCAACATTGCACAGCAAAAAAATAGCAGAGCAATGTATTATGAGCATAATATTAAAAATCCAATGTGTTCCTACACAGAATCCTACTTGTATCAGCATATGGGCTGCAATTAGCAAATATCAGACTTGTGGGAGCTCTTAAAAAAGGTTAATAAAAACTTGAATTTTGTTTTGCATATGATGGTTTAACTTGCAATACCAGCACATGGGGTCAAGATGATATGCAATTCTTACTTCAAATAGATTATTGGACCTTTTATGCTTATGTGACTTTTCTCTCCAGAATGCTGTTTTTGCACCAGTGTTTTTGTACTTTCTCTAGAAACTTTCTCATTGCCTTTGACCAAATATGAGGTGGAAACATGTAAAATCCTTTGCCATCCATCATCATGTGAAAAACCAAAGAGCGGAAAATAGTGGCAAAACACCCATATACACACTAAAATATGATGGGGATCATTGAGTCTGTTCTGTAGACAGTGGTCCGGGGGGTTCTTGTGAAGATTGATGGCATCAGGCTGTATTCGTCGCTGAGTTAAGCACATGTAGTGAGGAGTTAATACTGCAATATAATGGTATTCGGATCAGGATTAAGCATTGCTCGAGTGGTTACATTCGAAGCTGGAGTTTGCTGTCTGTAATTCTGGCATGAATTCTGTAATCACAAGGCATTACTATTTAATGCAACCATAATATTTTCCCTTGAAATTCATGTTTTAGGCACCCAACATACTACAGAATGCTAGTATGACGTGTAACAGATATAAAGTGCTGGTAAAAGCAATTAATCAACAACAGGGCACTGTGATACATACCACTTCAAAACCCACTTAGTTGGTTACCACTACAAAGCTAATTATATTCCAATTAAAGCATATCCATAAGTGTGTTATTTTTTTTATACCATAGCCTGTCGCACAAGCACATCTGGAATCTCCACAAGACAAATTAGTCCTTGTAATCACTTAAACTATAGGAACTATAAACAGTTGTTCTTTAACCAGTCATTCTCTTGTTTTTCTCTTTCTTGAAGTCCATCCTTATCCTACCCAGGGTCACAGGGAACCGAGAAGACACCCTGGACAGGGTACAAACCCATCACAGGGCTTACACATCCATTCACATTTTGTAGACAATTTAGAGAAGCCAATCAGGCTACAGTGCATGTCTTTGGACTAGTAGAGAAAACCAGAAAACCTAGAGGAAACCCCTGAAGCATGAGGAGAACATGCAAACTCTAAAACTTCATGCACACACTGTGGAGGCAGGACTCGAACCACCAAAGGAGAGGAGGTGTGAAGAACTTTGTTAAATATGAAAACATTTTTATCCATTTATTATTAGACTTAGTCTGATCTCTCTGTGAATGAGATGTTACTATAGAAACAATCAGAGGAAGTATATAAATAACTCTGTGAGTTCATTTACATCCAGCCCTACATGCACAACCAAACTGTTATAGAACATTAATCAACACCTTCTGATCAATCAGAAACAAGTATTCAACAGAGCTGTGGTTCAAATAAATAAATCAGTGTGAAATATATAATTGAATCGATTGTTCCAACAGAGCCAATTTTTTTTTTCCACTTTGTCAGCGATTAGGAGTGTATAGTTTTCTAAGGCAGTGCTTATTCCAGGGTCTGATTTTTATGTGTCACTTGATTCTGTGGTAAATGCTTTCAACTACAACAATTTGAAGTGACCATTAACCGATGAGGGCTTGGGCAGCCATTAAACCATGTTACACGAATTTGATTGAGTATATTGGCTACATTAAACTGCATTGTGTGCACAATTTAGTACATTGGTGTGTGACAAAAATATAAAAAAAACTAAGTAAAAATACTTTTTGTGGCCGGTCCAGGCCTGTCTGATGCGATTTTCAAATTGCAGATACAGCATTTTTCTTTTTTTTTTCTGTTTTTTACTCCTGCCTGAGCTTTTTGCTTCTGATGTTATAGGACACTATTTCCTTTTTGACACTAAATATGTGTAAAGCAATATGCTTTTAAAAAAAAAAAAAAAAAAAAAAGGAAAAAAATTCAGCTAGCAGCCAAATACCATGACTGGATCCCAATTTAGTGGGTAAGACTATTAAGACAATAAGTGGTATTTGCAATATATGAGATTCAATTTTCTATTTGTTTTATACATTATATAATTGTATATACACTCAATATTAACTTTAATAGCCACACCTGTAAACCTGCTCATCTAATGCATTATCCAATCAGCCAGTCATGTAGACAGCAGCATACAAAAGTGCATACAACACTGCAGATATAAAAAATGTGAGTGAATTCACTGACTTTAACCAAGGCATGGTTGTTGGAGCTAGCTGGTCTGATCTCCTGGGATTTTCACACACAATTTTTTCTAGAGTTTACACAGAATGGTGTGAAAAACAAAAACTTGTACTGAGAGAGTGACAGTTCTGTGAATGGAAACACCTTTGTTTGGCTAGATCGGTTTAAGCTGGATGGTTTAAGGATAAGAGTACTTAAATACAGCCATAGTCATCTGAAATCCTTCTATTTTTTTTCTCCTAGTTTAAGCACAGATGTGTAAACTGCATGCAGGACATGTAAATAATCTGATCTGGTAACCAGAATGTAAGGTAAAGAGTGACAATGAAAGTCAAGTCTTCAAAATAACTGCTGATACATATTTTAAGCTTTTGTTTAAGCTTCCAGATAAATTGCCATCTCTAGATAGAGATGATTATAATCATAAATTATGCAGGAATTATCTAGGATTTAAACACAAATCTAAAGTTTTGTGTTGCCTCCACCAGGAGGTTAATACTATATGAATATGAATAAGAAGTTGCTTTCGGCTGCTCCCTGTTCGGGGTCGCCACAGCGGACCAACTGGTCCGTACAACAACTTGGCAAATGTTTTACGCCGGATGCCCTTCCTGATGCAACCCTCCCATTTTCCCGGGCTTGGGACCAGCACAGCATCCAGTAGCATCCATTGACTGGGAATCGAAACCGGGCCTTCCGCATGATAGGCGAGAAACCTACCACTGAGCCACCAATGCCCCTACTTTATGAATATGAATATTTAGTAAGATATTAGTATATTTAGTGAGATAATGACCTATGAACATATATCCAAATCGCTCTAGAAATAGATTCCACTGATTCGTTCGCATTCTGCATTTTATCCATTAAAATAAACAGCAATATAGTAATCATACTAATCATAATAAAATAATACTTCAAAGATATTTGTGCTATTAGATGATCTACAGTACATAATTTGGAAGGAAACAGTTAAGCACAAAGCAAGCATAAGCAATCCTTAACTAATAATGAATATTTCTATACATAGCCTTGTAGGAGAGGAATGCAGCACAAGCAAAAAGTAAATCAAAATAGATCTCTAATCAAAAGTAGAGTAGCGATGGAGAAATTATTTTCAAGTATGTACATGCTGAGGCATAGCAATCATCCTTGAACTGTGGCATCATTTAGCTTTTTAACTCGTAGTTTCTGTTTTTAAATAATAATAATAATAATAATAATAATAATAATAATAATAATAATAATAATAATAATAATAATAATGTTCACAAATGAAACCATATATCCTTCACCTTTTTCTAATGAAAAATAATTTGAAGAGTAATATTCATGTCACAGCTCAGAAGACTTTACAAGAGAAATAACAAGGTGAAGTAAAGCTGTCAAAAATGACTGGTCTGGTAAATTTTAGTCAATGTTACAAGACCTCTGATTATTTTTATATTGCTGCCCATTAAACTGGAGGATCCACTTATGGTGGAGCTAGAGGTGAAGGTGAGGTGAGACGTTTTAACAAGGAAAGGTGTGAATGGTGTCAGGCAGGTGCTTTGAAGACACTTAAAGTTGTGAAAGTGACAAATTATGAAGGGGACACAGGGCTCCAATGTCAAGGAGTCCTGGGCAAGAAGCATCACAAAGTCAAACCTCCTGGTGGCTTTATACAATAGCTTACCAAAGTTTTTAGGTTAGCAAGTGTTTTGTACCTCCAAATGTGATGCGACATCATGATAAAGGCACATCACCTGGTTGCTCTGTCACATGAAAAGATACACATATAATAAAGATATTGATTTATTTACATCTATCTATCTATCCATCCATCCATCATACATGGGGTAACAAGGAGCCTGGAGTGTATCCCAGGAGTCCTAGGTACAAAGCAACCTCTGAGGTACAAAGCAAACATGCTAACCAGTAAACCATCATGCCCCCTCATTTATTTGCATGTCATGTTTGTGTCACATTTTCTTTCACTTTAATGCCATATATTTCATCGAAATAGTACAATGTATATGACTATGCCACCCAGTTCTTTATTTGTGCTGGCACACGTAGAACCTGCTGGTATAATCAGTTCATTTCTAATTGAAATGAAAAAATAAATATATAGTTTCAGTAATTTGCTTGATCACATCTGTGATAATATGGAAATTTCTTTTTCGTTTTCTTCTTCTTTATCTCTGAATTTTTTTCAACTGATTGATTATATTTTGCTTCAGTAAACTTCTTGCACTGCAGTGTTAAAAAGTTTGTTTTTCATTAGAAACTTCACACAACGTGTGCATACATACTGTACTTGGAAGTGCAAAGATACAATCATTAGACATACCTTACAAACCTTATTACAGCCATATTACTAAGTTAATTGAAAATGGTTAGATTCATAGAGCTTTAAGATTTATAAATGAGCTATCAACTAGAGGTGCTTATTTATTTTTTTTGCCACTGTCCATCAACTGTGTAATGAAGGTAACGCAAATAAAGTCACCAATTTTCAGGTCCTTCTGGCTCCACACACACACACACACACACTCACACACAGAAATGTGTAGACTGTTAATATATACTGAAAAACATTAGTCACTACCCCTCTATCTTGCCCTCCAAATAGCTCCCTCCCACTGCAGCCTGCTAAGCCACGCCCCCACTTATTACATCACCCTTTGAAGTCCATTCCCGGCCTTTGACTCACAGTGGACGTGTGTTTTGAACAGCACTTGGTCTCTAGAAGTAATGGATGGAATGTTGGGTGACAAAGGCCAAAATGAGGAGCTCTTCTGAGGGATCAAAGAGTCAGCAGTGGCTCTCAACCCAGCTTACGTAAAGCTCTAATGACCCTTCAAACACACAGGCTGAATAGACACAGACAACTAAGTCAGGTTAAGGACACACACAATGATTTGGAGAGCCATGTCAAGAGACCTGCATGAGGCTGCAAACAGGATTTGCAGAGTGCTTAATAAAGTGCATGTACATGTCCATAATGGCCTGTGAGGGATAGAGAGGAAAATGAACAGATGAGGTAGTTACTTTTTAGTCCCCATTTAGTCCCCATTATGCAGTTATGTCATTTGGCTAAAATGTGTTTTATGATCTCTCTTTGGTTTAAACCCCAGTATTTAAAAAGTTATTAGTCTCATTTTCAGCTTCTGTCAATCTAAGCAACATCCCAGCAAACAAGCTTTTGTTGGACCATCAGACTCTTGTGTAAAAATGGGTTTTGATCAGATGTCCAAGGTGGCCCAGCAAACGGCTGACCTTGGTTGCCTTTTTTCCTCCTCCCTCACATCTTATGCTACTCGAGGAAGCAGCAAGATAAGAAAAAATATGAAATTATAAAAGCATTAATTTGGAATAACACAATTCAATATCTAGTGTATAGTTAAGTGATAAAAGCTTCTCTCCAAACTATTCATTTACTATCACAATTTCTCCTAAACTTCTTTACTTCTTTATTATTATTATTATTATTATTATTATTATTATTATTATTATTATCAATTGAAATCAGCTACAAATCAGCTATAGTGCCTATGATTTACATTTTTTTCATCTAATTTGCTTAATCTGTTTTTCCCCTCATACTTTTTTCATTCCACTTATCCCACAGAGGGTCAAACTCAGGATACAAGGCGGTGGACACCATGGATGGGGTACCAGTCCATTGCAGGTCATAATCACACACATAATTAACAATTTAGAGCCAGCCGGTCTATCATGCATTTCGTAGGACTAGAAAATGAAAATCATATATTCATATATACTTTTATATATATATATATATATATATATATATATATATATATATATATATATATATATATATATATATAAAATGTATGTATATATAATTACATTTATTTATTTGTTTATTTATTAATTAAAAAAAGCATGTAGGTTATTCCCCATGGGGGTATTTATGGGTTAAAATGCAAATTGTCACTGATCACTTTTTGATCACTATTTACTGAAGCAAAACAGTGTAATATCTAAAATATCACAGTTCAGTTATCCAAAATCATGTGCTAATATGTATTAATTAACAGAAAATAAAGCATGATTGTTATATAAAACATCTAGTTTAGTGCTTTAATAGAGCTTTGTTTATAGAAATGTGTATTATATATAAATTTGCATTTAACTACTGTGTCTAATGTATTATTCACTTTTTCCCTTGGACATTGTTTATACTCAGAATTGCATACTGACCAAATACATAGTAATCTATATAATTAGAGACTTAAATTGAATGTGCAGCCCGGCAGTGCTCTCATCAGCAAGTCATAGTCAGACCAATACTTTTATTAAACAGTGCTGCAAACCTACAGTGAACCAATTTATTTCCTGTGTGCAAAACAATAGTGTGGACCAACGGCAGCCAAAGAACAGATTTTTCTTGGGAATGAAAAGTATGATTTGAAACAAAAATCACTCGTGAATGAACTGAAACTGAATATAGTGGAATATATAGTTAAAGGCTGGCCTATTTGTATTTTACTGTATTTATTTATGTTGTTTTAAATCTGGTCATTGCATCATGCACCAAACAACAGCCCATCCTCATCAATTATTAATAATCCCAAATGCCTCAATAATGATATTATAAATCATTATAATATATAAATTAGATTATATAAATGATTAGATGAACAAGAACCATCAAATTCAAAATATAAAGCTTATCTTTATAGCTTAGGCTTTCTTCATTCAGGGAAAGCTTATGCTGGTAGCAGCCTACTAAATACAGCATTATGTCCTTAATCTGTGTCCTTAAAAAGGTGTACACACAGTATTACACATGATAAAGTAAAGATGCTGCAGTTCAGTTTAGCACACTTGATTATGTGTGTGCTTGTTTGTGCCTTTCTGTAGCTTTGATTACAGCAAACAGCCCCCATTATTGGCAGGTTCAGTTAATATTCGCTGTCGAGTTAGACAGAGTTTGATATTACTAGCCTGCATTAGCTGTCATTAATCAGACTCACAGTGGTGTGATCAAGTATCCTTTCCAAGCAACCACTAATTAAATACTTAAGAGCAAATTAGTGTTTTTCCCCCTTCATTGAACTACAACTTGCTATTTTTACTTCAGCTTAACTAAACAGCACAGATGAGAACAATCCTCCTATTTTGGATGACCGATGGTTTGTTTCTGGTTTTCTCTCAAAGCTATAATTTACCAAATTGCTTTGTGTGCATTGCAGCCTGGTAATTGGTATCATAACTGATTACTCAGACACCTTCACTCACTACAATTATTTAGAATTTTATTCCAGAAGTTTTGATTTATTTAATTTCACAAAGCTTACTGTTTGAGGTTAAGGTTATAGGCCAAGATTTAGGCTCAGTAGATTTGCTCAGGCTTAACATTTCAGTCTGGGTCAGCACAGAGTGTCTAGCCTACCTAAACCACCAAAACCTGACCCACTTTATTAGTCTGGGTATAAAACCCTCAGCACAAAGCAGTCAACAACAAAAAAAAAAAGAAAGAAAAGAGATTGTTCCAACCAACAAATCAGGACAGCTGGTGCGAGACAGACCTGAACCTACACTCCTCCTGCTCATCAATATTATCACTCGACCTTTGTACTGCTGCTGAATGGGATTAGGAATCAGGGATTAAGACTACTGTTCTGCCCCCGGGCAATGTCTGACCAAACCACGTTTCAGAATATCTAAGGATGTCCCCTGTGAGAGAAAGCTAAAAAGGTTCATTTCTAGTGCTGCAAGGTCATTGAACAACTGTATTACATTTTTCAGAGCACAAGTGTAGTTGAAGGCTATTTTACCCCTACTCTGAGGCCCACCTAGTTCTCCCATCGACACGCTTACACTCCCCATTAGGCTTACCATGCTTCGGCTATTGATTTATTCATTCGCGCTGCAGGTGGTTAATAAGCAGCAAAGCAAAGGGAATGGAGTTTAATTTTTCAGGGACAAGAGACACATGGAGGAAATTGCAGCAGCATGAAAGACAGGAGGACTACAGGCCTGAAGGTTACTAATTCTCATCAATAGACTCTAGGCTCATTTGAAATGTTGATGTATTAAATTTTTACATTTACCAAGACGTATACCATAGACTCTGTCCACCCTTCAAGAAATATTTTCATCCAGAATGAAGAAATATGCAGGTAGTATCACTCTGGACCACACACACCTGGCACATACCCTCTTTAAAATTTTACCCTCTGGTCAGTGCTGCAGAACAACAAGCACCAGGACAGGTTCGTCCCCCAGGCCATTCACCTGTTAAACAATGAATCTGCCTCTCAACTCCACCCAGTGCAACATAAAAAATATATATAACTATATACACACAAACAATGTGTGTGCAATACTGTAGTATCTCATTTACACATTTAATATTAACTCAGTACTGAACACACAATTTATACCTTTTTGTTAAGTTTGCACATGTACATGCCTCCCAAGTTACATCTATTTATATTCTTTACCCTGTTTATATTTAATGTTAAAATTTTATGTCTATGTTTTTGTGTCTTTCCCCAGCACCATAAAAATGTCCTATGTGTGAGCGTACTAGGCAATAAAGCACATTCTGATTCTGATGTTTGTTTACCTATTAGTTAACTGGCTTGCTTTTCATTGACTAGTGTATTATGCTCTCTGTTGTCAATGTAGCTTGATGTTTTCTATTCCAAATCTTCGACACTGAAAAAATACACGGATGTTGCTGCAACTAAACTTGCACACAGCTAAAAATTTTAACCTGTTTTTTTTATATCTATAACATTCTTTGACAAATCTGCTTTTTAGAAAACACATACTTCAGCAATACAGTGAAATATGTATGTCTTTATTTACTTTCAACACATTCAACAATCTTTAAGTACAATTGTGTATGAATGTTTTGCATAAGCCAAACTGAACTAAAATTTTAGATTGGATTTTTGTAAACACTGATTTTCTTTGTGTGCATGTGTTGATCAATGCTAATCGCATGTTAATTATTGAGTGCACATACCCCACATTAGGTGATACCCACAAAAAATCAGAAAAGGCTAGTGCACAGGAAAACACAAAAAAAATTCCTGAAGCAGAAGAGGCAGAAGAAGAAGTACTTTTGACTCACGTCTATAAGAATAAAAAACATATAATTTAGCAGCGTATCCAGTAGAGTCACTGCAATAAAATAGGACACAACATGGAGAGAAATTACAGAGGTGAATTCAGTTTCTTCTTTCCAGTGCAACCCTTTCTGGAGTATGTTTTTTATGATCTTATTTGATTGTTAGAATCTTATTGGAACTCTAGGTGTATTTTATTGGAAATGTCAGACCGTGTTTCTGAGGTTTAGAAATCCTTAAGAGTATTTAATGCTAATGCTATGTTCAAAATAATATACTATATATGGCAGAATTGGTAAGACGTTTGGTGGTATGTTATTTCAAAACAAATCATAAGTGGTTTGTGGTTTCTTATTTGTTTTTCGATCAAAACCCAGTAGCAGACAGGCTAGTACATCACTAGCCTGTCTGCTGCCCTCCAATCATTTTGTTTATATTGTAACCGATTGTTGACCAGTCTGCGATATATATGTACATATCTAAGATGAATAAATATCAGTGTGAAACAGTGGGAAAGTGCATCTTTAGAATTGTTAAAAACATCACATTGAATTTCCATTTAGACCTGAATAGCAGCCCAAATGGAATCCATTAAAAATCCTGTAGAAGTGGTCCCAAAGGATATCTATGTCAGAATCAGAATCAGAAAGAGATTTATTGCCAAGTATGTTTGCACATACAAGGAATTCGTTTTAGTGTCACAAGCTCCAGTGCACAGAGACAACAACAACAATACAAACAACAACAACAAAAAATAGGATGAGAAATAAAAATACACATATTTAAATAGGAAAATAAAGTAATTTGTATGTACAGAATAGAATAGAATGAGTTGAGATGTAGGGATGTGGGGGTGGTTATGAGGTTATTGCACTTTTTTTTTTTTTTTTATTGCCCAATGTTGGGAACATCCAACTGTTCAAAAGGTATAATTGTCCTATAAGACAATTCTAGAAAAAACTTATAGGAATAGTTCCAAAATTAAATCAGATATATAAGGTCAAAAGAAAATGGATTGACAGAAAAACGGACTAAAAAAAAAGTATACTGTTAATCAGCAGAATTTGTCTGCACCAGGGTAGCTAAACCATGACAAAGCTTTTTAAATTTGACCAATGCCGTGCATATTGCCTTTATAAGCCAGCTTTCATCTTCTGTGGTTAATATATATATATATATATATATATATATATATATATATAAATATACATATTATCTCACTGGCCTCTAAAATATCTAACGGCATTATCTGCTTACTCTTCCAGAAGTAATTAATGAACAATTTTACAATTTTTTTATATAGGCCTACACATAGTTCTACACAGGGTTTTCAATATTTACAATTGCAGTAACCTGTTACAAATAATAAGATCCAGTGCTGATCAGTCAGAGGTCAGAGGTTTATATTAGTTAGTCTTCTGATAAGTAAATGTACACACACTCAGGAGCAGATGAAGGTAGTGAAAGTTTTCCAAATTTATAGATAAGTTTGTTCATATCCACAATGTTGCCCAGTATTCGGTAAATAAGACCTTGCAATTTCTCCAGTTCAAGTCATTTTCGCGCAAAAAAACACAAAATCCCTGCAAATGTTATTAAAATAAAAAAAATTATAATGATGGAGTAAAATCAAGCTTTTGGCCACAACAATAGCAAGAAAAAAAAAGAACTTCCTGCTAGCTAATTCCACTTTCTTCCATCAGCATCATGCTAGGATAAAGTTGTGGATTACATTGTAAAATAGGTATTAGCTTAATCCAGTAGATTCAGTTGGGCAAGTGTATACATACAGATTGCCGTGTCAGTGTTTACACATTAAATTTGTTTACACATGTTGTGTAATGTTTGAATTCTTAAAAAAAGAACATTAAGACCAGAGATAGAAAAATTTAAGAGAAATTTAGAAAAACAACATTTCGTTAAATCAAGACATACCCTTTCCTTTTAGGCAACCAGGATCCTAGAATCTTGCAGTGTTTCCACAATGCAATCTGTAAATGCATGAAGTGTTCAAAACTTCAGATAGTTCAAAACACTCCTTACTCGTGTAGAAAGTTTTCCCAGGTGACCACACACATCAAGAAATTACCCTTGCGCTTAATACATGATCTGCCTACTGATGCAGGGCGTGTAATAAATAATCGATTGAGCCTAGCAGGAAGTGTAATGTATTGGTGGTCAGTTAAGCCATCTCAGCATTTCTTATAAACTTCAGTGACAGAGCAGAGGTCAATAACACACCATGTAAATTCCATCTCTCACTTTAATTTGTACTCGAGACAACACCGTCTGTCCTGCAGCATTGAAACAAATGCTTTGAAAAAGACAACAAATAAGCTGCAGGATTTCTGTGCAAAACAGAGATCAAACCGGTTGGAACATGAAAGCATGTTCACTTCCCAGATACTGTTTACTTAAAAAAAAAAGTCCAAGGAGAAGTAACCATGGCAACGTGCCTCTCTCCACAGCTCTGTGAGTTTTAAATTGGTTTAGCATGATATTTTTTGTCATGTTTTTGCTCAGAATGAGGCAGTTCACAGACGCATAAAGAACATTCCCAAGCATAGGCTCTGATGAGAAATGGTTTTCACCACAGGGTTATTAGGATTGATATACATGGCATAAACACATGCTGCTTTGAAGATTGAATGACTGCAGAAGAAAAAAAAAAAACACACCACATGCTCAGCCCAAAAAAAGTTTGAGTGAGAACGTGAGTGTGTGAATGTAACAGCACAATTTTTTCCTGCCTTTGGGGTGTTGTATTAAATTCAAGATGTTTTTTTACTCCAGTAAGGTTTCCTTGAGGTCAGCAAGAAAGTGAAAGTTCTGAGCAAATGTCATGTTATGTGCTAAGCTATCATAACAATCACAACAGGTGTTAGATCTCATGGTAACATTTCTCACATCTGTCAATCACTCACAAACACACACAGAGTAATGACTGACGCCCAGGACACGTTTTATCAGACTGTTGTATTGCTCCTCAGCAGGAGGGCGTAGAGATTAACCAAATAACTTGTCAAATAACACTAGCATAATTTTAGACAAGAAATGTCTGCTTGTCCATGCATGGGCATGAAAAGTAATCCAAACATTAACACACATACTCACACACACACACACACACACACACATACTCAGACACCAAGCAAGCTAAAAGCATAGATGTGCTGGTACTCAGTAATAATGCAAGCACAGATTTTTTTTGTCTTTTTTTCTTTCTCAAAAAAGGGAAAAAACAGCTCCCTGCCAGTTCATCCTTTTTTATTAGCAATACCAAGCAGAGTAACAAAAGGCTTGAAAAAGCAAAGCCTGGAACCATGCAAAGGCTTCAAGGTAGCTGAACTTGTCACTTTACACTGTATAGGGGATTTCATGGCATGGTGGCGTGATAGGGAAGAAGACAGAGAGAACAACTGCAGTCATCAAGTAGCAGAGGGAAACAGCCTGTAGGACAGGATGCAGATCAGTGGCAATGAAACTGCATTTGATGCAAGAAGTTCTCCATAATAAGGACTGGAAAATCCAACAGAAATCTAGTGTATGTGTCATATCACCAATGTGCTATGAATCCTACAATTTATTATTATTATTATTATTATTTTTTCAATTATTATTATTATTATTATTATTATTATTATTAGGGATTAGGACAGTGCAGATTGACGGTATCAGAAATCCCCTGCTCACACTGAGCACTGCAAGCCGAGTTGCACAGCACACGCAGCGCTACAGCGCTCTCTTTCTTATTCCCATTTTTCTGTCTTTTGTGTACATCAAAGCATATGTTGTGATTCATTTCCTGTCTCCAAATCTATATTCTCATCGTTGCTTTCCTTTCTATGTCCTTATCTCCTGCACCTGTTTAAAGTTTACCTCTTAGTTTGTCTTTTTAAACCCTTGTGCGTCTTCTGTTCATCAGGAAATATTCGTTAAGTTTTCATGCCGGTCTGTCGATATCAAGAGTTTTTTGGATTGTTGCTTCAGCTTTCGCATTGTTCCTTTATTTTGCCTCTGTCCGTTTCTGGACATCCCCTTTGTAGTTCACATGACCCATGCCTGTTTTGATCACTTTGAAATAGCCTAGCATTGTCTACTTTGAAATTGCTAATAAACTGCTCACTATGTTCCTGGATGATGGTTCTAGCTTTTACTCTTTCAATTCATTTAACTTTTTTATATTTAAATTATTCTAAATAATATCAAGAATTTAAAGTGACTTTTTAAACCGAAAAACGACATGCAAATTAAAATGAACTTTAGCCCTATACAGATTAGATTAGTTTATCAGGGGACAGCTGTTTTTGAAACATCCAGTGAACAACAATGAGCACAGGAGCAGTGAGTTTCTAATGGATCATATTCTATATGAAGTCACATCTTTGATCACAACAGCATGATCCTTTCATAATAAGTCCAAGTGGTTGAAAAGGCACTAGTGTACAGGAGATGCTAGCTCTTGTTTCAAAAACAAAACTTCTAGTAACAATTTGAAAATGCAAAAGAACAACAATCTCACGAGAATATGTGAAAGCATTCATTTTTACATTTCATGAACCAGGAAGTGTTTAATATCTTGGTGAGTGTCACTTTGACACAGTACAAGACTAAGTATAAAACAATATTTTAAACTAATACAGTAACTGGGTAGTTTAACTCAGAAGTGAGATGTCTTATTTGTTTGTTACAGGAGTTTTTTGTTTCTGTGGTTTTTATTTCAAATTTTGTATAGAAATCTAAGATGGAAATAGAAAAAATGTCCAAGACCGTCAGCCATATTGGATTGCAAAGAGCAACACTTAATGTAGCCACAAAAAAAAAGCACACGCACACACTAATGCTGTATAAAACATTAGGGTTTTTTAATTTTGCAAGATTAAAGTGATTAAAAATAAAGAGCATAGAATCTGATGAGCTCGTATAGCATCAAGAACGGCAGATGCATAGCAACAACATGTCTACACTGTGACAATCTATAATCTATAATCATAACACACCATAAGCACAACAGATGCTTTATTTTATTTATTTATTTTTCTGTTCAATCTTCCAGCTCTTCGAATGGAAACGAGGACAGTTAGGATGCATCATCATATGTGTCCCCACCTCTGGTTCTGCTCCACATTCCCACTAGTGCATGTGTCCCTCTGTGACTCCCTAGGCTTGGCCAATGCCAGAGAGACACATTCTCGCCTCTGATGCCACGATGGGCACTGCCTGAAATGTCACCATCTGTCACCTTAGAGTGTGTGAAGACAAAATGTCCCCTCTTAGCAGCAGCTTAATGGAGCAGCTGTATGGGAGAAAAAAAAGGTCTCCATATCCCCTCAGCAAAGCTAGAATATTTATCAGGACGACTTGCTCTCCCTGGCCTGTTCTCTTCTGTGCTCACTCACAGTGTTCATTAGCAGCCCTGTTATACAACCCCTCCTTCCCGTCTTAGCCACAATAGGCGTCGCTTTAGAAGTAGTGTCTGACCCAACTCTCCGACAGTGACAAGCTTCTCAAAAAAATATAAAAAATCCAATTTATTTCAGCATGAGCCAGGACTCTGGGCTGTGTGCTCTGATGCTATCTGAGGCACATCTATAGATAGAAAGAAAACAAACTTACTGAGGTCTGGTTACTTTCGGGGCAATTTTTTTTTTTGCATGTTCATTCTGTCATGTGGATTTCTTGTCACCTTTATGAAACATGGTTCAGAGGAGAGCTGGGTACTTTATATAACCCCTACACTTTCCAAAAACTAAAGGTACTAAATAGTACCATTCATTTTCACCCTCAAGCATTCACCTTTTCTGCATTCAGGAATGATGCATGTTTGTAGTGTACTTGTAAATTACTCTAAAAGGTGATTACAGTCCAATTAAGCTGCTTAACTCTTTTTACCAGGGGCCAAAAATGGACCAAAAATGGATTTGTGCCTGTTTTGTTGTGTCCAATTCAGCATTGAATGTCTTTGTCATGTCACACTCCACAGTGGAAGTTAATGGCTCATATGAAAGTAGACACTCAGGGCTTGTACGGCTTCATAAGTATTTCTGTTTTTACCCAACCTTCTAGGGGCAATATATTTCTAAACAAATTTTACAAAATCCAAAATGGTTATTTTTATTTCACACAAATGTTTCTATCTTCAAAGTAAATGATATCAAACCCATTTCCGCTCTCTGAGATGCCCCAAGTGCTTGTTCAGAAGCATCTAAAATTTGAAGGTGTCAATTCTTCAAACCACTAAAATTTTGTGTACGGTTATCCAACAGAGGCGGAAAACGTCCCACACTGTAAGCCAACAGAGTCCTGACTCATTTTATATCTGAACTGCAGCTATAAATTCATTTGTTTATACTAATTGAAAATGCCTGATAAGTCAATTTTCAGAACTCTGGTGTACTGGAGAGCCAGTGAACTGGTAAAAAGGGATAAACTGTTTTTAACAGTTCACTTCTGTATATTTCCAAGGTTTATATAATAGCACTCATTCTAATATGGTTCTGTTTCCATAGTAACCACGTACAAAGAGACTTACACAGCATGGCCTACCTGAGATAATCATTCATTCATTCATTGTCTGCCGCTTATCCGATCTATTCTCGGGTCACGGGGAGCCTGTGCTTATCTCAGGCGTCATTGGGCATCAAGGCAGGATACACCCTGGACGGAGTGCCAACCCATCGCAGAGCACACACACACTCTCATTCACTCACACAATCACACACTGCAGACAATTTAGAGATGCCAATCAACCTACAATGCATGTTTTTGGACTGGGGGAGGAAACCGGAGTACCCGGAGGAAACCCCCGAGGCACGGTGAGAACATGCAAACTCCACACACACGGCGGAGGCGGAAATCGAATCCCCAACCCTGGAGGTGTGAGGCAAACGTGCTAACCACTAAGCCACCGTGCCCCCCCTGAGATAATCAGATTATGAGGTTTCAAAGTAGCTATAAATGGATAAATGTATGATAAAATTGTTGCAAAATTGTTGTCATATAAGAAGATTAAACAATTTTATTATTTTAACTATTGGCAAATAACAACAACAGCTTCATTTCATCACCCAAGCATTGATTAGTTTCTATAACATATAAGACTTTTTATTATATTTATTTGATTTCCTAATTTACACATGATGTTTCTTAATCAACAGCAGATATTGATTCATAAATACTATTTTTATTTATTATTATGAATGGACTTTTACCTAGTGACGAATATTTCTTTGAGAAATAATGTTTAAACTGTAGCTGCTAGCTATCAGGTCATGGGAAACTGAAGCAGATGCAGTTCCTGTTCAGTGTTTTTGTTACAGACGGGTAAATATTTTTATAATTAGATTATATTATAATATTACTATTTCTTTTTTTATTATTATTATTATTATTATTATTATTATTAACAACAGCAACAACAACAAAAAAATAATAATAATAAAAAAACAATAATAACAACAACAACAACAACAATAAAAGTTTTATTTAAGGATAAATTAAGCAAAGGTAAAAACTCAAGAGG
Organism: Hemibagrus guttatus; assembly: GCA_033459395.1. NCBI lineage: Eukaryota > Metazoa > Chordata > Actinopteri > Siluriformes > Bagridae > Hemibagrus > Hemibagrus guttatus. The sequence continues at coordinate 4,239,115 of JAUCMX010000028.1, forward strand.
AAAATAAATAAACAAATAAATAAATAAATAGATAGATAAATTAATGAATTAATAAACTGGAATTAGCAAAGTCAAAAACCAGAATAAGTATCACAGCAGTATAAGGTTTGGTAGTTTTACTTCACAAAGTGTCTGCAAGTGAGTGTCCTTTATCAAAAGTTTGGTAACTTTATATTACAATTTTAAAGAAAACCGAATATGCATTGCTGGAAAGTATGAATCAAACTAAAACGACACGAGCTTGTGCTTCTATAGAATAGGCCATATACGCTAATTCTTTTTTTTTTGCTACTCTATCATGCAGTACATGAGTGGGTGTGATGCACATCAGCGTAAGGCCCTCATCACTGGATTGACTCATCAAGTGTCCTCAGTGTATCCAGTGCATTATGTCCACCAGATTGTCTTGTCATGTGTCCTCCACGCTCTATCAAGTCATGTCGAATTTTCCTAGCCTTTCTAACGGTATTGCCAGGCTGCCATCAGAGAAGTCAAACATCATCAAGGCAAAGCGAAGGGATGCAAAGTGATAACAATGCTAATGTACTCGTGTCCTCTTGTTACGGTGAAAACAGCACACTTCATCCCTGCCTCACTCTGTGCCAAAGCAGACATGCAAATGGCAACCCGACATTCACGCACATTAATGTGCTAGGGGCTGGCAGCTTTAGATTAAAGCAAATGCTATTCTGAGTGAAGAGCGCTACAAACACATCCCCGACATGCAGGGGAACAGCGAGAGGGGCATGGTCATTTTAGGCTTTCTAAATGCTGCAATCTCATTTGCAACACTGAACGAATCTGTTAGACAGAGAAGCAAGCACACCCTGCAGGAAATGGCGGAAAAGTTTAGAAAGGAGATGTCATGGGGGACATAATCCTTAAGAACTAGGACTTAAAACACATATTCAAAATTATCCTGGAAAAGTAGGCGAGGCAGCCGGAGACATGCAGGCGTTTAATTTGGGATCGGGTAGCCTACTTCAGATTTGGTTACAAAATCACCTGGTACATACAAGCAACTCTTTATGTTCAGATCCCACAGATTTCCTTCGCTGCCATTAATACACTTTATTGTGCTTGCAAATTCCCCTTCGCTATTCTAAGAGTAATTGCAATACTTTTGCAATTATGCGTAATGTGCTGATAATTATTAGTTAAAGTGAAGCTCATCAGCTAAACGCTTTGAAGTCTAAGAGACTAAGTCAAAATGACCAGAAAATCCTGGAGAATCATCTGCTCAGACGGCACTGCTGTCTAATGAGTTTTCTTTTTTAGAATAGCTAAAAGTGGAAAGTAAGTGCAATAAACTGTAACACATTTCATTTGTTCATTGTCTTTATTCATTCAACTTTATCCTTTTATGGTTATGGTGGATCAGGAGCTGATCCCAGGAATACTGGGTGCAAGACAGGAATTCACCCAGGATGGCATACCAATCCATCACAGACTTACATTTTTGCCATTTGGCCACTTACATTTTTCTTTCATTTCATACAACTGAGCAATTGAGGGTTAAGGGCCTTGCTCAGGGGCCCAGCCATGGCAGCTTGGTGGACTTGGGATTTATACTCACAACCTTCTGATCAGTAGCCCAACACCTTAACCACTAAGCTATCACATCCCCAGAGAGGAAACCAGAGAATTTGGTAAAACAGGGACCCTGGAGACACCATGCTGCTGCATAAACATATAAGTGTATTACTTAACATTTAATATCACATTTCATTATTTATGTTAAAATTGGGATTTAGTTCATTACTCCCCTCTGACCACTTAAAGAGTGAATCCAAGGAGGTGTCAATTATGGCCAAACATATCAACCATCATCTATCACTTTGGACTGTGGGATCATTTGGACATTGGGATCACTGTACTCAAAATTGAGGTCCTGAAAAATCATCCTCAGGCTATAGATAAAGGGTTTTTCATCAGTTTCCTGAAGGTAAAAAGTATACGGCAAAGTCAAACAGATCTGATATTTAAAGACTGAACCATCTCCTTTAATGACGCTTAAAGTCAATCATATGATGACATTGACAATATCAAAGTCAAAACTAAAGGAATATAAGCAAGGTTGTAGGAGCGGAGCCTCAGAGCATTATTAGTGCTCATAGCATAGTGCTCAAACTTCTACATGTAGTCTCAGATGGAGGCAGATCCTTAACTGATGCCATAGGGTACTTTTTTGCATTTTTGTATTGTGCATAAAAAAATTCTCCTGCACCGAGCATTGCGATATCCTCCAGAGGAATGTAAATTGGACGCACAAAAAACCTGGTCAGGTACAACATGAGATGGTGGAGTTAAAAGCCACAGAGATATGAAGTAGCCAAAATGAGGCGAGGTTTTATTGAGGTCAGGAGTCATGCAAAAATAAGGATTGAGGCTTCGTCCTTGGCAGAGGAGATTTTTTCATCTGCACCGCCGTGTGGTTTGAAATCCTAAATATCAAAGATTTTTTTTCCACTCAAAGACATCCATAAAGCTAGATGTTGTTTTCATCAAGAAAACTGAACATGTAATGAGACGATGCAGCTGAAGCCAGAAACATATAAAGCACATATAGAAAAAAAAGCCCTTAGTGCACTCTATGTAGAAACAACATTCAATTGGCTTCAACAAACAATATGACATAATTGTGAAGCAACCAGGTGTCACACGGAGGCTTCATTCACATATACATGACAGCTGGCTAAACTCTGTGTCAGCACACGGTATGCAGCAAAGCCTGTGATTGGTCATTACAAACACAGCATGTCTAAACTGATTCATTCAAACATTACAGGGTATTAACCTCGGCATCTTTAACCCTCGATTTATTTAATGGTCTCACATTCCACCTTTGCACTTCTGTGTGTCTTTTTCTGTTCTCTTTAGGAATATGGAACAGAATAGCAGTAGATACTAAGTGGTGCAACAGAACAACATTTGAATTAGGGATCAAATATTTGAATACTTCAGCCATGAACGGCCAGGAATTTGTAGAGAGCAAAATTGTCCATGCTTTCTGTGTGGGAGAAATGGCATACTTTAAATCTCCTATCGATCAATGGGACATGAGACAATCTCAGTCCCGGTAGTAAGTGCTTGACTCATAGAGTGTTGACTTGTGAGCATGAACAGTTGTTCTGGACAAAGCACTCACTAGTTTTAACCTCCCACTGTCCTCGTTCAGGAGCTAGGCAGAGGCTGAAAACAATCAAATTGAGGGAGGGAAAAAAAAAAAAAAAAAAAAAAAAAGAGTTCTTCCTGTCCCTCATGAGCTATAATTTGCTTATGTGTTTCAAACAACTTACCATCGTTTATTTTCTGGAAATTGTTGTGATCTACTGTATGCAATAGTGCCATCTTCACTGCTGGAGAACTCCAACATGAACCCGCTGAAAAGTACACAAGCTTATAAGCCTGTGAAAGTGCTTTCTTCTTATCTTCCCACAACCAAACGTCATCTCCTTGAACGCTGGCAACAAAGCCTTGAAGCAGAAGAAAGGAGCTAGAAAGAAGCATGTATGCTAATCTTGCTGTGGATGCTACCATCTCAGCTCTCGAGGAGCAATTTCTCACCCAGAGTGAGGTAAGAGAGAAGTTTGGTGTAGTGACATACTTCTACAGTCTGTCACACCAGGAGTTGAACAAGCAGTTTGAAGCCCTTGGGAACACACTGAGCTATGGGGGACAATATGACATAGACAGAGGAGAGCTGGAAAGGGATTCCAAATTTTAGCTGATTAACAATACTATTCTTGGACTTTATCCCTTCAAATGTTTAGAAAAACACATGAGTTGATCTCGGAGTTGATGCTCTGATGTTCTTATGAGCATAAAGAGTAAAAAAGAAACTTTAAGGTGAATCACATTTAGATTTTTGACAGCGGTTTTAACTTTGATATGTCTGTAATTGCTCATTTCTATTTATTTATTCTGCCTATTGACTTTGGCTCAAAAAAGCCACCACCACATATTTTTCTTTCTTTATATATTATGGTTTTTCATATTTTTTGTTTCTTTTTATTTCTGTTTATTACCTCTGCCTCAGGGAAGTCCCCAATTGTTTGTATTTATTGAGTTTCTTCCCCTCTATGTGAAATAATAAAAATATCTTTGAGACTTTTGATTGTCTGCAGAATTAGTAAGTCAAGTCAATTTAGTTTTGACTGTATTATTGTGCTGGATTCAGAGATGATGAGTAGAGGTGGACTGAAAATGGTGTTTCAAGATAAAGTTTGCCCGAGGCTCCTGCATCATTTAACAACTCATTTGGACATAACGCAACCTAGTTATAACATGGTTTCTACAATATCACATGCAATCAAACCAAATCCAATCAAACCCTGTCTGATTATAGATATACATTACAACATTAAAAGAGGCCTTCAGGATAATTATATTTAATAATTTTATACAATTGCACTCTAAGCTCCAATCTGATTGGCCAGAAGGTATAAGTTCATTTTCAGCAGCTCTAACAGTATTACTGTAATTTAAACTGCTTGTTTATATTAAACTGCTTCTTCTAATACAGTATTGCTTCTATAGTAACAGGTGACACATGATCATCATAAATCTATGGATATTAAACAGATTAAAAATATGTGTTATGTGCTATTTAATAAGGAAAACCAGCGGATCATTTTATCATGATATGTGAAGTTGTTTATTAAATATTTTTGCAAGGAGTCTACAGTGTCAGTATGCTTTCTGGTAGAGTCTTCAGTATATTGACAAGATGTTATTTTTTGTTAGAGAGAGAGAGAGAGAGAGAGAGAGAGAGAGAGAGAGAGAGAGAGAGCGGAGAGAGAGAGAGAGAGAGAGAGAGAGAGAGAGAGAGAGAGAGAGAGAGAGAGAGAGAGAGAGAGAAAGAAAGAAAGAAAGAAAGAAAGAAAGAAAGAAAGAAAGAAAGAAAGAAAGAAAGAAAGAAAGAAGGCTTGTAAGGAAATGACTGCCTATAGCTGCTATAACTGAATTGATAACAGGAACTTGTTTTGCAGATGAGCCATAATATTAAACATACTATAAATTGTTTAAAACATTAAAAGAAATGTAATAGTTTGCCATGATGTAAGATGAATAAACACTCTGGGACATGCTGTTATTGGAAAATAATAAACTTTGTGGCGGTAATAGTAACTCCATTCCATTTCAGATCACCTCACATCACATTATCCCCCATCGTTCATTGTTTTCCTCTAACAGTACACCCATAATCATCTTGTTTTATTCCTTACATATCTCACTTGGCCAGTGTTTTAAAATGACTCCTATTACTAGGTGACATGCATAGTATTCTAGCTGTAATACACACCGCAAGCCTGATGAAGGGAGGTGATGCTCTGCACACTGCATGTCTCACCTCCTCTGCTTATTACACGGTCATAGCCAGAACCGCACAGGCCATAAAGCTAAAGCCATATTTCAGAGAGAGTCTGCTGGGAATGAGAGGCTGTACCACAAACCTTGCATAACTATCCCTCTTTTCTTCCCTCCCTCCCTTTCCAAGTCACACTCCCTCGATCTTATGTACCATGCATTACTCTGAATGATGCAGGAAGAAAAAAAAAAGAACAGAGATGGAGGTGATGGTGTTGAGGAACTGAAAGAGAGAAAGAGTGCTAAATTAAACCTCTGTGTAGTGACGGGGGAATGAACCTCATTTGGAAAGAAACAAGGGAGAAAAAAAGGAGCACAGGCCAATGCAGGCACACATCCACACTCCAGCTGTAAGAATGGAGAGCATGAAGCTGAATCTCAGTTACAAAGCCTTCGAATGAAACTTAATTTAGAGATCTGCAGGACCGTGTATGCTGCCCTCTCGCTGTCATTAACACAAACAGCTATAAGGTGTTTCCAGAGGGAGAGAAAGACTATAACACACACTCTCCATAATCACCCTCCTCTTAATTCTCTCTCACACACTGCATTACCCAAATAATGCCACAGTGAAAGCAACGTTACCAAAAAGAAATAGAAAGCCTCCTAACATTAGTGCTAAATTAAACCTCTGAAATAAAGTAGCACCTAGAGAATACAGCTCATTTGAAAAGAAAGAGAACCAAAAGAAGGTTGAGAAAAGAAGGTAGGAAAAGAGGAAAAGGTGAGATTAAATAAAAGTCAGGGAGACAATTCTCACGCACACACACACACATATATACATATATATATATATGATGACTATGGTAAAAATCTATTTGCAATCTGCAATCTATTTACAAAAAGGTTGAAAGAGAGCTCTAACAAAGCCGGATTGTAGTTACGGGACCCTTGTGCTTGGTCACAGCTGGCAAACGTGGAGCTGCTGTAGATTTCCCATGGTAAAGACTTTTTTTTTTTTCATGCTATTCTGAGCCATGGTGGAAATAAAACACTTTAATTCTCATGTTCTCTTCATGAGGGGAAGCAATGGCATGAATCTTTGCTATTCTAGCAACACATCTAACGTTTATTTTAGAATGTCTAAGGTATATTTGCAATATAAGCAATGCAAATATTATTCTATAAATGGACGTGCAAAAAATTCCTTTCTGTATTTGATGACACTCAGATTCTGTGTGTATGTGTGAGAGAATGTGTGTGGGTCACTATGATGAATGTATTATATCTTAACATATTACACTCAGATCAAAATGACATTCAGTTCATATTCAGAAACTCAATATTGTCAGAGGTGTTAGCCATCTTTAGTTAGCTTTACTTAATCTTCACTGAGTCATCTAATAAACCATTATTAACCAAAATCAATGTGTGATTGATTATAAACATTCAATTAACATTCATAAACAATCAATTTGAGTACAGAATCTCAAGCTGGATATTGACCTTTTAACTAGAATGGGTTATAAATAAATTTTTGAAGATTTAATTGGATTTATAATACTGTTATCAGCTCTGCTTCCACCAAACTTGTTGAACAGGAAGACATTTTAGACTGTTCATCCCCCACATAACTGTTTTCTGCATGAACAGCCATGTTCTGGTCTTTCAGAGCAATATATTTGGGTTAAGTTCTGGACTCTGGTCACTTTTGTGTCATCCACCTTCTACTAAACTTAAGGTGACCAACCAGGACCTAACATTCTACTTAAAACATTTTGATTCCCTTCAACTGTTGCAAGTAATCCAGGCAGTGAAGCAGCAAAGAACTATCATGCACCGCCACTGTGCTTCACAGTTAGGAAGAAGCATTCATGACCTTCTGCAAGCTTAAGACATGCAGTAAAGTTTAAATAAATTAGCAATTTCTCAGGATTTCTGTGAGAGTACAGTGTTACAATCATGATGAAGGCCTGAGTCACATGGACACGTCTTTCTTAAAAAGGGCAGGCTCTGAGCAATCAGACTTTAATTTCCATTTTATAGGGGCAGGGCACCAACTCTACAACCCACACCTCCAATTTCACCTCACTAATTATCACTAACACTGATGTCTGACTCCTGAAGTTATTATCCCAAAGGTTTGTAGACTTTTTTTTTTTTAAACGCAGGCTGTGTTTAATGTTTAAAATGTGCAGAAAGAGTGACATCCCAAGCTATTTTCTCTTTTTTTATCTAGCCCATGCGCATCCTGTGAGGTTAGATTCTTGTGATCTAACCTCTGCCTGGAGTTATGTCAAGTACTGGATTACCCAAAATGAAACCCCAAGTTTATGGACTTGTGTGCTTCCTCTTCACTCAAACTTGTTCGTCCTTCACTCACTTGAGAAGTTTTCTTGCAGCCGTACAAAACAAAATTTGTTTTTTTATTCTGATGTGTGCACATTTTTGTCAAATGCATCACTCTTTCATATTAGTTTAATGGCAGCACATTTGATATTCATGTATTCCTGCCATCAGATTCAGACATGGATTTTTTTCCTGCCCTACCACATTGTTTGTTGCAAGGCAACCCACACCTCCTTTCTTACAATACCCTGTTATGCAATGTAAGATTGAAGCCAATTTCAGCAGAACTCAAATGTGGAATAGATTTCTTTGAAAGTTTTGACTGTGAATGTGTAAAGCGGTATTGAGTAGGATGTGTTCGGGGGGGGGGGGGGGGGGGGGGTCGTGTGGTAGAGGGTGTTGGCTAAGAACATGATCTACATGCATGATGTGCAAAGGCTGCTGGTTGCTGCCAAGGTCTGTCTTCAGTATGGCTGGATTGATGTGGCGGCATTGAGGGGGAAAAAAAAAACTCTCTTAAAGAATATGCATTTTTTTTGTTATTGTGTTCCATTATAATATTCAGGTTCTATTAAACACACACTTAAAATGTTCATGAAAAGCAGTGAAAGAAACCATCAATATTCTACCCTCCATCTCTCTTTCTCTCGCTTACCCTAAAAGCCCTTTATTAACTGACAGGAACAAGAGATGATGTTGAAGTATGACAAAAAATTTACACCCACAGGACACCCTGTGAGCTCCAGGGGTCACATGAAGGTCAAATCCAACTGATGCTGATCAATCACACACTCCCAGAGAGACACCTGGGCTGCTATCGCAGTTCGAGCCAAATGTGAAAGTCCACTTTGGTGCTAGACAATTCTAATTGGAGTCCATAAAATGAGTGACCATCCTCATTGCAAGTCCGTCTACATTCCCTATTTATTGCACAGTACTCACCAACTGTTCAGCATTTAGTGAGTAAACAAAATAGCAAAGAGTTGCAATAAAATCTGAAGGGCAACACAATGGTAAATCTTCAGTAAATATGCTAGTTAGGGTCGCTGTGCAGCGATTTGGAGGCAACCCCGGGAATACCGGATGTGAGACGGAAACTCAACCTGGATGGATGGAACGCAGGGACATTGCAGGGCAGACAACAACAAGCATTAAGAAAACATTATTTCGGCCAATTCCATTTCAGTTTGGTAGATACATTATGAGAATTGAGGTCTGAAATGATCACAAATGTGCATGAATCAAAATTAGATTAGTGTAAATGTCAAACAGGTAGATTAAATATGCAGGCCAAATTAAATTCAAATGATACCCAAAAGCAAGCATCATCTCAAACAAGGAATGATAAAGTAATTAATACTTTCTAATGTTCTCACTGTATCTTCTACATTTCCCAGTTTTTTTCTTCACTGGCAATTCATGATCTCATTTAAATATATACCGGATATCTTCTCTCCATTTCTGGCAGCTCTGAGATGGCTTTCTTGATGTGGACATTGGTAAAATTTTCATATCACCATGTGTCCTCCGTATTGACGCAACCATGATACAAGTAGCTGAATAAACATAGAAATGTGTCACCAATTTGCAAATATCTCTTCCAGAGATAGTGATCTTGGTCTTTTGGACAATCAGAATCCATGTTCCTGTATTGCAGTGCAAGTTCATACATGAAATTATGTATGACGGAAGAAAGTATACCCAAAGAAAGTAAAGATATCACAGTGGTACAGTGCTGCAACACAGAGTTTAGCCACCTGTTGGATCTTCTCATGTTTCTGCCATTTTCTTGTGGGTTCCCTCCAGTTCCTCAGTTTTATTCTCTTTTCCCAGAAAAACATGCAAATGGTCAGATTGGCTAAGGACCAAAATTCATCCATAAGGGTAAGTGTGTGTGTGTATGCACGTTTGTGTGGTTCCTTGTGATGGCTGGCATCCCATACAGGGTGTATTTATTCCTCATATCCAGTGTTCTGGCAATAGGCTCCAGATCCATACGAATCAATTAATTAATGAAAATGTCATGCCTACAGGCAGATGTATATAATATTTCTGAAGTTCAACTGTACAATTCAGCTTTTTGTTTTTTGCTGACAGAAGTTGACGCCAATGTGGTTTTCTGCTATAGGTCAGCTGCCTCAAGTTTTACCATGCTGTACATTGCAGATGCTTTTATGCTTCCCACAGTAAGACAGATTATCTGTCTTCTGTGTTGACCTCTCACATGAACAAGACACTTTCTATCTGCAGAACTACTGCTCACTGCATGTTTTTCCTTTATTACACGATTTTGAAGACTCTTGTGGTGCAAATTCCAGGAGATTCGAGAAATATCAATATTAAACCAGCCTGACTGGAACCAATAACAATCATGCCATGATTAAAATTACTGAGCTCAATTAAATTTGACTAGAATGGACACTGTCACAAAGCAGCTTTACATAAATATATCAATTCAGGTAATAAATTGTGGATTTTAAATGTATCCCTAATGAGCAAGCCAGAGGCAACTTTGGCAAGGAAAAACTCTATAAAATGATATAAGGAAGAAATCTTGAGAGGAACCAGACTCAAAAGGGAACCCTCATCTCATCCTCATGACACCAGAAAATAATTTTTATCACATTTTTCCCAAAGGTGGCCCACACCTGTCTGATTTTATGCACTACACTGCTGCCACATAATTGGCTGATTAAATAAATTCCACGTACACATAGGTGTACTGGTGTTCCTAATAAAGTGCTCAGTGAGCATGTATGAATACATGGAACAAGGTGAAATAAAATTGGCAGACATGGAGATTTGAATAAAACCATATTATTATTCTTGAGAGATGAATAAGAGTCAGTATATAAATACATACCTAATAAAAATGCCTCATGCATTGTAAACATCTTTTCTCTACTGCTCCATTGAAACCTTTTGACTCTTATTAATGAAGAATAATGCAGTCTTGTTTGTGAAATAGAGCAGCCATGTAGGATTATTTTTATGTCTCTATTATGCAGTTTAATGGATTCTATCACTGTAACAGTAGGCACGTTTAGTCAGACAGGCTGATAAATGTGAGGAGAACCACAGCAGAACATGTTCATTTGTGAAACACACTTGTGACAGTTTTCTTTCTTTCTTACACACACACATACATTCACACTCACACACACACACACACACACACGCAGGCTTTCCATTACCAAAGGTGAGCCAATGTCACCAAATCCCAACTTGGAACTTACATCAAATGAGACCAGCTTCTATTCTCAAGCCTGCCAGCAAACCAGGAGACCCGGTGATCCATCAAATGAGAGAAAACAACGTGCAGAGGAGAGTCCTGGCCAGAGAGGGAGGATTAAAAGATTGGGGGGAGGATGGGGGGCAAGCCTCGTGGCCATGCCTTTATCGCTCAGTGCAGAAAGGCTGCTCCATGCTGTGCTTACCACTGACCTGAGGATGAATTTACGGCAGCGCTTCGATCCATAAGTGTGGCCAGATCGGTCTGCTAGATAATGTGAGGGTCTCTTTCTCAACTGCTGTGCTGTCAGGATTTGTCAATATGGCTCCGTCCCAATTTCATTCACCCTCATAGAGAACACTTCTTAGTTTGACAGCACAGCAGTGATACCATAGACAGTGGCACTAAATTAACCAAACCCCAACTATACTGATATGAATTGTCCATTTTATTATAATCATCTAACCTTTTGCCACGGTTTATAATACATTCTATTCGTAAAGAACTCGCTGTTTACCCAAACGTGTATAATTATGTAGAATTTATTAATTTATTACACAATATTTATTGTAAGATCAATTATTGTACCACTAATTTTTCAGTTAGTGCTATATTTTTGTCGCCTCTTATTGCTTCATTAAGAATTGGTAGCTCAATGGTTAAGGTGTTTGAATACTGATTGTGTTTTCAGTAAAACCTGAATATTATGATGAAACATAATAACAAAAGAAAAAGATGAGACAGCAAGAGAGTGGTTGTGAATTCGAATCTCACTTTTCCACTGTTGGGCCCTTGAGCGAGGCCCTTAACCCTCAATTGCTCAGCTGTATTTAAAAAGTATATATATATATATATATATATATATATATATATATATATATATATATATATATATATATATATATTTATTTATATATTTTTTTATATAAAAAAAAATAAATAAAATATATATATATATATATATATATATATATATATATATATATATATATATATATATATATATTTATTTATATATTTTTTTATATAAAAAACTAAATAAAATATATATATATATATATATATATATATATATATATATATATATATATATACATACATACATATATATATATATATATATATATATATATATGTATGTATATATACACACACATATATAAGAATCTACCAGTTGTATGAAACTCACATTACTATCATGGTTCTGATGATGTTTAATTAAAAACAGTTTTCAATGATCTCAAACATAAAGGATAACAAAGAAAAGAAAGAGCAAGAGAAAAGAGCCAGAGCCTCTTTTCTCACTCATTATTTCCCAGTGACATTCAATGGCATAATAATGAGAAATCCAGTGAAAAAGGAATAGAGGCAGCTCCTGTTACACTCCAAAATTCAATGCACTTGCGCTTAGTTACACCACAGACTCGGCTCGGCTAGTTAGCGATTTACGGCAAGTATGATGGACTTGACATTGTTATAACCACGAAAGTTGAAGCTCTGGAAGCTGTTCTGTTTGACAAGGGCATTGACATTGCGAGCAGTGTTACAAACTGTTGAAAGAAGTTTAAACCAAAAGGTCAGCTCAGGATTTCTGCATAAAACAAATGTCAAGATCGTTCGCTGATTAAAAATACTAATATGCAAGTCATCCAGAGTGGATATTTCCATGAATGCTGACTTTGCTGGAATAAATAAGGGAACAGGTGTTTTTATGCTGACTCATTGGTGGTCTTGGAATACCACCACCCTGCACGTGTTACTGTTTTTTCTCTCCTCTAATTAAAAAGCTTGTTAATTAGCTGATGAATTGAATCAGGTGAGCTGGGAACAGGGAGTCAGAAACTCTGGTCTCCAGCAACAATAACAATATAGCAATTAATTAGATAGCATTCACTGGGGGAAAAAAAGCAAAAAACATTTATTTCTTTACCATTCTAACAGACCATTGGCATTGCTAAGTTAATATTAGCTTGTGCAGGCATTTGTGAGCATTTGCATCTGATAACACCAGAAGTAGCTACAATCCCTGAACGTAAAAATGACAAGTTGGAAATAAAATATGACAGTTTTGTCTTCCTCGAGTCTAATGGAGATGCTGCCAGCAGGCCTTGCCTAGCAGTGAGGCACTACCAGCAGAGACACACTTCAGATGCAAGAAAAACAAAAGCAGCAGCAAAAGAGCAACAGACAGCCCTAGATGGGCTGATCCACAGCGTCACTGCACTTCCTGCAGGCACATAAACAGCATGCTAATTAACCATACACTTAATACCACCAGGGGCTGTTTGTGGCTATTAAACATGTTAATTAAGATAGACATGACCTTATGGCATCCTATGTGTGCTTCTTTTGGCTTTTCTACATACCATATTCTTACACGAATTACTGAACGGATCAAATCATTCTTCTCAGCTCCTATTGTGATGTTAAAAGGCAGATTGCAGCCTCTTCACAGTCAGCAGGAAAAATGGCAGCTTTTCTCATGACATGAGCATGCGAAGAATGTGAACGTAACTACAGTGCACGTATTAAGTGCTTTAAATCACACAATCGATTAAGGTTATGTGGAATCATAGATGGGTGAAGAGGTTAAGAAGAAAAAGAGATAGGATTGAGGCAAAGAGAGAATGTAAAGAAATGAAACAGAAAGTAAGAGCGAGAAGACTGGCAGAGAGAGAGAGAGAGAGAGAGAGAGAGCATCACGAAGAGAAAAGTGTCTATGTTTGTTGCCGTGTTGCCTGGATGCCAAATGTTCCCGAATCAGCAAAACTGAATGAAAAAGTAAGAGTTGAGCAGAGATTGTCAGCAGTCCAGATCTGAAAATGTCACTGCCTATTTCCTCTGGCCTCCACTCAGCTAGTTCATATCTCTGTCATTTTCTCTCCCTCTCTCCCATTTTCTGTCCCTATATATTAAGGAACAAAATAACACTACTTAGCTCTATTTGCACTTCTTTAAGTATTCAAATATATTTGTCTGTGGGGAATGGTGGCTTAGGGGTTAGCACATTTGCCTCTAGGGATGGGGGTTTAATTCCTGCCTTTTCCCTCCACGTGTGGCATTTTCCCCATGCTTCATGATTTCCTCTGGGTACACTGATTTCCTCCTCCAGTCTAAAGACATAAATTGTAGGCTGACTGGCAACTCTAAATAGTGTGTGTGTGTGTGTGTGTGTGTGTGTGTGTGATTATGCCCTGCAATTGGCTGTTGTTGCATCCAAGGTGTCCCCTGCCATGTACCCTGAGTCCCCTAGGATATACTCCAGGTTCCCCTGTGTAGGATAAGCAGTACAGGAAATAGCTAGATATTGTTATCTGTATATTTATTCATATTCCAGGGCTGCTGAAAATAAGTGATATGCCACATACAGAATATAAGAACAAATAGTAATTTGTAGAATATAACTTTCTTCAACTCTTAAACTTTTACAGATCCCTGAGCTCAGCTACATAACATGATTTTATAACTGGTCTCAGCCAAAGTCCCCATGAAACTCTGGCAAAATGTGTTTCAGTAAGCTAGGAAACCATCTTATAAAACAATGTCACAAATCAGAAAACTGTGGTTTATAGTTGACAGATTTACTTGTTACATTACAGAAAGATAAAAAAAAATCTGAGGGACTCACTATCAGAATCTACTATGAAGGTGAGATGCAGTGCTGCTGCTAATCTATATGCAGTCCTTCAAGCAATATTTCATTGTAATATGCGTATGAAAAATGATGAAAACCATGTGCAATGAACTTAGCCCTTTCTAGGAGTTCACTGGCGCTCCTTTCCTCTGGCGGAATTGAAATTTTCAATCATTCCATTTTCATGACATTTTCAATTAGTATATAAACAAAAGAAATAATTTTATCACAAGTACATTAAAAGATTAGCCAGGACACTGTTGGGTTTCTGTGTATAGAGTATCGTGACTTTGTGTTTAGCTGCTGCTGAGCAGGACGATGAGAAAAGGGAGGGGTGTGAGCCCCCTGCTGAACAAACAATTCACACTTCTCCAATATAACAATGGTACAGAGATAAAACGGACAGCATGACTAAAGCTTTGTTTGACAGTAAAACACCGTGCACAACTGCCATAATACAATAGCAACATTTAACTGTAGTAGACCAAGTAGATAAAAATACTTATGAAAACTGCAAATTCTTAATGCAATATGAGTCTACTTTTAATACGAGCCATTAACCACTGCTGTGGAGTGTGAAACGGGCGGAAATTTTTTTTGCCTTAATTTTTTTTCTCATTTGTTTGTTTTGTATTTTTCCGTAGACTCCAGCAGATATATGCAGCCTTGTGAACAGCACATGGTTTGTGTGGGCAACATGGAGAGGTGACTCTATAAATATAAAAAAAAAAAACATATTTTTTCTGAATTTCACACCAATTTATATGGAAACATGCTGGATATATGGTGTTTTTTCAGACCTCGGTAAGGTCAGTATATAGGTCAGACCACTAGAACGAGCCAGTAGCACATCTGTTCCTTTTGTTTTTAATCAAATGTTTTTTTGTTAATTATTTGGTGGCAAACAATGTTTTTAATGCAGTTTTACAGATAAAATATTTACAGATTTTATACTGCTTTTTCCTTTGTAAGACTGTGTAATCTATGACCACAACAAGGTGACCTCTGACTTTTGCACTATATGGTATTGGTCAGTCCCTCACCATTTGGAGGAAACACCCCCTTAAGGCTACTCCTGTGCTTCATCAGCTCAGTAGGTTATTAGATGACCCTTTAGAGGCCAGAGGAATCAAGTCAACATATTTGCAGACTTTAGGAGCAGAACTTGCCCAGAAGGCATTATGGACTGATAGAATTTCAAGACAGCGAAAAAAAACGCAGATGGAGCCGTTTTCATATATAAGCAGGAGTTCAGCACTAAAAAATTTATGATTTCATAAACATATATATAAATTGGGTTTTATGCATGCAACTGTTCCATCTATTTATTATACCTCATTAGTTTCTAGCTACCTAGTTAACATATAACATACTTGCTATTTAGACTTATAATTGAAAATAAGCTGACCATACACAGATATCGGGGGCAAGTTTGTTGTTGTCTCTTATATTTTTATTATTATTATTATTTTTTTTTTTTTTTGCATTACTTTCCTCCCCCTTTTGTGAAGTGATATGCAAATCCTTATCACATGAAAAGAGGTTACAAATCATCGTACAAATTAAAAAATGTACACCTTTTTGACCTTGGAATGAAAATAAAAACACTACTGCTCAGAAACACACAAACACACACCCACACAAACTTATTACATTGACTTAGAGATATAGAGACAGTGTGTGTGTGTGTGTGTGTGTGTGTGTGTGTGTGAGTGAGTGAGAGAAAGAGAGAGAAGCTCTATGAAGTGAACTCGAACAGTGTAAGTGTTTTTATTGCAAACGGAAAACAGATCAAAGTGTGGATCAACTTACACTCAGGCTGTTTTCGATGCTATTGACTCCATCGTTGAACTACCTGTTCAGTCACCCACACTCGCATATAAATGGAGCCTAATGGCTCATTTGTGGTCAAAATGAACAAATTCTAAAACACATGACACAGTACACAGTACATCCGGGTTTTGTATTCATTCCACTCTGTCATTGTATCATCATGCCTCCCACTACAATGATGATTCCTACTACTTTTATCACAAATATGTGAACATGTTTTCTTTTATAAATCATGGATTTATTGTCCCTCTTGTGTCAGTAGAGTAAACAGCAGCAGTAGAAGGTACACTAGGCTATTAAATCAATTTCATCATGAAAATGGAGCGTATGTTCCTCTTATTCCTATGAGAGAAACTGACAATGAGAAGCACCATCAGTACTTTCATATATCAGCCAGTTATATCGTCGGACTCATTGCCTCATTTCATATAAAATAAATAAAATAAATAAATAAATAAATAAATAGACACAGAGTGAACCCGACAGCTTGCTATTTGGTACTGCACCACATGGAAGGTGTAGAGTAAATTTAGCAGGACGTGTACGAGCGACACTTTAAATGACAGGCAACCATCCTGCGTACACATATGCATAGTCGAAAGGAGGCTTAATCTAGGTTTAAATTTGCATAGGGCAGCCTGGAAAGATTGAACTCTAATGCAAACTTTCAGAATTGATTACTGTTCCAGTACACATGTCTCCTTGTACTGATTGAATGGTTAAATGATTCATTCATTCATTCTTTCTTTCTTTCCTGAGGCTGGTTCTACACATACACCAGAGTTTTTCTCCTAAGCAGCTTAATGTCAGCTTCCAAGAATGTCAGGAGGACTCTGCCAATTATTGCGTAAGGTGTCTTACCTTAAAAATAGCAAGTGCTTTATAACAGAATGTCAGACTGAATAACTTAAATAACCTTTAATGCCTATGTTTTTAAGTCATGATTCAAGTTAAAGTTCACAAGTAATTAATGTGTATCTGATTATTTTTAAGTCACTGTGGCAGTGCCACTAAGAACACCAATGTTTGTAAAAGTTTTATTGGTCTATATTTGTTTTTATTAAGGTCTATTAAACATGTAATTAAAATTTGAAAATCTAAAGATCCATTGGCCTCAATACCTTGCAATCTTCCCCTTACTGAACCATTACTTTGTACTCGGATTCAGAGCCATCAACCTCTCACAACCAAGAGAGGTTGTTTTTTTCTCTCTAGCTTTTAAAATGTGCAACCAGAATGGCAGTGATTATCAGCACCCTTTAGAAGCCTATCATTTGAAGCATATGTGCCTTTTTTTCTTTTTCCTCAAAAGACCTTGATTAGTCATTAAGGGTGTTTTAGTATCTTTATCAACAGCATATTTCCTTCAAGGCAAGATGGCTGAAGCTTCACTAAGCCCCTTTTTTGAAGTATCCCGGCTCGACAGCCGAGTCTCTTTTCATACAGTTGTTCTGTATGAATCAGGATCACACAGTCAACAAGGCACAAAGGGATCCATATAGGGTCAAAGGTCATGAAAAGACTGGGTTCCCTTGCTCCCTCCTGGATGAGTCATCCACAAGCAGTAATTGACTTCCCTAAACAATTGTCTTCCTGTCAAACAAATGGCTAGTCCATTGTTTCCCCAGAGAATTTCTCTGTTCCATAATCGATGGTGCTCATGCTGCAAAAACCCATCAGCTCATTGTCTTTCTGTCCCTGCTGCTCAAACAAAATGTAAATGAAACTGCCATTCAAGTCAGAAAAAGATGCCATGCCCTGACATTTGACCCTGTTTGTTTGAGAGTTTGGGTGTCTGGGAACTGATTCACCATTGCTGCTTGTGATTTTTTTTTTACTTTTCACATTACTTGTTATAGACATCTACCTGTTTGATTTTGTATAACATCTTTCTCAAAGAGCCAACTTAGCTATTACAAATGGCATAAACAGTTTAAGTTGATCTGTAACTCTTTATCTAAACCACAGGTTCCCAACCCTGGTCCTGTAACACCTATGTTGTAAACTATACTAAACCAAGAGCTTCTACATAAGCATCACCCTATAGTTATTTTTATTAAGACCATTTTTAATCAAATAAACCTATTTCTTGAAATCAATGGCCTTTCCATGAAATAGTATAAAATACTGGGCTAACACCAACTAATTAGGCTATTCCACCTAATATATATTAAAACTGAACTTTTTTTGTTTCATATGTTCGTGCATCATCAATATGGCTTTCTCTTATTTTTGAATGAAATAAATCCCATAAATCCCCTTAGTGGATCGAGACCTTGCCATGATAAGAGGGCTCAGGGCTCTGTCCCTATAATAGCTTAATGCTCCCAGTAGGGCTGCCCTTGGAGAACATATCTGAGCACAGAGGGCAAACCCAGAGGAATCCTAAAGACTCCTATGAAAAATATAATAAAGACTAAGAGTACCACCAACAGATTAGGGTCACTAGAGACAGGCCTGGGGGTACAGACAACCACCTGATGACTGGGCCCTCCATGTAATCCATCCAGATAAAGAATAAAATGGCAAAGAGGGCCTTACATACATACATACACAATATGGGCCTGGTATCAAACCTCTGAAATGGGGTGGTCCTTTTTTTTTCCCCCAAGTACCTACTATGTGGTCTCAAGTCAGACTTGAGGCCATGTTTTGAATACTTAAAAAACAGAGGGACAGAACTCTTTCAGCAATTCTTGGAGAACCTTGAGGTTTGCTTGGGAGTGTCTGGAAGAAACGTCAGGGAGAGACAAACACAATCTCCCTTGTACAGACTGATCTTAGGAACACTGAGTCAGAATGGACCATGTTCATCTTGACCAGAAGGTTGTCTATGCCTGTCATTGCAACATCCCTAAAACAAGTCTGATAGACATCAGTGGTGGGGAAAGCCAACAAATCAAAGAAGGAGCCAGGGTTCCTGCTCAGGTGAGTAGTACAGGAGAGCCAGAAGGGCTACAGCTATAGTCATTCCAGAACCAAAAGCTCATTTATGGAAGCCTCAGGATAGGGATACCATGCACAAACTCTACAAAGAGCAAGCAATGACCTCTATTAGTGATAATATTGAGTGACGGAAGGGGCAGTATGAGGAACTCCTTAACCCAATGAACTTCCCCTTCTGGAGACAGTGCCAAATATCTCTGTTGTTTTGGAGTACTCTGGGGACTTGGGTACTCCATTAGCTAGATACCTTCATAGTGGCAAGTCTAAAAGGATGGATGATATTCACCTGTATGCCTGCTGAAGGCACAGGGCAACTCTGTGGTTGTGTATGTAATATGCCTCTTTAACAATGAATGGATATCTGGGGCAAGACTCTGGACTGGCAAACTGGGATGGTGATTACTATTTTTAAAGAAGAGGGCCAAAGGGTCTCATCCAATTACAGGGGAATTACATTTCTAAGCCATCCAAGAAGTGTATGGCAGAGTTCCTGAAATGAGGCTCCTATAACCATAACACAGGAACAACAACAACAACTCTTTCTAGCCCAGCTTTTGAGGGGTCATGTATATGCTAGTCTAATCTACAGGTATTTTTTTGGAGTTGGAAAAGGCTCAGGATTCTGAGGTTTGACTTCTTACCTGAGGCCATAAATAGAGCCAATAATACATGCACCATCATTCTATAATTGATTGTATAATTGATTGATTTATTGTGCTGTGGACAAAGATGTTGATATCCAAAAATCACTCAAGAGTAGCTTGTTTCATAGATACTGTCCCTTTTCAACACACTTTATTCCTCATTTCTCCTTGCAGATCTCAGAAAAAAAAGCAGACTGAAATCATCCGTGTTAATTAATCTTGGGAAATACAGTGTGCAATGAATCTGATCCAATTAGATGCAGGCTGGAGCACATGTGGCATGGCTCATCTTTCGTCAGAAAACAACAGTGGCTCTGATTGAAATGGCAACACTACAAATGTGTGGCCTACCCCCTATGGAGACCATTTGACACTTCCGGCTAACAGAGAAATTATTCATTCCATTGCAGGTTAAAGGTAGCTGGAGGGAGGAAGGATCATGCTGTGAATGATAAAACCCCAAACCATGGAGTGCCATGATGCATGTACACAAAAATGTAAGCAGTAAGCTATTATTTACACAATACAAGGTTCTAAAGAACTATACTGTTTAATATAGGTAAGAAAATGTAATAAAAATGCTAAGCCAAGGACAAAGGGCAAAAATTGATATGTTGTGTAGAAAAGTAATAGCTTATGTACTGATAATGTATTATGCAAAAAGATCAAGGAAATTGAATGCATTGGTTTTCAGTCTTTGCTAACAATTTAAGCTTCAATCATAAGACATAACAATGCCATAAACATGACATGGCAAATGTTGTAATGAGTCATGTCAGTTTATGTCCAGTGATAAAGACAGCCACATGTTACACTTACCAGTATTTGTCATGATAGCTGCCATAATGTTTGATGCCTTAACACAGTGTATCACATGCTGATTTATACAGTGTGTAGTAGTAAGTTTATGTTTAATGATGTAATCTGTTATAACAGTTCAGCACAGTGTATATGATGTGCAATCGTGTATGATACAGAGGCCAAGCACAATTTTACCATTTCTCCTGTGTGAATTAATCTTAATGCTCCGCATGAAAAATATACAATTTTCCTGCATACTAATATCTTCCAGATATTTTCAGATATAGGATTGTCTTTACTGTGGAACCAGTGAAGGGTGGGAGGTCACTGTGTCGTTCCTTTAGGTATGCGCATACAATTAGATTCAGATCACTGGCATGCCTTTTTTTATTAATTCAATGAAGATCAATACTAATGTTATAGTCTTGCAAGCCAAACTTCCAGCTATCAATATAGATTCTGGTTGGTTTCATCACTCAGCTGACAAGATTCATAGACTTATAGTTGTGGCCTGCTATGTGTACAATATAAATGAGGCTTGAACCTAACTTTAAGCTTAACCTCAGTGGCCAAATTAAAACAATTTAGCGCTTTTATTTATTTATTTTCAAGGATTAGGAAGTGGAGGGGGGTATTTTTGTTTTAATAAAAAAAATAATAATAAATTTTGCTAATGGGGACCAACAAAATGTCCCCTCAAGCTCAAAACATACAAATATTTGTAATCTCATGGGTCCTCACCAAGACATATAAAATGCAGACACCCACACACACAACCTCAAATATTCAGTTTAATGTACAACTGAATTTAGTATATCAGGATGTTCCTCCTTCCACTTTCTTTCAGACACCTTCATGTAGCTTTCATGTAGCCAGCTCAGGGTCTGTTGTCATCACACAACGATCACGCACGTTCCTTTAGGCAGACATGCATGGTTTGATTCAACTCTGTGAGCTGTGGAGTCTCAAGGAGTCTGCAACACCAGCCAAATGATCCAGGAACAGAAATGAATTTAAAACCATAGACATTTTCATTTACATGTACCCAAAAATGTGTGTACATGATGCAGCCAGCATTCATGTGCCAGGCAAAGAGACTAAATGAAATGCTTAAAAAAAGAGACACCAACATAATGTGATCACAAGGGACTTTTTGAAATTCACTTTAGAGCCCCTCTTTTTGCATCATGCTTCAACACGCTGTCATGTTAATCAAAGTGGGCTTTACCTCAAGCACTGTCAACAACCGAAGAAGTATGAGTGATGCATGCCTAAGTGAATATTCGTGTAGTGAGAAACACTACAAAATTGAATAATCCTATACTATAAACAGTACATGAGGGATATTTCTGCACATGCTTTAGGAGCGGTTAAAATACAAACTTGATGAACAGTCCGACTGCCACAGAGCAGAGAAATTAATCTTATTGGATTAATGAACACAACTTTTAACATGTGTTCAAAACCGCTAAAAAAAAACAAAAAAAAAACTGCCATCAAAAATTAGAGAATGTTAATAAATATGTGATTGCTACCTCTATATACAGTCTACATGAGTGGTGTAAACTTGGTTGTCTTACACACTCGGATACATTAACATTTTGTTCCTGGCAGAAACACGCAGGCTTGGCTGCTACATAGTCTTTGGCTTTATGCCATCTTAGTGGGGTGGAGAGGAGATTTTTCTCCTTGCTTAATTGCAAATGATTTAAAATCTATCTGTGCTTCGGCTTGGTCATAGCTAAACAGCCAAAATAATTATAAACACCAATGTACATTTAGTGATTTGGCAGCTGCTTCAATGCAAAGCGACTTAGAATTGAGTATACAGTGCAACAGAGCTGAGTGGTTTGAAGTTAAAAGCCTTGCTCAAGTCCTCATGTGTGTGTCTTTTGGAAAAAGTTACAGACTTTGACTCTGGTCAAACTTCTGGTAAAACTATTAAAAACTCACCTAAAAAAAAGCTAAATTCTGTGAACAGACAGTTAAGGCTCTGGATGTTTATCAGAAGTTCAAGGTTCAAGCTTCAGCACCATTATGCTGCCCCTGTCAGGCTTCTGAGCAAGGCCCTTAGCCCTCTCTGCTCCAGTGTTGCTACATCATGGCTGACTCAAAGAAAATCATTTCACTATGCTGTAATATGAATGTGGAAAATAAATAATTCTTCAATTTAGTTTCCTCTTATATGTTAAACCCTTATATTAAGAATAGCTACTGCTAGATGTATTAAATTGTTACATTTGTTCATTTACATTTTCCATAGGTCACAAACTGTAAAGCCAACTAAATACTAGCTATTTAGCATTATTGTTATAATGGGATTATTGATATCTGGGATTCATTATTACATGACGACTGACCATCCAGAACAGCAGAATATTCCTATCTACCATTAATATGTTAGGCTAATGCAACTGCTCGATCCATAAGAGACTGGAATTATTCAATTAAAGACATTTACAAAATGGGGATTGGGATAATTCATGGAATTTATCCATAGATAAACGGTTGTGTTGACCTGCTCAGACTATTTACATACTATTACTGTAGCTAATCTCATAACATTTTGCTTGAGATTCTTGTACCTTTTGTCACTTTGCATAGCCAACAAACGCCTACTTTCAGATAAAGAGGCCATTTGACTCAGACTGCAGGCGATCAGCCACAGGCCTTTTACTGTAGCATGTTGGCAAACATGCAATGGTTATTTATTATTCCCTCATTAATGGCCACTTTAATAGGAATGTCTGTCCACATGTCCACCACACTCAAGCAATTATCTCATCACCCAAATATGTAGTAACAGAACAACATATAACATTGTGCAAATACAAGTTAAGATCTTTACTTAATCCAAGTATAGTCTAACTGACCGTGGCATGGTTGTTTGTGCAAGACAGGTTAGTTTGTGCATTTGCATTACATACAAACAGCCCCAAAATGTTATAAAAGACAAAATCATGCCATTGACAATTCTGGAGGCATAAATGCCTTGGTAATGAGAGGTCTGAGGAGAATGGCCAGACTGCTTCAAGCTAAAGGAAGCCTATGGTAACTTGACTAACCACTCTTTTCAACCGTGGTGAGCAGAAAACACACCAAACCTTGCCAAACCTTGAGGTGGATGGACTGCATCAACAGAAGATTGCATTAGGTTTCACTTCTAGCAGCCAAGAACAGGAATTTGACAAAACAGTGGGAAGAGGTTCCCTGAAACTGAGCAGTTGATGATTGGTCTGTTCTGGTCTTTTTCCAAAATATGACTGTCCAGCTTTGGAGACGTCATTTGAATGTGGTTGGTAAGTATATTCATATAGTTAATTAGATATATAGTTAATTAGATAATTATACTTTGCAGTAGAGTTTAGTATTTTAGCTGACTAGAGTGTAGAGAAAATGCAAAAAGGCAAATTTACAAAACTATATAAATATCAAGGACAACATTTTAAAGTAATGAAGTGGTGTTTTTATGGCAGGCCTGACTTTTGAATTAAAAAAGCTGCAAGGTCCCTTTCCTCTCTATCCCCCCAAAAATAAATAAATAAATAAATGATACAAAAAAGAGAAAGCAGAATAGAAAAGCCAAATTTATTATTCATGTGGAGTTTTCTGAAGATCAGGGCAAAGGCGTGACAGGTGTGCTCAAGCTGTCTCCCTCAAGAGACAATGGTTACTCCAGATGAGAGAGAAGTAGCATGAGAGTAAAAAGTTATTCATTGCAACAGAAGGAGAATACTGGGGCATTTTGTGGTGAGAGAAATAAAAATTAAAACGGAAAGTACAAAAAAGAAAAAAGAATGTTAAATGTAGCTTTGATGAACCCAAAATGCAAACTTGCACTGTTGCCACAGACAGTCTGTTCAATTAGAACCAATGCCTTGCTTTTTTTGGTCACATCCTCTCCCTATGGGGAGCCTAATCAAAGAAAGCAGAAAGGAATCAGTATATTTCCTTTCCTCGCCTTTTATTTCCTAAATGACTCATCAGGAATAAACACGCTGCCAGCAGGCAACTGGAAATAGCAGATTACATACAAATCTGTCTGGAATGTACTTTTCTTAGAATAACAGAGGTCCACATTCATTTCATTGATATATTGGTGGCTTTTACCAAGCACCATTTATAAGAATCAAACCTTGGACTATAGCTGAGCATTTGAGGGTTAGAGAAATATTTAATTCAAAACTATCTATAAAATTCACCATTATACAGTATGTAATAAATCACATACATAAAAAGATATATTTGGTGTGTGATTTTGTCAGCAAATAATGATGCTAACTACTTAACAAGAATGCAATTACTTTATATTTAGTCCAACTCCATTGTTAATCTTTGAATGGAAACGGAAGAAAATCAGGGTTTGTTTCTCTGTTGTGTCTTAGTAGATAAAGCCAAACTACTGTTTAGGACATTAGAATCAGCAAAAATGTAGATACCTATGAACAGCATAACAGATGGCCTACTGCTGTTTGTAGTGATACATCATTGAGTTGGACACACAGTAGGAGTATAATGTATAGTAGGCGTGACCTAAACCCAGAATGTGTCATACTGTTGTACCTGCTACAATACCGAATGCCCTATGCCTCCTAATCATATCTGCATTTGTATACTTTTAGAACATATTACCTGTCCATTATGAATAATGTATTCGGATTTGCTTACAACTCTACTACACAGCATTACAGGTGCTATTTCACCCCTGTGAACAGCCAGGGGCAGTGTGTGTGCCACCTGTACACCTCCTTGTACTCATATGCATGCATTCCTGGGCCTGTCAGACTACATGCACATCATATAGAGCTATCCGTTTAGGAGCTACAGGTGAGCTGTCATTCAAAGGTAGGGATAACCTACTCCTGTGAGTGCGATTTCTTCTATATTGTGAAAATTTGTTCTTAGAAGATCTACTATGTTAGCATGGTTTGCTGGTTTTCCCATGTCATATAATGCAGTTTTTTTTTTTTTGCTGAGCCTCCTAATTTAGCTGGATTCCCCCTGGATTTCCACTTCGTTTGGAGTCAGTATTGCCTCCAAAGTATGTTTTTTTTATACTCGGGTTGGAATGCCAGCTATGGTTCAGTAGTCGCAAATAACCATGTGCTCCTGCAGCAGGGTCTGAGGGCCAGCTGTGCTTTAAAGCATAATTAGTCTACTTTATACAGAAAAAAACATGAGTGTTATATATGGTGTATGAGATTAAACACAAAATGGAAACATGCAGCAATATTCAAAATCCACTTCAATTTCTACAAAATATGCACTTGGGAGAGGTTCGTGCAAATAGTGGGAAGTCACTGCAGTGAGGTTGATTAGATATCGTGCTCGATGTTTAAGCCTCTGGCAGTTTGTAGTAGCCGTGTTTTTTTGTGCATAATAATGCGTTTTGTGTAGGAAGCACTGCCAGGTCCATGGTTCACCCTTGGTAGTTAAAGCCAACTGAGTTGGTGGAAATCATCACTATGACCAAGAAATGGCATGAGACACCAGCTCCACTGTGATATGACATTATACGAGGAATGTCTATGAGGAAAGCTGGCTGTATGACTACGGTATTAAGTACATCTCTAAATGACTCAGGAAAATCTTAGCATGCATTGTGAGGTGTTTCACACAGTGGGTTAATAGCATAAGAAATTTAATTAATCTGAATCAGGCATCTAACTGTGTAATATTTTTAGTACACCTCTTGCTCTTCTTCCTGGCAGAGAACCTTTTGAGTATTTCTTTGGCTAAACCATGTACAGCTTTGTATCACTATGCAACATTAAAACATGTGTTTGTCACCAGAAGAATCTATGCTGACCTGTATGTATAGTCTTATGTATAATCTTATTAATTTAAAGGTTTCATCAGGAGAGGTTTCTTTTATTAATCTGTGAAATCTCACTCATGAGACAACAGTAATGCAACAGATGTATGATTCGTTAGACCTTGGGGAGACATTTTTCTACATCGAATTATGATGAATATGATGATTATTATTATTAATAGTAGAACTATGCCAATTGATATCTGTCTGTGGCCTAATTGGATCCCAAATAGCAGTGTCGAAATACAATACAATAGCACCTCTTCTTTGAGTATATAACAGTACCACTTGGTGTATCTGATGATATTATTTTTCCTTTATTGATCAAGACTGGCTAGTTTTAAACAGCAGTTTTTCAGTCTCAAAATCCATCTTAAAATAAGAAGAAATACAGAAAAAGTTACTCTTGTGAGGGCAGAGAAAATCTGAACTCTCCCAAGAGAGTTGGCAAGTGTGTGTTTGTGATGTATAGCTATTGCCAGGAACTCACTGTAGCAGCATACCTGCGGTGACGGTCACTCAGGTTTCAATTCGTGGCCCAATTACTCATTTGCACTTTGATTTATGAGGCTGGCACACCAACTATTCACTCATTTCCTTAAACGCTAGTACGCTCCACACCACCACCACAATATTCCCTTAATGCTTCCATACACTTTTCTGGAACCTGGTAGATATTAACTAAAGAAGAGAAGAGAGACAGGAAACTGAAGAGCTTGCATTGGGTACAGGTTTTTAAATAGATTTTGTTAAAAACACTGTTAGTGTTATGTTATTTCTGACTGTCAGCTTTCAGTCAGTGTCAATTTAATAACACCTCACTAAAAAACACTAACAGCTAATTTTAAAACAACATAGCAACTGTTTAGCAGAGAATTTAGAGATATTCTACAGTCTATTAACTTGTACCTTGTCTCCTTCACTCTATTTGGATGGTCCAGATAATGATTGTAGATCATTTAGAAGACAACCTATAGATTTAATCCATTAAACTGAAACCAAAGAAAGGAGACAACAGTTACCTATAAACCTATATAAACCTAAATTTTATTTTATTTGTAGTGTCACTTCACATTACCACTCTTGACTAGAGACGATCTGTTTTTAAACCAGTCATGTCATCAGTTCATTAATTTAAAAAAATCTACTCAAATCTATGAAAGTCTGTAAGAAAAAAAAAAAATCTCCCTTTTCTGAGCTAATGTAAACAGCCCCATAGCTAGTATCTGGTCAGATGACCTGGCTTCTGGATAACCACACTAGAAAATGTGCTGCAGAAGCTGAGCTGGTTCTTCTTTCAAAAACTAGTACTGCTGATTTTTTAATAGTTTTTTTTTGTCTCTGATACATTCACCCTAGCTATAGACTCAACATATCCTTTTTTGCATCAATGATATATGGATAGTCAAGTTTCTAGCTTTTGATGTTTACTAGTTCACTGATGATAGATAGATAGATAGATAGATAGATAGATAGATAGATAGATAGATAGATAGATAGATAGATAGATAGATAGATAGATAGATAGATAGATAGATAATCACCCATTTCCAATTCAGTCCATGTTGTCTCTATTGACATATTTCATGGCATGTTTTTGCGAATCAGACAAATGACTTGTAGTGTTTACATTGGAGTATCCAAATAAAGTACTCAATAAAATTGAAATGTTGACTTCTTTGTTAATCTTTTGCAATCAGGGACAAATTTGTGTCCTAGAAGATGGATGTCATCATTCTTGCTACACAAACCGGTTTAAAGATTTAAGAGTGATTTGTAAAGTCAAAGAACATCCCAGGGCCCAAATGAAAAAACTCGTTAGTTTTTATTCACTAATTAATTTGTTAGTCTACTCAATATATCCTCATCTCTGGTGTCCTAACACTATCAAGATGAGCCATGCTGAATGCTGCAACTTAATTTGAATGCTGCAACTTAAAGTACATACCAAATAAAATGAAAAATTAACACCAAATACCTTTGTAATGTGTTGCTCCAACATTAGCTGACACAACAGCTTCAGTGCGCCATTGTCATGTGCAAGTAGAATCTATGCAATCTTAATCCATACCACCAGATCTCATCTACACTTGATTACTAACCCACTGTTGATTCTTACAGTAGCTCACCAAATTCCCATCAAATCCTCATTCAGAGACATCTTAAAACAATGAAACTTTCCTTTTTGCAAAGTCTTACCAACTTTATCAACTTAAACTGTGAGCTGCTTATCATTTCATGTTGGATATTCTAGTATTTTGAGCCTCAGACTGTTCATCATGCTTTGTTGAATGCCCCTTAGAATGATGTGTTTAAATCTGGCCCAACTATGATTTGTCGATACATTCTGTTTAATAATCTCCACACTTGGACCAAATACTGATGTTGTGTCTCTGGAACTGTACAGCACTGTAGGGATGAACATCATTATTCCAAAATTTATTCTCTTAAATGGAGTTTTGATGATCTCCTAAGACATATTAATCAAATCCTTCATAGTCCCTTGAATGGGAGCATGATTATCTTGGAAGAAAATGCTCCCATCGGGATAGAAATGTTTCATTATAGGATATATGTGATTGGTCAGAATAACCTCATGATTTAAAGTTGTCCTAAGGGTACAAGTGGACCTAAACCATGGCAGCAAACATAACAGAGTCATATGTTTTCTGAGACTTATTCATAGGAAAAAGAAGCATAAAATGACAAAAAAAAATGCAACACAGCACAATTACACAATTACAGTCTTTTTCATGATTCAGAGAATAATTGTTCTGATTTTTTTTTTTTTTTTTTTTTGTGAAATACCCTGAAGGATCTTTTTTGACTTTTAGAATCATATTGAAACTTTACTAGTATTATGCTCGAATTTATGTCATTAATGGTTAATAATTCATGGTCCACAAAGTTTAAAAAAACAACAACAACAGATTGCAAACTGCAAGACATGGTCAAACAAGTACTATTTAAATATATCCCATTAGAAAATCTAAAGTGTTTCCACGGGATATTTATGCCTTGTCATTATGTCAGGTCCATCTTGACGGTTCCTACATGTACATTATAGGAATGAATCTAACATATAATAGAAATTCCACTTAGAATCCTTTTCTAATTGAAGTTTCTTTAAAGACTTTTGACACGTTCAGTTCTTGCTATCAGAAACATTATGCAGGTTCATTGTCTAATCTATGTTAGAAAAAATCCATGACTCTCCACACAAATTAAAGTCTGTGATGATGATACTATAAACAATTGGGCTCCAATTTACTTCACACTATTATTGTTTTCAAGATTAATGAGAGGTCTTGCAAATACATTTAATTTGCATGCAGTACAATACACTTTGACCTAATCATGCATTATGTAAGTTTAACTATTCGCAGGGGATTATAGATGTGAGATCTACAGTTTCTGTGCATGTTTTTTGGATGTAAACTGTAGAGGATTCCTTAACTATTCCGTATATTGAATGAGCAGATTCATAATAACTGACACAAGCCAACTGATCTGAAAACGTTATAAAAAGTTAAGCTTATCACAAGAGGCAGTGTTAGAGTCAAAGCATTTTTTTATGACTTTATTCATGTAGAATCCAATGAAAACTTTCTTGCTTCTCTATCTAATCTCTGAGAATCATATAAATTGAACAAAAAAAAGCTGTGAAATCAAGCCTGCCGAGACTCATTTCCTTTCTTCTTTCCGCTCTCGTCTTAAGTTTTGTCCTTTCACCTTTACAATCTTACCTTTAATAATTACACTGACACATCACACTCATAAAAGCTTTGATGTTGAAATGCAAAGAAGAGCCCACATACTCAGCTACAACTCTCACCATCTCAGCTATTCTTACCAAGGTTGTGAGTGCACCATCTGACAATGCAATGCCAAAAAAGATGACTACTCTTCTTAATGTTAACTTTAATTATTACACAAAATACTATCTAGAACTGCAATTCTAGCTAAAAATGACTAATCAGGGCTCTCAAATCCAAGAAGTCAGATGTGGTAGGAATCACAAATCAGGAAATCAGATGATGTAGGAATGAGGAATCAGGAAATCAGATATTGTAGGGATCAGAAATCAGGAAGTCAGATGTGGAAGGAATCAGAAATCAGGAAGTCAGATGTGGAAGGAATCAGAAATCAGATGTGGTATGAATCAGAAATCAGGAAGTCAGATGTGTTAGGAATGAAGAATTAGGAAATCAGATGTTGGAGGACTCAGGAAATCAGATGTTTTAGGAATCAGAAATCAGGAAGTCAGATGTGGTAGAAATCAGGAAATCAGATGCTGTAGGAATCAGAAATCAGGAAGTCAGATGTGGTAGGAATCAGGAAATCAGATGCTGTAGGAATCAGAATTAAGGAAGTCAGCTATGATAGGAATGAGGAATCAAGAAATCAGACGAGGCAGGAATGAGGAAATAAGATGTTGTAGAAATGTGGCATCAAGATAAAAGACAGTAGTATCTTGATGTATGTAATTTAAAGCAAACGACAAGAAAAGAGCTAAATTAGAATATGGATAGGGAATGTAAAGCAAAGAGTCTGGTCCATGCATAGCAACACAGTAGGAAGTGGATTTTTGCAGCAACAGGGTTGCAAAGAAATGAAACCATTAAAAACCTCTTCATTTCATTTCATCATTATCTTTTGTAAAATGTGGGTTTTGATCTGTGTGGAGCCTCAGCGTCTCATCATGCTGTAGGAATGATGTATTGATGGTGCTGATGTTCTCTTTTAGCATTGTTATA
The DNA here is from genome assembly GCA_033459395.1 of Hemibagrus guttatus. Taxonomy (NCBI): domain Eukaryota; kingdom Metazoa; phylum Chordata; class Actinopteri; order Siluriformes; family Bagridae; genus Hemibagrus; species Hemibagrus guttatus. Next base: position 4,270,436 of record JAUCMX010000028.1, read on the forward strand.
ATAATATATAATAATATTTCCTGACGGGGGGGGGGGGGGGGGCTTAGGGGGGGGGGGGGCACGGTGGCTTAGGGGTTAGCACGATCACAAATAAAAAAAACCACCACTTCTAGTTAACTGAGACCACGATGAAACTGTGCAATGTGAAAAAAAGCAAGGTCAGGTTGTGTTGACCTATTCAGTTAGCAAAGCCCTGTAGAACAAATCTACAATATGAACCACACTTTAAAGAAAAAAAGTAGGACTGACACATGCTAGCTTGGCAACATTTCCCAGAATTGTACTGAGAACAACCCTGGAGGATAGCTGAATTAAATACAAAACTTGAAAGTTTTTCCTTAATTAGTTTGCTGTTCTGGCCACCCATTTGAGTGTGAAGCACAACCTCCAAAAATTTTGGGGGAGCGGGGCGGGGCTTTTGGGGAGGAGGCTGCTTTGTATGGCTGATGCGTCTTACTATTTTGTCATGTTCAACAAATTCAAACAGAAATGAGCAGCGGATAAAAAAGAGCATGCTTCTTGCTTCTAGTGCATTGCAAATAACATTGAGACCCAGGAAGTGCTGAGCTGTGCTTTTACTATTTTATTACATGGTCTTTATCAACCCATGCTGCAGCATCCTCGCACCAATCCATTCACCTTGCATAGGGCATCTTTCTTACAACAGACAGCACTATGCCACTACATCGCCACATTACCCTGAGGTGCTTAACCTCCTTAACAGACAAAGCAGCAGGAACACAATAGGGATGGGAGAAGACACTTTGCTTCTGTGTCAGTGCACAGCAAGAATAGGGCATATCCAAGTGTAACCCTGGTGTCGGTACAATGTAGACATTTTACTCGTGAGCCTGATAACACAAGTGAATCCATCCTCCTAAAAGTAATATGTAAAGCCAGTTTAACACTGTGTGAGAACAGTGAGCTTTTAAGATTATTACTTGTCACACAATAAGACATGATCCCAATAAAATCTTGGCCAAATTCTATTAATGTTATATCCTGGTAATTTTCTTCATGTCATATTATATGATAAAGAACCTCTAACAGTAGACCGGAAATGAAAAAAAAATGCATCCTGCTTATGTCATCGATCAGAGCAATCATGTAGAAAATGTGGTCGCATTGACAAACATTTTTTTGAGACTGAGGTATTAAGAATATTTTGCTGTCTGTTAGCATGATTTATTCACCTTTTCTCATCACCACCACTGTATTTGCAGCTGTCTCATGAGCGATTCAGGCTTCATCAGCAATGAGTCTTTGGTTATAATAACACTAAAATGGTGGTCATTTACTCCACCAGTCATGTGTTCTAAGGCCACTGATCTTAATCAATTCACGACCAAAGAAAGTGCTGTGAAAATTATACAAAATTATATCAAATTATACTTTTTTATATATAAAAAAGTTACTGTCACAAAAGTACACAACAAAAAAACTTGGTCATATTGTCCAGTGACTTGGTGCCTAATATTAAACCACCCTTCTTGTCTTGTCTTTATAGTTCCATTAAATCTGCTGGTCTGGAACTGTGGAGTCAGTAACACCAGGAGTTAGTAAATCCAGCACAGAACTGATTTTATTTTAGAGAAAAGGATTATGGGATACAGTGTCCAGTGATCCTGATCTAGGCTCAGTGACAGTGCCCAATCAGATCTACAGACCATGACTAGGCAAACATGGCAAAGCTTAAAAGGTTGACCCAGTGTGCCAAGGTAGCCATGGGCTGGTATCCCTGATAACACAAAATGTTGAATGGCTTTCAAACTCTCTTCCAATTCCCAAAGATCAACTAACATATTGTAGCCATAATTTTTTTGTAGCAACACTCGACTTAATCACACGTTCTCTCATAATTTCCAAATCCCAATGCAAAAATGGCTCAAGCTAAATTAAAGGTGATGTTGTGGCCAACAGGATAGATGACAAAAATATTTCAGCTAGCATCACATAGCTGAAGTATTTACATATCAGTGAACTGCATAATTCTGCAAAAAAATAAAAATTAAAAATATTATTTAAATAACAAATGTGCCAGTCATTTGGTCAAGCAAGTGCTGGACCAGAGCCATGGCTATTATTGTTGACGACAACTAATCCAGCGGCATTTTCTTGCTGAAGCATTCCTTTTTACAGCAGAACAAAGCCCTGTCACTCGACTGGCGGCTTCAATAAGCAGTAGCGCCACAGATGAATGGAGCGGCAAAAGAAATCACCTGCCAACCAATTTCCTCGATTCATCAATCTCCCTCGCCATCTTATCCACACAGGAAATCAAAAGGCATGATGAAGAATATTGCACATCGGAAAGCCTAACTCTCCTTAGCAACATATTGCTGCCTTGTAAGTGGGAAAGACATCGATCCATTGACAACTTGTTCTGACACCGGACACAATGGCACAGTAAATCTAATTGAGGGTGAACTACTGTAGGAAATTTCTAAACTGGATTGCAGTTGTAATGGAGAGTCGAAGCATGAATCCAAATGTGGCAACATTGCTAGCAGGACAATTCTAGCAGGTAGAAAATAAATAGGATTTTTCCACAAAATGAAAAAAAGGTATTAATGTAAAGGATATCTGCAATTTGTAGAATGTTTGGATTTTAGGCTACAACCTTTAGTTGTTTAGTTATAAAGTGATCAAAAGAAAGAAATTTACTGAAAGTTATTTTTCAGTACAGGTCTTTTTTGTGGCCTTTTGATTTTATCAGTGACATGAAAAAATTGTCCCAGCTTCTCAGCTTACAAGAAGATTTTCTTCTTGAAGCAAATTCACAGGCCAAAGATAACCAAGAAAAAGTCAGTTCAAAGCGAATCTAACTGCTACCAGAAGCAAATGTGTGTCTTTCCCAAGCTGTCTTTTCTTCATAAGTAAATTGGCTTTTTTTTTTACCAGGTCTGATTGCTGCATAAAAAAAAAAATTAAAAGAAAGACTGGCTAAACCACAGACTTTGTCACCTTCGTTCTATTCAAAAGAGACTGCTGATTATTACAACAAGCCATAATAACAGAAGAAAAAGACATGCCATGGTAGGGATAATGGCTAAACATACAGACTGAGTGTGTGAATAAGTGGGCCAATGTTTATTAGTATAATGTATAGAGTCATTCATTCATTCTTTCATTATCAGTAAGTGCTTTATCCTGCTTACAGTGGATCTCAGGAACACTGGGTATAAATTGGGACTCCAGTCCACACACTTAATCACACACACACTCTCACATTCACAAACACACACACACACACACATTCTCTCAGACACTCACTCTTATACACACTCATATACATTCATACACACACTCACACAGTATTACACAAATACAGACGCATACTCACACAAACACACACTGTTACACACGTTCTCACACACACTCAAACACTCCCACAGACACATACTCACACAAACACACACATACAGTATTACACACACACACTCATACACATACACACACTCTCCCACATTTAAAGACACATACTCACACACTCATTGTCACACACACTCACACGGGCAATTTAATACAACCAGTCCACATACCAGCATGGTTCTGGGAGGTGGAAGGAAACCAGAGAACCCTGAAAACAACTCACTGGGATATGGTGACAAACTGCAAAACTTAAACATCATCCACAATGCATAGATGACTACAGAAATTAAGGTTACAAAAGAGTAATAATTAACACTGTAGTTTAAATGCATCAGTATGCTACCATTTGACTAAAGCATATGGTATCACAAATATAGCATATGGTGAGCAAATTCAATATAGTCAATCAAACTGGATGTTGATATATATATATATATATACACACACAAATCAATGTGATATTTCTTCTACAGTTAAATACATTTGTCTCAGGATTTTGATTACTGATGACATAGTACAGTAAATGCTAGCACTACATTATACTTTGTAAGCATAAATAAACATAACGGTCATTGATGTGTCTAATTACATGCTAGGTTCAACCACCCAAAGATCACACACCTGATCATGCTTGTCGGTCACATTGATTTTTCTCATCAGGCCACACAAATCAATCCACTGTGCTTGACGATCCACTGCTCTAATGAGTCTTTCTAGCCTCATCTTCAAAGTCTTCTATTCCTGTTAAAGGAATTAAGCTACTCTAAGATATAAGTCAGCTAAAGAATAGATCGATACTTGGTTCTCCTATGTTTTCTTTGAAAATCCCACTCTCGCCAGAGTCCCCAATAATTTCCATTATTCTTGAAGGCACTAAGCACGATGTTGAAAAAAAAATCAATATGCAGAGGGCTTCGAAGTTTTTATAAACAAGGGACCATAAGTATAGTGGAAAGGAGACGAGACTGAAAATAGGGAGAGTAAAAAGGGGATAGCTGTCTAGAATGCAAAATGGAAAAGTAACATTACAGAGTCGTTAAAATGCATATGTAGGGGTTGAAAAAGTACAAGAAGTCTCGAAAACATACTAAAAAGAAAAAGTATCTACATTTAAACTTACTCAAGTAGTCAAGAGTAAATGTACATATTTTGAATTGATCAAAACAATTCAGATATGATTTTTTTTTTTTATTACAATCAATTATTATGATATATTTAATCTCAGACAAATATAGAACTTGTCTTGCTAGCTAGTTAATGAATAATAACCTATTGTAAAAAATAAATAAATAAATAAATAAATAGCAATGAAAACAAAACTAGCTAACAAATTTATGAAACTTAAATTTCATTGAATTGTCAGGTCGACTCCATCTCTTAGCATATTTTCCCAGAGCACACCACGGCCTACAGTCATGGCCGTCCCGGACTACGCTTCCCAGAATCCTTTACAACTAACATCATCACAGGGAGTTTTTCCTTGCCACCGTCACCGCAGGCTTGCTCATTAGGGATAAATAGGGATAAAATAGTTTAATAATTTAATGATTCTTCTTTTCCCCTCTACTTTTGGTTTCTCTATTTTTGTAAAGCTGCTTTGAGACAATGTCCATTGTAAAAGGCGCTATACAAATAAATTGAATTGAACCTACACGTTCTTCAATTTCCAGAATTCTGATCACCATAAAACACACTAAATTGACATTCACTCACAAACACATTGTGAAGTAACACTCACGAAGCAATACACCAAGCTTTTTGTATTGTTTAGTTTTTACTCCTATTGTTTCCTGGTTTCTGTATTTTGCTTTTTGCTACATTGTGCTGTTTTCTTATCTCCTGACTTTTTGTTTTTTTTTTTTTTTTCCCAAATTCGAGGCACATTTTCTAATACTTAACTTCCCTCACATATTGAAACTGTCTGCTGATTGTTCAATAAACTGCTTCTACTGCGTTTGCATCTGTTTCAGACTCTTAGTTAAAAATCTTTTTTAAGTGTAAACACAACTGATGGTTATAGCAATTTCTTGGCAAGAGAAAAATCTTTACTAATATAATGAAGGCTAAATTATAATTTCACTCAATCCAAAGTACAGAACAAATACTTAACTACAATAACAAAGTACAGTTTCTCAAGGATTTGGTGCTAGAAATGCTGTGTATATTAGAAGCCTTCATTTAAGGTATATCAAGACACATGCACATGATACTAATCATGCTTCCTATCATTTCTAAATCAATTATTTGAGGCAGAATGTAATGGAAAATATAACATGCAGTTTCTCTGTTTTTCAGACACCGACGGCTAAAAGGTTAATCATCCCTGCAATATCTGTTTGTATTGCCTCACAAGAAGCATCAGCATATGGCTTAATTGCACTGATAATTCCTCCATGTCTAGTTTACTTACTCCACATCCCTAGCTCTCCTTCAACTCAATTTGCCTGATGCATCAGATGCTTTCCTGCTGCTACAGTCATTTAAGCAGAACTAAAAGAGAAATTAAAACATTTGTAGGTTGAAAATGCATGCAGTGTTTCAGATACTCTAAACAAGCGCCTTTACTCAGTAGGTGTGTTAGGAAAACCTTCACTTTCATCCTTTTCTCCCTCCCTCTGCCTCCACTTCTCTAGTGTGTTTCCAATTTCCAAGCTTGAATAACTTTTTTTTCTGCACGGCTGAACCCAAATGATATCCGACTTGACTTATCATAAATTTGTCTTCCAAAATTAATTTTCACAGTAGAAAGTATAATGTTTTAATGAGTTTTTATTGCATACCGATTGAAAATAGATATCTTTTGTCAAGGTCTTGTATGAATAATGTGGCGGAATGCTTCTGTGTGACAGGGCCTGTCATTCTTTTCAAAGGGGACTCAATGTGTCGCAAGTGTCGTTTATGTGCACTAGTGCGTGTGTGTGCGCGTTTGGCAGCATTATCTGGATAATTCAATGCATGGAATAGATAGAGTTTGCATGGGGATAAATACATTATCAAGGCATGAGTCGGAAATGTAATCACCGTGGGTGGACAATAGATGAGATGGGGGTGGAGAGGTGAGAATAACCCAAACAATGTGTGCTCTGGCACGATTACAGAGATATTAATATGACGAGCGGTATTAGAATCAACCAAACAGCCTGCTGTCATATACTAAATAAAAATATATTCCAGCTCATCTCTGCTTTTAATCAATGCGCTAGCTGATAGTCTGGAAGTGTTTGGATCACGAGACAGTGTGTGTCTTGATACTGCAGAACTTGAAGCGAAAGTATAGAGTGTCAGCTTTAATTTGTGAGAATTTCTTCCTGTTTAGAGGAAAATCATCATATTGTTTAATATTTAAAAAAATATTGTAACCTTGTGTTTCTGCTCTTGACATTTTCCTCTTATTGTGTGATCTCCTTCTTGACATATCCATGACTCTATATTTATTCTTTACAATCAACTGAACCGTTAACATTCCTGATTGAAAGTAAACATTGTGTTAAGCATATCCAACCTCTGCTCTGATCTTCTTAATGACAAAGATTATAATATACGGTAAACTACTATGCACATAGATACACTTAAAGTCTGACGAGCAGCCGCATTTGTGATTTCAAATTTTTTTTAAGTGTGTCCATATTGAGTTTATGTCGCATTTCTTCTGAATACCAAACAGGGTAAACAGAAAAGTTGTACCAAAAAATAGCCCTAATTAACTCTCTCTTTCACCAGACGCCAAAAAAATTACATTTTTACATGTTCAGCACTGAATTTCTTTGTCATGTCACACTCCATAGTGGTGATTAATGGCTCACATGAAAGGAGACACTCAGGTCTTCAAGAATGTGTAGTTTTTTATATTTCTCTTTATACCTAGCCTACTAGAGGTAATATATTCAATGAAGTTTTTTTTAACACAAATGTTTCAGAAACCCATTTTTGCTCTCTGAGATGCCCTAAGTGTTTGTTCATAAACATTTAAAATTTAAAGGCGTTATCTTCAACCTCTATAAATTCTGTGTAAGGTTATCCAACAGAGGGAAAAACATCTCGCACTGATAGCCAACAGAGTCCTGACTCATTTTATATCAGACTTACACTGATAAAATAATTCATTTGTTTATAATGATTGAAAAAGTCTATTTTACATTCCACTAGCACAATCGAACACCAGTATGCTGATAAGAATGATGAATTAATTTATACAATTCTGTGTATTTTTCTTTTGAATGGTGTTGGTTCCACAAAACTCTTAAAAATCTGCCTTAAGACATTTGCTAAAAGCAGCTAATCTGAAGTGAATGCTGAATATGAAACCTGATAGCTTCTTTTCCACAGCTTTATTGGTTCTCATTTTAGCGTATAGAAGCCGATTTAATATTAAAATGCCACTCAGTACATTTTTTACTGTTTCTATAACTGTTTTATTATACTGTACACCTTTAATTTCATCATTTCTTTTGCATGACCAACATTCAGTGGCCAGAAAAAACAGTGAGCACTCAATTATTTAATACATCGTGATACACTTACGCTATCTACATACTGTAGTGTATATTATACTAGAAACAAAGGACCACTGTAAAGGAAGTCTCAGCTCCTTTAATACTACCAATCTTGGTGTATTAGCGATTTAACAAGTTATCTGAAGCTATAGAAGAGAACGGAGTGAGGTTTAATACCCTCTTCAGTGTAATCTCTGCTACTTAAGGAAGATCATTTGCTGTTCCCAGGTGCAAAATCTCCGACCACGGAAAGAGTATCTATCTGAGAGGTTCATTGATTAGTCAGAGTCCAGACTTCCATATTGTTTTCCAGAGGTCGATGAACTATGTTGGAAGGTGTAGAAACTTCAGAACATCCGGCTTTTTGCTTAGATCTCCGTCTCCTATTGCCGAGAAAGCATTTAGGAAATGTTCAATAAGCACAAAGTGTTGTTTCAACCTCCTGGGTCTTTCTCTAATAGGCATCTAAACTGTTACTTTCCTCCACGGGCAGCACCGACATAACTGAAAAGTCATTGAGCAGAAGCTGGCAAGCTGAAACGGCAATGCTCAAGGATGACTGATGGCAATCATGCACTGTCAAAGACTGGGGCACACATTGATTCTCCAGACAAAGGCAGTAAATAAAGCTGTATAGTAGCAGATGGACATAAAACAAATCTCATCTTAACAGTATATTTTGGAGGGAGTTATGTCAAAGGAAAGACTGATGTGAACCGGTTCAGGATTTAGGACCATCATTGACTTTCAGCTTATGACTCATAGCACACCAAGGGCTCTGTATTTGTGATCATGGTGCACATTCAAACCCTGGCATAAAGTGGAGTAAATGTAAACATTGTGTAGGCTTCAATAAAGTCCTTATTAAAAAGTGTGGTGCTACAATATCCAATCACATCTGCTTTAACCAAGCATGGGGAATAACATATGGCTAATTTCACTTTCCAGATATTCTGTTCATAGTGTAATACATACACACATGCATGGATGCAAGTAGGAACACTTATAATATGAATGAGAACAGTCCGAATTCCAGAATATTTTAATAGTCTCAGCCTCAGACGTCTTTGCCTGAATGTATGGTGCATATGGCACACTGTCATTGTCATCTGATCATCAGTTGTCATCAGGATTTCTGGGAGGCACATGCATCATGTTTTATAATGGTCTTCCTGAAAACAAAGCTGTCGTGGTGCTCTACTTCCCTCATGGAAGTTTGAAGCCACTGTGTTTACAACTGTGACAAGTAATAGCTAAACACTGGATTTTCCAAATGATGTGAAGTTCATGGTCTAGATTCACCCGAATTTCTTTTATGATCGATCTATATTCGTCCAATCTGTTTTTGTAGGGACATCGACTTTACATTTTCACCCCCCTAAACATGAAGCTGAAGAAACGAACGGTGATTGGTTGCTTTACATGTCACTCAGGCACTCTCTTGGGTAGTCCATGGACAGTAAAAGCTGCAATGGAGTCCAGACCTTCTGCCATCAGTCTGAATGTCTGGCTATACGAGAATAATCTTTTAAAAGCAGGCAGAGGATAACCGCCTAGTGGTGGCTGCCAGAATAATCACGTCATACATTTACATCGATTTGAGAGCCCTCTTATTTAAATCATCTCCCCATGAGCCTGTTTGTTGCAAAAACAGGATAAACACCAAACTCTCAGAGGAGATGATTACGGTCACTATGTATGAATTAAATGATTGCAAAAGCAATTAATTGCTGTTCACATGGTTAAAAGCTGATTTTTTATGCAATCCCTACCACATCTCTATCACTTTTTCTAACCAAGCACTAGAAATCACAAGAGACTTAAAGCCACATGAGAGTGTCATCGTGCTTCACAGCAGCTCCAAAGAACAAAACCTTTTTTTTTTGTATGTTATTGGATCAGTTATTGGATCTTTTGATGATTCTGAGATTGTCTTTAGAGAGTGGGCCTAAACGTAAAACCTTAAAAAAGGTCACACACGATAGAACTGAGTCAAAATCTTGAGAGGCAATTGTTAGATGTGCTTACTGTGTTTTTTTGTGTGTGATTTTAATACTGTAAGGCAATCTTGGACTTCTTTCTATGGAGTTTACATTTCACTTACAGTGGGGCAAAAAAGTATTTAGTCAGCCACCAATTGTGCAAGTTCTCCCACTTAAAAAGATGAGAGAGGCCTGTAATTTTCATCATAGGTACACTTCAACTATGAGAGACAGAATGAGAAAAAAAAATCCAGAAAATCACATTGTCTGATTTTTAAAGAATTTATTTGCAAATTATGGTGGAAAATAAGTATTTGGTCACCTACAAAAAAGCAAGATTTCTAGCTCTCACAGACCTGTAACTTCTTCTTTAAGAGGCTCCTCTGTCCTCCACTCGTTACCTGTATTAATGGCACCTGTTTGAACTCGTTATCAGTATAAAAGACACCTGTCCACAACCTCAAACAGTCAGACTCCAAACTCCACTATGGCCAAGACCAAAGAGCTGTCAAAGGACACCAGAAACAAAATTGTAGACCTGCACCAGGCTGGGAAGACTGAATCTGCAATAGGTAAGCAGCTTGGTGTGAAGAAATCAACTGTGGGAGCAATTATTAGAAAATGGAAGACATACAAGACCACTGATAATCTCCCTCGATCTGGGGCTCCACGCAAGATCTCACCCCGTGGGGTCAAAATGATCACAAGAACGGTGAGCAAAAATCCCAGAACCACACGGGGGGACCTAGTGAATGACCTGCAGAGAGCTGGGACCAAAGTAACAAAGGCTACCATCAGTAACACACTACATCGCCAGGGACTCAAATCCTGCAGTGCCAGACGTGTGCCCCTGCTAAAGCCAGTACATGTCCGGCCCGTCTGAAGTTTGCTAGAGAGCATTTGGATGATCCAGAAGAGGATTGGGAGAATGTCATATGGTCAGATGAAACCAAAATAGAACTTTTTGGTAAAAACTCAACTTGTCGTGTTTGGAGGAGAAAGAATGCTGAGTTGCATCCAAAAAACACCATACCTACTGTGAAGCATGGGGGTGGAAACATCATGCTTTGGGGCTGTTTTTCTGCAAAGGGACCAGGACGACTGATCCGTGTAAAGGAAAGAATGAATGGGGCCATGTATCGTGAGATTTTGAGTAAAAACCTCCTTCCATCAGCAAGGGCATTGAAGATGAAACGTGGCTGGGTCTTTCAGCATGACAATGAACCCAAACACACCGCCCGGGCAATGAAGGAGTGGCTTCGTAAGAAGCATTTCAAGGTCCTGGAGTGGCCTAGCCAGTCTCCAGATCTCAACCCCATAGAAAATCTTTGGAGGGAGTTGAAAATCTGTGTTGCCCAGCGACAGCCCCAAAACATCACTGCTCTAGAGGAGATCTGCATGGAGGAATGGGCCAAACTACCAGCAACAGTGTGTAAAAACCTTGTGGCGACTTACAGAAAACGTTTGACCTCTGTCATTGCCAACAAAGGGTATATAACAAAGTATTGAGATGAACTTTTGTTATTGACCAAATACTTATTTTCCACCATAACTTGCAAATAAATTCTTTAAAAATCAGACAATGTGATTTTCTGGATTTTTTTTCTCATTCTGTCTCTCATAGTTGAAGTGTACCTATGATGAAAATTACAGGTCTCTCTCATCTTTTTAAGTGGGAGAACTTGCACAATTGGTGGCTGACTAAATACTTTTTTGCCCCACTGTATGTCCCCATTATTAAAAAAATCCCACTTAGACAGATCTCATGGACTTTGTGTCTCACAGCTGGGCTGGATTTAAATGCTGGTGAAAATATAAGCTCATGTGTGTCTAATATAGAGTTTATAAAAGTTTCAGTACCACAACCGAGTTGTTTGAATTATTCGCTAATTTACGCATAAAACAGAATTTGGCTGAACGTATCTGGCTGTAAATGGGTTTCCACTGCACTGGTTCAGTTCCACTGCTCCAACCATATCAGTGCAGAGGATTAATGGTCAAGAAAATAGCAACAGAGCAGCTAAAAATAGCTTGCCATAACCAAAATAGCAACATAGCAGTGTTCACCAGCAAATTACACTTCAGTAATCACTTAAGCCAGTGGAGGTGTATCTATAATTAGACATGTTCCATTTAAATCAGAATAGAAATCCTGCGTTTTATGGAAATATTCAGCAAATCCTATTAAAGCTACTAAACGCAATAAATGGGGGTCCAGCAAGGCCAACATCTTCTTCTTCTTCCTCTTTCGGCTTTTCCCTTCAGGGGTCGCCACAGCGAATCATCTCTCTCCACCTATCCCTATCTTCTGCATCCTCAACACTTGCACCCACTTCATATCCTCATTTATTCCATCCATATACCTCCTCTTTGGCCTTCCTCTTTGCCTCCTGCCTGGCAGCTCCATGTCCAACATTCTCCTACCAATATACTCACTCTCCCTCCTCTGAACATGTCCAAACCATCTTAATCTGGACTCCCTAACTTTGTCCCCCAAACATCCAACATGAGCTGTCCCTCTGATGTACTCGTTCCTAAACCTGTCCAATTTTGTCACTCCCAAAGAGAACCTCAACATCTTCAGCTCTGCTACCTCTAGCTCTGCCTCCTGTCTCTTCCTCAGTGACACTGTCTCTAAACCATACAGCATGGCCGCACTCACCACTGTCCTGTACACCTTCCCCTTGATTCTCGCTGATATTTTCCTATCACACAGAACTCCCAACACCTTTCTCCACCCATTACAACCTGCCTGCACTCGCTTCTTTACCTCTTCCCGCAAGGCCAACATGACAGGCATTAATGCTGAGTGTTAAAATGACTTGACTTAAAACTCTAATAATAACACAAAAAGGACTAATAATCAGAATGATTGCCATGGTCAAGAACTTTTTTCAGGTGAATTCTCACACCATCATAATATGTCAGGAAATCAAGGTTCAAATATCACACATATTGCAAGGAAATGCCTAATGTTTTAATGTAAAGCATGTGTTTCATAAAACCCAGCTGAGAATGCCTAAGATTGTGATTAGTTGTTCAACAGGTCAAATTCTTCATGAAAAATGCTTCATGATTTCCAAGCTACAGATCTTATTGAATGAAAATAATTCACCTGTCTAACATACCCCAACATTCTGCAATTTGTAATTTGATTCATTTTTAACAGAGGAAGAAATACTAGTACTGTCAGCCTGGTTTGTAATACCTGGCTATAGCAGTTCCTAGAGATGTGTGTGGGACTGTTGTTTTCCTCAATACAGTTATTATTTTGGGTTTGCACCTGCCCAGGATATTTTCCTTCTAGTTCCCAAGAATATAAACAAACCACTAGCTGAATTTAAACCCTTGCGACCCTGACCAGGCCGTTCCTAAGGATGAATGACTGTGCATGGTCTTTGTTTTTTTTTTCCATGAGCTTGAATAAATACACTTCTGCTCACACAACCTTTTAGTTGCATCCTAGGATCCCACACATACCTTTAGTTTAAGATGCCCTGTGAACCTTTCAGGCAGGCTTTCTAAAAAGAAAACGGAGGAGAAAATAAAACACCCAAAACAATGATGTGCCTCCTATTGATAGGACACATTTTTATTCCAAATGATGTAAAAGTAAACTATTAGGGTGTGTGGGAATATATTCTTTATAGTCTTTTGCAGACACCATGTATTGTCATTATCTTCTACCCCAACAATAATGCCACTGCCAGTAGAACATCCCAATTCCACGCCATTTAATTCTATCCTCAGTGTTTAATAAGATACAGCTGCTACCCTGGTTCAATTGCAGACGATGTGATGTTCAAAGTCATCACTATATACAAAAAGACATCACTATTATACACTATGCAGTGGTATGGATTCTGCAAGTCCCTGGAGCTGAACTGAAGGGATGAAAGCCATTCTTACAAAAGATATTCCTTTGATTAACTTTTGGTAAAACCATTCAGTAAACCCTCATGCCCTAAGGATGGAGCATCACCATCCTGGAAGTAACTACTCCCATCAGGATTGCAATGTTTTTGTATTGATTTGCAGTGACCCTTCCCGCTAAGGGGACAAGCCAACAAAATGCAGCAGAGCCACTCATTGTTGGGGTCAAGTATTTAGACCTGTACTTTTCTCTTGTTCTCTTCTCTGTTCACATGCACTCACCCACTTGTTGAGAATATGATGAAGGATGACTCATCTGACCAGATTATGTTTTCCACATCACTGTAGACCGGTCCCTGCGGGTTTTCTAACACCAAATCCTCCAATGTGCATTCATCTTTGTAATGAGTTGTTTATGCACTGCAAACCTACTACAATATCACTCTTTGTGTTGAGAGGAAAGGAACGTAGGATGAATTTGGCTGCACATTTTTGTCTGTCTTGTAGCATTATGCAAATATACAATAGTGCCACGCCTTGTGTCAGAAGCTCCACCCCGTGTGTGTGTGTGTGTGTGTGTGTATATGTGACTGGTTTCCTGACTGTGTTAGTACTTATAAAATTTCCTTCATGGTTCTCTAAAGTATTATATAAATATAAAAAAAGCACGTGTGAAATACAGATACATACACTCAGAGACCACTTTAAAAGGTCTCCAGCTCATTCATGCAATTATCCAGCAGCAGCATATTGCATAATATCTTGAATATACAGGTCAAGAGCTTCAGTTAATGTTCACATCAAACATCAGAATAGGGAAAAATAAAATCGCAGTGAGTTCAAGTGTGGCATGGTTGTTGGTGCCAGACCAGCTGGCCTGAGTATTTCAGAAACTGCTGATCCCCTGGGATTTTCACAAGTCTCCAGACAGAATGGAGCGAAAAACAAAAAACTTTCAGTGAGTGTTAGTTATGTGGGCAAAAATGCTTTGTTGATAAGAGAGGTCAGAGGAGAATGACATCTCAGAACACAAAACATGTCGAACAGTGAAGTAGATCACAGCAGATGGTCACATCATGTTCCACTCCTGTCATCTAATATCAGGAATCTGAGGCTACATTGGGCAACTGGATCACCGAATTTTAGTTGAAAATTGGGAAAAAAGAAAAAGCTTTTTTGCTTTTTTTTTTTTTTTATTTCATATGAACATGGGAGGTTATATTGAACTATATTCCAAATTTTATATATATTTTTTTCTTTCTACATCTGTATTATGACTCCAGAAAAGAATGTATACAGAATGTACTGTACAGTGATGCATACTTATCTGGTCTAACAAATGTCAGCTTAAAAGACGTGAAAATGAAATTGTAAGGTGGCTAACATTGAATGAAAGGTAACTGCATACAATATCCAACCAGGCATGTGCACCTGAACTGTCTTTTGCGGTATATTATTTTATCTTTCTGATATAGAAATAGTTAATTATTGTTATGATTTGATAGCAAATGGAAACACACTGTCTGTGCTCCCAAGATTCTTTGTGATATCATTTGCAGAAAGTATAACCGGTTATTGCTTAGCTGTTTGTGCTGTTGTAGCTGAGCATGCACTACTGACATTTTTAATAAAAAAATAAAAAAAAGTAACCAATTTAGAAATTTAACCTAGGAATACAGGCTGACATAAGACTTTGTGGTGTGTGTGTGCAGTCAACCAAGCTCTTTTTTGCTAATTTTCAATATTACCGCAGATCTTCTGAAGATTTGGGCCGTTACATATCTTGTATAATGCACAATATGCATTCACTTGTGTTAAACATGTGCATTGTACAGCTATCACAGAAAGTAATTATATATGTGTCTTCATCAGTAGGAGTTTAAAAAAAGAATATGGTGCTTGCAATTTCCCAATTCAAGTACTTTCCCATAAAAAAGCACAAAAATCCCAACAAGTTGCATGGCATTTCTTTTTTTTTTTTTAAAAGCGCAACAAAATTAAATAATTTGCCAACAATTATTAAAAAAAACCTTTTTTTATATCATAGATCTGCTTTACCATCCAACTGACCAGTTGAGCTAGAGATTGCTTTTGAAATTTATACATTTCATAACTCAATGAACAAAAAATAACAATACATATAATCATTATAATGATTACAAATCATTAAATAGTATAAACCAGTATGTAAAGATGTATATCACATCTACAATCATAGTAACAAACTCATAAGTTATATTTTGAGAGCTCATAGTTGTTGCATTTGTCTTTCTTTGCTTTAATTTTTTATTTATCCACATAACTTAGCTTCTAATCAGTATATGGTTGGTTCATGCTATGAAGTTATTTAAAGCCAGTGTCTGTGCTTGTGTTTTTTCACTGGGGCTGCATTACCATCAAGGACAACAAATGGTCAGATACATTATTTTTACCAGTTAACTTCTGTTCTGTGGAGTCTGATTCCATCTTTTCAGAAATATCTGAAGGTTATACTAAATTTTGTAGCATCAGTACTACAAGCAATTATCAGGTTTTCGTTATGACAGTGGAATCTCACAGAATTTATCAACACATTAAGAATTAATACCAGTTTGGAAAAGGAAAACCAAATACTGCATTACTACCACTAGTGGTATTATTAAACCAATTGATCATGCTGTAGCTCTGCGTGAAGCTAAATCTTGATGCCATGGATATATCACCCTTCGTAAATAGCAGTTTAACTGCAATAGTTTGCTCTGTAGAAAGAAATATAGATTACTGCAAAGCAATGCAGATGAGACCTTGAACACCTGTCATGGATGAAATGTTTATCTCTCTTAGGCTCAGATGAGCAGCTAATCTAACGCTGCTGAGAAACCAATTGATATTTTCAAATGAGATTTTTTTTTTTTTCATAATTAGTCAAGGCATAAAATGGTATGTAAAGGGGGTGTATTATGTAAGTCAGGTTTCTTCAAACAATTCCACTGCTCATGCTCTCACACACACACACACCCACAAATGATATGTAGGAACCATACACACCAAAATTTATTCTTCTTCTTCTTCTTCTTTCGGCTTTTCCCTTCAGGGGTCGCCACAGCGAATCATCTCTCTCCACCTATCCTTATCTTCTGCATCCTCAACCCTTGCACCCACTAGCTTCATATCCTCATTAATTCCATACACACCAAAATGTATTACTACATGCTAGATTTGAGAGTCTTGATTATCAGGATCATATACCGAAGCTCATCCACATAAAAATACACGAAACATGCATGAAATAGATTTAAATCTGATTACTCATTTAAATCAAAATCAAAAATCACATTTGACAGCCAAAACCTCCCAATACATCGCCCTATATCGCATATGGTCCATGATCTTCAGAACCACCATGCAGTAATCACAAAGTTGCTGTACACAAGAACTCTATATGCTCATCATCAATTTTTATCTGCTATTTGAATGCGACATTGCACATCTTCAAAATTAGGAAGCTAGTTCAAATCACTGAAAAATGCCCAGCACGATCTGTTCCCACTAGTCTACAATTCATTCTTGGCACAAATTGATACATGGACTGTAGTGGCGTTTGCTATGTCTGCTGTATTTAACTGTTTAAACAATCCACTGCTGATATTGGTGCCTTTAGGGAAGTTAAAAGTCAGTCAGCTGTGTGAATTTCAATTCTGTGTTAATTTTCATACTGTGTGGAATTCAATAATGCAACACGGGACAGATGGTATAAATGGGCTTGCAGCCTTTCAAAGTTAAAAAGACATCATTGTAAGATTGCTTTCTTTCTTTTTTTTGCCATCCACATTAGATAAATTGGATTATTTTGGACTTTTATGTCACTAAGCACAACAGCACCACCAATGGTTGTGAGAAAAAAATACAGCATACAGGGTGAAGAAATGAGGATTGGGCTGATTTCTTTCTATCCCAGACTGTAGATTCCTGTAGTTTATTAGTGGCAGTTGTAGCAGACGTGGCCTTAACATATCATCAGCAGTAATTAAGGAGGCACTTGTGAAATATTTCATCTCCTTTTTTTCCAGATTAAAAGTAGATAAACCAAACACACATTCTCCAATCAATGTACAAACTACACAACCTGTACCATATGTAGCTTTAACCTTTTCATTAAAAAAAAATCCCTAATCTTATAGTGCTTTTTGATTTGAATGAAAAGATTACAGTTACATTTAGATGAAACATAACATGAATGCAGTACGAGATTATGGTCTTGAAACATTTTTTAAATCACAAATGCAGCTGCCTATCAGCCTCGGAGTGTGTGTAATATGCATGTGTGTGTAATAGTTTGCCATACATCATTCTTATTGTATCTGCTATTTTTATTATGACTGCAACCATCTTCTAGAAAAGAAAAACAATCCAGCAAGCTGGATGTAAACTGATATGAGGTGTTCTGTTCCAAGTGAATTGTTCAATGGAGACATATGTAATTCCATTCCAAGTATAAATGCATGTGATAAAGATTTTAACAGAATAAAATCCACTTACAAGACACATTAGGCAGCCAAATGGAAACAGGGGCTTTGTTATTGTTTTCTGATCTGAATATTCATCTCTGAATTATGAAATACAGATTTTCGCAACGTCTGTTAAAAGTCTGATTGGACAGCTAATGTTGATGGATTTGGAAGATCTGGAATAGAATCTAAAGGAAAAAGTAGCCAAAAATACTCAGCATACTAGGGAGATTATTAGAGTTAGATAAGGATTATAGATAGGAAGAAAACAGTACAAAGTTGGTTCAGAGAATATCATAAGTGTGTACAAAGCTGTCATCAAGACAAATAGTAGCTATTTTGGGTGGAAAAAAAAGTGTTTGTCTTGAATACCACTTTTTGGTTGCTGCTTAATATAATAGCATTTATTTTATTATTTTCGCATCTTCCCTATTACTCTGAAAGGTGGAAAAAAAGACAGGACACTAAAAAGAGGAGGG
Organism: Hemibagrus guttatus; assembly: GCA_033459395.1. NCBI lineage: Eukaryota > Metazoa > Chordata > Actinopteri > Siluriformes > Bagridae > Hemibagrus > Hemibagrus guttatus. Next base: position 4,289,122 of record JAUCMX010000028.1, read on the forward strand.
GAAGTAGAGAAAATAAATAAACATTTATTATATAAATTATATATTGAAAAAAAGCTTATATTCCCTGTTAAGAGACATAGTGATAATATTATACATTCATCAAAGCTCTTTCTTTAAGGTGTTTTTCATTTAATATTGCATTTTTAAAGATCAGGAGTTTCTTGTCACACTTTAAGGCTTAATAAGCAAGAATTAATAAGCAAGAACACACAGTGGATAATAACATCAAGTGATAAAAATTAATTGAGCAGAATGTTAAACAGTCTTATGAATTCATTAATTGTGGCAAACAAAAGTTGTTTTGCAGCACTGGTGGACTGCTGGGTAAGAAAAAGTGACAGGAATAAATCAGTTTTATGTATTTATTAGGTTTTGGCTAATTTTAGTCAGGTTTAACTGAGCGTGTCTGTCATATGTTGGGTATTGTAACTACGAGTTGTAAAGCACTGCTGCTATATGTATCTATATAGTGCTCCAAATATTTATAACTGTATCTGGATTTGGATATAAACCCAAAGTCTGTGTGGCCTAAATTGGATTTTTTTAGTATAGTATAAAGTACACTATATTGCCAAAAGTTTTGGGACGTCTGACTTTACATGCAGATGAATGTAATATGGGGTTGGCCCACTCTTTATAACTATAACAGCTTCAACTCTTCTGGGAAGGCTTTCCACAAGAATTAGGCGTGTGTTTATAGGAATTTTTGACCATTCATCAAGAAGCGCATTTGTGAGGTCAGGCACTGATGTTGAACGAAAAGGCCTGGCTCACAGACTCCGCTCGAATTCATCCCAAAGGTGTTCTATCGGGGTCTATCGAGTTCAGAACTCTGTGCAATTCAGTCAAGTTACTCCATATCAAACTCACTCATCCATGTCCCTATGGACCTTGCTTTGTGCACTGGTGCGCAGTCATGTTGGAACAGGAAGGGGTCATCCCCAAACTGTTCCCACAAAGCTGGGAGCATGAAGTTTTACAAAATGTCTTGGTATGCTGAAGCATTAAGAGTTCCTCACACTGGCACTAAGGGGTCTAGCCCAACCCCTGAAAAACAACTCCTGAATTCAATGATTTGGAGAGGTGTCCCAAAACTTTTGGCAATATAGTGTATAAACAAACAAGCAGCTTAATATAAATGATCTATGTGTGGACCAAACCAGTCAGTACCTCACAATCAGTTAAATAAATGTGGATCTTGTAAGTTACACAGGCTTCTTATCTAACAGTTAAAGTAGAAATCCCAGTCTCAATGCTCACCTCTAATCCCATTTAGGTGCCCCGCCCATGTTGACAAGCTATCCTGTACTACTTCTTCATAAAATATCCATATCTATCCTATCTATTAATATCTGTATTTATGCATATCAGTTCAGAACATTATTATCTTTTCATTAAGATTCCATATCCCACTGCGTCCATAATAACAAATTCTAAGATCAAAAGTATTTTCAACATCTTTCCAAGATCATATTGATTCTAATTCTTTTTGAAGAACTCATGCAACTTTTAAAGAATGAGTAATTTGATGTGTTTTTTCCCCCCTCAAAGCTACCTCATGTCTAAAAACTAAGGGAATGAGTATATTGTTTTCTAAACTCTGCTCAAGTGTTTTAAGGATAGAGTCAAAACACTGACAGTTTGGTTTATGAATGATAATTACTATCTTCCCTGCCTTACAATCACAGCTGAAACTGAAAATCTGACACATGACACTGTTTCAAGCTATTTTATATGCAGGCTGCACAGCGTACAGTATATAACCGTGACCAGGAAAAATCGGTTCCTGCTGATATACAGCAGTGTTTGTGTGTCCTAATAAGAACAAACATGTCATCTGGCAACACATCATGCAGGTGTACACTCAAGCAGTGTACCTAGGGAGAGCTCTGTATAATCAATTTATACAGACAGATACACAGACATATGACTGGATTGGATTCTGCCTCAATTTGGATTAAAATAGCTGGCAAATGGGTCCATGTTTAAGATACTAATAACAATAAAAGTGACAAGACAACAATCTCCTGAGTCATAAATGAAAGCAAAAACTGAACAGATTCTGTCCAGAACATTTTAACACCGACCTCATAAATTCATGCATGGGAATTAATTTAAGATGATAAAGAATCAGAAATACTGCCTAGTTATCTTTCCCTGCCAACATGTGACAAAACTTAGTCTATATAAAGTCATCTTTTTTTAAGGGCCTTATTACATATAATGAGGTCCTGGTCCCCAAGTTGTCACCATCTAAAAAAAAAATAAAATAAAAAAAGCCAGAGGGCCAACACACTTACACAGCCTCAGCCACACACTGGCTCATTAATAAATTGCAACAGACATGCAAATTAAGACAAGCCACCGGGGGACAGGGACAAGAGGAGACCGTGCCTTGCATCCCACTGCATACACTAACATGAAAATACTTGGCCATGTTGTTTAATCCTCAGCTTCCCATGTGTGATAGGAACGAGGGGACTATACGTACGTAACTCAATATCATTCATCTCTTTGCTATCTTCATTCTCTTCTTCCACGGCTATCCATACACATTAATATTAAATTACAGTCAATTTAACACGCAGTTCTGAAGATATATGTTGGGGTTTAGCTCCATTTATGTCCAATATTTATGCCCTATTTTAGTCGTCATTGCTTATTTTAATTATATCATTTACACAGATTAATTTGTTAGACTATCACTCCAAAGGGACAAACACAGAACCTGAATCAATATTTAAATTATATTTACAGATTTTTTTATGTTAATCTTGGATTTCAGACACAAAGTTCGAAACATTGGGGTAATTTGTTTTTCACACTTTGCAATTTAGTCAATTAGCTAACAACCAGAAAACATCATTATTGACAAGTTGGTGTTGGGGTTTTTTGTTGTTGTTTTCAAATATTCTATTGATTTACAGTCATATACTCTTTTCTAATATTTTATGAGAACGGTCATTTAAAAAGTCACATACCTTCTTGATAAATCACATTGATGAATTTACAAACTGCTCATTTAGGAGGGTAATTTGAGGTAATTTTTCTATTTAAATTCAAAATCAAATATTTACATGAATCACTAGTTAAATTATATTAATAGCAGTAATGCTAATATAACTGTAAATAAATGTAATATATAATTAACTGTTTAACAGAACTGTTATATACATAAAATAATCATAGTACAAAAAGCATACTTATAGTTGTTGTTTTTTTTCTTTGCTTTTTTTTAATAATAATATTAAGAACATCTTTATGAATGCTAAAGCTACATGACATAAGAAGATTGTAATTTTCCTTCATTGATAGATACATTTCAAGCTTTTTGCATTGTATTGTATTGTTTCTCCTCTGGATGCCTTAATTTTATAGCTACTACATGCCCCAAACCTACTCCAGTGTTTACTGTTAGAACTGCATTTATACTTTAAACCATTAAAACCCTTTACTGTTTTATTGTATGTGGATTGTGATGATCTCAGCAGCTATACAGGATGCTTTATATAACAGATAATGTTTCCTTCCATATACTCGCTACACACTTATATAGCAGATAGTGTTACCTTCCATTTACTCACTACACACTTCGCTCAGCTAACATTAAAGCGTAATGTGAAATCATCAGCTTGTTATATAACTTCACTTCCATATTTTTTCTTCGAATCAGATCAAATTTGTCTTGCAAGAAATTGTGGGCTGCTTGAGTGGAGATATCTCATGAGAGTGGAGATGTCCTCCTTATTCCTGCCCCAAAGTCTTCAAAATCAACCTGACTCACAAACAAAGTGTAGACCATGCAAGCAAGAGAAAATGTAACACATCTGAATCTCAGTGCTCTGTGTTTGCCAAACTGAATTGCTTTCATATTCAGAAACCTCTCTGCCCACTTGCACACTTGCCAATACATTTTTGTGCACAAAATTCATAGTACATTGAGGTTCACACTTTTTTTTTGAAAATATATCCCAATTTGGTCACCTTTGATCAGCTACCTAGCATATTCTTCCTCCAGACAACTGTGTTCATGCTACATCACATGGTAGCTGAATACACATGAGAGAAATCACTAACTGCCATCTGGCAGTAGTGGCTTAAGTGTTTAAGACTCTGGGCTGTTGATCGGGGTTCAAGCCCCAGTGCTGCCACTGTTGGGCCCTTGAACAAGGCCCTTAACCTATGATACAGGGTTCTGCATCATCTCTGACCTTGCGCTCTGACCTCAACTTCCAAAGTTAGGATATGCGAAGAAAGAATTTCACTGTGCTATAATGTATATGTGACAAATAAAGGATTGATTCTATTCTATTCAAGTACATGGACACCCATGATTGCCTAATGTCCCTCTGTTAGACAGGGGAGAAAGTAATACCACTCTCACCAAGAAAGCATGAGCTATTGTGCTTCTTTTTACTACATTCAGACATAGTCATTTTATCCAGTTGCTTTACTATGAAGTCATCAATAAGCGTTCCTACTAGTGGCTGCCATAGTTATAAATCAGCAGGTGGTGCAGATAATGCTAACAATCACTTTTCTTGCTGCTAAAATGAAACATTTTGGAGGGAGTTTGGGCATTTGTTTACAAAATTCATACAGAATAAAGAAGCAGTGTGTTCTTTTTGTTATGTATCATGTGCACTCTACAGTACTGTTTTCACTACCAGTGGTAGTCGATACAGCAGTAGTCAGTCCATATTTGCTAAAAAATATACTTTTCTCAACTTAATCATGTCGCTGAACATCTAGCCATCAAAAGATTCAGTTGCTCATGTCGCTGAAGTCGATAATTTTCATTGAAAATGAATCATTTCCAGTCTGTGTGAACACAGCATTAGACTCCCAGCCATGGCATTGTTATTAATGTGAACTTACAAACAATGAATGTTTTTCTGTTGAGCCACTTGGGATAACCCTTGGGCTTTCATTTAATGATCAGGTCTTCTAACTGTGTATGCTTTCTTTGATCTATCTATCTATCTATCTATCTATCTATCTATCTATCTATCTATTTTCTTTTTCTTTTTCTTTTTCCTGATTGGCTGCAGCTCCTGTCTGTCACCATGTAATTGCAGTGAAGAGCGCAGAATCATCATATTATAGAATCATTTTAAAATTGTGTTTTTTGTTGGAGTAAAATATATTGCGTGCAAACTAGAAGTAGGCTCATTGCTGCTCATCTTTTACATTTATAATCCTAGAGTTGGCTACATCAGCTCCTAAAAAATGATGCATAAAGAACACATCAAGTACAGAAGTATCTGCCTACAGTGCACCAAAATCAGTTTCCCGTGTACATCCTTGTGGCCCTGATTTCCAGCTGCTCTCACTGCAGATTCATCTTCAGAGCAAGGAGTCCATGTCTAATCACCTTCACTTGGGGGACTGCTTTTCACTTCAGTGCTATCAACAGACTGGGATTGGTTTGGAATCCACAGCTATAAAGCTGGGTCCATGTCAGCTGGGCTCTAACTGTCTGTGCTCCACTGCCGCCTGACTGCACAACCACTAAGCTAAGCGCTCATGCTTAGCTTGATGTATCAGTCTCATTGTCTCTAGATCATCCAATCATTAGCACCAGTGAAGAAAATCAAGGCAGGGTGTTGGAGTGGAACGGTGTGAAAAAGTCAGCATGGTAGCTATACAAACAGTGTGAACTGGTAACGCCTTTTACGTCCATCATGCTGTCTTCTTCATAGAACATTAAATCTCATGTAAATTTGAAGGCAGCAGTGCACATATTATAATGTAGCTGTTTCTTTAGCTGATATTTGGCTGTTTCTGATATTTAGCTGTTATATGGCATGCTGCGATCATGAAATAAAGCATCTCAGAATGATGGGTAGATAGAAGGAGGTTGCATGCTCTAAACTCATTTCAGATTCTTTCAACAGGTTATCTTGTTTGCATGCTGTTTTCTAAATAAGATGAACAAATGATGGACGAGCTTGCTCAATATATTGTGACTTCACTACTGTAACGCTGTTATTCTGTTTAGTGGCTACAGTGTATGGAATGGATAAAGGATTAAACCACCATGAAGTGCTGCAGGACATTGTTGGTAAATATAACGGAGTTGCGATGATCTGTGTGGACAGTTCACGAAAACAATCTTTCGAATTTTTTTTTGCATATCTTATGAGGACATAATAAATTCAATTCAACTTCATATAATAATGAAATATCCATCCATTCAACCATCTTCTGTAGTGCTTATCTTACACAGGGTCACTGAGTATATCCCAGGGGACTTAGGGGACAAGGCAGGGAACACCCTGGACAAATGCCAACCCATCATAGGGCACAATCTCACATACACACACACACTCACACACTACAGAAAAATTTGAGATGACAATCATAGGCAAGCATCAACACACACCTTTAGACGGGGGGAGGAAACCAGAGTACCTGGAGGAAACCCCTAAAGCTCTTGGAGAACCATCTTCACACACAGGATGGAGATGGGAATCACAGTATCTCAGTTTCCTATGCAATGACATGATGTCATAAAATCATAATGTGTGCATGCCACATATCCCATGAGTGTTGCTTAATTTGTGCTCTTTGCTCAAGAAATGTTCCCAAGCTGAACCAACAGTCATCTGCAATATTTACCGCACAGTTTACACCTAGGTGGAATTTAATTTTTTACCATAATTCAACTAGGTTTCTTGCTTATTTAATATTCACCCAAACTTCCACATCAGGCTGGCTGAGTGCTTTAATATTCAGATTTTCTGCATTATCTGATGTATGCCTATTTCTACTCATTCCCATTCATGTGCACCTCGGTGTATTATGTGCAGCAAAGCGAAGCGCAGTGGGGATAATTTACTTAGCAGCTTCCCCACACACAGCTCTATCCTACTTACTGAAGCTGCACAGTGGGCTACTCTACAGCTCATAGGCACACAGGAGAAAAAGTCTTTCTCTCAGCATGAAGGCAGCTACACATATGCTAACATCTTCCCTGTGACTAGGATTACAAGAAAATTACAATACAAATCGTGTTTTTGTTATTGATTTGTGCAGTAGGACTTTTTATGCAGACATCAAACAAATGTTCTGAAATGTACAGTTAATCAACATAACAAATTTGAAGTCTGCTCAGTTCAATGAATAAGAGCGTGCTTTGTTTCTTACTGTCAGTAAGCTATATGGAAAATGGGTGACAAATTAAATCTGGTATGCATTGGCGGGTATTTTTGCTGACATGACTTGGGTCTATTTGTCCTCTTAGTAGGAACGATCACTGGAAATCAATACAAGGCTCTTCTGACTGATCACCTTTACCATACGGTGAAGCATTTTTAATCCTGATGGGAGTGGTCACTTCCTGGATGACTCCACACCATCCATAGGAATCAAGGACCACTGAATGGTTTGGTGAGGATGGAAATGATGCAAATCATATGCTGTGGCTTTCACATTCATCAGATCTAATTTTAATTAAACACAGATGGGAGATTTTGCTATGACATGTTTGACAGCACTGTCCATCACCATCATCAAAACATCAAATGTGGAAAAATAAATGTTTTTAAGTCCCCAGGAATCTTTAATAAAGCACAGTGATGCTGTTCTGGTGACTTGTAAGTGATCCAAAAGCTTACTATGCTGTTTTTTCTGTTAATTTGTCACATAGATTATATACATCATAAATAGCTCTAGGAATATTGGCACCTGTCAATACTAGCTTAAAATCATCATAAATACTAGATAAATATGAGTCTGTTACACTAATGACTAACAAGACTGAAGACACTCAAAAACAGAATCCTAGGGGACCTCTCCTCTGTGTAGAACCTGTCACGTACTGGGTTTTTGCTAGTTTTGGTAGTTTTTTTTAGGTAGGTTCATAGATTTGTCTTAATTTTACAATAGGGTTTAATTACAGAGACTGTAATCATCTTGACAAGAAAGACTCAAATCCTATCATCCTGGCTAAGGGGATCATGCTTTGAGCTAAAATGTATTCAGTGGTTCCATTAATCACAATGAAGTAGGTAGAAAGGCTTCTACCTTTCTATTATTAATTTAACCTCATATATAAGAATGTTAAAAGAGAGCAATGTATTTCTACATCTGGTGTCAATAATTTCCTCATTTATATGAACAGTGATGAATGATTAAATGAATATTTGCCCATTCATGAAAGGAGGCCAATACTTCTGGTGTTGACTGTAGGATAAGTGCTCTGTCTGAAACTATAAACAGTGCATCCGGGCTGTTTGTGTACTATCTTGGCATGAGCCTAAAGGCATTGTTGTGTTCATGAGATTCAATCTTGTTTGCTTTTAATAAACGATGACAAAACTATCCGTGCATATCCAGCTAGACACACAACTGAATTCCAAAAGTGCTGACAATTACATTTGTTGCCCTAATTTAATCTGGATGAGGATGGATCACATAAGGTTTTATTATCAGTGAAATTCAAGCTAGCAAGGGCTATTTTAACTTTTTTTCTCCAAAATGTGACAATTTTCATTAACTTTACATGTGCAAGATGGCATAACAGACTAACAGATGGTCATTTTAACTTGAGAGGAATATAAGCCAAGCATCTGGGGTGTATAACAGCATGTGACTGATGGGATGCAAAGAAACTTGATTCAGAAACACTGAAAATATTGCAATTAGGTCTATCTAATATGATTCCCAAACCCATTTGATTAAACAAGAATATCTGTTTGCCCTAGTTTAACCACACTGTGTTCAGTGATCTGGTATCAGAACGAGCCCTCACTAAACAAATGACAACTTTGTAGACATATAATTCTCACATCAATCATGCTGTGTACACTGACTGACCTTTACATTACAAGCCTCACATTACATTAGAAATCTTTCACAGCTTCTACATGGGTTTTATGCATTTTTAAATAGTTTTTCCCCCCTACAAGATCCACATGATGAATGCAATTATCTAATTCGCAGAAAAAGGCAGAATGACATAGGGCCAGTTTACATCTGAAAGTTATGCAACACAATTACAAAGGGAAATTTATACATATGTACTTCCTTAAGTTAATTTTCTACATACCTTATTTATGCAGATCATCTGTGTGTACACACTTTTACTGTCCAGAGATCTAAGAATAGAAATGTACAGATTTCTCAGAAATGAGTAGAAATGTCTGAGACATGAGTTTTTAATAGCATCTGAACCGCCTTCTTTTTTACAAAAGCAGCTGTCTAAAAAATGCTATAGAAAGTGTGCACTGAAGAAGAAAATATTTTTTTATAAAAAGCAAGTGACGATTTAAAAATGAATAGATAAAAAAAGAGACTAATATGATACATCTATGAAAATAAGGCAAATTTGATTAAAACATCTTACGGAAGTCTAGTACATTGCGAATATATTGCTGCATGAATAGGTCTAGTTATAAACATTACCATAATCGCTGCCTTTTGTTTAAATGTAACGATTATTACTTAGCAGCATATAAAATAGCACTTGATCCAGCACTTTGCTTTTTTAATTTGCATTTTATTTTTATTATATTATGCTTTGACAGTTAACTTAATGAAGTCACAAGATACTAAACTGACATCATGAAGTCGCAAAGTCCATAGTTTTGTTTAAGGTCTGTGTGTGCTGTGCACATTTTTGGCATCAAATCTGAAATTTTGTACACAGCTCTTTAAATTTTCAGCTTTTTTCTCTCTTCATTTATGCAAACATACACATACACACAGTTTTAATGTGCTAAAAACTTCATGCATACTCATGCTTTCCCTGTTTATGCATGATTTGCTCTTCCTTCATGTTTACACAATGCATATGTTCAAATTAAAAATATTCCCTCACAAATCCTTTCATGCTTTTGAGCACTTGCACTCGTTTTCCCTTTTTTTTTTGGAATTTCACTGCTAAAAGTGTCCAATTGGTCATAATGGGTTACAGGTTTTGGACAATTAAATCGTTACTACTTAGTACTTGAAGACATTAAAATAAATGAGGTCGAAAAAAATGCAGATTATTCAGAGTTCTTGGTAATTTCACATCGCTTTAACATTATGAAGGTACTAATCTGTCCTGCAAATAAGGTCATACATGAACCCACTCAGCTTTTTCATTCCACTAAGTTGCATTCTGCATAATTTATCTTTACATATGTTGTACATTGCAACAGTTTATACAATCACAAGACTGTCATGTATGCTGTGAATAAGGAAAACCAGCATTTCCAGAATTGCTTTGTGCTTAATTTAGTTTTGGCATTGGCAAAATATAATACCTTTATTCCATCTATCATGATACATTCTATCACCTATCCTTTTATTCAATCAGATTTTCATACTCAGTATTTTCATTGGTTTACCAAATAATAAAAAAAATCACCAGTCACTGCGACAAAAACAGCTCGTCAATTATGTGGGGTATAGATGAAAGCTGAGATTCAGACAAGCAAAAAAAAAAGGGCCACAAACCGACAAATCGGATCCAAATTACTCTGCAGAATGTCATCTCAGCTTAACATCATATTATGCTGATGTTCTAAAAGAAGACTGAGAATGCATGTCTCAAATAGGCACAAGAACAACAAAACAGGACAAATCCCGTGTCAACAGTGACAGAACTTGGTGTCAACAGTGCAAACTGGTGGTGCCAGTGTGATGGTGTGTATAAAGTTTAATGGTATACATTAGGTTTCCTGATACCCACTGAAACATTTCCAAAATACTAAACAAATAATGCCTCAGGTCACAATACACAATACTCTTCTCTGTCCAGTCCCTTAAGCACACAGGGCTGTTCATAACAGCCCAATTCAACCTGCACTAAATGCACAATTCAACTATTTCTTCATGATAAAAACTAGTTATAGTTGGTGTTTTTAATGACCTTGTAACTCATTAAGTATAATAAGACAACATAATGTCTTTTATTACGGTTCTGTCCCATTACAGACCACAAGAACCGCTTCAAAGTCCCTTGGCATAGATTGTACCAGTCTCTAGAAGTGTGCTAGAGAGATTATACACAATTTGTCCAAAAGATATTTTGTCAACTGGCATTTGGGTTATAGTGATGGAGATCGCTGTCTAACACATCTGTCCGACATTGCCCCTAGGCAAACAAATGGTTTGAGATCTGGTGACTGTGAAGGTCACTGCATATGATAGCATTTCTTTAAATGCATCGAACCATTCAGCTACACTGCATTCCCTATAGACAGGGACAGGGTCACCTTGGAAGAGACAACTCTTTTTAGAATAGAATTATTTCATCCTAGGTTAAAGGTGATCTGTCAGAATAACTTATTGATTGACTTACAGTATATTCAGGTCATATGTTTAGTAGAGGCAGATTTTTGGGGAAAGGACATTCAACTCTACTAGCATCGAGTTACCTGACAGTTCTTTGCGGCCACAAACTTTATCTTGTTAAAATGAACATTGTAATTGTAATCTGTCCTATTCACTGAGTTCAAAAAAGCTTTGAAAGGCAGGTGCTAAAGTGTTTATTCAACTGATTCAACCGAGAGATAAGGCTTTGTATTTGAAAATCTGAAGATCCTTTTGCAAAAGGGCATAGTACACAACATTGTAATACGATGTGATTTAAATGGATTCAGCTTCCCTTATGTCAAGGCTAAGTGCTGTAGCTGTATGCACACTCTGGAAGACCCAGGAGCAATGCAAACGAAATCTGAAGGATTTCATTATCACTCACTCCTCAAGGATGAGCTCATACCTGACAAATATTTGCACATTCGCTTTGCAACAGTGTCTGCAGTTGTGCGTGTGTTTGTGTGTATGTGTGTGTAGCGACTTACTAATCAAAGATGCATGTGATAAAATAGACTTAGCCCAGCCTGAATCTAATTACACTGTATCATTCATGTGGTAACTTACATTTTATGGAAATAGTTCGCATTTAGACATGCTCATTAGAATGAAATTGCATTTCGCATGCTAATTTTGAGGACTCTGTAGTATTATTTATGTACCTGACATTAGGTGTCATAATGCAGCACAGGTTACTGTTACTATGTGAATATGTTACTATGTGAGCTATAGTGTTGTAGAGGTGACAGCCACATACACTGAATGTTTAGATAGAGAGATAGAGAGGTAGAGATAGATCGATCACAGTGGCTTGGTGCTTAGCACGTTTGCCTCACACCTCCAGGGTTGGGGGTTCGATTCCCGCCTCCACCGTGTGTGTGTGGAGTTTGCATGTTCTCCCTGTGCCTCGGGGGTTTCCTCCCCCACTCCAAAGACATGCATTGTTGATTGGAGTCTCTAAATTGTCCGTAGTGTGTACTTGTGTGAGTGAATGAGAGTGTGTGTGTGTGCCTTGCGATGGGTTGACACTCCGTCCAGGGTGCATCCTGCCTTGATGCCCAATGATGCCTAAGGCACAGGCTCCCCGTGACCCGAGATAAGCGGATAAGTGGTAGGCAATGAATGAATGAATATATATATATGTGGTCCGATCCAACAGACGAGCTATGTGTGGTCCGATCCAACAGACAAGCTACCGCTGCTCAAATTGCTGAAGAAGTTAATGCTGGTTCTGATAGAAAGGTGTTAGATTAGACAGTGCATGATGGGTCAGGGCTGTGTTGGCATCAAAAGGGGGACGAAAACTATACTGTTAACAGTATACTATACAGTTAAACCTTGTTAAGTGACAAACAACTAGAAAAAAAGCACTGCCAATACCCATTTTATATAAGTGTGCACACCCTTTATAACTGGAAATAAGGCAGTTGTTCAGAATCAATCACCTTCAAACTCATGTTAAATCTTCTTCTTCTTCTTCTTTCGGCTTTTCCCTTCAGGGGTCGCCACAGCGAATCATCTCTCTCCACCTATCCCTATCTTCTGCATCCTCAACACTTGCACCCACTAGCTTCATATCCTCATTAATTCCATCCATATACCTCCTCTTTGGCCTTCCTCTTTGCCTCCTGCCTGGCAGCCCCATGTCCAACATTCTCCTACCAATATACTCACTCTCCCTCCTCTGAACATGTCCAAACCATCTTAATCTGGCCTCCCTAACTTTGTCCCCCAAACGTCCAACATGAGCTGTCCCTCTGATGTACTCATTCCTAATCCTGTCCAATCTTGTCACTCCCAAAGAGAACCTCAACATCTTCAGCTCTGCTACCTCTAGCTCTGACTCCTGTCTCTTCCTCAGTGACACTGTCTCTAAACCATACAGCATGGCCGGTCTCACCACTGTCCTGTACACCTTCCCCTTGATTCTCGCTGATATTTTCTGATCACACAGAACTCCCGACACCTTTCTCCACCCATTCCAACCTGCCTGCACTCGCTTCTTTACCTCTTTCCCACACTCTCCATTACTCTGGACTGTTGACCCCAAGTACTTAAACTCCTGTACCTTCTTCACCTCTTCACCCTGTAACCTTACTGTTCCACTTCCCTCCCTTTCATTCACACACATGTACTCAGTCTTACTACGACTGACCTTCATTCCTCTTCTCTCCAGCGCAAACCTCCACCTCTCCAGGTTTTCCTCCACCTGCTCCCTGCTCTCACTACAGATCACAATGTCATCTGCAAACATCATTGTCCAAGGAGACTCCTGTCTGACCTCCTCTGACAACTGGTCCATCACTATAGCAAACAGGAAGGGGCTCAGAGCCGATCCCTGATGCAGTCCCACCTTCACTTTGAACTCCTCTGTCTGACCTACAGCACACCTCACCACTGTCCTGCTCCTCTCATACATGTCCTGCACCACTCTGACATACTTCTCCGCTACTCCTGACTTCCTCATACAGTACCACAGCTCTTCTCTTGGCACCCTGTCATATGCTTTCTTCAAGTCTACAAACACACAGTGCAACTCCTTCTGACCATCCCTATACTTCTCCATCAAAAAAACTCATGTTAAATGCTAATTAGAATATACCTGCCATCAATTAAAGTGACTGACCTCAAATACAGTGCAGCTGTTACTATGACTTTCCTGACATCTTCTTGGTAACATCTAACTGGAAAAGCCATGGGCTTTAAACAGCTTACAAAGCAGGTATGGGGTCTCATTATTGAAAAATATCTGTCTGGAGAGAGTTACAATAAATTTCCTGTAGATTGGATATACCATGGAACACTATAAAGACAATAATCAACAAGTGGTACAACACTGACTTCAATAGAAACAGGAAGTCAACCTATGGATACAACACTGACTTCAATAAGAACAGGAAGTCAACAAGTGGATATGGTACAACAGTGACTTCAATAAGAACAGGAAGTCAACAAGTGGATATGGTACAACACTGACTTCAATAAGAACAGGAAGTCAACAAGTGGATATGGTACAACAGTGACTTCAATAAGAACAGGAAATCAACAAATGCATATGGTACAACAGTGACTTCAATAAGAAAAGGACTTCCCTCTAAAATTGATGAGGAGACCAAAAGGCTGCCAAGAGTCCTACAGCAACATTAAAAGAATTGTAGTGATAACTGTCAAGTACTGGGTGCTCAATACATTCATTCATTCATTGTCCAATCTATTCTTGGGTCACGGGGAGCCTGTGCCTATCTCAGGCGTCATTGGGCATCAAGGCAGGATACTACCTCTTGTCGAGGAAGAGAATCACTAAGGTGTTGATACTGTCCTTTAGGAATTTGACTCAACAAATCATAACATTCTACTACTGCACATCTCTATGAATTACTCACAGTGCTGATGATGTACTCGTTTGAGGATAAGATTTTCAAGTCTTAGTGCTGTATCCTATTATGGGTGAGGATCACTCACGGATTCACCGAAGAGTACAGGGATTACGACAAAGCAACATTCATTCTAGTGTATCAAATGTCTTACAACTCAGCATAAATCTCTATTTAGGCTGCTTGCCATGTGGTTTTATGTACATGGATTTACCAACCAGTAAACCTGCTTTAACTTATTTTCAAGGATACATAAGGGCTTATTAAAGAAATTGGTACTTTGTGGACTTACTCAGCCACCTGCATGAGCGAATGTAACATAGAATGGATTTGGGACTTGTCCAACCTTATTTGAGAGGATCAAACTTGAATTTTGCTTCAGTAACTTCAACACCAACCTGTCATGCATTCGGTACCGTCGGTGCTGTGTTGTACTCCTGCTTTTTACTCTGATCTTCATTTTGCTTCAATGTCTTTTCTGCTAAAGAGAGCCTCAAATTCAGAGAATGAGGAACAGTCTGTTTCTGTATGCAAAGTGGCTGTACTAGGCTTCCTCAAGATTTGTACTTCAATGCAATGTTGCATTTCTGCCAACAGCTCATGCATTTGGCCCATGCCCACTGCCAGAATCTCTAATCTGTGTTCCAAAGCAGTAAACACACTCTCCTCTCTTTCACAGGACCGGGTCCTGCAACACAGCAATGGAACTTTCTTTTTTTTTTTCCTAGAGGACATTGCAGCCATATGTACAGTGCATCAAAGTGCCAGAGAAAGGAAATGAATATTTTCATAGGCTTGAAGGAGCACTTCATGCATTGCTAATGTCATTATCTTTCAGTTAGAGTCTGTGAGTGCCTGTCGCAGATGTCCAGGTCCCAAACAATTTAGTTATTGATCATGCCCACCATCCAACTCCATCAGGGCTTGGCAGAACAAGCAACTTGCCATCCTGTTCTGAAAGACACAAAAGTTTGGAATAGTTGCAAAGTTTCAGCAATTTGAATAAGCTACAACTTTGCAACATATTGTAAGCATAGTTTCTCTACAGGCCTGTAGCCTCCAAGCCACATGTTCTGTTTAGGAATACAGTCAGTCATGCCTAAATTAGAAATAAAATAAAATATTAGAAATATCATCACCTATGGTAAACCTCAATGCGCTCTCTCTGATGGTGCAGATTTTCAAATAACAATAACAGAAAAAAACAACAAAAGGATTGTAGTATTATACTGGGTATTTTGATCCAACTTTCACCGGGTCATATGACAGTAAGAAAGAGAACAGTGGGAAATACTGGGGACCTTGATGTCAAGGTCACAATGGGCTGTCTTCTATGAAACAGGGAAAGTCTATCAGTCTATAAGGAAAAATGCAGAACAAAAAGAACTTTAATTCAGATGATCATAGTAGATTATGCACTACTGAATAAACTGAAAAACAGTTGGCCAATGGTTTCTGCATACAGTACACCCAGAGGCTGCTGTTTAACTGACAGTCACTGTACCTCAAGAGGTTGACAAGATGTGAAGATGATGAAAGTGATTACTTGTTTTCCAATAAAGATATTTTATAATCTGTGTCACTAATGTTATTTTCCCATAAACAGCTTAGATTACAAATGTAGAGGTAAGCATCATGTGTGCTTGATTTTCACTCAGGTTAATATGAATAAAGCTGAAATCATATGAAGATGGCGACAGAGTGACTGAAGACTCCATATCTGGTTTATAATTCTATGCTTTAATTCTGGTTTTTCACTTTTAAAAATGAATAGATTTATGGGTATTCTTATTATGAAGCACTAAATAGGTGCAACGTCTGAATGTCATGTCAGTCTATTGGCTATGAATAAAGGCTTGTATAAAGAGAAACAGTTTTTATACTAATATTTATAATTATTATTTTGTATTTTACAGATATCAAGTGAATAACTTGAGGTCGATTTTTGACAATCGATGTGCTGGTGTCTCTCTTAGTTGAAGAAGAACGGAGTCTTTAAAAGCAATTTTCTCCCTTTTCACTTTTTTGGGTTTCCTAGACTGCACAACATATACATATCTCAGATGAGTACATTCAACTAAATGTATATTATAGGCATTTACTAAAAGATTTTTATCCTTACATTGACATTGCAAAGAAAATATCTATATTTTACTTCCAGAAATAGAAGGAATCAGAAAAGTCTATGGCATTTAGGGATCTTGTATTAAACAGGTTCATAGAGAATGTCTAACCTTACATATGAATAATCAAGCTCTTCACCCTTTCTTATGTTTAGATTGATATAATTCTTATATTAACATTATAATTCTTAAATTAATTCTAATCTGCAATTCAATTAATATATTCGCCATTTAATCTAATCTAGAATTTACACACTTGTAAAATCTATGATAATACAGAAAATAGAGTTTTGATTCTTTTAAACTAATTACTTGGACGTGTAAAGCATTACACACAAAAAAAATCTGAAATGTTTAGAATGTTATACCAGTTTCCTTTTGAGATATATTTCTTGCAAATCTAAAAAAAATAAATAAAAAAAAATTGAAAAACATCGGTTCTGCTTTTAATCAACATGAAACCAGTGAATAAAATGTATTTCTCTCAGTTTCATTTCATTTCCACCAATTTCAGAGGCAATAAATTACATAACTGTGAATGGTTTCAAATATTCCAAGCGACATTGGTTTGTCAAGTGTACACACAAAATTTACATTCTTTATGTAGAAATTATTTAATAAAACAGTTGGTATGAACCAGAGATTTATAGAAATACAAATTCCATGCAAGCTGCATAAAGACAATAGGATTTGTGTAATGTATGCTGAAATTAATGCTTTTAATGATTTGATCTTTTATCATTTTTAATGATCATTTTGGGATATTTAGTTAAAAAGTACCATCAGTGCCATCTACTGAAAATACAACCTAAATAAACAAGTAGTTCAAGCATCAGACATATAAGCGCCCATGTTAAATCAGCTGACAGGAAGTGAAATGCTTGGCTAAAACTCGCACTCTAGAAGAGACATCACATTTAGCCTTGAGTGTTCACTGAGGGGGAAAAAAGCCATAAGGTATATGTCGCTTCAAAGTCTTGATTTTTCGCTGCATTATATAGCAGAAGGACAAAGAATCAATACAATCTGCGAGACTCTGGATTTCTATCTTGGCTGAACATAATGAAAAGACATTACATAAAAACAAATATTGCTACCGGGCCCCTTGCTGACGCATTCATGTGGTAGAAAATATCAGTACATAATCCTCAGAGGACAAGCAAGGGAAATGACAGAAGCAATCGGCTGGCTTGGAGATCGAGGTGCCAGTGACGGCAAGTTACAAAAACACTCCGGGGACAATCCCGTCCCATGAGCATGGTTACTTTAGTCTCCCCAGATTTATAGCATGACTCAAGCTGCTCTGCAGTGCTCTCACTTCTAGGATACAGGGATCACTGTTTCTCATCAGTGGACAGTCGATATTTCTTCAGCTCATAGCATTATAGAAGAAATTAATTTGAAGATGTCAGGGTCCACTGTTGCATGCCTCATTTAAAACAGCATGTTTCAAATTCTGAAAACATGTATTAGCATAACACACATGACCGTTACATGTGACTCCGTAAAAATAGCCTCTGTAACTCCAGCATTAGTTCACTGATTTCTGGTGACATTACATAACGATATAAACCATTTATTGATTACTAATTCCCAAGCCATTTCGTGTACATAATTTGCCTAAGTGATTTGAAAGCTTTCAAGTAAATAGCTTGAAACGAGGAGTGGTCCAAGATAAGAATGATTTACGATAGCAAAGCATGGTGAAGCACTGATGAGGAGCTAAAGCTTATTTATCAAGGAATATCATTCACTAGGGCTTTCCCCAAGCTGACTCGATCTAAACTGACTCTACTGGCAGAAACAAATATATCATGCTTTATCTCACTGACGTTCTTTACTTGCGACTGCCTCACAAGCACCACACTGCCAAGAAGTGGAGAGAAGGGGGAGGAGTTTAGTTTATTTGGGGACAAAAATTGGATGGTCAGGGATTGGGGTTTACTCAAGCAGGCAAGGCCAAGCTGTCACCTGGCTCATGTTCCACATGCAGTGATCCATGGTCCATTGCTTGCAAGCTAAATAGTGAGCTGCTTTAACAGTGTTTGGCAACATGCACAGCCACCAATGATACACTCCTAGGTCCAATGCATGCAGAATCATTTTTTTCTCCTCTAATCATATGCGCTATGCATTTCAATCCACTTGGCATACGAGAATAATATTATTCCACGTTATTCCTTTAATGCTGCACATATGCTAATGGGACTCGAGTGTATTAACGGTAGATGCGCATAGAAAGGGCTTTAACCACGTCTTCCATTAGAAGCTCTGTTTATTTCCCCATTCATTACTGAAAAAGACAACATCTCGCTTCAAAATCCATCCCAAGTGCATTAAGGGAGCGAACGGATATCGTGTCTGGCCAGGCGAAGCTCGTGAAATGTTTTCTGGCATTAAGGGATTTGAGAAGGGAATGTGTTGTTAAAGTGAGAGCTCCATGAATGCGCATTTCTGCCGAATCCGAGCTAAAGCTGCGCTCAACAGATGGGCGAATGTTCATCAGCAGCACCACCTGCATGCGTGAGAGAAAACCACCGCGCAAAAGGCACATTTATAGGCTGTAGGCATGCATCATGCGTAAACGGTTATTCCATAAGTCAGTCATGCTTTGTAATCACAGACTACTTGTAAGGAAAGCGCAAATGCGTCGAGTGCCATGCTCTTTCCGTAACCTTTCCGAGACGCCAGCAAAGCAGCAGGTGTGCCACATAAAATCTCCTCAATACTTTACAAAGCAACGAAAAGGAAAATGCGACAATGCCCATGCCATCGGTACTACAAGGCACTATTGCTTCCAGTGATCAATAGCTAAAGCTCTATCTTTTAAAGTGAAATATCAGTGAGCATAACTCGGTGAGGTTCGTGAGCAGGCTTCTCCCCCATTCAGTGTGCAAAGTTACCATCCGGCCAATAAATAAGGAAGACAAAAAGCGACGATGAAAACGTTTTAACTTGCCGTTGCTAGTGGAAATACAATAAGAGATGTGTGCAAGTTCACATAATTCATAAAATAAAAAGAATAGGACTGATGAGACTTTACGGATCGTGCGTACGCACACTGACTGCTAATATGTCTTGCATGCGTAGATGTATAAGGGTCGTCTGTTTCAAGGGGATGTCAATAGAAGAAGCTTGCAAATTACCTGATCTCTTCCAGCAGCAGTTATTCGACAGTGCCGGATGCGTTTTTTAGGTACGAACGAAGTTCGCCGTCCATGACGCGCCTCAGTTCACAAGATCGAGCAGCTTTTCAGTGGCGGAGTAAAGCTTTTCACTATCTATCCGCCCACCGGGCTTCGGTCACGCGGGCTATGAAAGCATAGAAAAATACCGGAGGACACACGACATTGGAAGAAGAAGAAAAAGAAAAAAGAAAAAATATATAGAGAGAGTGAGATAGACTTAAAAATCAGAGAAGAAAACAAATTTTAAAAATCCGACAATGCACAAAATGGCATGAGCAGGAGGTTAAGAGAGGTCCACACTAGTTCACGATCTTAAAGCGCCGGTAATTCCATGCTGCGCGTCCATCCTCATAATTCCAGCCGAATTAAACAAGATCAAGCGCGCTCGATTTTTACATCCGCGTATTCCCGAGGTGATGCAGTTAGTCGCCTATTATTACTATCTATATCTTACTCCCAACTGCAGCTTTCTCGCCTCTCTCCTTTCGCAGCTCGTCTTGGATTTTGAGCGTGTCGCTCTCTCCTGGCATCCGAGCTCTGACCGGACTAGCTGTGCCGCGCAGGGGCGCGCATCTGGATCCCCCGCATTCGAGACGGAGGCGCGCTCTCTCTCGCGTAGTGGAGGGGATGACTAGTCCGCGCGCACTGCTTTAGTGACGTCAGACGGCGCAGATTCCCAATCAGGGGTGTTAAACACTATTTCACACCCTGCAGAAAAAAAATCGAGTATTGTATACATTTATACATATGGTATACGTATATTGTATTCTTCTTAACAGTAGGACCTTATATATCCAAAAAGAAGCCCAAACACTCCTGAACACGCCCGAACAGATATCAACAAATTAGCAAAGAAGAAAGAGTAATCCGGATGTCTTCAGGATAATTAAGCACCAAAAATTTAACAAATGTTTCATTCCATTTATTAAAACAGACAATGCGAATAAAAGCAACTCTCATTGGACGCCACTCCCACGTCTAACCGTTCTTGCAACATGCAATAGTGTACATGTATGACGTCAAAAGTCTTCTTACTATGATGGTGTTTTCACTCGTTTATGGCAATTCGTTCATTCATACTCATCAACATGTTCTATGCAAAACTGCTTCAGCTTCAACCCTTATCTTCACAAACTTGGCCAACTGCCTCAGACGCCTCATCAACAGTATCGAGTTTTTGTATTCATCATTCCCTTTGAGTGCTTTATCCTGGTCAGAATCCTGGTAGAGAATTATGAATCATGCTTTTTCCTGGTCAGAATCATACAGCATATCTCAAAAAACGATGAGCGTAACCCAATGACACACCCTGTTCATTCCAGGGCACCATGCATACACACATTCACAGCTGAGAGCAATTTATCATAGACAGTTTACCTGTCTGGAACCTATGCTTCTGGGAGATGTGAAGAAACTCACATACAGGGAGAACATGCACAGAAACTCTACCAGAACAGCTCAACCCAATGATCGAACCTAAACACCCTGAAGCTGTGAGGATTCAATGTGGTTAATTACATTTAAGCATCCTAATTACATGTTCTATGTGATTATAGAACATGCAATGTACAATGTATATCATTAGTCTACATGGTCTATATAATTGCTCCAGCTTCATACCTTAAACTTGGCTATCTCTCTCAGATGCCACATCACTACAGCGTCACTGGGAACAACGGACTCCTGAACTCTTCAATTAAAATCCAGAATATATTTTTTTTTTATTATTGATGAGCACACTATGAAAGTACAAAAGTACCATTTTGCAACACGATTCAGAGTAGAAATATGGGCATAATGTTATTTTGAAAGTGCTGGGGACAAGATTGATGATGAGTCAAAACATGCTTTGGAGGTCTTTTAAATTTTAGCTGATATGATTTACATCACTGATGTCAGCAGTGGGAGCTGTTAGAAAGAAAAACAAAAGTAATGAGCAGGATCTCACAGGCTGATTCAACGGTCTGGTAGAATGACATTTACAGCTAGGGTAAAGCCTTATTTTATAATCACAAATGACAATTTTCTTAGTTCATAATACACTAAAGTGCATCATGGCCTAAAGTTTGTGGACACCTGACTATTCCACTCGAATGCATTTCTTCAATATGTTGGCACAAATTTGAAGACACACAATTCTATAGGATATCTTTGCATGAAATAACTAAGATATCTCATCACTGGAATTAAGAGACCTACACTTGTTCCAACTGGACACAAAGAAAAGTCCATGAAGACATAAAAAAATCAAGTGTCCTTCACAGAGCATTGACCTCAACTCCACAGAACACCTTAGGGATGAGCTGGAAGTGGAAGACCTCCTCAATGACCTCAATAATGCTCTTGTAGCTGAATGTCACAAATCCCCAAAGCCTTGCCCCAACATCTAGTGGAAACCCTTCTCAGAAGCAACAACATGATCACTGCAAAGGGATGGGATGCACAACAAAATTATGGGTTTGACTAGTCAGGGATTCACATACTTTTGGCCATATGGTGTATATTACTGAGTATTTGGACCAGGTTCCACTGCAAGCTATTGTAGGTTATAAAAGAGTTTTAACCACTACACCACAAAAAGTGATGGAGACATGTCCTTCTCACCTGCAGTATTAGTTACACCTACAGTAGTCCTTGGTGACTTTAGACATTGCTGTCATGTCATAGCAAATTTAACAGGAAGGCCCTGGGCAAGAGAATGTGAGAATTATGTGTGGTAGATGAGGTAGTATACTGTGGACTGTGTCTATCCAGCACTGGGAAGTGGACAAACAGACTTTTTTGTGACTGCTACACAATGATACAATTATATGAGTTATGACCTGTATTCTGAAAAGTAGAACAGACAGACAGATGAAAACAGACAGACAGACAGACAGGCAGACAGACAGATAGATAGATATCCTTCTGTAATAGAGTGTCAATTTTATTGTTTACAATACAAAAAGTTGCAAAAATATAGGCTGCCTGAGGCTAGTGCTTGTGTCATTCCCAGTGGACTTGCATCCATAATTGAAGAAGCAGAATACAGAGACACCAACAAAATAAAGGCAAATATGCTGTGACATTCAAAAACATTAAACCTACACCTGAACATGTTACATAACCTAAACGGCTCTATTCGCTCTCAACCATACAGAAGTGTATGTTTTTGAATTGCATTCAACCAGCACAATTTGCCCTCTCATCCCACATATTTCCCCTTCAACAGAACTGTATTTTATTTATTTATATTTCATTTTCTAGTGAATATTTTATGGCTGAATATATTGAGCTCATCGAATTCAGTCAGCATACATCCTAAAACACTTAACATTCAGCACTTAGCATTACATGCAAAAGACAAGTGAAAACCTTTGGATAAAAATGTATATTAGCAGAACTCGAATGAATAAAGATGGAGCAACAAAAACACACGAAAAAAAAACAAAATAAAATATCAACCACGAACCAAAGTTAAAATTGCAAGACAATAAAATCCTCTTGTTCAGTTATGGCATTATTTCAGACCCCTAGTGGAGGTGTGCCAGTATGAAAATGTTTCTGAAAGGTTATCATCTCTTAATTTGTGTTCTAACTTTCAAAATAGACAACAAGAAAACCCCTTTAGAGACGATGTTCTTGCTAATCTATTAATTATCTAAAAAAATTTACAAAATGTTCTCATTATTAGATAAATAACAGAGGAAAAAAACTGTTTATATAATTATCTTTGGCAGGCGCACGCTGAACAATAGCACTTTTCGAAATGTTCCTTTGTGCTGGTGTACCGATTTATACCTGGATTTTCTTTCTTCTGATGCAAGACAAAAAATTTCTGATCATTGCACTGACACAATGACAGAAATATTTTTGTTGCTGCTTTAAGATGCACTGAAAGGATTAATTCATTATGTGCATATTTATTGAATGTTATATATATTGCCTTTTTACAGTTTACTAGGAATAAACAGCACTACTTAGTTTCTATAAAGGTTAATACATTTTTGAAAAGAGTTCAATGACAGGATTCGGGTTTATGCCTTTTCATAAAAATTCATTTGTATTAAATTGAAATCCCCCCACATCACCTTTGCTTATTTAAATTCATATGAATGTGTCATGAATTTCTAATATTAAGGGCTTCTTTATTGTTCAGAGTAGCGGAATAATTTATAATGAGCAAGTCTGCTAGAATAAACTTGCAGATTTTGTCACTAACCTTGATGGTTTCTGTCTTTAAGGAATCTTTGGCAGCTTGAGATTTTACAGTTAAAACAAAGAACAGAACATAGTCAGAGCAAAACACTTGTTTTATTATATTCTTATATTATACCTATTTCTTATTATGTTTTGTGTTAAAGTATTAACTCTATTAACTCTTGATTAGGATGTTAGACCTTTTAATGGTCTACCATATGGCAGTTCTTGTCACAATGTACCACCATTTACAACATTATAGCCCTTTATTATTCAGAATATATTCTTAAATTCATAGTCCTACCTGAAAGAGTTTGAACAGCGAAGGCCAATACTTTTGTTTTTACTATAAACTGAAGACATTTGAGTTTGAGGTCAAAAGATAAAATCAGAATTTCATCTTTTATTTCCTGATATTAACATCTAGATGTGTTAAACTACTTAGACCCTGGCACCTTTAATGACAGACAACTTAATGTTCAGGTGAGCAAAAATATTGGATCAGATAGTCTTAAAGTAAATAACATTTGGTGGCTGGATTATGACATCTTCACCCCTACCCTGTGGAGGTTGTTGATCACATTGACTCTTCTTAATTGTGATTTAACTTCACAGCTCACTATGTTTCTGTCATCAACTGCTGCTGTTTTTCTTGGTTGGTCTGTTCAGTGTCAGGTATTACACTTCTGATTTCTTTCTTTATCAGGACATTCCAGTTTGCAATGGCTCTAATAATTTTTCTCTGTTTTTATCAGCTTCAGAACAGCTTACTATTTCTCCCATGGATAGCCCTCTGGTCTTCATGATTGTTTATCCTTTTAGTAGCAAATAAGGTCTTCACAGGTGAAATTCAGGCTTCAAACCAAGTGTAGATATTCAGAGTTATTATTTGTTTAAAAACAATCAGGACATACCAAAACCTTTCAGACACATGTTCCCATATTTTTGATGACTTTATAAATGGAGTGCCATCTTTTAAGTTTAACATATCTAGGTGTAAATATCTTGAAATGAAAGCTGGACTTTCCTTTGTCATATCATATTCATCTTCATCATATAGCAAAAACAATAGAATTGTCATTGCATTTTCCTCTACTCTTATAAATGACTATCTGTTAAAGATGATGTATTTGTGATGGGACACAGGACATAATAAGCATTGGAATAAGCAATGTTTGGAGATTTGCATAATTCACTCCACTGCATTTAAGTATCACCTTGATACGTGCAAACTGCATAGGTAGCTGTGTCAGGGGAAAAGAAATTGTATTGGGGTTAAAAAAAATGACCTACAAGTTTTAGACATTAAGTACAGGAAAGAGTGAGTTACATATGGTGTGTATATGGCTGAAGGCATGCATGTATGGTGGTGAGCTTGGCAGAATGTGTTACAATGGGTGGGTAAGGGTCAGTAGAGGTAATGGCGCATTCTCTATAGTTCCCATTTTTATAAGGGAACATTTAGTTTCTTTTTAATACCCATAGTCAAAAGCCAATATCCATGTTGTTCCACAGACCTTCACAGTCTTTAAAATAAATCTTTATTTTTTAATCCCTTCCATTTAATAGAAATACCATTTTAAAAATGGCTAGCACTCTGTGGTCAAAACCATATAATACACTGGGGATTTAAAACTAGGTCAAGGAATGAGCCAAACAAGTGAATCCGTGAAATTTGGATCAGATCCACATGCTATATAATACATAGCAAAAATACAAACAGTACACAAATGCAGAAAATACACAAAACAAAACAAGACTAATTACAAGGAGCAGGTGCAAGCACTGAATGAGGATATGGACAATCAGGGGCTATGAATATTCTGCACAGCTTCTTAGAAGAGATATCACAACCAGTAAAGGATTTATATGTAATTTGCAATATAGTGTGACAGCCAAATCCGGGATGTTAAAGCTCAGCTTTAGTCAGATTCAAGCTATGCTAAGTAGCTAAAATTTGTGAGGCAATAATGCATACAGAACCCAAGCCAAATTCTGCAGAATTAAACTTGTATGCCAAAATTTTACACTGATGCCTGATTATTGTAGCATATATCTGTTTGTGTAGCCTCCTTTTTTTCTTATTTGACATATACAATAGAGCATGTTGTGAGTTATAACTAATGAAATAAAGAAATTTTCTTTTCTCTTAGTGGAAAATCCCAAACAATTTCAAGTTGCCTTGTCTTTTCTCGTTCTTTCTTAAATACACACAGTCCATTTGATTATTTATTTGATTGTTTGTTCATTCATTATTTCCTCCAGAAGAGGGCTCAGTAGTCACTACTCACAGAACATGGCATTCTGATCAAATATGACAATTATGATGATTTTTCTTTTTCATACAGACCTCCTCTTCTCTGAATCCATTTATCACAAGGGGGCTGAAGTCATCATAATGGCTACCTGAGTAAATAAAGCCTGCCTCATCAACACGCCAGCCCCATTCCACTGGGGCTATAAATCATTGCCATGATGCACTGCGAGGAGGAGACACAGAGAGAGAGAGAGAGAGAGAGAGAGAGAGAGAGAGAGAGAGAGAGAGAGAGAGAGAGAGAGAGATGCATATATAGGGTAGGCTTCTAGATTTTATATAGCAATAAATAAATAAATCACTAAAAGAAAATGCAAATCATCACACATTTTATTACCCTTCATCACGTAACACCTTTTATTTCCCTAATCTTTCACGTCACATTTTCTCAGGTGCAAATTCAAATTTTTGCACAAAACAGGTGACAATAACGAGCACATAAACAGACCCTAAAACAAAACTGTACTGTTAAAGATTGCCATATTTCCATGAGTCTGTGCACCAGAATTGCAATCCAATGTAGTCTTCTATTTTTGTAGCACATCTTCCTCAAGGTTCAACTTTGTTCAGCTGTGTGATATGCTTTTCTGCTCACCCTGGTTGCAAAGCATGTTTAAATGAGTTAAAGTCAGCTGAAACCAGTCTGGTCATTCTCCTCTGATCTCACTCATCAACAAGACATTTCCACTTGCTGAACTGGCATCTGCTGGATTTTTTCCACACCATTCTGAGTAAAATCTAGAGACTGTTGTATGTACAAATCCCAGGAGATCTGCAGTGTCTGAAATGCTTACATCAGCCATGGTCAAAGTCACTGAGATCATATCTTTTCCTATTCCGATATTCTGATATTAACTGAACATTACCTTGCCCTGTATCTGTCTGATTTTTTTTTGCATTTTGCTGCGGCCATATAAGTGGCCGATTAGATAACTGTAGGAATGCACAGGTGCTCCTAATAAATAAGTCAATGAGTAATGATTAGATGTAATCTGCCGTCCTGCCAAAACATAACCAAAGAAAGGATTGAGGTGAGAGGGTGAAGCATTTTCTCCCCATAGCACTATGGTCACCCATGCCCTAGACAAATACTATTTGAAAAGACAAAGAAACCCATTTCTGCTCATACCAGTGACAGAGAAAAATCACACGCAAAGCTAGGATTTAACACAACTCTATCTCAGGATAAACCAAGTCACACTGAGGAAAGCATCTCACATATGATGTGGCATTAAATACATAAACATGCATCTTGAACAATCAAGGTAAACATTACCATGCTTGCATTGCTTTCAGCTGCTCCCTGTCCAGGGTTGCCACAGTGGACCAACTGGTCCGCACAACAACTTGGCACAGGTTTTACACTGGATACCCTTCCTGATGCAACCCTCCCATCTTTCCGAGCTTGGGACAGGCACAGCATCCAGTGGCTGGTAATTGAACCCAGGCCTTCCGCATGATAGGGAAGAAACCTACCACTGAGCCACCAATGCCCAAGGTAAACATTACCATGTTAACATTTAATGTATTTTCACTTACAAGTGACATCAAGCAGAAAACAATTTACTGATTGACCCAGAATCCAAAATGTCGTAGAAATGCATGTACACTAAATGGCCAAAAAGAAATAAAAAAATGTTGCTGGAGGCACTACTAAGTATGATTAAAGACACTAGTCACAAAGCAATAAAACTACAAATGATGCGCTTACTGTTATTTTGATACTCATATTGATACACACTAATAACTTTATACAAATAGTACACCTCATTTATCAAAATAGATTTATAGTCATAAATTCAGTATGAAAAAATGTTCTATGTTTGTGTATAAGGAAATGTGAACCTCAATTATAAGTTTCACAGTATATTACTGGCAGGAGTTTTATATGGATATGCAAATTTATATAAGGATTATGTTAACAAGTTATAAAGCTTATTTAAAACAATAAATAAGAATTTAATTAATGTTTTTTAAACATTTTGTATCAAAGAACATAATGCCGTAAACATTAAGCTATCCAAATAAAATTTGTAAATTAAGACAAATAAGACTAGCTATGCAATTAGGGCAAAATAAATGGCACCTATATAGGAGTAAGAGGTACTTTGTGCCTGTGGAAGTCAATGACCTGCAGTGTCTGACCTTCATTACTGGAAGATTTAGCACACACCATGCTTATGAGGAGCTTTTTGACCAGTCATCATTTTGTCAAATCTCTGTGAGTATTGCCTTATATGGAGTTTTGTTGGTGTCACTAAATGCATTCAGCTGTGTTAAGAAAATGCTTGATATTTGAAGTGTCAGTTAAGTAAAAAAGTAGATTTTATTTGTCACATATACATTACTGCACTGTGGAATTCTTTCTTCACATATCCCATTCTTAGAGGGTTGGGGTCAGAGCACAGGGTTAGCCATATAGCAGCACCCCTGGCTGGGGCCAGCACCCCTGGTGATGGGGGTTTGAACTCGGATCTTCAACTCAGAGCCTTAACCACTTGAGCTACCACCATCCTAAATTGTATTTGTGCATGAGTACAAAGAAAATCAGAGTTACAGAAACTTTATTAGAACATTTGGCAGAAATTTTAGTAGTTTTGTCATTTAAAAAAACAAAATAGACAAGTTTACTAAAAGACTGATAGATGAGTACCAATAAAAAGTTACTGCACGTGTATTTTAGGTAACTGTTTGGTAAAACACAGCACAACTAAACAAATAAATATGCTCTTTCTGCCTCAAAATGTCTTCAGGCATATTCTGGAGGTTGTGATCAAATATTCATAAATGAAGCTAAGAATTTTTGAGTCAAGCAAGATAAAATTGTATATTTAGTACATAGTACAGTTAAGACTTCAGTTAGCTTAGAGCACATTATACATTAAAGTATAAATAAAGGGAAAAAAAGAGGCGGTACTGTAGAGGAGGCAATAGACAATGGAGCATGAGGAGTAGGATACCTTGCAGAGCCATGGATATTTGTCAAATAAAACAACCTTAAATACAGGGTTTGACTATTTACCAGCAAAATATTAGCTCACTTAAAATTCATAGGAAATAAGAAAGAGCAAAAGGTATCACTGATAACCTCAACCTTACAAAATTGTATATATTGTATGAAAAAAAAAAAGCGTACATACATTTTTACAGTCTGACCATTTTGGGTTTTAGGGAAAGTGTAATCTTAAGACCTTGAGGGAAAAAAAATAGAAATACTGGATTCAGATATAGTGGGAGAAGTAAGATTATGGGTCATGGGTTTAGATGCCAATCCTTTCAGCAGAGGGAGCTTATGTACCAGGAAAATCTAGCACCACATGATAACAAATAAATGTTTTTACACCTCGCTTTTCACTGTCTTGGCAAGCAGGCTTTGGGTCATGCAGGTACTGAATGCAACACACAGACACACATGCACACACACACACACTCCTGCTTTTGATGGGAGACAAAAAAAGACTTTCTACAAGAGATGGAGGGAATACACTCACTACACACTCAGTCAAACATGTCATATTAAGTAAGAGCCTGAAGACTAGATATTGTGTTGACAGCAAAAATATATATCTCTCATGTTTTTTTTTCCTTCTAACTTCCATTAGATGTCTATGTCTAAGGGCACTACACGCAGTCTGATAGGCCTGTTTGCTCAAAGATAGGGATTTAAAGTGCTGTACAAAAAAAAGGTTTTTCAGTACCATCATTGTTAAGTACTAGGGATGACACAGATATCATGCTCCAGTTATCAGAGCTGACCACAAAAGGAAGGACCATTGGAGCAGCTGCATTTAGACTTGTGTAAGAGCATCTTTTAAGCTAACTCACTAAGCCCAAGCCCAAGAGATATAGATCATAAAGGGAAAAAAACCATCAGGGCAATCCCATGGCTATAAAAGGTATTGTTTTCTTATTGGATGAACATCTACACATTGTGCAGGAACATGTTTAAAATACATTCAAACCTAATCGGAGTGAAAAAACATGACAGGCTAATATTTGGGCATGAAAAGGACCCAAGAAAGCAATCACTGCTGTTTACATTTACAGACACTCTTAATCATAGCAACTTGAGAATGCGCAAGCAGTTGAAAGATCAGCAGTCAAAACACCTATTAACATTCATGACTAGAAACCAGTGCTGTTTTTTACCAGCTTGTGTAGATGGTGCTGGTAGGGCATTAACAAAAAAAAAAAATCAATATTAGATGTGACAACCTGTTGCTTAAAAAATTGTTAAAACATCAGAAATCCCAGGTATAATTTGTGCAGTTTTAAATGAAAATTGGCTGGTATGCAAATACTGAGCATCTTGGAGAATTTACTACAGGTCTTCTAAACAATTTTTTTTCACACTTGCTTCTTTTTTTTGCATGTAAAAGCCAGCAGTGTGGTTTCTGTTATATAAAAGCAGTCTGTTATGTAACATAGTGTTTTCTTAACTGACATACAAATATATTTTCTGTAACATTTCATTTTCTATTGGAAAAAAATGGTGTCTAAGGCTTTATACAGCACTGTACATTATGTACAGCTTAACAGGGAAATAAATTGATATGTGAATAAATGAATATTTACAAATCTGTCTTCTAGAAATAAGTCTTCAGTAATGTCCTACAGTAATTAAGCAGTAATACAATTCACATTTGCTTACCTGTTTAAATAATGGCACCACTTTAAGCACACAAATATGTACTAGCTAGGTAATCAAATCTGTACACATCATGGTTAGGTGTTTGGAGCAATAGATGAACCACTGCCCCAAGAGCACACACAGTGTCTACACAGTAGCCTACACAGTGCATAGATCTCTATAATCATCGTTGCCTCAGATATGTGTTAGAGAAAATGGCATTATACTACACCCAAATATAATGCAAGTTGCTGAAAGCATCATTTTTCCAGTACCTGAAGTGAAATTTGCACTGTTCCCTGCAATAGTTAGCCTGCTAGCTTTGCCAAGCTTTGTCAACAAAGTAATAAAATTTCTATTTCAGTCAGGCCCTACAACCATATAAGATCTTTGTCTGTATATATGTCAAGTGGATGGACATGATTATGAAATACAATCCATGAATTTGCACATGCTTGTATTTGCACAGATCACATTTGTGAATGAAAGCATGGTCAAAAATTATTAGGAGATTTCTGGGCACCAATTTTTGTGGTGAGACATTTTATTACACATTTGGCTTGTAAACCAAGCCCTAATATAGTGAAGTTCTGAAATTATGAGCATACTTAAACAAGGACATGCCAGACCCCCTGAAATTAAAGACGTGAATTGATTATTAAGTGTTGTTTGAACCGGAGAGTAGCATGCATGTATGCATACGAAGTTAAGGTTTAGTTGTGAAGCAAAAATCATATTCTTCTCTTCTTATGAATATGAACTATTCATCCAGATCTGCTGGTTGAGATGATGTGGTTGAAGAAAATAAGCCTCCATCTAAAACCACACGAAGATTTTTAGTCAGATCAAATGTAGATAGAAGTAGATGGTTCTCTGTAATGGTGAAGCCTGCACTATTACTTCTCAGTGCCATTGTTCTGCTCCTTGCCTTAGAGCTGCCGTGGTGCTGAAAGGACAGTGCCATTTCAGCACCAACAATGTTGGGGAAAGCCAAAGAGCATATGGCTGCAGGGCAGAGCAACCAAAGTGCACTAAAACTTTGCACGAAGACTTTTAAATCCTGCACCACAGTACTGTAAATAAGTCTGCACTTTTTGTTAAAGATCCTGGTCTCTGGTGTCTCTGTGTTCTGCCCTCTCAGTGTGAGTCGCAACATCCTCCTTAAGAAAGGCAACTACATTCTTTGTGAGAAATCTGGAAGTGAGGTGAACAAATAGAAAAGAAAAGTTTGTCATCAGCATATCAGTGATTAATGATGCCAAGACTGAACCCAGTGCTTCTTCATAAAATAAAACAAAAGCTGGGCCAACTGACTCTAAAGGACCTACAGCAGGGAGACTTTGCAGTGATGAAACAAAGCCTCTCCTAGGTTTGAGGTAGGATATATGTTAAAACTGTGCTGAGAATGAGGTGTGAAGGTAGCTCCCAATGGACAGTTAAGCAAGAGAGGAAATAAGTATGTAGTAATTCACAAGATCAGTATCAAAGGCAGCTGAGAGGTCACCATAGTTCAATACTTCAGTGACTGCTGGGAAGGCAGTTTTATTCAGTAGAATGCTTGATCATCCAGCAGGTTATAGATTAAGATATGAAGAAGCCATGCATGTACTGCATATCTTGTAATCTGGGACAGGTATGGCAGGAGAGAACCAGGGCCCTCATTGTTAAGCCAGCGAATGGACATGTTGCCATGGCACCTCAGCTGACTTCAGCTATGCAAGATGCCCCTGAAAAGTAGATATGATGACAAAACCACAAAACTAAATGCCTAAATATACACACATTATCCAGGACCAAAGAATAGCATGAAATACACTTTTCCTAAAGCAATGATGATATCGAAGGATCAGAAAAAGTGTCAAAGAAGAGGCACCAATGCTGAGCTCCTTGTTGTAGTAAAAACACAGCTATGGGCTAAAAACAGAGGCTTTTGTAATGCAAGAGATACTGATATGTGAAAAACAGAGACTTCCTTTGTTTTGAGATTTGTTTTAGGTGAAGTGTTTGTATTTTACATACACATACAGACACATAGCCCTGCCACTTCACCCTAAAGCTTCATGACTTTCATCTGTTTATTCCTGGGATTTATTATCCTCTACCCCATCACTGGGTTCAGGAATGGGTATGTGGAATCTGGAAATGTGGTAATTACTTACTAATCCACACATTATTTATACACACAATGTGCATACATCTTTGCAAGGTGCTAAGAGCAAAAGAGCAACCATCTGTTGAAAACTGATTTGATTTGAAATCTAATAGCCTAAACCTTCAATTCAATATTCATAAGCATACTGAAAACTGGAAGGTGTCAAGAAGTGTAAATAGTAGAAATTGTGCAAATGAACAAGTGCAGATAAATATGTACATCAATAAATAAGGCTATGTCAGTATGTGCATAGAGGAAGTCTGTGCAAGTTGTATTTACAGCAGACAAAGTGTTAAGTGTAATTATATATTGTAAATAATACTATATATAAATAAATAAACTATATAAATATATATATATATATATATATATATATATATATATATATATATATATATATATATAAAATATATATATATATATATATATATATATATATATATTCAAACTAGGTGCAATCTAGATTTATGGTTGTGAGGAAAAAACTGGCCCTGGACCTGTATCTCCTCCTGGATGCAAGGAGGTTGAGCAGTTTGTGTAGAGTGGGATGATTCCTTGATTTTGTGTGCTCTGTGCAGACATCTACTGTGGTGAAGAGACTCAGTGGCAGGTAGTTGGATGCCAATGATGCGTTGGTTGCCAATGATGCGTTGGGCATCACTTTGCAGTGATTTCTTTTCACACACTATTGAGCTGCCATACCACACTTGTCAAGATGGTCAAGATGCTCTCAATAATTCAACAGTTAAAAGATGGTCAGGATCTTGGGGGAAAGGTGAACTTTTTTTAATCTTCTCAGCAAGTAAAGACGCTGTTGTGCCTTCCTAACAAGAGTTGAGGTGTTCTGATGCCAAGACAGATGCTCAGAGATGCCCAGACACTTTAAGCTAGAGACACGCTCTACTTTAGCCCTGTTGATATAGATAGGTGATTATCTGCTGCTGTTAGATTTCCGGAAGTCCACAATGAGCTCTTTGGTCTTTGTGGCATTGAGGGTGAGGTTGTTCATGGAACACCATGCTGACAGGCTCTGGATCTCCTCCCTGTAGGCCGATTCAATGTTGTTGCTGATTTGACCAACAACTGTGGTATCATCTGCATATTTGATGAAAATGTTATAGTTATGCCACGGAACACAGTCATGGGTGAACAGGGAGTAGAGCAGTGGGCTCAGCACACAGCCTTGTGGGATGCTGGTGTTCAGGTGAACTTTACAGACTGAGGTCTATTTGTTAAGAAATCCATAATCCAATTGCATATGGATGTGCAGATATCCAGATCACTGAGCTTAGCTCAGATCAGTTTACGCTGAAGTAAATGAACAACATCCGAATGCATGAACGAAAGAGTGAAAGAGCGAGCGAAAGAGCGAGCAAAAGAGTGAAAGAGCGAAAGAAAGAAGAAGCGAAAGAAAGAGCGAAAGAGCAAGCGAAAGAGCGAGCAAAAGAAAGAACAAAAGAGCGAGCGAAAGAGCGAAAGAGCAAGTGAAAGAACGAGCGAAAGAGCAATCGAAAGAGCAAAAGAGCGAGCAAAAGAAAGAAAGAGCGAACGAAAGAAAGAGCAAAAGAGCGAGCAAAAGAAAGAGCGAAAGAGCGAGCAAAAGAGCGAAAGAAAGAGCGAAAGAAAGAGCGAAAGAAAGAAAGAAGTGGGATCTTTTTTTAAGATTTCTTTTTAGAAGATTTTTTAGATGATTTCTAATTTCCAGAAAAGACATCTTTGGTGAAAGATTTGTGAACTGCAGGGCAAAATCCTAACAAATTGCTTTTGTAAAACAAGTCCTTGACAAGTTGTAAGAAGCGAGTTATCTTGAGTTGTGAGCATGCTTAGAGAAATCCATGCTAGGTGCCCTGTAGCTGGAGACCTGAGTTGATGTGCAGGTGCGTAGATCTAAATGCTATGTCATATATGCAGACATCATACTATTAAAGGAGGCCAGTTGTAGAGACTTAGTTCGGGTTGATCAGTTTCTGTAGAAAAATATACTTCTTAATGTTTTGTTTTGAAGAATAAGTGTTGCTCATGAATAAATGTGGATCATGACCTGATGACAGGAAAAAAATATTGAGTTTCTCTGTGCAGTTTGGTAGAAAAAATCTTGAAGGTGCCAAGCAGGTTAGAGCTTGGCACTTAATAGTCAATTTGACAAGAATTGAGGATCTAATAATCCATAGTAATCCACAGAGGCAGTTAAAAGGTTGTGTTGAACCAAGATGTGCAAGAGAAAATGAAGAATGGTTTAAGTTAGGCTTCCACACAGATTTTGCTTTATAGCGCCATCACATATAATGTATGCTTATCTAAAGAAAAATAGCTGCATACTATAAGTTTTTTACCTTTGGTACCTAACAGAGTTAAAATGTATACCAACATGTCAAGAAGAAATGCCCCAGCAAAGAGCCCCAGTATAGGATAATGTCTCACACATATAGAGGATTTAGTCAGTTGGAATATGTTAGAACAAAAAGGATAAATCAGTTCTTCTCAGAGGTTGTCAACTCTTTAGATCAGTAGACACAGGTACCCAGCAACTGAAGATCTGCAAAAGACAGGCCTGGAGAGATATCTCAATAAAGAGGCTAGAGTCTCAGCTTACTAAGACATCTCTGATTTTATTGTTGCAAGGCATGAGTATATATACAGAGACAAAGGGAAAAGGCGACCATTTGCTTTTGCAAGATAAATACTTGTCTCTGCAATAAAAGTTCCAGCCGTTACTCAGAAGAGGCACCGTCTTGCTGCAATGACAAGTTTCTTCCTGATTCTATGCATGCAACAGAGGCAGGAAGTTCGTGCAGAACAGATGTTCAGGTATGGAAATAGGAAGTTGTGGTCTCAGACCAGGGGTCATGTGTGTGTAGGTACAATACCAAAGATAAGAAGGAAAAGAGCACAGGATACAGAGTAAAAAAAAATGTGTTGCAGTAGACAAAGAGATGAACCATTATGTACAATTATTCTTACAGAATATTTAAGCATGCCACAAGCAGATACTATGCCAACCTTTACTGATTATGTCACTTCTGGTTTCATTAATACATGATTAGATACAAGCTTGCTGTGTAATATTTAGCACCTCTATATTGAGAAACTCTGTGTTGAAATAAATGTGATGAGTGAATTAAATTAATACTGTCACTATGTGATCATAAGATGAGTAATTTCTTTTTGGTAAATCGGGCTAGAAAATTTAAATCACTTAGCAGTGTCTGAAAACCTAAAAATGAGGGAGGATTGGGCGTGCTAAACTCCTTAGTAGCTGATCTATTACCACATAATTCTAAAATTGTGTTGGCTTCCGCTTGTTTTTAACTTTTACATGAAAATGAAGGTCCAACTCTCACCAGTCAGTGAGAACTGTTTCATCATCTGCAGTGAGGGTGATTCTAGAAATAATGCTTAGGAGATTCAGTCCCTCATTTACATTTACGACATTTAGCAGATACTCTCATCCAGAGTTACTTATGTTTTTAATAAGTTTTTAACATACAACTGAGCATTTGAAGGTTAAGGGCCTTGTTCAAGGGCCTAACAATGGCAGCTTGGTGATTCTGGGATTTAAACTCAAACTTCTGTTCAGATCATGAATCATATCCAACATCATAACCACTGAGCTACCAGTTCCCAGGCCCCCTTATGTGCCTACTGTATATCTCAACTGTTTTCATTAATGGTTCAGTAGATTAACTTGACTTCTTGTCTATTAAATTATTTTATTTTTTTAATAATCTTTTGCTATTTTGTTACGTTTTGACTGACCTGCTGTTTTATTGTTTCTTTTTCTGCCC
This sequence comes from Hemibagrus guttatus, assembly GCA_033459395.1. Lineage (NCBI taxonomy): Eukaryota > Metazoa > Chordata > Actinopteri > Siluriformes > Bagridae > Hemibagrus > Hemibagrus guttatus. The sequence continues at coordinate 4,326,174 of JAUCMX010000028.1, forward strand.
TTTTCTTTCTCCTTTTATAGCTTCTCCATCTTATTTTTCTTGAACTTAACATCTTCCAAAATTATCTTTGTATTTGTAATATTACAAGCAGGCAGACACTAACCTTTCTGAAATGTTAGCTCATTACTAGTTAAATTAATAGGCAACTGGAAAGCAGGAAAGTGAGCATGAACATAATCAAGGAATAAAACTGATTAATACTATTCAGTAAAGATATACATATATCTATATTGTGACCCCTGCACACTGGTATATTTGCATGAGTCAATCATGTGGCAACAGAACAATAAATAAAATCCTGCTAAAAGAGGACAAGTGCTTGAGTTAATTTCTACATCAAACATCTTCGTGACTTTATCCATGGCACAGTTATTGGTGGCAGGTGGACTGGTTTAAGTGTTTCAGAAAATCTCCTGAGAAAGCATGGCAAAAATGCTTGTAGTTCAGATATATCAAAGGAGAAAAGATTGAGCTGAGTGGAAAGCTAGTGTAATTCAAATTAACCACACTTTCACAAATGTGGTGAACAGAAAAGCATCTCAGAAGACATCATACCATGGGGTGGATAAGCTACAGCTGCAGAAGACTACATTGGGTTCCATATCTGTCAGTGACAAACAGGAATCTGAGGCAATAGTGAGACCCACCAAAACTGGACAGATCAAAAAATAAATAAATAAAAGGAATTGCCTTGTCTGATACAGCCCACTTAATTAGGAGCATCATACTAATATAGAGTTGACATAACCCAGTATGTAATATGTACATTCAAATAATAGTTGATCAAATAATTATATTATATACAATCATCAGCCACAGCATTAAAACCACTTTGCTAACACAGTGTAGGTTCCCATTGTGCTGTCAAAACATTTCTGACACATTGAGGCATGGACTCCACAAGCCCTCAGAAGGCTTGTATCAAGACCACCAAGACATTAGCAGCAGATACTTTAAGCGCTGTGAGTTGTGAGGTGAGGCATCCATAGATCAGATTTGCCTGTCCAGCACATCCCACAGATGGTCACTTGGATTTAGCCAGATTGGACTACACAGGTTAGACTTTGCTCATCACGTGCATCAATGAGACTTGAGTGCCCATGACCCCATCGCTGGTTCACCTGTAGTCTGCCCTTGGACCACTTTTGGTAGGTACTAACCACAGAAAGGGAACACCTCTCAAGACATGCTGTTTTGAAGAAACTCTGAGTCTAACCATCACACTTTGGCTCTTGTTAAAGTTGCTCAGCTTCTTATGCTTGCCCATTTTTCCTGCTTCCAATTCATCAACTTTAAAAATGGACTGTTCAAATGCTGCCTAGTATATCCCACCCCTCAGTGGTTTTAATGTTATGGCTGATCAGTGTATATTTACTTCCATGATATAAGAAATTCTTAAGATTATTCAGAGCTGCCTCAGCTAACTGCTGTGGAAAATACTATTTAATGAGATCAGCAAGATACACTGAGGTTAAACTATTTAAACCTTTAAACATCAGAAGGACATTGTTGCCAATTTAAACTTACCAGACAGCTAATACATGTTTTATAGGACAGGGGTAGAGCACTTGAACTTAATTTTCATAGTGAAACATAGAGGAATTAGAAGCATTTGCTAGTTTTTCTGCATCCTTTTTCCTAATTATAAGCTCACCTTGTGAATCTCGGTAGCCAAAAAACTCTAGGATGACTGTGTGGGTGAATCCAGGATTCTTTTACATTGCTTAGATAAATAGAGCGTGTGTTAGAACAAAATTGGATCTACTACCCTACTTATGTTATAAGCCAATGTTTTGCTCTTGGTGACATGCATTTGCACTTAAAGGGCACTCGCATGACTTCATAAACAGTATGGCATGTCACAAGCCTATTATTGGCCTCTCTTTCAGTCCCTCACTAACATCCCCCATCTCCAATCATCCCACTCACCACTTCAACCTGTATAATGTACTCTCTGGTCATTTGCAATGCTAAACTTTATGTCAGAAACGGTAAGGGGAATCATACCAGATCTTCTCTAATAACAGACTAATCATCTTTGTAATGTTGTATAAAGCTACCCAGTAAACACTTTAGAAAAAGAATTAATTATAGAATTATGTTTGGCTAGTATTATGTATGTTACATTTCCTTACTTTCTTTTATGTCCATTCCCTTACATTTATAACTTATATGAAAACTGACTGTTGACTGAGCGAGTGAAAAGAAGTGGAATAATAACAAGGGAGAGAAAGAACAGAACACTGACCAAGAGAGCTTTTTGTAGCAAGTGGAATAAAATTTATGATAAACTATTACACTTTTATAACAGCAAATAACAATGAATAATTATTGGCAATCGGAACAGTGGGTGTATAAAAACAGAAGTAGGGTCTACTCATACATCATAACCTTGCTTTATACTTTTGTTACAGATGTAGCTATACATACTTCTCCAAAAAGGGCAATTCATCTCATATTCTCACATAATGGGGACTGATGAGAATGATTAATAACACAGTAGAGTGTTGCTGGGGTAAATTTTTTTTCATAATTTTATTTTGCCCAAAAAAATGTGATTTATGATGCAGATTTAGCCCGCATGCCAGTTAGCTATTGTTATAAAGTTACTGAATACCGCATGATAAATGATCACTTGAAAACAACAAATGAATGCAAAAGAAATAATAAACCTGTGACCAACATGTGACAAAATATTTGTTTTTCTAATCAATAATTACTGATTTTTCTTTGTGCTTGGTAGTTTTTGTAGACTTTTTAAATTTAAAAAATTTTTTTGGGAGATCCAAGAAACTCTTGCTTGAACTTGTATACAATTGCCTCTCTGTCTTATTCTGACACATATGGATAAAATGAGACAATGGGACCTCGAGAGAACATGGAGGCCTGTCTGAGACCATAAGTGTGAGCTGGTTCATCTTGGAAACACTATGGATGAGATCATCCATTGGGTTTACCACAAATATTATGACAGTGGACAGATTACCAAGAAATGTTTGGTCTACTGCCTTTCCGGATGTCATACTTTTGTTTGAGGGATTTAGTTTTGTTTAAGGGATCAATCAATCACCAAAAATTCCCCAAAACTGGACAGTTCAAGATTAAAATTATGTTGCTTGGTCTAATACAGATAGCTTAATTAGGGGCATCATAGTAATATTGTTTAGGTATCACCTAGTATTTAAAATGTATATACTCAATTAATAATTGATTGAATGACTTACTTCCATAATATGACACATTTTTTGGATTAACAGCATAGCTGCCCTGGATGAAAGGAATGTACTATTTGACGAGATCAACAAGATACACTGGGCTTCAACTATTTAAACCATTAAACATCAGAAGAAGGACAATATTGATCTTAACAGATAGCTAATACAGGCTTACTAAGACTCCAACTGGTTTACCACCAATATGGTGATAGTGGCAGATTGCCAAGGCATGTAAAGTCTCCTGCCTGTCATGATGGCATACTTTTATTTGAGCAGTAAAATGGCCTGGTTTAAAAGACCAATCAATGGTTGTGTGGATTCCTGAGGATACACTGTCAGGCTCACATCTTGATTGCATTCTCCTTCTGGGCAAAGTATGCCCACAACATATTGTATCACTCAACTACTACACAGGAAGTAGAGGAGCAATTTCTTAACTGATAAGAACCAAGGTCCAGCCCAGTGGCACAGATTGATTATCAACATGGTTTATCAAGCCCTGCCTAGATCACTGGTTTATTCAAATTACTTTGTAGATTCTATTACATATCCTACCTGCCCAGAACATACAGAATTTCACTTAATTCTTTTTTTCCTGTCTCTTTATGATGACAGGTTTGTGCCCCTTAATGAAGACCCTTCAATGTCCCAATGCCTCCAGTTGCCATTGGACACCTGCTTGCTCTGTTTATACAGCAAAGATTAAAAGATGATACCAAAAATTAGGCTCCTTCTATCATATTGTAGCCTATGAAAACAATATTACAGTACTATCCAGAAATCAGAAAATACAATATTTTTTCAATACATTTCATAAAACAAGTCAATTATTAAACATTTAGAAAATACACTATATTGCCAAAGGTTTTGGGATACCCCTCCAAATCATTGAATTCAGGTGTTCCAATCACTTTCATTGCCATAGGTGTATAAAATCAAGTACCTAGTCATGCAGACTGCTTCTACAAACATTTGTGAAAGAAGGGGTTCGCTCTCAGGAGCTCAGTGAATTCAAACGTGGTACCGTGATAGGTTGCCACCTGTGGGGCTGTTTTTAAAACCCAACGGATTAAGAAAGGGATGTCATTAAAGTTCATGTGCATGTAAAGGCAGACGTCCTAAAACGTCTGGCAATATAGTGTGTCTCAAATTTAGCCAGATATGGATTGGGAATATATATGAATTTTCGTAAACATTTAATTTGTTTTAACTTGACAAAGAACAATACAGATTTTGAATCAAGAAAGGATTGTTAGTAAAGCAGTTAGTTTTTTGTAATTATGCTGAATTACTCAATCAGATCACAAAAGCAATTGTGCACACATGGGTGATAGGTGCACATTTGCAATTTAGTATTACATACACATTCATGATCACGTACATGACGTTAATCAGGCAGTCTTCTGTCATTTAAATGTCTCCTGAAATCACCAGTTCAATATTCACACTTAAATTACCAGTTTGCTACAGTAAATGTCCTGATTCATACTGGCTGAACTTTAATAGGCACTGGCTCAGTCAGAACAAAAAAAGGAAACCATTTGGTTATGCAGGATACTTTACCTCATTATAATACACTGGGTCATTATAATACCCAAGGGTGGAAATTCTAAACTCTCATTACAGTATTTGAGTGCATAGCTCTCTATAATGGTACAAATTTTTGTATAATGTAATTATAGTACATTTACTTGAGTTTTTTAAAATAATAATAATAAAATATCACTGCATTTGTTTTTGAACACTGTTACAGTGTATAAAAGGAAATAATGCATAATGCAGTGGAACCGCTCCCAAGTGGAATTACACTTTCACTGGTGGTATTTTATAGTCAATGACTGATATTCATCAGGTAAGAATACTTGCAAAGCCCATTAGCGCAAAAGGCTTCAGATGGAAAGCTTCATCAAACCTACACGCTTATGAAGGTAAGAATATTCCTATTAACACAAACATATTGTATCTACACAGTTCTCTGCCCACACAGGCCACTGCAAAGTAACTTGCGCATGGGATACTGCCCATGATGTTTGTTTTGAGACACATATATTAATTATTTGTGAATTTCTTCAGCAATTTATCATAATAGCTTACCATTCACTAAAACACTATAAACACTACAAACACATTTTAGACATATTATCAGCATGTTCTAATTCTAAGTTCTAATACTGTATATTCACTAACTGAATAATAAATGCCATTATGTTCAATATAGCTATTGAAGATGCTATAACCAGATGGACACATCAGTTATTTGTAAAATAATTACTTAATTAGTTTTTCAGCAAATGACTTAATTGCTCTTAAGTGAATAATTTCCGGGGGGCACGGTGGCTTGGTGGCTTGGTGGATAGCACGTCCAGGGTTGGGGGTTGCCTCACACCTCCAGGGTTGGGGGTTCGATTCCCGCCTCCGCCGTGTGTGTGGAGTTTGCATGTTCTCCCCGTGCCTCGGGGGTTTCCTCCCCCAGTCCAAAGACATGCATTGTAGGTTGATTGGCATCTCTAAATTGTCCGTAGTGTGTGATTGCGTGAATGAATGAGAGTGTGCGTGCGCCCTGCGATGGGTTGGCACTCTGTCCAGGGTGTATCCTGCCTTGATGCCTAATGACGCCTGAGATAGGCACAGGCTCCCCGTGACCCGAGAATAGTTCAGATAAGCAGTAGACAATGAATGAATGAATAATTTCCTTAATGACTATTTTTAATTTTACTCAAGTTAATTGTTACTAGCAGTGTTTTCTGCTGTTTCATAAAGAGATAAGGTACTTCACACCAAGTAAGCATCAAAGCTTCAGTCATTTATTCATTTTAAATAAGTGTCTCAACAGATCCATAGCCTATGAACAGCAGGTATGGTGCAGGATTATGCCAGTTCATGGCAAAGCATCTCTAGCATACTTTTGGAAGATGGGAGAAAACTGGACTATATGGAGAAATCCAACCCAGATAACACATTTTAAAATCTTTACATTTTAAAAAGTGAGTGTTTTATTTAATTGACAACTAAAAATATCAAATTTGCAGTCCATTCACCTCCTGAAACAGCTGATTTCTCAGTAATAGATATTTCACAGACTTTAATTCACTAGGATGCTGTCTATTGAAGAGATCATTGTGTCGCCATTGTGGTCCGTTTTGATTGATTGATTGATTGATTTTGTTGTAGACAAATGTAATTGCCACACAACAGGTCTGCCCTTAGGTTAACACTAACTGGTTAAGTTTATTGACTGTAACATAGTTTGATTAGGTAGCAAATAAAATGTGCTCTTTTTTTAAACACGCATATAGGATTGCAACATCAGTCTGTTGCTAATGAATCAAGAGTTGTTTTGCACAAGTTATTTTGCCAAGCTGCAGTGGGGATTGAATGTTGACCCACTGTTGTGTTGGCACACATCATCTTTAAGATGCAACGAATTCAGCTAACAAATAAGCCAACCAGATTTTTTTCCCTCATTTATTTTTCCAATTTTTTTTGGTTATTACAGGGTATTTTTATAACAAAAGAATGCAAATGTTTCTCAAGAGGTGAAAATGTTACCAGGCAAAATACCACAGGGATTAACTCACCATGGTAACTTTAAATTTCCCCCTCCCACATATATCCATAACTGGTACCAAAATAGAACACTTTCATTTTTTTACAGTCTGATGGAAGCATTTCCTGTGCTAGAGTTTACTGGTACATATACAGCTCTTCTCAAGCATTTCTTCTTGACTGCGTTGGCCCATCTTCTTATATTTAAGCTTTGCTTGTCTGCCCACAATTTTACCTACTGATTTGGATTTGTTAATGAAACTGTGAGTGTATGTTAGTTATAATTTCAAACATAGGAATAATTTAAGATGATTCCAGACATTACAAGCAAAATTCTTCTTTTTGCTGTGTAAGTGCGTTTGAAGTTATAGGAAGCGTAACCATGCGATATTAAAAATGGGAAAAAAAATTCTGTCATAGTTGTAGTCAAAGCAAAAATATTCATTACATGGTGTTTCAAAGTTACAAGAGTGTAGAAGTGTAAAAAGCACAGTGTTTAGATTTTTCTTCCCTTCATTGCTCCTTTAACAACAATCACTGCAAAAGCAATCATTAATGCTGAGTCGATTTTTGAAGCGTCTCCACTGAAAAAGTGAAATACTTCATTCTGACAGTACAGAGGAGCTCAACAGAATGATTAGCCAGTCTCCATTTGATTTCTCCAAATCTCTTGCAGGACAGACAATAAACATCTCCTGTGGTGACGTATGAGGAGTCAAGGGCCTGTGATTTTAGAGGTTAGGCTAATAAATTTGCATGCCATTCATCTAGAACTGTTTCTTTTAGACAGACCATTTAGTTCTCCCTTAACAAGCATGTCTTTAATGCTTTCTTGTTTGTAAAAGATTAGTCATGGTTTCTTGGAACCGGTTTCAGGATTTTCCTGAAGTATTTCAGTTTTAGGTCATCGGTTTAATGGGTAGGATGATAAGTAAACCACCAAAGGAACTCTCTTTGTCTTAGTAGTGGATTGTTTACAGGTCAGTGAATCCATTCTCTCTGTAGTAGTATTATGGCAGCATCTATCTATCTGTCTCTCCCTCTCGCTCTCTCTGTAGAACTAAACACACTATTCCTGAACTCCCAGAGTTCCTGAATGTTATTTGGACCTGCTTGATCCATCATGTTGCCCTACTTCTGGTAGGAGTCTCATCATTTGGAAGTGCTCACTACTGCTGAGGATGGCCCCGCTTGGAGTAATACCACTTGGAGACCATGGTAGTGGCTTTGAACTGCTGTTGCTGTAGTTGGATTTGCACTCAGGTCCCTGTCTTTGAACATTTGATGGCTTGGGCAGGAAGGAATTTATGTTAAATCTATAATGAATTCAGAAATAAAACTGATGCTCATATTCATAAGTTGCTCAAAGTTCCTGGTTACACAATTCAACTTGATTATATACAGTTGTTGGACGGCCATTATTTATAAAATCACACTCTCTCGTGGGACCCAGATGAGAATGAGGTCCTCTTTTGAGTCTGGTTCCTCTCAAGGATTCTTCTTCATATTGTCCTTGAAATCATTGCCTGTGGCTTGCCCATTAGACATAAATATGAATTTAAATTTTAAACTTGAATCAAATTTTTATATTTCTGTAAAGCTGCTCTGAGACAATTTCCACTGTTAAAATCACTATACAAATTACATTTAATTTAATTCAGTAGAATCTATGATCTTCTTAGGAAGTCTTTATTACCCCTGCAAGTGTATTTCAGTCTCAGTATCTATGAATTTTTGCAGTTCATGTGATGGAAAGAGCTGTATTGCATGTAGGAACGAGTTGGAAGGTTTCAAATTTCAAAGTATAACATTCTGACTTAAATTACATGTCTAAAGAAGTTATGCTCAAGCCAAGATGAGCAATATGTAATAGCTGATGATGACTACAGTAACTATTAAGTTATTAGTGTCATGTAATATGCGTATCTGCTAGAAGATATTGCATAAAATAAAATGCAATTAGTGACAGTTCACTGAAACATGCACATGTGTTAAATAGGATTTCTTTCCAATCATTATGAAGAGAAAACACCTACCACCCTGAATGTCATTGTATAATTTGCAGTCTGATGATAGTGTTAGTCTGTAAGATGGTGTTCCTCAACCAGTCGAGGCATCTGCTTACAGTCCTAGAGGTATTAGCTTTCTCAAATGTCACAGCAAATCTGAAAAAAAAGCAAGTCTTACATTGATTTGGGGAATTCTCATAAGACTCACATACGACCTGAGGCTGATACATTACAGGAAATGATGTGTCACACCCGTTGAGGCTGCTGAATGAGTGGAGCAGTTTCCCCACAAGCCAGTATATAATTCTAGTCTGATTAACTCCTTTCTAAATATTCATATTGCTTACACCTGGATACTTTGGAAAGTTATGATTATATATTTTTTCTTTTTTCACTGAGCTGTCCAAACTGTCCAAACACAAATAGGTCAAACAAAATAGTAAGGATATTTATTAAAATAGAATTGTAAAGTCAAGGAAAGTGACATTTACATCATTTGCAAAAAATGACAGCAAGTGAAAATACCTTAATATTGATATAATATATTCAAATTTATCTAGTAGTACCTTGAATCTAGTATTTACTTTTATAATTAGTAACTATTGTATAATATTAGCTATCATACAATAAACCAAATATAAAATTATTAAACCTTTATCTGGACTTTTATTTTATTTTTATTTCATTTTTACTAATTTCTAAAGCTTTAAAAAGTCCCATTCTATTGCCAGATAATTTTGCTTATTGAAAAAAAAAAGAGAAAAAAAAAACAAATAAAATAAACAAACAAAACATTCAATAGAATAAGAACAGGTAAAGGTTAAAATCTGTAAAAATGTCTCAAAGTAGTTTTAATGGTATTATAATTGGTCTATATCTGGTAATTAATATAATTCAGATATTAGATAATATTTGAAAAAAAAGATGAGATGACTATATTCAATATAGTTTCACTTGGTTAGATGTCAGTTTTTGATGTGTAGCAAATGCTTTATCCCTTTATCCAAAGTAACCTACAATAGTGCTCTGTAGCCTCTATCAAACACATACAGTCTCTTAATGCTTGTTCACTATGTCAGAAACTAAGAATATCACCGAACTAAAACACTGTTAGAGGAGGTTATAACAGCAAGGTAAAAAAAAAAAGGCAAAGGACAGAATAAATGTTTTGAGCAAATTAGAATGAGGGCAAGCTTTTTTTTTTTTTTTTTTTTTTTTTTTTTTTAAAATGGTACCAGAACATGTCTTGCATGAGCAAACCTGTAACAAACTCCAGAACTAGGAATGAGGGAATCAATACAGAAATATTGATTTTCCAACCAAATATTTCCTTTTAAAAATCAATCCTAATAATAAAATAAATGGCTGGCATGGTGGTGCAGTGGGTATTGTTGCTACTTTAGGGTCCAGAGTTCCAGATTTAATCTTGAGCTCAGGTTTAAGTCTGTGTGGACTTTTCATGTTCTCTCTATGTCTGCATGGGTTTCCTCTGGGTTTTCTGGTTTCATCCCATATCCTTCTTACATGCCAGTAAGGCGGGCTGGCAGAGATAAATTGCTCCTAGGTGTGATAGTGGTTGCATGGTGCCTTGCATTGCACTGGCATTCTACGTGTATGGTTTTATCAAACAGAGTGTGATAAAATATTGAGGAACTATTGATGTTCAGGATAGGAGCTACTGGCATCTCCCTCAACACACTGGTCCATTTTATACACACACACACAGACACAGAGAGAGAGAGAGAGTCAAATGGAGAAGTAAATAATATATAGAGGTGATTTCTATAATTAAACTGAATTCGAAAAGAGAATAATTTTTCATATATAATCCTTAATATCCATATTTTGTCTTTTATAAATAAAAAAAATGTTGGATTATTTTTCCTTGGTCATTTTTGGTGTTATTTGCACAGTGTTTAGCTTTGTGTGTGTGTGTGTGTGTGTGTATAACCCAGCCACTAGGTTAGACTCAGTGACCTTGGAAACAATGCAAATGAAGTCACCCCACCACTTCTCCATCACTACCAAGCACCGTCATTCTTTAACCCTACTGTTGATTTATCTGTGGGATTGAAGCCCCCTGTTTTCCTAAATGAGCAGTTCCACCAATGCATTTTCATTAGTGGTATTTGGACCAATAGTTTTACACACAAAAAAAAAAAGAGAGAAAAAAATACCCCCCCCATCTCATCAGTATTCATCATCAGTATTTTCAACACATGCTTACACGATAGCAACAGGATTTTGTCTGCTGCATTTTCTTTGTGCAACTCAGACAGTGTTAAGTGAAATTACATTTGCAGATTTTTTTGATATCTAATACAATACATTGCCTCACAGTTGAATTTGTGTCAACAGTTTCAAAAGAAAATGAATAAAAAGAAGCAGTTTATATTTGATACATAATAAAATGCAATGTATTATTTTATGGTTATAGCAGAAAAACTCTGAGAAAGCTGATAGGATTTCTCAAAGAATTTTAAAGAATTCATGAATTATCACAATATTCTTTGGATTTGTTAATGTGAGTTAACCTGAAAGGACTTGTGAGAGAATTTTAAAGGTAGCCAGGTGGCTAATAATAGGTAAGATAAGGTATGGTACTTTGTTACTTTATTTATACTGTATTCATATTCACAAATATCCAGAATCTTAACCTCCTAGCCTACTTTACTTTTGCTCTTACATTTTTAAGATAATTTTACAAATTCTGTCAAACAGGCTCATATTGTCACGACTCGCGCTAGAGGTGACCGCGAGAGGGAGCCCTCGCCCGTGTTTTGAGGCTGCTTCCGGTTCACTGGAGGATTTAAAAATGGTGCGCACTTCCTGGTCGGCGCGAAGTAATATTTCTCATGGGATTTACCGAGTGCTGGCGTACTGCTATTTCTGATGGGATTATTGTGTATGACCTGGACTGTTTATTGTTGCTTCTTTCGTTTTGCCCCGGATATTTCTATTGTTGGATTATTGACCTCGGACTGTTTATGGACTTTCCCTTTTGTACTGTCACTTGGATTATTGTCTTCCCGGTATCGACCCTCTTTCTGTCCCCGATTTCCCGAACTGTTTGTGTCCCGTCGCCAGCTCGGCGAATGGATCCGGCCACTTCCGCCTCTGGCGGCCCGCCGCAACAGATTACTTTGCCTATCACGGATCCAGCGGAGCTGCGTGATATCATCGTGCGGCAAGGAGCGATCATTCGCTCCTTCCAGGATCAGGTGACGGCGCTGCAAGCCCAGCTAAGATTTATCTTGATCCACCATCTGCACGCGGTGAGTCACCCCGGCTGGCTTTGCCAGAAAAGTTTGATGGGTCTGCTGACCGTTGTCGCGGTTTCTTTTGACAATGTGAGGTTTTCTATTTGCACCAGCCGGGGATGTATCGTGAAGAGGGGACTAAATTTGCCTTTTTGCTCTCGCTTATGATGGATAGGGCTCTAGAATGGGCTTCGGCCCTCTGGGACACTGATCCTCAGGTGAAATCGTCCTTTGCTTACTTCGCGGGGATGATTAGGGAGGTTTTTGAATACCCCACGGGCGACAAGGACATCTCCCTCCAACTCATGGAGTTGCGCCAGGGCTCCGAGACCGCAGCTGACTATGCCATCAGGTTCCGCACCCTGGCGGCCCAGTCTGGCTGGAATGACGCGGCACTTTGGGCCGTGTTCCGCGCCGGTCTAAACCCCGGTCTCCAGGCTGAGCTAGCTTGCCACACGGAGGCGACTCAGTTGACTCAGTGGCTACGACCATCAGACTGGACAATCTGCGGCACCAACACCACACAGGGACCCAAGCCTCTGCTCACCCCAGAGTTCGCACGGATTACCCTGCACATCGGGAGGAGGCGACTGAGCCCATGCAACTAGGGAGATCCAGGTTGGCTGCACAGGGACACCGGCCCCGCGGTCAGATGTGGTTATGTTACAACTGCAGGGGCCTCCGGACATTTGAGTCCTCGGTGTCCAGAGAGGTCCTCATTGGCCCAGGGGGGTGGCAGCTCCCTGTTTTTTAGTCTGATGGTGCCAGTGTCCCTCCGTTTTTCTGATCGCTGGTTTTCTGTTACATCATTAATTGACTCTGGAGCAGCCGTGAACCTCATAGACGGGGCGTTGGTGGAGGAACTCGGGATCCCCACCTTCCCCTGCGTACCATCCTTGAGGATCATGGACATTGACAGTCAGCCCATTGGGGAGGGCTACCTAAAACATCAGACTGAGCTCTTGGACTTCCGAGCAGGGCTCTTACCTCGGTGCGGGAGCTACAGCGTTTCCTGGGCTTCGCCAACTTTTACCGGAGGTTCATCCGGAATTACAGTTCGGTGGCCGGTCTGTTGACGTCGTTACTCAGGGGTAAACCCAGGAAGCTGACCTGCACAGATCCAGCCCGGTCGGCCTTCCAGCAACTAAAGAACTGTTTTACCATGGCTCCTATCTTGCGGCACCCAGATCCGGATCTGCCATTCGTGGTGGAGGTGGACGCATCCAGCAGTGGACTCGGGGAGGTACTATCCCAGCGGCATGGCGAACCCAGTAAGCTTCACCCCTGTGCTTTCTACTCCAGGAAACTGACGAGCGCAGAGGTGAACTACAACGTAGGCAACCGGGAATTACTCGCCATCAAAGCAGCGCTGGAGGGAGCGCGCCATCCTTTCCAGGTTCTCACAGATCACCGCAACTTAGAGTATCTTCGGGGAGCTAAGCAACTGAACCCCCGGGCAAGCCAGGTGGGCCATGTTCTTCACTCGTTTTGTGTTTACAGTGACATACCGTCCCGGGTCCAAAAACGGCAAAGCAGATGCTCTATCTAGACAGTTCGAGGCGGCTCAGCCAGACGTCATCCTGCTGGCTACTGTGATCCTGGCGCCGGTGCAGTGGAACCTCGTCAAGGAGATTCGACGGGCTCACGCAGACGAATCACCTCCTGCCGGCTGTCCACCCACCAAAATCTTTGTGCCACTACACTTCCGACAGCAGGTTATGCAGTGGGTGCATGAGGCCCCCAGCTCCGGACATTCAGGCATTCGCCGATCTACCCAGCTCGTCCGCCGCTGGTTCTGGTGGTCCTCCCTGGGCCCGGATGTGGAGGAGTACGTCAGGGCATGCTCCACGTGCGCGCAGGCGCGGACCAGTCATCTACTTCCGGAGGGGCTGCTGGAGCCTCTTCTGGTCCCTCGATGCACCTGTCGGTGGACTTTCTGATTGACTTACCGGACTCCGAAGGCTTTACGACACCGATGGTGCTGGTGGATCGTTTCTCGAAAGGGTGTAAGCTGATCCCCCTCAAGGGATTACCCATGGCCATGCAGTCTGCGGAGGCCATGTTTAATCACGTGTTCTGCAACTTTAGCCTGCCCGAGGACGTTGTTTCAGATCGGGGCCCGCAGTTTACCTCCCAGGTGTGGGGGTCGCTGTGTGCGAGATTGGGCATTGGGGTTAGCCTGAGTTTGGGCTACCACCCCCAGTTGAACGGGCAGGCGGAACGCCTTAATCAAGAGATCGGTCGTTTCCTCAGGACGTACTGTAGCCGGGAGCAACACCGATGGAGTGAGTTCCTGCCATGGGCCGAATACGCCCAGAACTCTCTCATCCACTCCTCCACGGGGCTGACGCCGTTTCAGTGCGTACTAGGGTATCAGCCACCACTGTTCCCCTGGTTGGGGGAGCCGTCCGATGTCCCGGCTGTGGAGGAGTGGTATCGGCTAAGTCAGGAGGTTTGGGAACGAGCCCATGTGCACCTACAAAGGGCAGTGAGGAGACAGAGAATTCAGGCTGACCGACACCGTCGTCCACACCCCTCCTCCCAGGTGGGACAGAAGGTGTGGCTGTCGACGCAGAACCTTCATCTGAAGCTGCTCTGCCGGAAACTCAACCCTAAATTCGTCGGCCCTTTTGAGATTGTCCGACAGGTGAATCCTGTGGCGTACCAACTTCGGCTCCCGGCATCCTACCGTATATGCCCCACCTTCCACGTTTCCCTCCTCAAGCCAGCACATTCGTCCCCCATGGAGACAGGGGTCCGTGAGGAGCCACCGCCACCCCTGGACATTGAGGGGTCCGCGGCGTACCAGGTGCAGGCCCTTCTGAACTCCAGGCGGGTTCATACCCGTCTTCAATACCTCATGGACTGGGCGGGGTACAGCCCCGAGGAACGTTCGTGGGTGGAGGCCGCCGACATCCTGGATCCATCACTCATGGAGGATTTCCACCGCGATCATCGGAACAAGCCCGCTCCGCGCTCTAGGGGGCGCCCTTGACGTAGAACCCCAGGAGGTGTTCCTAGGGGGGGGGCTCTGTCACGACTCGCACTAGAGGTGACTGCGAGAGGGAGCCCTCGCCCATGTTTTGAAGCTGCTTCCGGTTCACGGGAGGATTTAAAAATGGTGCGCACTTCCTGGTCGGCGCGAAGTAATATTTCTCATGGGATTTACTGAGCGCTGGCGTACTGCTATTTCTGATTGGATTATTGTGTATGACCTGGACTGTTTATTGTTGCTTCTTTCGTTTTGCCCCGGATATTTCTATTGTTGGATTATTAACCTCGGACTGTTTACGGACTTTTGCTTTTGGATTAACCCCTTTTGTACTGTCACTTGGATTATTGTCTTCCCGGTATCGACCCTCTTTCTGTCCCCGATTTCCCGAACTGTTTGTGTCCCGTCGCCAGCTCGGCGAATGGATCCGGCCACTCCTGCCGCAACACATATTCATCTAGGTGAGTAGCATTAAAGGTAATGATTCTACACTTCGAGTATATTTGGGTTTAATAATCATGTCTTTGTGCCTATAACATACTTTGATACCTTTATTTTATGAAACATAAAGCCAAAAGAATGTACAAATATTTTTGCTTACTTTCTAAACTTCCCTATGCTGTCTGACAGCAACAATTACTTTGTGTAAAAAAGGATTTTAACACTAAATAATGGTCAGTCTGCCTAAAGATGTTATTCTTGCTAGTTTGCTAAAGAAGTATACTTTTTTCATGTAGAGAAACAGACAAAAATTTAAATGGGTTGGCCAGACAGGATCAAAGAAAATCTACACCACAAGTGTGCATAAAAAAAAAATGTATTAAAGATATGTTGTTTTTTTTTACTCAAAAGATCCAATTGATTCCCAAAAGCCATGTAACCCACAATTTGCTGTAAAGTAAAGTGTTTCTTTTAAAATTATGATGAAAAATCACTCTAATGCTTTGTACCAAGCATGTGTAAAATCAAATTAGTCACATTTATAATAAAAGATAAAATCCTTGTCACTGTATATGGAATTTTCAGAAAGAGAGAAAAAAACCCACTGGTACTTAATACAGACCACTTCAGTAAATAAACACTGTGGTCTTGTGCAGGTAGGTTTGAATTGGAAATATCAAATATGGTATCATTTAAACAGAGCAAGATGTCTGCAGCCTCAGCAAGCAAATTGGCTAGCTGACTTCTAGTGACATGGAATAGACACTGAAATCTGCTGTACTTACCAGTAGCTGTAATGATCATGTTGAAGAGAAGTGCAGTTTCCTCTGATGTGATGTATAGTGCTGTTGCTTGTGCAGTGCTGACAACTTTTTTCAGGGGAATGTCACTAATGCATGCTTGAAAAAGCTGTAGAATTCACTGAAGACACTTTATTTCTAAAGATGCTGAAGAAGTTTTGAAGACACTTTCGAATAGATTGGAATTCTTTCTTTAAGAGAGATAAAGTCGTTGGACATAGCACCGCAACCTTACTTTTTTATCTATTTACAAAACCAGTCAAAACCAGCTATTTATTCATTCATTCATTGTCTTCCGCTTATCCGGAGCCGGGTCGCGGGGGCAGCAGTCTAAGTAGGGATGCCCAGACCTCCCTCTCCCTAGCCACTTCCTCCAGAGGGACCCCAAGGCATTCCCAGGCCAGCCGAAAGACATAGTCTTTCCAGCGTGTCCTGGGTCTTCCCCGGGGCCTCTTCCCGGTGGGGCATGCCTGGAACACCTCTCCAGGGAGACGTCCTGGAGGCATCCGAAACAGATGCCCGAGCCACCTCAACTGCCCCCTTTCGATGTGGAGGAGCAGCGGCTCTACTCCGAGTTCCTCCCGGGTGACAGAGCTCCTTACCCTATCTCTAAGGGAGCGCCCTGCCACCCTACGGAGGAAGCTCATTTCGGCCGCTTGTATCCGGGATCTTACCCTTTCGGTCATGACCCAGAGCTCATGGCCATAGGTGAGAGTAGGAGCGTAGATTGACTGGTAAATCGAGAGCTTCGCCTTCCGGCTCAGCTCCTTCTTCACCACAACAGACCGGTACATAGACCGCATTACTGCTGCCGCTGCCCCTGATCCGTCTGTCAAGCTATTTATGTGTTTGCAAAACACTATTATCTATCTACTTGGAATGAACAGTGAAATAAGTAGTGATGGAAAGTATTTGGAAATAAGCATGATATAAGCATTGGTTGTTGGGAATAATGGTGATCACTGATGGGTTGTTAGGAACCCTGCTAATCAGTAACTGGTTGTTGGGAACACAGTTAATCAGTGATTGGTTGTTGATTGTTTGGTGATTGGTAATCATTGTTTGGTTGCTGGAAACACTGGTGATCGGTGATTGCTTGTTGGGAAAAATTGTGATTGGCTGTTGTAACAATAGTGCTCACTGATTGGTTGTTAGGAAGAATGGTGATCAGTGATGGGTTGTTGGGAACACTGCTAATCAGTAACTGATTGTTGGGAACACAGTTAATCAGTGATTGGTTGTTGGGAACAATGGTTATTGGCTGTTGTAACAATGGCACTCAGTGATTTGTTGTTGGAACAATGGTGCTCACTGATTGGTTGTTGGGAACAATGGTCATCTGTGATTGCTTGTTGGGAACAATAGTGTTCAGTGATTGGTTATTGTGAAGAAAAACTCACTGTTTCAGGTTTTACATACTGGTGGGGTGCTCAATTGGCTAAACCTGCTCTCTAAACTTATATAGCCAGCAGCTGTGTTGTGACTCAAGAGCAATATTAAATGCAGGACAGTCAGTAACAAAAATTCTCTCTGCTCAAAAACTCTCAACTTTTTCTTCAAATAAAGTCACTAAATCGGCAACATTGTGAGTTTGTTAGTGCAGCATGTATCAGAGGTATTTGTAGAGCGGGTAGGTGTTGTCTTTCACAGAGGCATCTTACAGATTAGTACTATTAGTACTATCATCTCACAGATTAGTTACTGAGTGCAATATCCTTAGCAGAAAAAGTTATTAATGTACAGTTTAAAACAGACTCCATGTTATATGCAAATGTTTGAAATTTTTTCTCTAATATTGTGTCAGGAAATGGTCCAAGAAAATGTTCTTGGACTACAGTTACTATTTTAATATCTTAAATGATTAGTCATCTGAATCCTGAGCATATTATTTGATAGAGTATAAGCTACCATCTTGATGTCTTTGGTCACCTACAACCAATGCTGAAGGTTTTTTTTTTTTTTTACCTATAATAAGCCCGACCTGGAAGCTCATATATTATTTACCCAGCTGATTCACTTTGTCTGCACTCATTTTTCATTCTTCTTATTTTTTATATCTTTGTCAGATACTTTTATCCAAAAGCACATACAAGGGAGGCAGAATACATTTGAGGCCTAGAGCTGAGCAGTGGGAAGTTAAGTGACTTTAAAATTGTGCAAACACGTGTATCAGCACTTTTAAACACCGCTGGTTTTCTGAATTCAATTTTATCCCAACAATGTACAGTAGAGAAGGAATACAATCCATGCATATACGGGCACTTTTGAGGGTTAATGGCTTTGCTTAGTTGCTCTTTGGCTGTTCTAGGATTTGAATTTGTTACCTTGTGGTCATTAGCACAGTTTGTTCACTGCTACACAGCCACTAAGACTAATTACATTGGATATTTGATTGAGTTGTTTGTGCTTAATTTTTTTTTCCTCAGGATCAGATAGCTTCCTTAAAACATACATTCTTGTGGAGAGTCTGAGATGGATGCAACTGCTTGTGAGGCAGCTTTAATGACAGTTTAGCAAACATTTCAATTTGAAAGGCAAACTCATGGTCAATGGAATAAGTGCAGGTCAGACGATCAGCAAACAGAACAAACAGGGTTAGGCAATAATGCAGTGAATTGGGTACCGAAATATGGTTAATCCAGGAAACACAATTAATGTGTGAATCCAAATTGAGAAATGTGTTGTTCATTCATTCATTTTCTGTAACTGCTTTATCCTGGGCAAGGTGATGTTGCATCTGGAGCCCATCCCTGGAAAATTGGGTGTGAAGTGGAAATACACACAGGGATAGGATGCCAGTACATCACAGAGAACTGTGTTGTACAAATAAAAAATCTCTGCATGTCTTTACTAGCACTAGTCAATGCACTCACTCACACACTGTGGTTGCCATCACTCTTGGCAGTAATTATTCCCTGAAAAAAATTGAAGTAGAGTTTAATAAGAAGCACTTTATTAATGGCCCTTCAGGGCAGCAGAAGCAGATGGAGAAGAACAGGGTGAAAGCATGCTTGGCATCACTGAACTGGATAAGAAAAAGAGTAAAGACAGCTTGGAACAACAAAGATAAAGGTAAGCATACTGTGATACATTAAAACACCTGCCACCTTGTGAGTCAATTCAAATACATAGAGATATGCAGTTGATGATAAATCAACTGTTACTTGTTCTCTGTTAAGCCAATTTACACAAAATCTAGCTTGTTAAAGACAACATATCTATCATAGTCAGGGTGATGTACTGTACATGCAAATATATGCACTGTTGGTATTTTAATTCAAGCCAATGCCTGAAAACTGAGGCAAAGCAAGTAGGGAGGGAAGTAGGCTAGAAATCTACATAATTTACCATGAGCAAGTTAATACTGACATTCTACTGCTTTATTACATTCCAATCTACTACACCAACCATTAAAATTACTATAATGAAAGCCAAAATAATAAAGCTCCCAGGACAGTTAACTGCAATGTGTGAGCTGATGAGGCAGGATGAAAGTTTGTAAATTCAGCATGTTACTTATTAAGGGCAATCCAGTCATCATATTCAATGTCTGGAGGGTCAATAAACAGGCAGACAGGATTAAATAAGGACTATCCATAATCAAAGCTGATAATGCATTCAGGAGCTGATAAAACAGGAATCTAGAACAAGTATGATTGATGACGCTTTGCAGAGTGAAGTAGAGATTTCATGGTACAGATAATCAAACTAAGCAAGGACTGAACTCAGGACAGGTACACACATTAAAGTAACAAGCAATGGTGATACAAGGAGGAGTCAGGACTAACAGCAAAACAAAAGTACATAGCAAAACAAATGAACAAACAAGTGAAAGCTGTGCTGAGGGAGACGATTATTATTATTATTATTATTATTATTATTATTATTATTATTATTATTATTATTATTATTATTATTATTATACATGTTCCTTTTACAGAAAATGGTTAGATAGTTTAGTTACAATCCATGTCAGTGTGCTAATCTGAAGGTTTGTGATGCTTGAAGTATCTGGCTTAAGCGAAGAGTGTGTGTCTCTCTCTCCCTCTCTGTCCCTCACACACACACAAACACCTATGCAGGAACAATAGCTAAAAAAAGTCTTAGGAAGATTTCATTGATTATGAATGTGTTTGTTTCAGACGACTACTAAAATTGTCAAGATACCTCTTATTCCTGCCTTAGATATTAGCAATAAGCAATATTGCTGGAAAAATATATAATGAACAAAATTCTTTTGCATTACAGATCCTCCTTTTGACTGATCTGTTTATAGGTGGCAGTGTGAATAAGAAATAAAAGAGAGAATATATCAATGACTGTTAGACAACATATTAAGGTTAAATGGATTGTCTGCAGTTGTTGTATGCTGCAGTCTGCACACTGTGTGCTGTCTGTAGGCCTTTTTATTGGCCAAAAAACTGTAGACCCATATATACCAAATGTTAAATGTATACTAGTCTAATGTTAATTAAGTCATATATACATTCATAGATTTTATGTCACATTAATGAACTCAACTCTCAGTTGTCCATTTACATAGATGAAAAGGAAAGGTGAAGGTCAGTGCATCTGTCAATCAGGAAAAATGTGTTTAGGTCAAAGATTACTGATGGGGGTTAAGGCAGCAGGATTTAAATGGTTGTTAGTTATATCAGAAAGTTTGAAAGCCTTGTGCTTTTGTCATTTATTTGCAATTGTCTGAGTTTTTTCTTTTGTTTTTTTTTGCAGGGCTCTGGGGGGTGCTCTTTAAGTATTTCCGAGGATTAACTTGACTGATGTCAAAATGAGGAAGGTTGGCAGGCCTAATTCTTTTTTTTTTATTATTATTCCAGATTGGTAAAATCTCCAGTGGGTCATTTGGTTCCTAAAATGCCAAATGGACAAAGCTGGAAGTTGAATATGGGTGACTGAATATGGATATAGCTAAAAATTCAGCTCTGTCTTTCCCGTCTGCCTCTTTTGTGAATGATTCTCCAGGTCATTACCTACAACATGCATTTTTATCAATTTAAAACACCTGGAGGAGGGATTGGCATGCTCCCTGTTGTGCCATTGCTGTACCATGTCCCACCTGTGCAGCACAATAAAGTCTACCAAATGACAACCCAAAGGGTTTATTTCAAAGAATTATCCCCAGAAACTGAAGCTTGGCCAACAAAAAGTTCTAGAGGTTAGTCGAGGGCATGTTCCTATGTATGTGCTGAGAATACACATACATGACTAATGGACAAATACGTCCGTACTGCAGAAAATGAAAAATCTAAACATTTGCAAGCTCATGGCTTATACCCACTGGAGACCAGATAAGCAAGTAGCACTGATAGTGCAGTCACTGCATGTTAGTGAGACTTAAAGGTAAATTTGTGAAATCAGTAATGACTCAGTGTAGCCTGAGGGTGTTAGATTAAAGGAATATATTAAACAATCATGAACTATATGGATGACTCACAGAGTGCATCCTGTGTGTATATTCATACAGTGTTTTTAATTCAAAAACTACATAGTAAACAATTTGATAAGCTCTGGTCTTTGTGTCAGGAATGTCACTGTTCATCATAATGCTAAGTGATGTATTACAATATTTATGTATAAAGCACAGTAACATTTCTTAAGAATTATTAACAAAAACATATTTAACTTGTAAAATCCTGTTATTGTGAGTCAATTCTAAAGTACTAGAAACTTTTTTTTTTCTGAAGAATAAAACCATCAAAGCAACATTTATACTATTATAGATTCACACAATAGAAACAAAATCTAAAAACAGTAATTTAATAATATCAAAGAATTATAGTGTCACGCTTCATCCGAGATCTGGCCACGAGAGCGAGCCCTCGCTCGACTTTTGATGCGCTTCCGTGTTTCCGCACGAGCATAAATACGGAGCGCACTTCCTGCTCAATGCGAAGTATCGTCCCTCGTGACCTACTAAACGTTTGCCTCGTGCTTTTGGATTACTGTTTGGATTACGCTGACTTTGGATTGTTTCTTTGGTTTACGATTTCTTCTTCTTCTGGCCCTTTTGGATTTGTTTGACTGTGTTTGACTTCAGACTGTTTTCTGGACTTTGTCTCTGCCGTGCCCTTTGGATTTGTTTGCTTTCTTTATTCGGATTTACTGGTTACGACCTCTTCGCCTGCCCGACTACGTCTCTCTCTCGCTCTCTCTCTCTCCGCCCCTCCCCGACTCCAGCCTCGCGCATGGATCCAGCTGCTGCCGCCGCTGGTGGACAACCATCACAGAATACTTCGCCTCCTACGGATCCAGCATAGCTACGGGCGATTATCGTTCAGCTACAAAACGCCAGCTACAAAACGCCAAAAACGTAACCAGTAGACCCCACGAGACCCGCCAGCACCGCGCGGTGAGTCACCTAGACTGGCCATGCCAGAGAAGTATGATGGTTCTGCAGATCACTGCCACAGTTTTTTTACACCAGTGTGAGAATTTCTTCGTGCATTAACCCGAGGTTTATCGCGATGAAGGGACTAAATGTGCGTTCTTACTGTCATTGCTGTCGGGTAGAGCCCTGGACTGGGCCTCCGCAGTGTGGGATGCGGACCCTCAGATCTGGACGTCTTTCACATACTATGCTGGGATGATACGGGAGGTATTTGAGTATCCCGCTGGGGGCAAGGACATCTCTCTCCAATTAATGGAGCTACGTCAGGGATCTGATTCGGCCATGGATTATGCTATCAAATTCCGCACTCTGGCAGCCCAGTCCGGTTGGAATGACGCGGTGCTGTGGGCAGTGTTTTGCGAGGGTCTGAGCCCTGTGCTCCAGACTGAACTGGCATGTCGGGAGGATGCTACCTCCCTGTCCCAGTATGTAGCCACTGCCATTCGCCTGGACAATCTCCTTCTTCAGCATCGTGCAGGGGCACACTCACCAGTCTCGTCTCGCCCTCGTCCGGACTATCCTAGGCCTCGTGAGGAAGCTCGCAAGCCCATGCAGCTTGGGAGATCCAGGTTGACGGAATGGGAGCACCAGCGACATACCCAGATGAGGCTGTGCTATTACTGTGGGGGTTCAGGACACCTGATCCACCAGTGCTGTGAGAAGCCTTCGCCAGCCCAGGTGGGTGAAAACTCATTGTTCTTTAGTCTGATAGTGCCGGTGTCATTATGCTTTTCTGATCGGTGTGTTCCTGTCCCAGCCCTGATAGACTATGGAGCTGCGGTTAACCTGATTGACAGGGCACTGGCGGAGGAGTGCCGGATCCCCACTATTCCCTGTATTCCATTGACAGTCAAACCATTGGAGGGGGCTCTCTTACCCATCAGACCAAGCTGCTGGATTTCAAAGTGGGCCTGTTTCATCGTGAACATCTGGCGTTCTATGTTACTTCCTCGCCCGCCAACCCTGTTATCCTGGGCTTTCCGTGGCTGCGACAGCATGATCCTCAAATTTCCTGGCACAAGGGGAAGTTGGTCCGTTGGTCTGTGAGGTGTTTAATTAAATGCCTTCATGAGCCTGTGTCACGTCCATGCTTATCCCCGGTGGTTGAGAGTAGGAAGAGGGCTGCTCACCTACCGGCGCATAGACCCTGGGACTGCGCCATAGACTTACTGCCTAACACCTCACCCCCCAAGGGCCGGGTTTATCCACTCTCACTGCCGGAGGCGAGAGCCATGGAGGAGTATATTGAGGAGGCCCTGGCTCTCGGTCACATTCGACCATCTACATCCCCGGCAGCGGCGGGGTTTTTCTTCATGGGGAAGAAGGATGGGGGCCTTCGTCCGTGCATCGATTACAGGGGACTCAACACTATCACAGTTCGTTATCCCTATCCATGACCCTTGGTACCTGTGGCCCTGGAGCAGTTAAGGGGAGCTAGGTTTTTCACTAAGTTGGATTTACACAGCCTATAATCTGGTCAAGATCCGGGAGGGAGACAAGTGGAAGACCGCTTTTCACACCACCCATGGTCATTATGAGTACCTCATCATGCCCTTCGGACTTACTAATGCTCCTGCGGTGTTCCAGTCTCTTATCAATGAGGTGTTCCAGGATATCCTTGGGAAGTGGGTTATTGCGTATATCGACGACATCTTGGTGTACTCGACCTCTTTGGAAGAACACGTACATCACGTCCAGGCCGTTCTCTCCAGACTTCAGCAGAATCACCTCTACATCAAGCCTGAGAAGTGTGAGTTCCACCGGACCACTATCACATTCCTGGGATATGTGATTTCGCAGCAAGGGGTCGAGATGAACCTCACTAAAGTACATGTGGTCACCGAATGGCCCAATCCTACCATGATTAAGGAGTTGCAGCAGTTCCTGGGGTTCGCCAACTTCTACCGGCGTTTCATCCGGAACTATAGCTCCGTGGCCAGCCCATTGACCTCTTTACTGCAGGGTAAACCCAGGAGATTGTCCTGGAGTGATCAAGCCCAGGTGACCTGCGTTAAACTCAAGGATAGCTTCACCACGGCTATCATTCTGCGCCATCCTGACCCGGACCTCCCCTTCGTGGTGGAGGTAGATGCTTCCAGCAGTGGCATCGGGGCCATGCTATCCTAATGACATGGCGTTCCAGGCAAGCTTCACCCATGTGCTTTCTTTTCCAGGAAGCTGATGGCAGCGGAGGCGAATTATGATGTCGGGAACTGGGAGCTGCTGTCCATCAAGGCCGTGCTGGAGGAGTGGCGGCATTGGCTGGAGGGGGCACGTCATCCGTTCTTGGTTCTCACCGACCATTGTAACCTGGAGTACCTCCGCAGCGCCAAATGTTTAAATCCTCGTCAGGCCCGGTGGGCACTGTTCTTCACCCAATTTGAGTTTTCAGTGACCTATCGCCCTGGGACCAAGAACAGCAAGGCTGATGCTCTATCCAGGCAGTTTGAGGCCCAAAGTGTGCCTTCTCAGCCCGATCTCATTCTCCCTGCAGCCGCCATTCTAGACCCTGTCCCATGGAGTCTCATAGAGAAGATTCAGCGAGCCCACACCGACGAGCCTCCACCAGCGAACTGTCCCTCAACCAAGGTCTACGTGCCCCTTCAGTTCCGCCAGCAAGTGTTACAATGGGTTCACGAGGCTCCCTGCTATGGTCACCCGGGGATCCTCAGGTCGACTCAACTCACTCTACACAGGTTCTGGTGGCTATCTCTTAGGACAGATGTGGAGAGGTTTGTCCGGTCATGCTCTAATTGCGTCCAGTCTCGGGTCAGTCACCAGCTCCCGGAGGGATTGCGGGAACCCCTACCTACTCCCAAACGCCCCTGGTCCCACCTGTCTGTGGACTTTCTCACCGACTTACCCAACTCGGGAGGATTCACCACGGTGATGGTCATGGTGGACCGATTCTCTAAAGCTTGTAAGTTGATCCCTCTCAAGGGGTCCCCCACACCCATGCAAACTGTGGAGGCCATGTTCCAACACGTATTCCAGAATTTCGGCCTTCCTGAGGACATAGTGTTGGACCGGGGGTCTCAGTTCACCTCCAGGGTGTGGAGGTCTTTGTGTGAACGGCTCGGCCTCAACGTCAGTTTGAGTTCCGGATACCATCCCCAGTCCAATGGCCAGGTGGAGCATCTGAATCAGGATATTGGGAGATTCCTCAGGTCTTACTGCATCAGGGAACAGCAGCGCTGGAGTGAGTTTCTTCCCTGGGCCGAGTATGTTCAAAACTCCCTTATCCATTCCTCCACTGGGCTGGCGCCCTTCCAGTGTGTGCTGGGGTACCAGCCTCCCCCTATTCTGGAGAGCCCTCCGATGTGACGGCGGTGGAGGAGTGGTCTCACCCGAGTCAAGAGGTATGGGAGCGCGCCCATGTATGTCTTCAAAGGGCTGTCAGGAGACAGTGTATCCAGGCAAATCGGCGTCACCACCCGCACCCCCCCATCAGGTGGGACAGAGGGTCTGGCTGACCACCCGGAACCTGAAACTCAAGCTACCCTGCCACAAGCTCAGTCCCAAGTTTATAGGGCCTTTTTAGATCGTCCGTCAAGTCAATCCAGTGTGTTACCGGCTTCGGATCCCTGCATTGTACCGTATCTGCCCCACTTTTCATGTGTCGCTCCTCAAGCCAGCACACTCTCCAGGCATAGGGGATACAGACTGTGTTGATCCTCCCCCTCCCCTAGACATTGATGGATCCCCGGCTTATCAAGTACATGCTCTTCTTGACTCTAGGTGAGTTAGATCACAGCTCCAGTATCTGGTGGACTGGGAGGGCCCATCTCTGTCTGAGGATTTTCATCGCGATCACCCAGACAAGGCCGCACCATGACCGAGGGGGCGACCTCAGCGTAGAACACCGGGAGGTGTTCCTAGAGGGGGGGGGCTCTGTCACGCTTCATCCGAGATCTGGCCACAAGAGGGAGCCCTTGCTCGACTTTTGATGCGCTTCTGTGTTTCCGCACGAGCATAAATACGGATTGCACTTCCTGCTAAATGCAAAGTTTCGTCCCTCGTGACCTACTAAGTGTTTGCCTCGTGCTTTTGGATTACTGTTTGGATTACGTTGACTTTGAATTGTTTCTTTGGTTTACGATTTCTGCTTCTGGCCCTTTTGGATTTGTTTGACTGTGTTGGACTTTGCCGCACCCTTTGGATTTGTTTGCTTTCTTTATTTGGATTTACTGGTTACGACCTCTTCACCTGCCCGACTATGTCTCTCTTTCTCTCC
The DNA here is from genome assembly GCA_033459395.1 of Hemibagrus guttatus. Taxonomy (NCBI): domain Eukaryota; kingdom Metazoa; phylum Chordata; class Actinopteri; order Siluriformes; family Bagridae; genus Hemibagrus; species Hemibagrus guttatus. Next base: position 4,353,077 of record JAUCMX010000028.1, read on the forward strand.
GCCCCTCCCCGATTCCAGCCCCGCGCATGGATCCGGCTGCTGCTGCCATTGGCGGACAACCGTCACATATAGCATTAAGGACTGTCATTTGATTCTGCAAATGTGCTATCAGCTATAATAAGTTACTTAAACCTCAGATTAGATTCAATTAGTTGTCAAATTTAACCAGGAATTGTTCAAAAACAAGAATTTTAGCAAAACACTAGCACATACCAGACACACACACACATCTTACAAAAGGTTTTCCCTTGAGCTTCCTGTAATCCGGTGGAACAGTATGAAAAGAATTATGGCATGGCAACTCCCAAACACAATAGCACGACTGCATTTGACATTAACAGTTTGAAGTTTTGAATTCATAAACATGATATTGTTTATTGTATATACAGGAGATTTTTCTGCTAGGGTAAGCATACAGTAATTTGCTGCTTAATGTATGCTTTTTATCTCGCATTACCATTCTTAGTGCATATGTAAGAATAAAATCTTTTAACTTCAGGCACAGTCTTGCAGCACTATTTTAACATTTAATTTTTCATATTTTTGTACATCTGTAGTACAGTTTCTTACACTAATGCTGTTAAAATATCAATAGCATTTATAAATTTGCACTTCACACATTTTCACATCCTCTCTCCAACCACCTTCTTTTGATGCTTTACATATAGATGTGCTCACAAATCACCAAAAGATCCAATAACTCATCTACATAAATTAAACTGCAAAAGTGTGAAATTAGTTTTCACTGTTGAAAACTATTGTGTGAAGCAGATTATCTAGATAAAGCTCTCGGGCATGGGGTATTAATTCTTCTGTGAAGAAAAAAAAAACAGGCATGGCAGAGATCATGTTTTTCAGAGAAAGTCATGTTTCAACCCATTAAACAATGTGTAAAAAATGCACACTGTGAGCATGACCTTCGAGCGCCTGCTGAAATGTGTGCCTTGCTATCTAAATTACTAATTAACCTTCTGCACATTTTCTCTTTCATTTCTTTTGATCTCTCTTTTCATGTGATATACAGTTGGTGCCTTGGTTTTGTATGTACCATGATCATGAAAATCGAGGCCTCCATGTCATAGGAATAACCCCACTTTTATATTAAATAACTTAGTTCCTCAAAACTATGTCCAGAGTCTATTACACTCGATAGAGTAGACTATCACACAACCATAGTGAATGTTTAGAGCAACTCTCTGATACAACCTAGCAGCTTAGCAGCTTGTTTTTAACTGTATTTGAAACAACAGATGTGCTTCCTGTCATCAGTGAGGCACACACAGAAGATCCAATATCCTTAATATGGGTTGCCAGGTTTCAATACAATTTCCAACCCAAACAGATCTGAACAACCACAGAAAAGGTTGGAATTTATACCAAAAAGTTTAGCAATGGAAATGACACGTGTTTTTTTTCTCAGCTTGGGAAACAATTTCTGATGTACAGCCAGTATTCACTCTATTATTTGCAATACATCTTACAATAGAAATGCTTCTTTACATTATAAACACACTCTTTGCAATTACATTGTGTTTTTGATTGTGGAAATTTCTTTAGATTTAATTTCTATGACTTGCTATGAAAGAAGATCTTGGCAGTCATATTATTTTTAATTTACCCCAAATTGGTGAAAAAACCAACAAGGACAAGCCTGTCATTAACTTTGTCTTCTGCTACTCTCTTGACATTGGGGTAGCATGAGATCTGGCCCAATGGGCCTCTATTAGTGCTTGTTATAGTTCCCATTTTTGACCAATAGGTGCCAAAATATCTCTCAGGATATTAATAGGGCAGTAAGCAACTAAATCAATGGAACATCAACTTTTATCTGTCAAGTCCTCAGCACTTAACACCACAATGTAGAAGTAATATTTTAACCTGACATGGTTCTTCCCTAAAAGGTAGACTACCCTGTTTTCAAAATCTTGTACTGTAGCATACTTAAACTTGGTAGCAATGTTTCAGTTATATTTAACACTATTACAGCATTTATTACTCACAGAATATTATACTTCATATGTACACTTGTACAAGTTTAACTTCATTAAGAACTTGTAAATGTTTGCATGAGACTAGAGATAACACTAAAATGTTGTATAGGAGATAAGTATGAATGAAATATTAAATGTTCAGCTAATACAGACGTTCAGTTCTAATCAGGCAAAATTTCTACCTTCATGAGGAAAATAATTGCTCTGTGAGGTTAAAGACTGGTACAAGCCTTCTGCAGAGATCATCGTAGAATAACATTAGAAGCTATGTACTGTGCAATCTGTAGATTTGTGTCCCAAGAATCTACTTTAAATAATACCAATATACACAATGATGGTTGCACCTCTGCTGGTCTGGGACATCCATTTTGGCCAAGAAATGATTGTAATTCAGTGTAGCAGTTGTGCATTCATATTCATTTGGAATTTTAGGTCCTTAACATGAGCGAGTCAGTTTTGTTAAAAAAAATTTTTTTTTTTAAACCATGCCTTTGCTAATTAGGCATTTGCAAATTGGGGTGTATAAATATCCAGTTTTATTCATGATTGAGCTTGAGTGGTAAATGAATGCCGTAATTTTAGAAATTCTTGTTGACTTGATGCATGTGCTGCTGCTGTATTAACTGGAGAGTTTTAAAAGAATAATGTCACAGTTAAAAAAAAATTATTAGCAACTATAAATGGTAAGTACGAAAGGTCTCAGTATAGGTTTCATTTATGAACATGAATAGAAGTACAATGTATTCGACCTAAAGTGTGTGTGTGTGTGTTGCTCTGCTACACCTAATGTCGTCATCATCATTGTCTTCCGTTTATCTGGAGCTGATCACAGGGGCAGCACTCCATACAGGGATGCTGAGACTTCCCTCTCCCTAGACACTTCCTTCAGCTCTTCCAGAGTGATCCCGAGGCATTCCCAGGTCAGCCGAGAGACATGGTATCTACAGCATGTCCCGGGACTTCCCCGGGGTCTCTTCTTGGTGGGGCATGCCCGGAACACCTCCCCAAGGAGATGTCCAGGAAGCATCTGAAACAGATGCCCAAGCCAGATTCCACCTCAACTGTCCCCTTTCAATGTAGAGGAGCAGCGGCTCTACTCCGAGCTCCTTCCAGGTGACAGAGCTCCTTACCCTATCTCTAAGGGAGTGCCCCGACCACCCTACAGAGAAAGCTCATTTCAGCCGCTTGTATCCGGAATGTTATCTTTCCGGTCATGACCCAGAGCTCATGACCATAGGTGAGAGTAGGAACATAGATTGACTAGTAAATCGAGAGCTTCGCCTTCCAGCTTAGCTCCTTCTTCACCACAACAGACCGGAACATAGGCTGCATTACTGCTGCCACTGCACCGATCCGTCTGTCAATCTTACGATCCATCCTTCCCTTACTCGTAAACAAGACCCCGTGATACTTATACTCCTCCACTTGAGGAAGGAACTCCCCTCCAACCTGGAGGGTGCAAGCCACTTTTTCCGGTCGAGAACCATGGTCTCAGATTTGGAGGTGCTGACCCTCATCCCAGCCAGTTCACACTCAGCTGCAAAATGCCCCAGTGCATGCTGCAAGTCCTGGCTTGAAGGAGCCAACAGGACATTATCTGCAAAAAGCAGCGATGAAATCCTGTTGTCCCCAAACCGGACTCCCTCCAGCCCTTGGCTGCACCTAGAAATTCTGTCCATAAAAGCAATGAACAGAACACGGTGACAAAGGACAGCCCTGCCGGAGTCCAACATGCACTGGGAACAGATCTGCCTTACAGCTGGCAATGCAAACCAAGCTCCTGCTCCGGTCATACAGAAACTGAACAGCCCTTAACAGAGGGCCATGGACCCCATACTCCCAGAGCACCTCCCACAGGGACACGAGGGACACGGTCGAATCCCTTCTCCAAGTACCTGCAAACTACTTCAGTGACCTCAGCTTGGGTGATGAATGAATCTACCTCTGAGTCCTCAGCCTCTGGTCCCTTTATGTAAGGCATGTCAGTGGGATTGAGGAGATCCTCGAAGTATTCCTTCCACCGTCCGACAATATCCCCAGTCGAGGCCAGCAACTCTCCGCCTCCACTATAAACAGTGTTGGCAGAGAGCTGCTTACCCCTTCTGAGGCACCGAATGGTCTGGTCCCCTGAGCCAACCAGGCTCAGCATCCCTTACTTCCAGTGTCCACCACTGTGTTTGGGGATTGCCGCTGCGACCGGCACCAGAGACCTTACGGCCACAGCTCCAGATGGCTGCTTCAACAACGGAGGAGGAGAACATGGTCAGGCTCAACGTCCCCAATCTCCTTCGGGATCTGGTTGAAACTCTCCCGCAGGTGGAAGAGTGTCCAAGACATGTACCCAAAGGTCAGTTGACATGACCACAAGATCAATCATTGATCTACGGCCTAGGGTGTCCTGGTACCACGTGTACTGATGGGCACCCTTATGCTTGAACATAGTGTTTGTTATGGGCAAACTGTGACTAGCACAGAAGTCCAAAAACAGAACACCACTTGAGTTCAGATCAGGGGGGCCGTTTCTCACAATCGCATTCCTCCAGGTATCACTGTCATTGCCCACATGGGTGTTGAAGTCCCCCAGTAAAACTATGGAGTCCCCAGTCAGTGCACCTTCCAGCACCCCTCACAGGGTCTCCAAGAAGGTTGGGTACTCCACACTGCCGTTCGGCCCATAAGACGAAACAACAGTGAGACACCTATCCCTGACCCGAAGGCGCAGGGAAAGAACCCTCTCGTTTACCAGGAAAAACTCCAAACACATGGTGGCTGAGCTGGGGGGCTATAAGCAAGCCCGCCCCAGCCCGACACCTCTCACCATGGGGCACTCCAGAGTAGAAGAGAGTCCAACCTCTCTCAAGGAGTTGGGTTCCAGAGCCCAGGCTGTGCATGGAGGCAAGCCCGACTATCTCTAGCTGGTACCGCTCAACCTCCCTCACCAGCTCAGGCTCCTTCCCCACCAGTGAGGTGACATTCCATGTCCCAAAAGCCAGATTCTTTGTCCAGGGTTTGGGTAGTCTGGGCCCCCACCCATAACTGCTACCCAAAACACACTGCACCGGACCCTTATGCTCCTTCCTGTGGGTGGTGGGCCTATGGGAAGGTGGGCCTATGTCATTCCTTCAGGCTGTGCACGGCTGGGTCCCACAGGCAAAAACTGTGCTCTGTCTTTTCACAAGAGAACACTATGCAGAGTTAACCCATGGAAGTCTGCTGGACCAGACAACATTCCTGGCAGAGTGCTCAGGGAATGTGCAAAACAGCTAGCATATATCTTCACTGACATCTTCAACATTTCCCTGAGCAGTGCCGTTGTTCCTACGTGCTTCAAGACAACGACCATTGTCCCCGTGCCAAAGAAGTCTACAGTTTCATGCCTCAATGACTATCGTCCCATTGCACTCACACCCATCGTGATGAAATGCTTCAAGAGGCTCGTCATGAGGCACATCAAGACCCAGCTATCACCCTCACTAGACCCCTTGCAGTTTGCATATCGTCTGAATCGCTCCACGGACAATGCCATCACCACAACCCTCCATCTGTCCCTCACACACCTGGACAATAAGGACACATATGTACGAATGCTGTTCATAGACTTTAGTTCAGCATTCAACACAATCATCCCTCAGCACCTGATAGAGAAACTGAGCCTGCTGGGCCTGAACACCTCTGTCTGCAACTGGGTCCTGGACTTCCTGACAGGGAGACCTCAGGTCAGTCAGAATCGGGAAAAGCCTCTCCAGCACCACCACACTGAGCACTGGAGCCCCTCAGGGCTGTGTGCTCAGCCCACTGCTGTTCACTTTGCTGACTCATGACTGTGCAGCAATGCACAGTTTGAACCACATCGTCAAGTTCGCCGATGACACGACCGTGGTGCGTCTCATCATCAAGAATGATGAGTCAGCGTACAGAGAGGAGGTGCAACGTCTAACAGCCTGGTGTAAAGCCAACAGCCTGTCTTTGAATGTTGACAAGACAAAAGAGATGGTTGTTAACTTTAGGAGAGCACAGAGTGACCATTCTCATTCCCCTGTGGAGATCGTCAAGAGCACCAAATTCCTTGGTGTGCATCTAGCGGAGGACCTCACCTGGTCACTCAACACCACCTCCATCAGCAAGAAAGCTCAGCAGCACCTCTACTTCCTGTTGAGGCTGAGGAAAGCCCATCTACCTCCCCCCATCCTGACCATGTTCTACAGAGGGACCATCGAGAGTGTTCTGAGCAGCTGCATCACTGCCTGATTTGGGAATTGCACTGTCTCGGATCGCAAGACCCTGCAGCAGATCGTGAAGACAGCTGAGATGATCATTGGACTCTCTGTCCCCTCTATCACGGACATGTACACCACATGCTGCATCCGCAAAGTAAACAGCATTGTGGATGACCCCACACACCCCTCACACACACTCTTCACCCTCCTGCCGTCTGGAAAGAGGTACCGAAGCATTCGGGCCCACACAACCAGACTATGCATCAGTTTCTTTCCACAAGCCATCAGGCTTCTTAACATCCAGAACTGAACTACCTGTGCTCTCTCACACACACACACATCCACCATATGAGTGGACTCTTAATACAATGTATCTCCTATTTGCACTCTCTCAACCCCTGTGAACACTCAATTATTTGCACTATTCTTAAAACTGCTGCTACCACATCTTGCACACAATGGTCATGCTGCTATGCATTATATACATATATGTAATGCACACCACATTTCGCCAATATTGCACATGTTTTGTGTCCTGTCTTGTGTTTGTCTTGTCTTTGCACTGTTTGCACCTGTTTGCACTTTATATAGCTAGAACAAACTTCTGTCCTAGCTCTGTGTTGTTGTTTTAGTTTTGAAATTACATGTTGTGTGTTGTTTTTAAATGTAGCACCGGGGTCCTGGAGAAACATTGTCTCATTTCACTATGTACTGCGCCAGCTATATGTGGTTGGAATGACAATAACGCTTCTTTACTTGACTTGAAACTCTGCCACCAGGCGCTTGCCCTCGTGCCCCAACCCCAGGCCTGGCACCAGGGTGGGGCCCCGGTGACGCCAATCCGGGCGACGTAACGGTCCTTGATATTCTTTCTTTCATAAGGGTTTTGAACTGCTCTTAGTCTGACCCATCACCTAGAACCCGTTTGCCTTGGGAGACCCTAGCAGGAGCACTAGACCCCCGACAACAGGCTCCTAGGTTCATTCAGGTAATCAAACCCCTCCACCACAATAAGTTGGTGGTTCAAGGAGGGGTACACCTCATGTTCACAGGATAAATTCTGTATCTGCTGCGACATTTAATACACTGGACCCCATCAATTTTGCTCCTCAAAATGGCAGTTTATTAATAATTTATAATAACAATATTATTAATATAACAATACAAAATAATATGCAGGGCAGTTAAACAATGCCCTGTGATGTTTAAAGATTACATTTTGCTCTATATTTATTAATTTTTACTTATAGTTTTAAGAGGGATCATCAACAACACAGAACAGTACATGTAGTGCCTGCTAGTCTCCATCAACACACACAGTGATAATAAACATAACGTGTGGAGAGAGAATATGTAGCTGACTTAATTAGAGATAACACATTCACAGATGCAGCAGCTTTCATCAACATGAAACTTCCTTTAATTCACATGAACAGACTCTTAATGTTGTTGATCTAATTAGTAAAGCGGTGATGACAGAGGGACAATGGGGTCACATCAGGTCTGTGTTCAGAGTCAGGCGCCTGACAGATGCAAAGGACCCAATTCTCTGTTAGGAGTGTGCACACACACACACAAACATCCACAGCATCACTTTCCTTTACATTTGCCTTTCCTCTAAATATAAAAAGTCTGCATACTCTAATTGGACGTGCAAGTTTCTTTCCAGGCATTTTCCCCTCTGTCCTTGAAACCAACAAAAATTACAAGAAAAAAAATCGCAAAAAATCATTTCTTTATATCACAAACTCCTGCGATTTCAAAAAAGGTGTATAGATACAGCATATTCACGTCACTGTACATGATCCTGCAAAGCCCGTGGAGATATTTGAATTTTGCTACAGCTGCAGGCTGAATTCATTCATAATGCAGAAAACAAAAGACTTCAGTCTTTGCACTAAGCACTTTGTATGTCTTGGACAAAAGAAGAAAATGATGATTGCTGCAGTTACAGTGAGGTGTAGAATCTGCATCAAAGCGATTCACAATGGGTCATAACAGCAAAGATGTCCAACTCTCCTGAGGGAGAGATAGAAAGAGATTGCTTTAATAAACCAAGGTCAAAAAGACTCACCAATCAGTATGGTCTTCTGAATGAATAAGCATTTCATTTGACACCTTCTGCACAGAACCGGTTTTTGATTGACAGCTGCTTGATTAAGCAAGGTCATACAGTAGGTGTGTGTATTCTATAGAGATCTATTTCCTGCCCACAGAGCAAGATGAGCAAGTGGCAAGGCAAATGGGGGGAAAGCAGATATCAGAAACCAAAGCAAAATTGAACATCATATACATGCAAACAGAGCAGGATAGGCAAACACAATGGCTTAATAAGTTAGGTAAATGAGTAGCAGGTGAGGTGAATAAAAAATGTGGGTTAAAGACATTCGTTAAAGATGGGGGACTCAGAGATGGAGATACAGGAAATGCATGTGATGCATGCAATTTCGTTCTTTTTATTTAGGATCTTAGGAAATCAGGGCAGCAGTCACTTTTCTTCTAAACAAGTTGTGGATGTTGGAATAGCTGAAGGTGTAATGTTACAAATTATTTGGCACATCTGTAAGAATTCATAATGTGAAAGCTGTAGTCAGCTGAACAAGTCCTAGAGCGATCTAATCAATTCCAAAACATTTTCAGACATAAGCAAGTGTGTGAACAACAAATGCCAGTGTTAAGCATGAACAATTGTTAGATTTATAGGCTTTTGCCAAATGGTAGGACATAATGGATTGTTGCACTAAAGAACAATCTCTGGTTGTATCAATGTTCTTATTTATTTACATTTCATTCGGGAGGTTACTTACATGTGTGACTTACATATAAACTATAATCCAGTGAAAGCACAGAGCTAAACAACGGAGCTTTAAGTCCTTTGTCCAAGGGCCAATCAGTAGCTCTTGACAGTCCAGGGATTTCATCTAACGGTCTTTTTGTCCATTTGTAAAATGACCATGTAAATAATGTGGATTGGTATTTAGAAGGAATTTTCTAACATCAGTCCTAGAAAGCATCTTTTTTGTTATGGATAAAATTAGTGTGATAACCTTGTTTCTTTTTCCTTTCTTCTACCAATCTAGCAGTGCTCTCTGCGCTCTTCCCACTTTCCCTTAGTCTGCCCCTCTCTATCAGTTCCAATGAAATCCAATCAGTTTCATTTGACATTTAAATTGAGTCCCAGAGGGGGCCAATTTCATGAAGATAGAAGCAGGGAAAGGGGAGAGTGTGAGAGGATGAAAGGGAGAGGGAGACCTTGTGAGTTGTGGAAAAAAAAACTGGGCAAATTGTTCAGACAATGCTCTCTTTCTGTCCTCCATTCTTTTCTAGCCTGCCCCTTTTCATTAAGAATCTAAAGTTGGGTGAGCATTGGCAGCAAGTGAGCAATGTGACATGCCTGCGGCCTCGGATGTATGACAAGCCACCTAATGAAAAGCCTCACTCACACGGGCTGCCTGACACAGCAGCCTCACTCGTAATTATGTCTTAAATAATAAATGGCCATGCACAATTTTCATCGCCTGCAAGTCTCAAGCACAGAAGCTGGCTAGTTTGTGTCACTCTGGGATTAGCAAACAAGCACATGGAGAAAAATATATTGTTGCACTTTGTTTTGGCTTGGTGGGAACTTTTAGCCCCATAGTGTGTGATGCCGGCTATGAAATATATAACTTCAGCATAGAGACTCTCGAATACTCCAGAACAATTTCTCTCCTAAAACTTCTAAAACAAATAATTTAAAAAAGCTCAATCTTCTTAATGTAATCTTAATTGTATAGCATTCTCATATGCCTCATGTGAATTCTTACTTGCATCTGAGAGAAAACGAACACACAACCACTTTTCTAGGTGTATTTACTTCTCATAAATTCACGGGAATTTCCATGCAATGCCATTAGAATTCATCCTTAGTTGAGTTAGTGGTTAGTATGAAAGAGCACTGCTCCTAGATCCCTCTGCTTCACCTTATTCACGGTCTGCCACCACACTCATCCATCCATTCACTTTCTCAGCAGCATACATAGCACTCTCACACTCCAGTCCCCTCCACACACAAACAAAATCACTGGCAGGTTTCTGTGTGGGTCAGCATCATAAACACTTCCTGTCTATTCCTGTATATTCTGACTTTAACAAGATTGTGGCTCATTGCATATAATAATAGAATAACTAAATGAAATAAATTAATTACAGGGATAAGGAATTAACTAATTCTACAAAAGAAATTGCTCAATGAGCAAGATATCAGCCAAACAGTTTTGCTATATAGTTTAAGTAAAATCTAAGTAAAAATGTATAAATCACAATAAAAAAAAAAATAATTTTTAAAAACTGCACCAAGGCACCAGAGCAAGCTGTTCAGTGTCAGTAGTTTTCTACTCTGTAAGTGCCAAAATATATCTCTGTACTTCACACAATGTATTTATTTTTGTGTTCTTTTTTTCTATCTTCTATTTTCTAAGTTCTCGCAGTGTGAATTGTTGCCATGATCATGTGTCATTACTGGCATTCCTTAAGACAGATAATCTTTGAGGTATAGATCTAGGCCACAAACATTAAAATTTGAGACACTTGTTTGTAATTCATTTCTTGGACTAGTCCTAGTATTCAACATTCTGTTTCTTATTTTATCCCCCTGCGTATGTATGTTTTCTGTGCATCTTCTTGGATGTTGTTGCTTCAACTCTGAGCTACAGTATGCCTTCCACATGCTGTTCTCCTTTAGGCTAATATGATTATTAGTTACTTGATTTACTGTGCTGCACTGTGTGAAAAAAATAAAGAAAGTGACTCCACAAACTTAGGAACACCATGCAAAAACAGGGTAGACCTGCCTTTGTTCAAAGTACAGCCTTGACTCATCACAATATGAATTCAACAAGGTATTGGGAACATTTGTCTGAGATTCTTGCCCATGCTGACATGACTGCACCGCATCATTGCGGCAGATTTGTCAGCTGTACATTCATGCTACAAAGCTTTTGTTCTGCCACATTAAAAAGGTGCTCAATTGGATTCAGATCTGGTGGTTGGTGAGGCCTCTGAAGTACACGGTCATGTTCATGGAACCAGTTTCAGATGTCTTTTGCTTTGTGACAAGGTGTATTACCATATTTTAAGATATAGTGTAGCTGTCAAAGGATAAGCTGTAGCACAGTGGGTATTAAAGGGGTTCAAATTGTGCCAAGAATATACTAAACTGCAGACACAAGGCAGGTTGGGTTCATGAATTCATTCTGTTGGCATCATAATATAAACCTACCAACTACATGTCACAGCAGAAATCAAGTTTCATCAACTGTCAGTTTCACTTAATTCCTCTGATGCCTCAGATTCCTGTCCTTGGATGACAGGATTGGAAACCAGTGTGGTTTACTGTTTAAGCTTCAATGTGTAGTGTGTTCTCAGATGCTTTCCTGCTCACCATGGTTGTAGAGTGGTGATTTGAGTTAGCATAGCTTGATAGCATGGTTTTTCTGTTGTTGTTAACCCTACAGGCTGTTGTGTGTGTGAAAATCCCAGCCATTCTGGCACTCTGACACAATTAAAGTCACTGAATATTACCTAAAGCTCTTGACCTGCATCACTGGATGTGGTAGCTCAGTGGTTAAGGTGTTGGACTACTGATTGGAAGGTTGCGAGTTAGAATCCCACAACCACTATCCCCCTGCCACTGCTGGGCCCTTGATCAAGGCTCTTAAACCTCTTGAGCTGATGCCATATAATCAGCTGATTGCATGAATTATCGGGTGTTCCTAATGGCCAATGAACCTATATGTCCTCCCACACTAAGAAACTCAGTTAAATGAATTTTCAGACAAGAAACATACACACAAACCTGATTGATGGGTTATAGATTGTACTGTCTATAATCATCAAGGCATGTTTCCACTCATGTGACAGACTTCAATAATTCTGTGCTAAATTAATTTTTCAGGTCGATTGGCATTACTGAAACAGGATAGTGAAGTAAACAATCATTTGGAATTTGTTTCTGTGCCTTCTGAAACCTTTCATGATGGAAGACCACATAAACTATGAGGTACAAGTATTATACCAAATCATAAGGGCTTTCTGTAGGCTGCTGGTTTTATAGCCATCAATGTTCCTGTACTAGTTTTACGCTTTTATCTCTAAAAGCAAAAATATTAAAGCAATTATAATCCTGGTCACCTTGACTTATTATTACTGTTATTAATGCTTTAATTACGGTCACTGAAAGCCTTTAAAGTATAATGCAAGTGAATAAAATGTAAAATCAATGTCTGTTTTTTGGCAAGAATTGGGATCATTTGATTTTTTTTTTTTTTTTTAAATGCAAGATACTAAGATAGATAGATAGATACTAAGAAGTTAGGTCACCTGCTACACTCATATTGGTGTGTGAAAGTGTGCTTATAAGCAGTAATATGATATCTTTCTAAAGTATTTGGATGCGCAGATTTCTGCATTAGATTTCAGTAATCTGTGGTGACAAGGTGGTCATTTATCATTGAAGAGATAAATGAAGTGATGTTTTTCTTTCTACTAAAGTCATCTAAGCTATTCTCAGGGTTCACACAATACCTGTGTTTATTTTTGTTTTGCTCATTAAAAAGACTGGTAAAACATTACAATAATATAAAAAATACAATGTAAAACAATGCAATAGTATAATAGTTTTTAGTATTTGCTTATCTCTATATTGAACAGGGATCACAAGTGACAAATACCCTAAACAATGTATCCCAAACTGCATACTACTAAAATAAATAGTATGCCACAAACACTATTGTTGTTATTAATATTAAGGCTACTTAGGTTATTGTGTGGTTTAGGACAATGAAATAAATGCACATGGAACAGCTTAACTCACATTATGAATGTTCTTCCATAAGTAGCTTGAAACAGAATTCTTCAATCACAGACGGTAAATTTCCAAAGTTAGCTTACTCATTACCCATAATTCATATTAAACAGGGGATAGATATTTCTTAAACAAATGAACCAAAATCTAGGCACAATAAAATAAAATGAAAGCATGAAAAAGGTATATTGTGCACTCACAATCCCAATTTTGTCAACGTAGGGTTTACTGTACAATGCCATCACACAAAAAAAATAAATAAATAAAAGAAAGAAAGAAATATTGTCCTGACATGTTTGCTCACTTCTCCGGCAGCTCTCATGAATATTTTCTTCACCTGCATACACAATAATTTTACCAATTTTTGGTGCATAGTGCTGCACAAGATTTTATAGACCAAATAATATGGGTGGGATTAATGAGATTATCATAACATGGTCCTGTTTTCTGGCTGGTTTTTGATAATTGCTTTTTTACAAATATGTATATACAAGTAAAAAGAAGAAAAATATCAGAAAACAAAGTAAATATAGTAGCTTAAAATAATATCAATAAATATTGATAATATTTTAAGCTACTATATTTACTTTGTTTTCTGATATTTTTCTTCTTTTTACTTGTATATACATATTTGTAAAAAAAAAAATATATATAGAACAGCTTGGTATTAGTTTAGTGCCAAGCATATGTTGTAGACTGAACATTTTCTCTGTATTTTGCTGGCCAACAACACACAGGTTTGTGACCACTACTCGCTGGTTTTAGATAAAACATTGTATTTTGATTAGTACATGCTGGTTTTTTCCTGATCACCAGAACATGCTGTTTTTTCTCTTTCCTTTCTATATTTTGCACAATTATTAAGTAGTGTGTTCACTGCCCCTTTTAGATTCACAGTGTTATAATTGCTAGTGAAAAATGGGAACTGGATACAAGCTTTAAATTGAGATCTATTGGGGCAAGAGTCATGCTATCCCATGCTCAGGGTAGGAGCAGTAGACAAGACAGTTAATAACAGGGTTGTCAAAATAATGTTGTTGTTTTTTTTACTTTTCAGTGCGGAGAGTATGGGTATGATGTACAGAACCATTTCTACAGTAAGATACATTGCAAAGATTGGAGGAAAGAAAGAAGGGTTATGAAGCGGATAATGTCTGTACACCACAAAAGTGTGTACCAAGGTGGCCCTGTTTTCCAAGCAGAGTCCCAGAAAAAGAAGTCAAATGTCTCAACTTTTTTCCAGTGCCCATTGTTTGTGTTTTTGTGTAGCGAGATGTCATAGGACTGAAAATTCTACTGAAGTCAGTCAAAGCATGGAGCATCATCTGTGTATCTGGTTGTCTGTTTATGCAATGAGAAACACTCCTGTTGTATTGAACACAGTTGAAGAAATTTACATCTAAAACCACTCAGAACAAGCTGCTAGACTATATAGTGGATGGCTGCCTATTATGGGGTTACTCTGAAAATTCAATAGATAGTAGCCTATAACATAAGTCAAATGTGATAGCCTCTAAACTTTAATTTAGTTTGAAGCCATCTTGCTGTTAATGCTTTCCTGCTTCACCAAATCTGTGCTCATAAGCCACATCTTACACCTTCTTATCTTGTTATTGCCCTTTAAAAATAACATTCAGTTGACACTCAGTTCAGTGGAAAAACATTCAGTTTTTCCACATCCTTAATAATAATAGTTTACACTATAAACATCTCCTGCTCTTCAGCTAATCAAAAAATAAGGCTTTTTTTCTTGCATGCAATGTGTAGCACTTGTGTTGATTTTCTTTTGTTCTGATAGAGCAATGTAAATTGTGAATTCCTTTATCGGTTACCAAGCAGATCCTACAATGAGTAACATCTTTAGCAACTATATCAACAGCAGGATCTTTCTTGGATCCTTTATTTTATTAATACAAATTAAAAGATGTAATTCATTAGACAAAGTTTCTCAGCAAGTTCAGCAATAAGCATAGTGAAGACACCTTTAGCTAGGAACCTGAAATGATCTGAAGTTTCAACTTCAAATGATGAATAATGTCAGTTAAGAATCAAAAGTGAAGTTTATTCAAAAATAATTTCATGGCTGAACATTGTATGGATGGCTTGCTAATTTACTGCCCTGCTGGTTCTGCGTATGCCCTGTTGTTTCAAACCTGTATTAATTGGCAATAATGTCACCTAAATAAGTTGTTGATGGAATATTAACAAACAAGATTAAAATGTGATTAGCTGAATGTAGTCGGACTGAGTCACACTCTTCATAGCTGTGATTGGTGTAGCAGCTCATCCTAATTGCCAATTAACAGTGCTCACAAAGAAACCAAGCTGGGCAGATGCAATGGATGGAAATTAGCTTGTTTATTATTTAACAAGCTTAACTTTGACAAAGATTTAGAATGGAGTACAGTTTTTCATGCTATTGACAGAAATTTCATTCCACATCAATATCAACATTTTTCCCTATATATAAAATTTTCAATATATATAAATTCTATATTCATCGTTCTATTCATACCACATTACTGTACCATATACAGATCTAACCACTGTAATTGCTATATTCAGATTCTACCTTGAATTTTGAAGTTAGCTGAAGGATAAGTGTCTACACATATGAGGTTATATGTACATTTAAAGCATCCTTTTTCTTGGCATATTTTTAAGCTACTTGAAATCATTCTTAATTGCTTTGTCTGGAAAAATAATGATGCAAGACATTATAGCCATATATTACTGTGTTTAAAACAATGAGGAGGATGTCCATACAAGGCAAACAAGTCAATTGGCTCAAAAGGCATTTCAACAAAAGTAGTCAAATATAGCAGACAAAACTATTGCCACTTACTAGGAGTTTAATCTCAAAGTATGCAATTATGCCAGATTTTCTCAGACTGCTCCATAATCATAAAGAATGAATAGCTCGTCATAGAATGCTGCCACCATTTTAACCAAAAAAATAAAAATATAATAATAATCATTCACAAAGGGTCAGTTGTGGCCACTTGTTCACATTTGCACAAGAGCTGTGTTTTGGTGTTGGAGTTCTCACTATTCTCACAATTCTCACAATATACAATATGCATTATATACACTAAACAAACAAATATATAATGAAGCAGTTCGTCTAGAGACTTACAGACTGAGTGCGTTCACCAAGCAGCAACATTAGACCAACCCATCCATATGGTCGAGAACCTGCTGATGGTGTTTATGAGGAGAAAAAGGCTCTCTTTTTTTATCCATTCCTGGGCCTGCTCTCATTCTAGTTCCACAGAAAAATCAAAGTTTTATACCAAGGAATGGCTTCCATCCTGTTCCTAACCTTTCCGCAATTCCAATCCTCTCTCCTCACCTTCTGCCTATTGTCTTCCCCTCCTTATCCAAAGGGTTTGAGGCCTGAGGGGTATGACACTTTCAAGATCAATGTCCCACTATAGAGGTTAGGACATTTGTCTGTATCCCTGACATGCCTTAAGATACATGCAATCAAGCTAGAGCATACTATGTCATACCTTGACATCTGTGTGATTCCAAGGGTTGTAACCAGACTGCAATCCACCAAAGCCTGGTTCAAGGTGGGGCATTTGAGAGGACACACCAGGTGACAGTCATGAACATGCATGTCCCCAGCATCGTATATTTCTGGGGGTATTTTGCATAATTTGAACAGGCCATCCAGAAAACCAACTCAAATCTGAACACTCAACTGTGAATGTCCCATAGTCAATAAAAACACTGGACTTCACAACACTTACACAGCACCTTACGTCAGAGTGACCATAAATTTCATTTCCTATTTCCTGTTCTTGATATGCTCATACCATGATGCCAATTCTAACTTCAAATAGTCATTTCATGGACACACAAGCCTGGAATGAATGTAATTGGACAAGGGGGGTAACCCTGTTTCAATAATCACAGGAAATTTCCATCTGAATGAGCAGCTGTAGCCTTTAACATTTCAGCAGCAATGAATGATGACTGTGGTGAGTTCAATGAAAAGTATAGCTATGAAGCACATTAGTTCAGCTGATTATTTTGGCACTGGAGCCACCAAACTGCACACACAAATAAGGAAGTGCGTTTCCACAGTCAGGAGTATGTGTGACATACATTTCACGTCAATTTTATCTTTTATTAAGCTTTATGTATGCACAGGAAGTACTGTTTTGTGCACACCCAGTGTTTATATAACAGGCCTATGGCCTCAATTAATTTATTTTCTAAAGCAAACAGAGTACAATCAGTGGTCATCATGGCTACAATAAAGTAATCAACAGTCATATTAGCAGAAAAGAAAACAGAACCACACAAGTTTTTTTCTTCAGCACACAAATGTTTTATGCAGGTTCCATTTAAATAAGCAGTATTTATTTCAATAAGCACATGCTTATTTATGCAAGTATATGGGTTAAGGGATAATAAAACCTCATTGTGCAGCTAAACACATTTCTTCCAAAACAATTCTAACTCATTGAGGAATCTTAAAGGTGGAGAAACAATAAAGAAAAGGGGAAAGCATGTGCATTTTTTTTTTCCAACTAAAAAGGTGAAAATTCCCCTTTAGAACCAGTGTGGAATCTGTTTAAGAAAATAAATTAGAATTTTAAAATGACTCTAGGAATGCTGTTTTGAATTCAGCTGAAATGCAGGTGATCGAGTGAACAGGACCTTTTAATGATTACATAAAGCGTATAATTTATGTAATCCAAATTCCATACATGTAACAGTGATTTAATTATTAGGAGCTTCAGATAAGCTGAAAATGGATACAAAACATAAGATACACATCTAAAAGACAAGGCAATGACATTTTATTAAATTTGACCTATGTTAACATCATGAAACTGTCTCACGACCTTGCTTTCGAAAGGCTGTGTGAGTCACATTTTCTCTCACTAAGGAAACAATTCCTATATTACGAGCGTTCAGGAGAAAAATCTGATCTTTTTTTATTATACTTTCTCTGAACACTGAGGTGAGTGTATATGTGGCCATGAGCATAAAGTTAAAACTGAGCAGAAAGTGTTGAGCAAGCTGGAAAATTGGGACATTGTGTTTGTAAAAAAAAAATTACATTATGTTGCTGACTGACGGCTGTGCCAAGGCCATGAGCCCAAATAAAAAGCTTGTGTGTACTCTGCAGGGTTCTGTAAATGGTGTACTACCAAAATTGCTACACACAGTCAGAAGAAACCTCTATAAAATATATTTAACACTCCTCTTGGCATCAGCATCTCTCATGACATTAAGTAACTAACTTTTTTTCCCATTGTCGATCACGTCAAAAGTGACATCCAAAAACAATTCTACTTCTACAGGCGGTGACTACACCTTTGCAAAGTGTAAACTATAATGTAGTGACCGAATGTGGTGCAAGATACTTGTAGGAATAAAATTGCAACTAAAAGTAAAGTTTTTAATCAGATCGATTCAAATGTTTCCCCAAAAAAAAAGCATTAATTAACTGCATTGCATTAATAATTACATCATAGAGGGACCTGGCAAGGAATGTAAGACAGTGTGAGTGTGTGTATTTGGTGATTTTTCACCGTATTGATTTTTTCTAATTGCAGTGTCTTATTTAAACAATTGATCAAGGAAGTAGAGTGCAACAATATAGGCACTAATGGATACAGTGAATAAATTATCCAAGCATTCACAAGTGTATTAGTGAGTGAGAGATAGTGTGAGTATTTTTAGGTAAATGTTGATCAACACGAACGTTTGAAAAATTAGGGAAAAAGCATTTTATCTGACGCAAATGCTGTTAAAACTGTGCCAGGAGAGGACAATGGTATAATTAAATCAAAAGTTTGGAGGGTCATGGAAAATAAGCAGGCAGGCTGAAAACATAATGGAAAATCCGGTAGAAAATATAAAAACAATGTGAAATATGATTGTAGAATATTTAAACTTTGGGTCTCCAGTCTCACACTGGGATATGGGAAGGCATTTTACATTGCAGGTGCTGCAGTTTAAGCAGCATACACACCACCAACGCATTACTGCACAAACATATAGATTTATAAGTATACACCAGGTTGTTTTGATCCCACATTTGGTGTGAGCTATGATGGCACATCCTAAAAGTTAAATGATGTCTCTATTAAAAGAGTATGTACATTGAGTACAATAATTATGCCACAGCACATTGGGTTACAAATGAAAATATCCTGAATATAGACAAATTCTATCTGTTATAGAATTAAACCAACTACTAGATATTCAAGCACTAATTTCATGCTTTAAACACACAAATTCAAATACCCATCAGTAGAACAAGATTATTTTAAGAGGTTTAGATTATTTTACAGATAAGATTACATTAAACCATCTAAATTACAAAATTCAAGCTTGAAAGAGTTTTATTCTATTGGTAGATCATTTCAAGCAGTACTTTCTAGAAAGATGAAAAATGATCCCCAATAGAATAAGTGTCACAATTGGGATGTGAAGGCAGATGCAAGTGCAGAGAATTTATTTTGCACACAAACAACTAAATCTGTGAAAGAAATCAAGAAGCATAAAATAAGGCAAAAACAAAGACTGTGAGCACAGCTGTGAACACACAGGAAACACAAGAACAGTAACCAAAGCTTGACAAAGAAACACACCGAAACCAAAACTTAAATAGGAGTGCTAATGAGGAGTAACATGAAACAGGTGTGAGCGATTACTGACATGTGGCACAGTTATGTCACTTGCTGTAGCTGATGAGGAATGCAATGAATCTGACTGATTCGGTGAGGTTTTCTGTTACAGGTTTAGTTAACATTTATGGAATACATGTGAGTACTTTGTAAAAGTCAGAAAGATGTTAATTGCACTCAGCATTTATTAAACAGACAGATAGATAATTTCCCATTTATTAATAGGAAAAAAGCTGCTTGTAA
Organism: Hemibagrus guttatus; assembly: GCA_033459395.1. Taxonomy (NCBI): domain Eukaryota; kingdom Metazoa; phylum Chordata; class Actinopteri; order Siluriformes; family Bagridae; genus Hemibagrus; species Hemibagrus guttatus. Next base: position 4,373,025 of record JAUCMX010000028.1, read on the forward strand.
TGTTTCTGAGAAACTGATGTGTCCATGTGTATGAATACTAATCTGATATTATGTGGAAATCATGGTTATATTAGCATCAGATTTCAATGTATTTTTATTTTAATTAATTATTTATTCAACATCCATTTTTAACCCCAAAATTAAAGTTCAAATCAGTCTAGTATGCAAATGTGTGAAGGCCAATATATTATTATTATTTCACAGGTCAGATGATTATGAACCTAAATTCATTACCTTATTTCATGCTAATAACAGCAGCTGGCAAACCTCTGGCTTAGGCACAGAAACATCAGTGCTTATGCAATAACACCAGATATGTATAATACACCACCATCTGATAATTTCAATGGAAAGCTGATTGTCATTTAGTTTGTCTCATTTCTAGCAAGATGAGAAAACATATGTTACCAGATCTGTGAGTAGGTTGTTGTTTTTTTTTAAATTCACTGTCATTTGTAAATACGGCTCATTAGATATAAGAGAAAATGTGCTGTAGAGAGATTGGCTACTCCGTCTGATCCATCCAGGTTTACTTCTTTCCTTGACAAATGTTCTGAATGATGTACAATTTCTTCTTACTGCCCTAATACCTCTATAACAAGATTCTGGATTAATAGTATTCTTAGACCCTGATTTATTTGTACTAGTAAAAATACTTTTTTTTTTTTTTTTTTATTTGTTTATGTTGTTGTAATAGTTGTAAAACGGTTCTCCAACCTCAAAGATATACCAGAGCTGCATCAGAATATCCTCACTACACGACTATACAGTAGTCAGAAATACAGCACGCCAAATAGCAGCATGTCTGAATTCTCAATATTCATAAACTAAAACAGTAGGTGAGAAATACCTGGATGACCTTCTGCTTCCACAGATTCTGTACTATAAAGTAAATAGACACTGCGTTATCCCTTAAGGCATTGGGAAGGATGGAGAGAAAATGCTGTCAATCAAAAATAGCAGAATGCAGCATTTCAGCTCTATTTAAGTATACGTGCTAAAGGGATTAGATGTTGTTCCTTGTGATTAATCCATACTTGTTTAATTACACCTGAGTAAATTGTTAACATGCTGAAGGATTAAATAAGAAAAAACAGCTGTGGTTATTATGACGTTGTTGGTCAAATGATAATGCTAACATGGAAGATGTATGTCTGGATTGTATTCATGCTACACATATACTAATCAGTACATAGTGCATCAGTGGCCAAGCAGTAAGTACTGAATCAAATGCAGCATGAACTGAATCAGTGCAGTAGGTATTAAATCGAAAGCAGTCAGTGTTGAATCGAATGCAGCACGTACTGAATCAAATGCAGCATGAACTGAATCAAGTGCAGTAGGTACTGAATCGAATGCAGCATGTACTATTACAGTACATGAATTTGTATGCACACCACAGTTTAAAAGGTCCTATTTGCCAGCCAATCATCAGGCAGAATGAACATATGCTGAACTTAGGCATAGGCAGCATTGCCCATTTAATATCCATGTTTTGTCCGAAAAGTCTTAAAGCTACAAGAGAAAGTATCACTCGGTTATAGATATTCTACATAGATGTAGATAGCTCCATGTAGCTCCATGTGTTTCCACAAATGAAGAGCATAAAAGAGATACACAATACCTGTTTACTCTAAACAGTTGTTTTACAATATATAAATGTTCGGGTACAAATAAAATCTTATTCTTCTGGTACAAAAAAAAAAAAAAAAAAAAGCTAATACTGTGACTAACATCAGATAACATTAGCATTACTGTCATTGCAGGCAATACACTTAATATAAGGAACACAATGTAAAGGGGGCAGAAGATCAGCTAGCAGTGTGGTTGTACAGAAACCTGTGTTGTGTGTTCTAATGAGTTTTACTATTTTTAAAATGAATTACAATGAATTTCTAAAGTTAAATATCCTGAACAAAACAACAACTAAAGTGAAATAGCTTAGAGCATTTATTGGGAAGCGTTTAAAATCATAATGTGGTTTTAATAGGCTCAAAATGTCTTTGTCTGCTGAGTTTATTACCATTTATTAGTTATTTAATGGAAGATAATAAGAATCAGGCTGATGTAACCTCGTAAAACCAAACAGTATTGAAGCTTACAGAATAAGGTTGCATCTATATTCGGTCATAATCTAATTCGGTCTCTTTCCGTCTCTCTCTCTTTTTTTTTGGATCAATAAACAAAATTTTTAATTGCTCCAATTCTTCTTTTTGGTGCATAACTGATACCAGATTGGAGTTAAGTATCTCTCTCATGGCAGAAATACAAGGTTTTGATTGCACCACTGCTAGGACCACATAGAGTGTAGTCATGTCACAGAATGATGTGGCTAATTCATTGTAAGAGTTAATGATCTATTTTTATTCACCTCCTGTTGGTGTCAGATGCTGCCAGTGCTTGGCAAATAGGACACAATATCCAAATGTATCCAGGGCTTTACATTTGGCAGTCTGTGGGTGGTGTGGGTGGATGGCATGGAAGTGCTCTGATAGGGCACTGACTGTGGAGGCAGAGGGCACGGTCCTTTTTAGTGTGGAGAATTGCTTTGAACATCCAAGCTTGGCAGAGGCTCACCTTTCTCACCCCAGTCAAGAGGAGGTTTAATGAGGATGACCACAGAGGGGGAAAAAATAGTGCTAGTGGTCGATTTGCCGGAGGTATTAAAAAGAGAAAAGGAAAAGAGGGAAAGAGATTAAGTGCCGGACATTCCCTTTGTTAACCCTTCTGTCCTGTTTGGGTCAAACTGACAACCTTTCTGAATTGTTTCTAAAACTGCTAAAAAGACTGCCAAAATATATTTATTAATTAATTTATTTGATTGTTTAAAGATTGAGATTCAGCAATTAATTAAATAATTTTAAAAAAAGAAAAGAATTGTGTGCATGTCAAAAAGAGTGCCAAAATACATTTATTTATAAATTTATTTAATTGATTTCTTACAGATTTAAACTCAAACATACTGAATATATGAAATGACTGAATATTCGGCTAGTGTCATCGTTTCTCAGAATTTTGATCATTTGAGATTGAAATAGCTTTCAGTCAAGTCCAGACCTTTATGAGACAAAATGTCAAAACATGTGCGTTGAAAAGAGTGTCAAAATGCATTAAATTAAAATAAAAATTATTTCATAAAACCACACTTATAATACACCATGTCCTTGCCTAGATGCTGAGAGAGGCTGAGATGTTAAATAAACTGATTTATGTACAATATTGCATTAATAATTGAGGAATGGACAGTTCAAACACATCCCCTTCTATCCATTTACTTCTCAGCAAGGGATGCCAACTAGAACATAACACCTGTTCAACAAAAGCAACAGGACAAGTCTGCTCACTGGGTGACTAAACAATTTATCATTTCTATCATTTGATTGAACATATGGCCAAATTTCCATTTAGACTTTATTGCAGTACTCCAGTGATTTGCTGTGCCCTGCTGTTTGTGCATAATTTGTGTTTCACGTGGGGACATTAATTTAACTGCGTAGTATCTTCTTGAGGATCTGAAAGTGTCCTGTAGAAAAAACGTTCATGTGTTGATATTAACATACGCATTACATTGGTGGATTTACCATGTAATGATGGAACCATAATTTCAAAACCCTCTGTAAATGAAGCCATTGGGTGGGACATTCACCTTATTTTTTGTCTTGTCTATGTCTTGTGTTATTTTGGTTTTAATGACACCAAGTGTTTGGTGTCACTGTCTTACTGAAACATCCATCTTCTCCCCACATGCAGTTTCTTGGTGGAGGAGTTTAATCTCTGCTCTAAATACATGTACATCACTCCATTCATGTTTCCTTCAGTGACAATATTGTTTAAACAGAAACAATGCTATAGCTGAATTATTGTGTAATAGTTCTGTTTTGTTTTATCTTTTGCTTTTAGAGTTCTGATTTTTTCCTCTGTAACTGTAGTTCCTGCTGCCTTTAGGTCATCCTGCAACTCTTTTGATTTCAATTTACCGCTGCCATCTTTCTCAGTTTCCTTATCGTTAATCTGAGAATGTGTCATAAAATAGCTTAAACGCAACACCTCTCAGAGGGATGATTATTTCTGATTTCATGAGGTTTGCACCTGTGTATTATTAAACCAGTTGTACTGACAGATGTTTACAGTCTTTGCTATAGCACTGCAGCATTTTCCATTCAAGTGTTGTTCAATAACTTTTTACTCATTAACCTCTGCCATGGTGGTTACTTATGTAAAACCTTCCCATTTAATAACTTTTATATAATAATAGATGGGTTATCTCGATCGCTATCTCGAGAGAGAGAGAAACACATATCAAAAACCTGATTTTTTTTTTTTTTTTTTTTTTTTTTTTTTTTTTTTAAAAAAGGTAACCATTTTTAATATTGTGCAATTTACTCCATCTTTGTTTAACCTTCCTATTATCCTTGGGATAACATCTCTAAATATGTGTTTGACATATCTATTTTTTTTTGCTTCATATTTAATGATTTTTAAACAAAATAAAATGTTTTCAGTATCCTGTAAACATTTCGTGAGAGCAATGTCCCTTGGGGTCAATTTGACCCCAGGTTGTTGTATAAAACATAAAAAAAAAAAAAAAATGTTAATCTGATTTGGTTGTTTTGGATAATATTGAGGACACTATAACAATCAATTCTATAATCTTCAAGAACATCTCTATGCTTTAGGGCCCTAACCCAACAAACATATTGTATGTGGTATTGTGAGAACCACCGAGAGTTCACATGACATGCGGTGGAAGAGGAAAATTTCTCAGAGACCCAGAGGAGAAGACCTTTATTATCCTTGATAACAAATTGTACTACTTTCTGAATGTTATAAATAACCTAAACTGGAGAAATAAAATAAAATCATTAAAAACAAAAAGATCCTTCTGTTCAATTTGAGGTCAATCAGTGAGATAAAAAATTCTGGGGGTTTTGGGAGAATGGGGTGGGGTTGTGTTTTATTTAAAAAGTTATTTAGTAGTCAACAAAGAAAAATTACCTGACAGAAAAAAACCTGTGTAAAAATTATATTCTGGAGGTCAAATTGACTCCAAGGGCAAAACATGTTTGAGGATAACAGAAGGGTTAAGCTTACGAATGCCTACATTTTGTTCATATTTATATACACAATCAGTCATAACATTAAAACTACTGAGAGGTGAAGAGGTGAGAAGTGAACAATTGATTATCCCTTTACAAGGTCACCTGCCAAGTGGTGGGATATATTAACCAGCAATGAACAGACAGTTCTCAAAGTTGAGATGTTGAAAGCAGGAAAAACAATCAGCAAGTGTAAAGATATGAGCGACAAGGGCCAAATTGTGATGCTTAGACAACTGAGTCAGAGCATCTCCAAAACAGGTCTTATAAGGTGTTCCTAGAAGGCAGTGGTTAGTACCTAGAGCACTTAAGACAAATACTAGGTTTTGTATTTTTAACTGGTTTTTCCTTAATACTTTGTCCTTTGTAGGGATTTGCAAAATGAATCACACACACACACGCAGCTTCTTTGCATTCTACTATATTCAAATGAAAAGTAAGTGCAGATACTGCAGACAGATTTCATTAATGCTGCAATGCTTATTAGACTTGTTGTGTTAGACAGTTTGCTGATTGAGGAGGAAAATATACAGTGCTCACAGTTAGAGGGCTAGTTTGTTGGTAACAAAAGATAATGAACATTTCCAGGCTGTGTAGGTCAATGTGAAAATTCTGACTTTGGAACTGCCATTCATAATAGGAGAAAACTCACCTGAAAACCAGTCTTTATTTGGTTAAAAGAATCTCAGCATAACACAATACCAATATTATTACTGCTGCCATAAATATAGCCCTTTTCCAATATTATAGATCAAGCAAGAGTCAGAAGTAGTAAAAGAAGATTGAAAACTAAACACCAGAGTGATGAATCTCTAATGAATCATTTCAGTCATTCTTCAGTCTGCATTCTATTGTTTATCTTGGATGAAAGTACATCATTGCTTTGAAAATCAAGGCCAGCCACTGCAGCAGCCTCAAGGTGGAGAAAAACCAATAAGGACCACATACATCCCTGAAAACATTTTGAAAAAATCAAAGAGGACCATAAAGCACAACCATTCATGTTATTGTCTTTATTTTTTTCAGGGAGAGATGTTTTGAAAAGAAACTTTTCACACGACACCACTTTCTAATTAAAAACGACGACAAGTTTGCCTTTATAGATTTCTTTAAAGTTGTCATGGTTATGCCAGAATGGATGCTGAACTACATTACCCATCAACCCTAGCATGTCCATATCATATGTCCCAATGATCACTTACACCTGATGGAGATCCGTTTTCTTTGTTTCATTGTCAAGCTTTTCCACAGCTTTGCTTTATTGTCAAGCTTTTCCACAGCTTTGCTTTTTGCTTGTTTCAGCTTTATATCTCATGTTATTGGTTCTTGTTTCACAGCTCTGGTTGATTGTGTTAGTGTTTCAATAAAATCTGCACTCGAATCCACTGCTGTTGACTCCTTGTACGTGACAAATACTAACAAGACTCATCTTTAGTGGAACTGAAGATATTTGAATAAATTATTGCTAACCTTAGTAGCTTATTTTATTGTTAGATCATCATGTATATTATATAAATTACAGCACGTATGTATACCTAGTAAGCTTTGCTAATTATACAATTAATATAGAACTTTATGCATTATGTTTTGCTTTCACACTACAATAATAGAAGAAAATGTAACTAGTAATCTTGGTAGTCAGCTTTCACTAGAAGAAATATAAATATACAAAGAAAAGTTAACGGAAATAAGAGTTAGATACAAAACTCGGCCCACTGGAATTGCACTGGGGTACTGTCCACAAAAAAAAAAAAAAAAAAAAAAAAAAAAAAAAAAAAGTATAAAAAAGTGCACCACCAACACAACAAAGCCAATAAAAGTAACAGCAGGTGAGTGATGGCTGTGAGACACTGACCATCTTACTGGGTAAAAAGCCCCAGATCCCAGGATACCATGCAACTGTGCCAGATGCCAGGCAGCTCCACCGCAGTGCTCACTCAGATAGACTTTGAGAGAACAGGCTACTTACTGTGCATACCCACTAGGAGGAAACAAAAAGAAAAAGTGAAGCAGCTCATTTATGTTAATAGTTAAGGATCTTGTTAAGAAGTGTAGAGTGGTTCTGCATATGAAAATCTACCGTAGTCTCAATCATAATTTGGATGTTTCATACAAGCCAAGGGGCAGTGCTGCTCAGCAGTTAGGGCTCTGGGCTTCTGACTGGAAGGTTATATATTCAAATCCCAGGACCACAGAGCTACCAGTGTTGAGCCCTTGAGCAAAGGCTTTATCTTTTTCTTCTGCAGGAGCTCTGTAGCATGGCTGACCTGGTGATCTGCCCCAAGCTGCTTCTGAGCTTTGATATGCAAAGTAAAGATTCATTGCACTATACACATGTATATTTATATTATGAATAATAAATATTTCTTTCTTTCTCCTTGTTGTATACAAAGTGTGTAAAATTGGCTATGGTTAGTGTAAAGGCTAGGGTTTCTGCAAGAGTGTAAAAATAATACACAAATAAATAAAATCCTTGTGTTACATTAAATGTTCAGTATGAATTCTTCAGTGCATAAGCCTACTACTAACTTCTAACCCAGACTGCGTATGCAAAAAATCTACACTCCAACTACATCAGATATTTAAAGCCTGGGTAGAACGGAGGCACAGCAGGATATATTGTGGATCTTTCTCCATTTTCCTTCCCAATTTGGTCACCTGTCAGTTTCTGCTCACCAGTTCTTCCTTGTCGTATGAATATTTTGCAAACTGCTGCTCATGCTGCTTCACAAGGCAGCATAACGCACTCTGAAAGCACATCTGCCCTCTTCCACATACATGAGCTCACAGATGGACAGCGATGAGAGTTTGACATCCATCTCACCAATAGTACATGGCTATTTTTTCTCCCTTCACATCAGGATTCAAACTTGAAATCTGTAAATGACTCCCACATCCCTGCTGATAGGGGGATTGGCTACTCTAAATTGTACAGATATGTTAAGTGTGTGAATATTTATGTGGACAATGCCCTGTTATATAATAGCATCCCACAATTCCACCCAGTTCTCCCAGAATAGGCTGCGGGTCAACCACAACTCTGACCAGGAAAAAACTTACTCAAGATGAGAAAATCAATAAAACGAGCCTACTAAACTAGTTTGGTTAATGTGTTTAAGGAGGAAAACTTTTTTTTTACTTATTTTGATATGATTATTTTTTAGTTTATTTAACAAACATTACTGCTGAAACATCTGAACATTTCTTGTTAATTTAATGCTGTGGCATAATATATTTAGAGGAAGACAAAAAGAACGCAGAGATCTGGACCTGCGGTGTAGACTAATGGGACTTTTTATGAGGCTCTTTTAGGGAGATGAAACGGTGCGCTTTCCTTTCTCTTCAGGTCTTCTTACTTCCTTTCACTTTCTCACACACACTCATGCAGCCTCAACAACACTTATTCACTCTCTCTCTCACACACACACACAAGCTTTCTGTAAAGCCAAGCATCTCTCGAATGTTTATATAAGACTTGTGAAGCTGATAGCAGTCTCTGGAAGCACTCATTCAGATAAGAGTTTCATTTTCTCAGACGGCTTGTATCAATCCAGGCAGCGCTTTGTCTTATCCCGACAGATGCAAAAGAGACAGCGCTTTAAATCCCACGTTTATTGTTTAAATAAATTTTCCCAGCAAGACAAGATGCCACTGATAAGATGTTGCCTAAAATGCCATTTTCTCTGCATCCATCCATTTATACATCGAGACACACTTGTCCTCGTCTCTGCTGTGCTCAGTCCCCGTCCTGCCCACAACCTTTATTTGAGCTAGAATGCTTTTTTTGTTATTAGATTTATCTCTCTCTAACTCCCTCTGTAACACATTTCTCTGAAACTACGGGATACAAAGTCAGCAGCCCAAATAAATTCGGGTCATGCAGTAAGATTTAATCCAGCTGTCCTGAGGGATCTCTGCTGAGTGGAAAGAGAGTGCTTCTATTGTACAGGATCACTAGACAGACCCTGAGGCGTAGCAACAACACTTCACTGTATTTTCAGATCTCGCAATAGATTTTCAGTTTGAAAATAAACTACAGCACATACCTCTTATATTTCACAGTGAAACATTTGAAGAGGTATTTCAGGTATGCAAAGAGGCCTGAATTGTATACCTGTGGTGTGTGTCCAGACCAAACCTTGACTCACAAATAACTTCTAGGAATTACTATAAGCTAGGTATAGGACAGATTAAGTCACAACAAACAACAACAGGTTTAAAACACAACAAACTCTCACTTTCTTCAAATTTTCCATTGGATGGGATTGCTCCAGGCAGTGTAGCTGACTGGAAAATGAGGCTCCAGCTCAACTAATCTCTCATTTATTCTGCAGATTTCTGGAGTGTAACATTTTGTGTGACAAATTATAATAATTGAGAATGGAGCAAATTTGCACAATTGTGGCAAAGCTGAGTGTGTAAACAGTATCTCTAATAAGCATTCTACGGCATAATCAGCATTGCAGTGTGTCACAGCTGCGTCTGCGGGTCACCTCTGATTAGCATGTAAACATGCGCTCAAACACCATCATGATACCCAAAAGAGGTGCTTTTTTTACTTTTTGATCACTTATTTCACCAGAGAGGATTGTATAGATATTATCTCTAATGATGTGCATCTTCTGCATCATATTGGACGTCACTGCTATCAGATATGCGTTATTAGTTTTCCTGGATTGTATCGTCTTGATTAGGGTAGATGGACATTTGTGGAGTGACCTTTACTTTAATGTACTCAACGATTGCATAGTTAAATTCCCTTCCAACAGTTATGATCTCTTCTGCCGGCATCTTTTCCTCAACTCGTCTTGGCAGTATCAAAAGCCTAAATCTAATAACAGTCCAAGCCTTGACAGCCCCATGCAGACACTCCTGGGTTTATAACGACTATAAATCCATAAACACTCACTTTTACTGCTGAAATATCATCGACTTCACAGAAGCAGACACAGAGTAACCTTGGGAAGCCTTAAAACGTTCACAGCATTGAAGTATACTCTAGTTTCAGGTTGCCAGCTTTATATTTAATGCATTGCAACAGACATTAATAATTGCAAGACTCAAGAGTACCACTTGTGTTACAAAATCGGATGTTTGTTTTGTTTTTTTTGTAGGTTGTAAGGTGCAATCATTTTGAGAGCCAAGGCAGGAATAGGGCAGCAACACAAATATTAACTGCTTCTGTAATTGGCTGTTTTGCTGATGTTTCCATCCAGAAATCAGCTAGAGTTTTGACTCTAAAAGATTCAACCAAATAATAGGAAGGTAATCAGAGATATTTACAAATAAATAAAAAATAAATCTCCATAATTGCAAAATTTAAAACCAGAAAAATATTGTAAAATAAATATTAACTAAGATTTGAATCAGGAAAACACTCCAGGGACAAATAACTACAAATGCTGTGGTGAATAAACACAAGCAGAACAATCCTTTCCCTGTCACTGGGGTAGTACTTTCAAGAGTACTTTTATGAAGAAAAAGGAAGAAACAGATATCCCATACCTTTAAAATGATCTAATTGATCTCAGCAAACCAGCAGAAAGAAATTGTATGGATTAGTACCCTTTGCTCTGAGAGTGTGGGTCAGAGGTGTCCAGTTTGATTGACAGAGAGCCAGTGTGGGTGCAGGTTTTCATTCCAATCAAGCAGGAGTCACACCTGATTCCACTGGATTAATCAGTAGATTGTGGCTTCAATAAACTCAGGTGTGGCTTCTGCTTGGTTGTGGCTTCTGCTTGGTTGGAATGAAAACCTGCACCCACACTGGCCCTTTGCTGATAAGATTGGACACCCCTGCACCCCTGGTGTGGTTAAACTAGGGAGGTGGATCAGGTGCAAACAATGACCAGGACCAGACCAGTGGTACGCTGTAATGGCCAACCATTTTGTTTGTTTGGATTGTTGGGGCTATTTGTTTGTTTCCCCGGGTATACTGGTATATGAAAGCTCTGCTATAATAAATTTTGTTCTGTTTCTACATTCATTGTTATTTGTCAATGATACCTTGGTGATTGATTATTAATGCAGCACACCATCTCTTACAGTAATCTAGTTCTGAATTTTTTTTTTCTTTTCTTACACTGTCCTTTCCTTCTTTCACAACCATTGAAAAAACATATGAAGCATGCATGTAACCCTATTTTATATTTATTTATTTAGATTTTCCTTTTATATTTTTCTACATTGTTCCCCTGAAATCCAGAGTGACCATGCAGCCAACGTAACCACTGCATTCAGTACTGAAGAGTGACTCTGAATTTTCAGGCTTACTGAAGCATGTTAAACATTTCTCCAGACTCATGTGTTAATGAAAACCTCTTCAGTGGACATATATAGTGCACTGGAATGTTTGCGCCAGGGCCTAAGAGGCCATCTATGTGTAGAGTTTGGGTTAGGTTATCCTAGGTTGCATCTTTATTGCAGTCACAATCCATCAAGTACTGTCAAAGAACTAAAGAATTGATGGAATAAGTAATGGAAATAGCACCCTGTAACAAAGTGGCTTAGATCCATATTTACACTATATAAAGTAAGTGCATGGTTAATGATTTATTTATCAAACGTTTTCTAAATGTTGTACCATCTTAAACAAATTAAAAGCACTGTATAAACTGATCTGACAGAATCAACAACCTTCCTAATTTAGATTTTATATTTTAATCCATTTAATCATAGTTCAAATAATGTGTGTTTCACTCAATATGGTTGATGCTTAGCTTCAAGTAAAATTAGCTTGTTTTGTACATTTCTCCATGCATGATACATAAAATCAATAAAGGTTATCATCTTAAACACCTGCCATGATGCAGGGCGCATTCAATTAATAAGATTAATTTCCTCTACTTTTTCCCCTAAGCAAAATAGGGCAAATGAAATTTGTATTCTTTTTGTCACAGATAACACAACTATCTTCTACATAAGGATTTTTTTTTTTTTTTTGGAGCAGCAGTCGAATAGAGGTATCAGAAGGCTTTGGCTAATTCCCTGCCATAGAGATGTTGACACACTAATGAACATAGGCAGGTGTTATATTACAGGCACACATGAAATGACTGACCCTGTCTCATGGTAATCTCTCTATTACACATTTCACTTCTCAAATGCCAAGAGGCAGCTAATTTAATACATATTACTTTACGAATCTGAAGACATGCCTGTAGAGACTGAGGGAATTATGCTGTTGCACCTAAATCATGCAGTCATTTAGATGCGTCATGTGCATCAGCTAAGAATCATGTAGATATGTTGCTATTATGAAAATATCCATACCTTCAGGCATTTAAAAAAAATTCAACTCTGTTACTGTGTGAATATTTTGACATTTTTAGACTGGATGCATTTAAGAAATAAAATTGTAGCACAAGAAAATTCAATTTTTTCAATTTACAGCAGATATCCTTGGATTTGAACTCTTACAGTCCACACTAGTTAAAACCAGAATCTTCTTATTTATAGTAAATGGTATGTGAAAATGTGCAAAAAGATGATGCAACAATTTGAGATCATGCTATATTCTGACCTTTATACCACTGCAACATTATAATGATTATATTTGTAAAGATTATAGGTTACCAAAACATAGTCATGATTTATTTTCCAATTTTCTTCTCAAAATAAGCCTGAGAAACTGAGTTAAAAGTTTCTCCATAACTACAGTCTAAGCAGAATAATGTATAAGAAATAAGCAGCAAATTAGATATGAAAACAGAATTTTAGATTAGAAATGCAATTTAATCTGTTTTATAATGCATTCAGCCAATTCACAGTTAATTCCCAAATCTTTATATTCTTAAAGCACAGTTGCTATACTGTAGATGCGTGGTGTGCCATTAGTAGAAACTATTAGCAGAAACTATTTAGACTAATTTCACAGTTTCATGAGTTAACATGTTTTAATCATGTATATAGACTTGTTTACTGAATGTTTTAATATCTAAAATGTGTAATCTTGTAAGTTAACAAAATTTATATACTAGGAAAAGCATTTAACCACAAAAACAGAATACATAATAAATACTTCACATTGCTGGCAATCAATAAATAATAGCTTATTTCAGCCTGTCTAGTAGTTATTTTAGCATCAGCCTATTTCCTAATCCTTCTGGGCAACAATTATTAAGCATCAATTGTGGTAAGTTATATTCGGGGCATTACGTTTTTGCGATTTGGGACAATACATGCTCACCTGGTATATTTGCTTAATTCATAAAGCACTCAATGGTGCACGACTGTGAAATGGCTCTACATAGGGAACAAATAGTTTAGTCACACATTGCATTAGCTAGATAGGGCAGCCTCTGTGGTCACAAGCTCATGAAGGAACCATTTTATTTTGGTTTAGAACATTTATTAATTTTATCTATGTACAGTATTATGTAGGTTAATAAAATCTAACTGCAAGTATTTAAGTGAAATAATTCATAACCATTATTAGGGTCACCTGCCTCAGTTGTTACCTTTGATGTTAATTAAATATGATAATTCAGGATACCATTAATTTCATCCAAACTTGAATATGGCCTGACTAAATAAAACCTGACATTCTTAATGATTCCATCTGTTGCATTTGCAACAAAAGCCACGGTGATCTCTTGCTAAACAAAATCTAAATGAATGGTTAATATCAAGCAAATTCATTTAAAATTGCATAATTTTAACAATCAGCTCCTTTGAATAACATTGTGGAATACAATAACAATACAATGTACTGCCACACAAGCAAAAGGTCAGATTTTTATGTTTTACTTATTATAATTTTTTTTTTTAATTAGCAGGTTGTTTTTAATCTTAGTTACCAAATCCTTTCAAACTAAAATGATCTGCCAGTTAATGAAAGTTTCATGAAATTAGAATGTCTGTAACTTGACTAATTTAACAGTAGCATTAAAAAGGTTCATTAGCCTGTTTTTGTGTTCATCATTTACAGTTTAATAAATCACACAGTTCAAACAGGTAAACATGCACATCTGATTTTCCTACTCAGATTGACATCTCTTCGACTGATGATAGGTTCCATCCATGTAATTTCCGGTATATGAACTCAATTTTCTCTGTTTGTGGCGATGGTTTGGGGGAAAGGGCAGATGAATATAATCTGCAATGTGTTCACCAGCAACTGAACATACAAATTGATATATTTTGAATACATCTTGGAACGCTCTGTGCTGATTTGGTGATGTCTTCTGTCTATGACCTTAGCTAATGACCACAATATTCCTTGTTTAATATCAAGGAATTCTTTATTTCGATTAAATAAACAATGTGTCAAACCTGGCATTTGATTTCCATCATTAATGCCTTTTGTTACCTATGGACAATGTCTTTTGTCATTAGCCCACCTGTAGTGACCTCTGCAATCATCTCTTTTGTCACCTTTGATGCCAATTGTTGAATCCCTTTTGTTACACATTGATTTTGTACATATAGTAGATAATGACCAAAAAAAACACGTCTTTGGTTTGTACAACTACTCTCTGTCTGTCTCACTAAACGCTGAAAAAGCATTGCTACTCGACCCCCGACTGTATGGTTCTTTTGGCATTATTTTTTCCCTGATATCAGCTTTGAGTGGCAGACAGCGTGAACCGGACTTCCTGTCAAAAAGTGAACCCATTCTATCACAAATATTAAAGAGTCAAATGTGAATTATCGGACAAGAAATGCTGAATAAAAAAATAAAGAAATGCAGAAACATTCAGAGAACACTGAAAATGTTTGGCATCCTGAATTTTTTAATTCCCATTGGGCTCATGACAAAGGCCTCTACAGGTGGTACCGAGTATGGATCAGAAGCAAAAGTATCAGTACAAATGTTGTCTCTGGCATTGTACCAAATAGATCTGTGATAACTCCATTATTCCCTATGAACTACTGGTCCTCCCAATCACTAATACACATCTGTAACCAAAACAAATGTTATGAAGGCTTGGTCCACTTTTACCCTTAGAGGCAAGCATCACTGCAAATCAATACAAAGTTATTCTGACTGATCATCTCTATCCTACAAAAAAACATTTCAATCCTTAGTAGGCTATAATGCCCATATTCACAGTTTGAAGAGTATAAAAATGATATGCTGTGGCCTTGTAGGGATCAGACCTCAACCAAATTGTATACCAGTGGAAGAATCTGGAGCGACGTAATGGACATCAGTCTCCACCACCATCATTCAGTTCCAGAGACTTGCACAATCGATGCAAAGGTGCACTGAGGGTACTCTAGCGGCTTCTGGTAGCCCATCTAGCTTAACAGGAACTAGTTACTCTAATAAAGTTTCTCAGTGATTAATATTCATACATGTTGTCTGTGCCCTTTGGAATATGTGTTGGGCACAATAGTGACCTCACCATGTACATAACATATAATATAAATAAAATAAAACATAAAATATCTAGAATATGTAGACTTGCAATGAGGACTCGATAACTCTTAGGGGTTTTTTTTGACAGAGCACATCATTGTTTAAAACCAAAACATGGGAACTGTCACTAGAGCTTTCTCCAATTGTCTCTGTTACCAGTCAAACAGTTTTGAAAGAATACAGACAGGTTGTTGGTGTATTGAAATGCCTTTAATCTGGTGATAAATGTCTCTCAGTAGTTCTTCATATGGGAATGTCTAGGTATGTACAATGCCTGTTTAAGAATACACCTAGCTTTGTCAACAGTAAAGCCCACAGTTAGGACTGACTGGGAGAACATGTCAATCTGACAAGTACAGTCAGCCCTCTGTCTGAGTGGAAATGTTCTTGATTTGGTTGCCTTGATAACTGGCCTTAGGGAATGGAAACCTGGACATGGTATCTGAATTACAAATTTTGCTTCCTTCCTTATGTAATCTTTACTGCTTAACTCCATTGGCCATAGACCTTGCCATACTGTTTAGTCAAGGTTTTCTAAGGCCCACCAGAGGCTTGTGATCCAAATGAATTGAAAATGCTTAGATAATGCTTAAAATGCCTAAAGACCAACACTATGCCCCATAACTATTTATCATTAATGGACCATTTACATTCTGTTGGGGAAAGAGGAGGGTGACTTGCATAACTTATGTACTCTCTGCCATAATAAATAGCACCAATGCCTGTACTGAATATGAATGGTTGATCAAAAATCACAGATGCCCATGATTGAAGATATCAGTGCATTTTCAGCTGATGAAATGCAAATGCATAGCCTTGCATCTACTCAAACTTTACAGTCTTATGAGTTAGTCTGTGCAAAACCCCAGCTGTCAGGCGTAATTATGCACAAATCACCGGGAATAGCTATGCAACATTAGAAGTGTTCTCACCTCTGTAGGATATCTGGGGGTTGGCTACTTCTGTACACATCGACTGTGCTCTGGAACTAATGATAGACCATCTTTAGAGACAATGCACGAAATGTGTGACATTTCTTAGGATTTAGATTTAATCCAGCTTCTCTTATTGTAGTGAAAATGTCTCTGAGATTTGCTAAGCGATCTGTAAAGCCTTCCTCTTGCAAATAATTTCCTCTAAATAAATGGCACACATTGTGCAATGCAAGAGCCTTAGAACAGTTTCCATTATTCTCTGGTATTTAAGTTCCTTCTTGTAGGTTATACTTTCTCGCACAACCTTAAAAGTAGGAATATACTTCACATGCACTCTACATACAGATTAACCATTAAAGTGGAATTTCAAATTATAAAAAATATGTATTGCATCATGTTCAGTCGTCATTATGTATGAATGTGGATCAAGTGTGGTACATGTTTACAGTATATACAGACTCCTACCTATTGCATGTTTTGCCTCCTTGTTTAGTTTCCCACTTGGCCAAAACACCACAACTTCATCTTCCTTACTGAAGTTAATGCAAATGAGTGAGTGAGTAATAACATTAGCAAGGTACATATTGGGGGGGATGACTAATGCCTATATTTGGTGTGTGGTGACATAATTTTGCTGCTTATTTGGGGCTTATTTGTAATACATCCATGTAACTCTACCTAGCCTGTAGTTGAGATGTTTTTAGGTCATTTATATGATAACGTTCTGAGAGGCTTAGCTCATTGCATGAAAAAAGGGTCTTCACATGACAAAATACAACACTTATCTATCTTAAGTACATTTTATCCACTTATCTTCTGGCTTGACATATTGGGTCGGAACACCCTGGGACGGAATACATTTACAAATTATAAGAATCAGTACAGAGTATAAATATGATTTTATGAATAAGAAAAAATGAAGGAAAATCAAATACCACATCATATAAAATCTGTTATCAGCAGTGAGATGCAGCAGCTTGCAGCAAGCAGTGGCATGAGCAAAGAATGTGGAAAGCCTTGAGCTTTGGTTCAAACTTTGGAAAGATTGAATGAACTTTAAAGGGTCTAAGATGAATAATAGGCCTGATGCCATGCTAAACCATGCCATGGTCTAAAACTGAGTATGCTTGTGACTAGCCTTTCACATCCCAGTCTAGAAGAAAGCAGGACCCAATCTCTCCCCAGTTGTAAACTGTTATAATGGGAAGAACTAGATAATGGGTGTGAATTAGAAATTGAATGGTTTTTCCTCTGTTCCTGCTTTTGGTCCAGTTTTCTCTCTAGTCTTGTTTTGATCAAAATGATTTACTTTAGCTTAATAAATCATACAGTTCTTGATGCTGGATCTTTTGGGGGGGTGGTCAAGTGTGAACTTACTTGAAGGGAAGTAAACAGGAACAAATTTGTAGTTGATTTTCATTAACATTACCCAAGTTTGACTGGTTCTGACTCGTTCCACTGGGAGTGTGGCCAGGCTTGATCAAGCCCCAGAAACAGATGGTTGAGACCGAGTTAATATATCATACAATCTTCATTAGCAAAAGCATATGCCAAACAGAACCAGCTGTCCAGTCCAGAAGCAGTTGGGAATCCTTGGGTTTAATAAGTTTAATTAACAATGACAATGGAAGAATTGATGACTGACAATCATAATGAGACAGTAAAAGTACGAGTGTGGTTGGAATAGAAAGATTAAGGGATAATCATAACTGGATTCCTATGGATTCCTTATAAGCTTCACCCAATAAAGATTAAATACAAATAAAAACATCTATGGTTTTCCCCAGCAGCTTCCTGGACTACAACGGCACATTCTATAGTCCGACTTGCTCAAAAATGACAATGAGTAGTATAATTAGAAGAAGACCATTATAGAATCTGTCTGGAAGAACTCACCATTGAATCTGAACCTCTAAGCCACCACTGACCTAATGACCAGATAGTGAAATGTCCACTATAAGAATATTATTAATGTCGAAATAAGTGAGGCAGAAAATACAAGTCAATCATACAGCTGAACAGCGAAGGATTATACACATTGCTCAAGGGTCCAGCAGTAGCTCTATGGCAACCCTAACATTTAAACACCACTACTAGCTTTAACACATGTTCTTTTCCTGGAACCATACAAATTTTTTTTAGCAAACAGATTTTGAAACTCAGTCCTTATTCCAAACTAAATTAAATAACATATTATCTTCCCTTTAGTTAAGGGTTCACCCAATTTATGCTCTCAAGTAAGTATTTCAACTGCTTAAAATGAATAAAACTGTCCACAATCCTTCTTAATTTGTTCTCTCTAAGCATCTGGGCTCCAGCTCTGGTAGAGTTTATGGTTTAGATATTTTAACAAACTATTTTCTCAATAGTGTGAGATCCTCAACACTTAAAATTTGAGATTTGTAAACAATATGGCCACCACATGGCTGCCATGCATCAATTATTTCTAACGATACAAAAGCTTGATAATGATTGGCTGCATTAGATTCTTCACAGTAGATTCTGAGGACAAAGAAAAAAGCCGAAGACAAAAAAAAAAGAAAAAGAAAATGTGTCTACAGACATCAAGAGCCAGACATACTGTATACATCAACGTTATGTGAACAGATGGGCTTAAATTATTATACCCGTGAGGATAATGTGCATCATGTACAGGATGTGAAATGCACAAGACATTTTTATTAATTGTTCATTTACATACATACAATATATACTGTTTAGTCAGAGATCCATTTGGTTAGTGTCACAATCTTACAAAAATTAAGCCATAACTACATAACTTAATGTAGTTTTTATTATTTGTATCATCATCAAAACATGTGTATGGATCTTTTTTTTCATTATTTATTTCAAAATTCCAAATACTTCCTATCTTCTTAAATTTAAGTTACATCTCATCTCAGTTAATAGCAATATTTGTTTCTTTTTCTGTGTTTTTTTTTTAATTTAACCAAGAAAATCCCATCGAGTTACAAGAACTGTTCTTCCAGAGAGTCCTTGTCAAGACAGCAGCACAAACACATGAAAGAACAATTTAACACACACACACACACACACACACACCCCACAACACAGGCGAAATAGCAACAGGGAAATATTCTTACAGATCCTATA
Source organism: Hemibagrus guttatus (assembly GCA_033459395.1). Classification (NCBI taxonomy): domain Eukaryota; kingdom Metazoa; phylum Chordata; class Actinopteri; order Siluriformes; family Bagridae; genus Hemibagrus; species Hemibagrus guttatus. The sequence continues at coordinate 4,392,533 of JAUCMX010000028.1, forward strand.
GCAGATTGTCTAGCATACACTATTTGAAATTCCTGATGGCATGTGTATGAATATGTGAACTTGAGTAAGGTATTTGACCGGAACCAAACCATCCAAGGTGGGGATTACTCCACTTTCACCTTGTTAATCCCAAATTAACATCCGTGTAATATACACTTGAATTTGGTGTGGTGTGGGCCCTTAAATAATAAAATCATTTTGATTGACAGGTTTTGTAATAATGCTCTGAGCTGATAAATAATGTTCTCTAGACTGAGTAGTCCTCTATTTTTCTCATGTTTGGTATAACTAATTGTACTGGAAGCCTCGCCATACTCAAGGAGAAATGCAAAAATCAATTTACGCCCTTCTTATAAAGAACAGCCAGAGGACCAGGAGGAATCAAATGACACAGTCCATCAGCTTCTGAACTGTCCAAGTACTTTCTGAAGCCCAAGAGACTCATCAGTTCCTCATATCCCATTTGTCCTTCATCTTTCTGTTTGCCTCTCCATTTTATTCTATCTTCTATCACTGCTGGCACAGCAGGATAGACAAATCGTGAAAAAGTGTGAGACATGAAATGGCTGATTTGCCCATTAAAGAGATCAGAATATCTTGGCATATAATGTCAGAATTTCCCACCAATCAATATGTTATGTTCCTGCAGTTTCCTTTTTAATATGAAGGACAGAAGACAACTAATCTTGACAGTACCAGCAAAGATTTGCTGGGGGACACTGTGCAAATTAGCAAGGTGGGATAAAGAGGAAAAACATCTTTCTGAAGGGATACTTTAAGTCCTAATGACACACTAGGAATGTTGTTCCGGTGCCAGAACTTTCCCTGATGAACAATTTACACATTTTATATCCCTGCCCAGATTGGAGTTGCCTTTGTGCATTTTAACAACATTGTATGAAGTGAGAAAGCAAAAGTCTGGCGAAGAATGCTCTCGGAGAGGACTTGCGCATTCATGGCAGGCAACTGCCTTTGGATTCAATCAGGCAGAAGTAGTGGTGCAAATCAGAAATAAACAAGCTGGACTCTGCACATTCAGGTTCTAACTGGACCAGACATTTTGGAGCTTAACAGCCTGATACGCCAGCTGGGTGTGCTGTTCACAACGAATATGACCAAAGAATACACTGCGACAAATTGAGCAATTAAACTTCAGTCGCAAGTAATGTCAAGCGATATCTAAGGCTTAACAATGGTTTGATGATTTTAGAGCTCATTTTAACCCACTCCAGGAACAGATATTAGTGCATATTTACCATGTCTGTTTTGCCTGCCTTCATCCTATTTTGCCAGTTTTTCTTCCTAGCCTTTAAAGTGCCTGTGTTTCTTAGTGTTTCAGTAAAGGTTACGCAGTACATGCATCCTGCCTCACTAAGCGATTCAATATAAGGTTCCCCTCAGAGTAAGAGAAATGTGTTTGTGTGTGTATCTGCGTGTGTGATATATAGAGCGTAGAAAGGGGAGTACACTGAGCTTTGACAAGTAAGAAAAATTGCATGTAATGTAGCATTTAGACAATTACTCACTCCCGTCTTGTCTGTCTCTGATGTCTCTCTTCTCTGTGAATATGTGACTACTCACATACCCACAAGCATCCATTTGTCACTTTGCTAAGTGTGTGCGTAGGGAAACTGAAAAATTTATCATTGTCATGAGTACACTATGCAATGTCACTCCTCGCTTCATCCAGCTCTCTCCCTCTCTCCTTCATCCACATATATCTGTCACCATTTAATTAGCTGAATGGGCAATAAATCCAAGGATAGATTATTGACTGGGCCAGGAGGGCAAGTAACCGTGGGCCTCAAAAGACCTGGATTATTAGGTGGATGAAGGACGCAAGCTAATCCACTGTAAAAGATTTTTTATTAACCATTGATTATGTATGAATAACCAATAAAATGATTTAAGAAACTGTTTTCCCCTATTTTTATGCCTCTCAGTCCATCCACTGCCCATCTACTACAAATATACCATGTGCATTTCACAGACAGAAAATTGGTAACGGGACAGTTAGAAATTTCACTCCTACACAAACTCCCTCCTCAAACAATGTCCAGTCCACTGGAGCACCATACATATACACCTTCAAACCTTGTAGAAATTTAGCATAAACAATCCTCTCACCAGTGTTTTGGGAAGGAGAAGAAACCAGAGAAACCTGTATGCTGCACCAACATACTATATGCAATTTTAATCTTTTTATGATAATGATCTTTTATCATCTAGATATTAGAAGTGTTGTTTATCAGCTGTTTTATCCATTAAATTCATAACGCACCAATGCTACAAGTACTGCAATACATATTGCACTGTGTGTGTGCGCGCGAGAGCGAGAATTGGTAATTATTCTCCTAGCATTCATTCACTTCTAACAATATCCATAATACATAATCACATTACGACCTTGATGAACTATTTCATAAATGTCTTTAAATACTGTTTTTATACCGATTCTGGCAACTCTGCTCATGCTGTTTCACAACTTAGTCAGCTAACTAAGCTTTATTGTGAAAATAAATAAACTTTATTAGAAACTTATCAGAAATTTTTGTATATTAACTTTCTAGCTATATAAACCCAATATGTAAAGGATTAAATTACCACACTGCACCCATGTATCAGAAATCATGTGTTCAACTCGCACTGCACTGCACAGTCCTGTGTGGCCAAATCATATCATTTATATGCTTCCCCATGCTCTGATTGAGATGCCACAAGGTGGGTGCTTACACTGCATGTGAAACCTCTACACACAACTCTGTTTAATAAAAAAAAAAAATTCCAGTAGTCCAGGATGCATTTTTCTTCTTCATCTTGGTGGATCTAGCAGATTGAGTTTATAATGCGCTTTGCTCGCACCTGAGATACGGCTTCAGTTTGGGTTATAACAGCAGTCACTATCTCCTCTCACTCCTCCTGTTCATGGTAGAATGATGAATGAATACATGTTGCCACAGCTTGCCTGACTTAGCCTCCATGCTGATCTATCTGTGCCATTCTGTTGACACTTATTATTAGTAACAGGAGCACATGCATGGATTTCGGAATCTATCAGTTTGCACACAGTTGATGCCCACAAATTAGCTCAATGTTTAACTTCGGTTTGTCTGCTGAACAATTTCTGCTCATCTGCTATATTTTTGCAGCACAGTGCCCAAACAGAGTGTTTTAAATTCCAAACAGACTGTTTGAACAGATTCACAGTAGTGTGAAATGGTTGTTAGTCTGGTTTGTTTGGCTGCATCCCAATTTGCATCCTATTACAATATAAAACTGACAAAATTGCACACTATTATTAACACTGATACAGAGGGTGTACCATTTTGACATATGCTTTAGTAAAATAGTGTGCAGCTCCCTTTGTTTTAAAATACAGAGTATTACCCTTCCTGGCAAAGCATGGCAAATTATTTTTCTTCTCTCCAATAAATTCCAGATGTGCATGCTGACTGTCAGCTCTAATCTATGTGGTATGTTCAATTGCATCTTTTCACAGACGAAGTTTGAGTGGCAGTCCTTATTAAGCTTTCATTGATGTTAGCACTTTGCACTGTCGCAGTGTTTTGGGGTAGAGAAAAATGACTAAATAATTATTTATTAAATATAAATAATGTTAACATGGTACAGCATTGTAGGATAATGAGCTCATATCCAAAGCAAAAGAACATGGAGTGAATTTAAAAAAACATGCACAGAGAGGGAATTCATGACTGATGTATGGACTGATATATATAGTGTGTCGGTCTCCCTTTCTCCTCTGTTGAATATACAGATAAGTACTTATACTTGACGGTTATCAAGGATTACACTTTTACTCAAGTACCGAATCTGTCCGAAATGTATGTACACTACAGCCACTCAACCTCCTGTGAGCAGAAGGCCCTTTTATATGGGCAGTTTAAAGTGGGTTTCACATAAAGCCCATAATCTCTTTATCACAGATCAAGTATCTTCTGTCATCCAGACTCTCTCCTTTAATGATCATGCCTTGATACAAGCTGAAAGGCATTTAGACTTTCATGAGTTTACATTTTTCTACCCAATACTAGTCAGTAGATATCTAGGTTGAAAATCACAATGCAGATTTTTCTTTTTAAAATAAATAAATGCTTAAGCATTTTTAATTGTCTTAATTTTATCTGTGCTCTTGTTATTGTGAATAGATTAATATTTGTATAAACAATAGAGAAGAGGCAAGAATAGATTTGCTGAACTGTGTTCGAATGCACAGCATTTTATCATGTTGGGTATATTATATGAAAGACATTTACTGTGTAAGGAAAGTGTCGACTGCAGGGCAAAACTGATTTTTTTTCTACTGAAAACAATGAAGCTAGTTAGATTCAAGAGTCAGTATATGCTGGTGGCATTCAAAGAACAGTCAAGTTTTCTTCAAGATGCATCCTTTCATAACTTATTAAAATAATATTTCATGGGAAGATAAACTCCCACATAAAATCATTTTTAGCTAAATTAGAGATGGGTGATTTTGCTGACATGATCTGGGTTCACTTGTCCCCTTAAAGGGATGTATTTCAAAAATTTGTACAAAGTTTAACTATTTTTATTTAGACTTTATTTTATGAGATGTGCGATATAAAGGATCCACCCCATCTATAGGGTGTTCAGGGTCTCATTGTGCTGGACAGCGCACTCTACCATCCATAATCAAAACACCAATTAAGGGAATATCCCTCAAGTTCCAGAGACATGTAAAATCTACACCAAGAAAGGCATTGAAAATGTTGTGAACTTTTTGTATCCCAGCACCTACCAAAGACACTTTAGGTTCTTATTCCTAAATGTGTATGTCTGCTATTACACTGATCAGGCATAAAATTATGCCTAATATTGTGTTGGTCCAACTTTTGCTGTCAAAACAAAAATGTTAGCAGCAGATCCTTTAAGCTCTGTAAGTTGCGAGGTGGGACCTCCAGGGATCAGACTTTTTTTTTCGGCACATCCCACAGATGCTTGATTGGATTGAATTTGGGCCAAGTCAACACCTCAAACTTCTTGTGCTCAAACCATTCCTGAACCATTTTTGCTTTGTGGCACGGTGCATTATTCTGCTGAAAGAGGCCACAGCCATCAGGGAATACCGTTTCCATGAAAGGGTGTGCATGGTCTCCAACAATGCTTAGGTAGGTGGTATGTGTTAAAGTAACAGCCACATGGATGGCAGGACCCAAGGTTTCCCAGCAGAACATTGCCCAAAGCACGACACTGCCTCCGCCGGCTTGCCTTCTTACCATAGTACATCCTGGTGCCATGTTTTTCTCAGGTAAGCAATGCACACGCACCCGGCCATCCACGTGATGTGTAAAAGAAAACATTATTCATCAGACCAGGCCACCTTCTTCCATTGTTCTGTGGTCCAGTTCTGATGCTCACGTGCCCATTGTTGCCGCTTTTGGTGGTGCACAGGGGTCAGCACATGCACCCTGACTGGTCTGCGGCTATGCAGCCCCATACGCAACAAACTGATGTACTGTGTATTCTAACACCTTTCTATCAGAACCAGCATTAACTTCTTCAGCAATTTGAGCAACAGTCGCTCGTCTGTTGGATTGGATCACACGGGCCAGCCTTTGCTCCCCACGTGCATCAGTGAGTCCTGCTCGCCCATGACCCTGTTGCCAGTTCACCACTGTTCCTTCCTTGGGCCACTTTTGATAGATACTGACCACTGCAGACTGGGAACACCCCACAAGCGCTGCAGTTTTGGAGATGTTCTTATCCAGTCGTCTAACCATCACAATTTGGCCCTTGTCAAACTCGCTCAAATCCTTACACTTGCCCATTTTTCCTGCTTCTAACACATCAACTTTGAGGACAAAATGTTCACTTGCTGCTTAATATATCCCACCCACTAACAGGTGCCATGATGAGGAGATAATCAGTGTTATTCACTTTACCTCTCAGTTCTCAGAATGTTCTGCTTGATTGGTGTATATGGACGATATTTACTCTCTCTCTATACATATCTATATCTATATATATATATATATATATATCTATATCTATATTATATATATATATATATATATATATTATCTCTCTATATATATCTATATCTATATATATATATATATATATATATATATATATATATATATATATATATATATATATATATAAAACCTGTAATATATTCATTGACTATTTTATATCATAAATCCCATCAAATTTTGTTAACTAAGGCAGACAAGCAGCAAAAGCTGAATATGAAAAAAGAACTTACGACACATGATGAAGATAAGCATCTTTTAAAGACAAGGTCTGGAAAGAAAGTCAAACAAAAGCAGAGATTGATATGATATTTTATATAATATGAGATGGTGCAAAAAATAAAAAGGTTTGAAAATTACAAAGTAATACAAAGTGCAAGAGACCATAAGAAAAATTGAAGAAAAATTCAAATATGGAAAAGTCACACATGCTTCATAAAACAAAGAAACTGTTCAAAAGAAATTCCGTTTCAGCCGAGTTAATGCAAATATCCTGATAGTTATATGAAAGCTTTAGTTAAGCTGCCATTTCATTTGTTTTAATGTATTTAATGTAGATTGTATATTAAATTGTATTAGATTGTAGATTGATATCAATAATGTATTACATCAAATGTATTATAAAAACATCTTTTACCTTCTTTAAATATCTAGTACAAAATCGGTAATCTGTTCATTTTCTGTCAAATTTCCATTGTGAAAACATTGACTATAATTTCATTAAAATTAGTAATAGATCTAGCTAGAATTTTTTTCTTTTATTTTTTGTGTTTAATTTTTTCCTTTTTATTTAGCTACACATTTGTATGCATCATGTATCATGAGGCACATTTACATAGACCTTCAGTGAATTTTTCTGTAAAATGTTGACCGAAAGGTCAAGTGAAACCCAGGTCACTTTACATTTAGCCTTTTTATCATCCCCCTTTTATTTGTCTTCATACTCTTTTAGACCCGAGCTGCCCCCTGGCTTACTTGTAGGAATGTATTTTAACCAGATGAAGACTGTAATAATTAGTGAGTGATAAAGAGCTTTCCAAAGCCCTACCTCAACATGATGGATACTGGTTAAAGTACTTCACATACCTGCTTTGCTGAAACATGGCCAAGTGCTCCATCTTCCTCTTTCGTCCCCTTAGGGGACTAAGCGTGCTGCCTATATCACTCACATGGCTGCCACAGCAGATGCTGGAGAATGTCACAGGCATTTTGTCTGTAAGACTCGGGGCTGAGCAGGCAGGAGGTACATCCTTGAAAACTTTTTCTGGGGAGATTACAAACAAGTCATCACACTCTCATATTCAAATGTTATTTTTTCCTGAATTCTGTGGCCAGTATCATTTAGGACTGATGTTTTAACTGGCATAGTGAAATTTTAACCATATGAATAACTAGTTTCACACTTTTACACTGCAAAATATTCAAATTTATATATCATAAATATAGTCAAAATGATCTAATGTTGCTTATGAGATTACAATGAACCATACATATATTCATTCATTGTTTACCGCTTATCCGATCTATTCTCGGGTCACGGGGAGCCTGTGCCTATCTCAGGCGTCATCGGGCATCAAGTCAGGATACACCCTGGACGGAGTGCCAACCCATCGCTGGGCACACACTCATTCACTCACACAATCACACACTACAGACAATTTAGAGATGCCAATCAGCCTACAATGCATGTCTTTGGGCCGGGGGAGGAACCCGGAGGAAACCCCCAAGGTACGGGGAGAACATGCAAACTCCACGCACACGGCGGAGGTGGGAATCGAACCCCGCAATCCTGGAGGTGTGAGGCAAACGTGCTAACCACCAAGCCACCGTGTCCATAAAGCAAAGCTTTATTTATCAGTCAGAATACTGTAGAAAAAATGATAATTTAACAAAGATGGAACTGCAAGCATCTCTCAGAGACGTCCAGGCCATCCACGGAAGTCAACACCGCGAAACAGAAGCACTCAACAGGAGCGTCTTCTGATGAGAAGGGTTGAAGAAAATTGCTGTGAAAGTTCTCTGCCATTAGCTAAAATAGTAGAAAGCTAAACTGGGGTGACTGTTTCCCATGACAATACGGCGTACACTGCAGAGGAATGGCATGCATGGCTGTCGTCCACGAAGGAAGCCTCTTCTAAAGCCCATGCACAAAAAAGTCCGCCTAGGATTTGCTAGATGAAGACTACTGGGACTCTATACTCTGGAGTGATGAGATCAAGATAAAGGTTTTTGGAACTGAAGGCTTCAAAACTGTATGGCTTCACAAAAGTGAGGAGTACAAAGAAAAATGCATGGTGCCTACAGTGAAACATGGGGGTGGCAGTGTCTTTCTTGTAGTTAGGAGAAAACTTGAAAACCAGGAGAAGGAAACAGCTTTACTTTGGAACTGTTTATGACTGTTGACTACAAAAATCTAAGGACATTTCAAGAAGTAATCTGAACAACTTCAAATCATGTACTTAACCGTATGTTTAATCATGCACTTTAAAGCACTTTGCTGCTTTACATATGTTTGAGTGACAGGCAGGGTGAAAGACATGGTGGGGATGGGGTTTGGGGGTATGGAATATTAAAGCTTTCTTAGTTTCACACCAGTAATTTTAAATGGTAAGCCCACCTACCACTAGTCTGCCATCATATTCTATAAATACTGCACCACGTTAGGCATCAGTATATCCACAGTATAAATAAGAGCTGACAAAATGTCATTTTAATTTAGTAAGATTACATTTCCTGTTCAGGATATCTCTGCAGTAAAGCTGGCATTCATAATTCCAATAATTTATGATAATAAGCAACAAGGTTGTGCTTAAAAAACACTTGTATGTGAAGTTCTCAGCATACAAGTCAAAGAGAAAATTCATGATAAGGAAACTGACGATTTAGACGATACATTTTCAAAAGAATTACCAAGCATGCATATTTTTCCAAATAGATTTTAGTCTCTTCAGACTATTTGGACCATCTCTTTTCTTACAGTTATTTACATTTACCAAGAATAGATTGTAATTGCACTGGCTTAAACATTGGTCTATATGTGGGTGAATGTCAGTGTGTGAGTGTGTTTTTTCCTGAGAAAGTGAGTGTGTGTATATATATATATATATATATATATATATATATATATATATATATATATATATATATATATATATTCATAAAACATTCTCTACCGAAGGTCACCTGCAGACTTGGCTAAAAATGTACAAAATAATAAAGGCTCTAAATCTGTTTTGGCGCCTACATGAGTGTAATTGGCAGAGAAACTATTTTAAATTTTGATGAGCAGATGGTATCAGCTTCATGTTTTGAATATTAAAAGCTTTCAGTCAGAGGAACAATCCACTTCTGCAACTCATGTCAAATCTTGTGAAAGATCACATGTGAAATGACAGACACCAATCCATTGCTGAACAATGATTAAAATTGTTTTTCACATATAGTATGGTCATTAAATATTACATATAATACAACTGTGTATGTCTAAAAGTACATGGATTAAGCGTACATTTGAAACTTCCTCAAAGAATGAAATGTCTCAGCTCATCAATAATGCTTTATCCTGGTCAAGGTCAAAGCGAATCTGGAGCTTATCCTCAAACGCTGGCCATAAGACATAAGTACATCCTAGATGAATCACCAGTCCATCGTAGGTCACCAAACACACACATTCAGGTCACTGTAGTGCAGACAGAGAACCTTCTGGAATAAGTAAATCATTATAATGTATAAATTGAGCTTCAGACTGATTGCTGTAGAATTTCATCCAAGTAGGTGATGTTTAAATAAATCTTTCTTGATCAATACATTATATCAACAACACTGATTTAAGATCATTAGTTGTACATTTTCAATTTAAACATGATTACACATTGGCAGACTAGAGTAAATCAATCAATCAATCAACAGAAAGGTTCTAGCCCCATCATCTGCAGTTCAAATCCCAAGGCCTGGAGCTAAAGGAGCAAAATTGTATGCATTCTGGGTGGGAGGGATGGCATACTCTCTCTCCCTGTCAATCACTACCTAATCATGCACATCTGTGAATTTGTATGCAGAAGAGAGCAGATAGAGCTTTCCTCAGAGTGTGTTATGCTGCCCTGTGATGCAGCATGAGCAGTAGTTTGAAAAAGATGCAGTTGGCTGGCTTCATGTGTCTCTGAGGAAGCATGTGTTAATGGGGATAAAGCAATGAAATCAATCACTTAAAATGTTTATAGACACTGGAGGAGGCAGAATTGGCCTGCAGTTGGAAGGGATTAAAATGTAAGGAATTGAAGCTTAGTGTATCGAGCCCATAGGATTTTTCTCAAGGAACTTAAAGCTGGACATTAGGTGGCACTCACCCAAGATCTAAATAGCTTCATAAGGAGCCTAAATAACAGTGCATGAACGTGCCAAAAATACACATACTATGATTCTGCATATCTGGACACAATTTTCTGATTGAAATTTTAGAACATGGCTGTAATATGAGAATATACTGTAACATGAGAATAAAAACAGTGATGAAAAAGGTTTTTGTCCAAATTCATTTAAAAAAGTAAAAATAAAAACACAGCCATACAAAGTAAAACATGTCGTGAAAAGCTTTTATACATAAAAGTATAATTAATTCTCCATTTATGGATACAGTCTTAGAAAAAAGACAGAAAACTCAATGCGTAAATATTCAAAATTTTTACCAGTCAAGTGTGTCAGCATTGGGGCTTTTGATCCTTTACTTTTCTAGATTGACAGAGTACAGCCAATGTGCTTTTACAAAAATATATATTTTAGTTTTTGAAACTTTTTTTTATTTAATTCATGTCTATTTAGATGGGAAGAACAGCACATGTGCGCCTGTTAATTACTCACAAAACAGAGTCTAGAGTGGACGAGTTGTTTGGGCTGACAGCTGGCAGAAACAACTTCATGTAGGCTATACTGTTGAATGTGTGTGTGTGTGTGTGTGTGTGTGTGTGTAAGGAAGAGAAAGACAGAAAAATCCTTAATTACAGTGCACAAGCTTTAGAAGCGCAGAAGGTGGCTGAGCCCAGGGGGCAGCAGAACACAACATACGAACCAGTGCAAATGAAAGTCATCAATCAGTAGAGGATTCACTTCGTTTAGCAGGTCACATAGCTCAAAGACACACACACACACACACGCTGCAGGTGAGCAGACCACTCAGACTAAGCTGGACTGAGGCTTAACTTTTTCCTCTGTTCAAGTTAAAAATTAATTACAAGGTTTTAAATGGACAAGAAGAGTGGAATGATACGAATCATGAAACATTTTCTGATTAGTTTGGTTGAATTTAAAAAGCGATTACACACACACAAATGCACACAGGTGTATTTGTCTCCAGATCCTTGTGAATATGATCCATTGACATAATTAAGCACACAGCTAATTAATGACATGCTAAATCTAATTCAAACCTTAAACCCAGTAACCAAAACTAAATATTTAGGCTATCTACATTTTAATTTATTTATTTATTTAATTAAAGCAGTTTTCCTCCTGGGGGTGAACAAATGTCTCCATTAGATCAAAACTGTCAGATATTCCCATCTTCCTCAGGACATGCAAACACTTCTTACGTTGGATCCATAGGATCACTAAAAGGGTTTTGTTTATATACAGTATATATTGCTCAAATTAAAATTACACTTTTTTTTTCCTTTTGTACTGCAACAAAATCAAAATCCTTGGACAAATCAAATGTATTTAGCAAGGATGTATGTCTTTAATCTACCTTACGCCCACATTTGCAATTCTAAGCAAACACCTGCTGTGTGCAAACTATATCATTGTTACTCATATTTCAATAAAATGTACACAAACATTTTAAGCAGATGTTTCTTCATGAGTAATTCCAGTTAAAGTTGTTGGCAGACATTCGAAATTTTTTCTGGCCCTAAAGTATAAAAAATAAACCAACTCCTATGAAACCAATAAATAAAAACAACAATAATATAATAATAATAATAATAAAATAATAAAATAATAATAATAATAATAATAATAATAATAATAATAATAATAATAATAAATAAATAAATAAATAAATAAATAAATAAATAATAATAAATAGCTGTTGGTTTAAATAAACTTAAAAAAAATCTTAGCTGGCAAATTAAGCTTAATGTATACAACATAAAATAAGTATATACAAATTTGTTTATTTTCATAAGTTAGCTTTTCTGGTTCTAATGATACTATAGTTGTGTACACTTTCAACTAATAAATAAAACTTAATGATGTACAATAATGGCTTGATATTATTTATAGCGTGGTGTATTGTAGGTGGAGGAGTTTAAAATTATAACTAAGATTATTTAATATCCTTATTTAATAACCCCATTTTATAGCATAATTAATAATAGAAATGAATCTTCTTGTTTTGAGGATCTTTATTCTGTGTATCAGTGCTTAGAAAGATTTATATTTTAATGAGCATTTCAGTCCTGGACAATAAAATATTCTTTTAGTAATGTCATTGCATCTTTACAAAAGACTTTGAACAAAATATGAAAGCTGTTACAGAAGCAATTTATTCTATATGTTGAAATAAAACTTATAATACATGATATAAATGCATAATTAAAAATCAACATGGAGTAACTTTGCCTCTGCATTAAAACATGGAGGAGTTATTTTTACTCTCCAGGAATGTTCCAATTAAGGAGCACAATTCCTCCTTGAGTAGACCGCCACAGCTGGGCAGAGTAATTATGCAACTGGTAATTAAATATTCATTTAAACAATCAGAACTGTGGGGAGAGGGGTCTTTGTCACTGGTAGCATACGCTCTTCTGCAGCTGCTCGAATGTCCTTTTGAAGCACCTTGAAAGTGTGCGTTCTGCTCACTCTTCCTTCCTCTGGGTGTGTTTTTGGGTGGAGGTGGGAGTTTGTGAATGTGTTTCCTCATTAAAAGCCATTATCCTCTACTCAAGATGGGTTTTATCTGTGTGTCCTATATCAAAGCTCAGAGCAGAGGCTTCAAACAAACAGTCATACAGGGTGAGAGATCACACATTTTCATGAAAACATTTTCCCTTGACGATTCCACACTTGTTCCAAAATCAATTTTCTACTCAGGATGTTTGAGGAAATCAAAGTAGCATAGTACCCTGGCAACTGCTCAGCAGGGTATGACTCAAATAATTTCCTTTGTGAGTAAATCAGAAATGATCAAGGCAGAAATATGGGAATACAACTGGGGTCAAATGCTGGGACTGCAGCAGTGGACTAGAATATAAAGTTGGAGAGGTTTTCATCTCGTTTTTCCTGTTAGATTTACCCTTTAAACAGGTGCACATTCCTTCAGTTTCAATCAGCCAATCATGTGGCAGCTGCACAATGCATAAAATCACTTAATATTTACACTGAACATCATAATAGTGGAAAATGTGATCTTAGTGACTGATCATGGCATGGTCAGGTTCCAGTATTTGATTTGAAAGCACTTTTTCCAAACTTCAGCTGTCCATTTTTGATGATCCTGTGTAATCTCAAATTCCTGTTGTTCCTGGCTGACTGGTGTAGAACCAGATGTTGTCTTATGCTGTTCAATCTATCCACCATGTCTGACATGTTGTAGATTTTGAGATGCTTTTGTGCTCACCATGGTGATAGAGTGGTTGAGTTACTGCAGCCTTCTTTTCAGCTCAAACTAGCTCACAGCAACGAGATATTAATACCTGCAGAACAGCTGCTCATTAGATATTTGTTGGTTGGTTTTTGTCCCAATTTCTATAATCTTAAGAGACTGTTGAATGAAAATCCCAGGAAGTCAGCAGTTTCTAAAATACTCATCCTCTCTGACACAAAAAATACATGTCTCAATCACTGAGATCTCATTTTCAACTCATTCTGATGTTTGCTGTTCTCAATCTGTTAACGTGTGTGTGCGCGCGCGCATGACTTTATGCATAGTGCCGCTGCCACATGAGTGATGGATTAGATGCTAGTATGACTGGGCATTTTCTGTGTGTTTAGACTAAGGTCTGTGACAGACCATTTAAAAATGAATGAACAGACAAACCAGGCAAAAAAACAAAACAATGCAAACAAGTTTGGCAGGAAGGGCCAGTCTAGAAGCTTATTTAATTTTCTGTTAGACACACACTTGTCCTTACAGCCATACACACAACCAAAATATTGGTCTTAAAGCATTTTTATAATGGCTTATGATTTTTTTGGACAAATATAATGTTTTTAGTGTCAGTTGGAGGGGCATATACAAATGCATTATTGAGAAGGTTTGCAGACAAATTCAAATCAGAACACAAAAATCAGGATCTATACAGGGGGTGGACAAATGAATGGCAAAAAGAATGGACAAAGCTAAAAACAAGAATCAAATCAAAAACCAGGTAACTAGAAACAGTCTAGAAAAGTCTCCTGGATGAAGCTCCCTCATGCTGCTGGCTGCAAAGAGTCATAAAGTCACAGTTTCATATAAAAACTGTAAACATTTAAATATAATGAGTTTTGTAATGTTTTACATCTTTAGTCATTGTATAAGCCCATTTGGGTCATTTCAAAATATTAAATTAGTAAAAAATAAAATACAAATTTAAAATAAATAAATACTGTGAGCTTGTGTCCAAAAGTTTCACTATTAGTGTAACAAGGAAAATTAATCAAACAACCTATTCATTTATAATAATAATAATAATAATAATAATAATAATAATAATAATAATAATAATGATAATAATAATAATAATAATCTAAATGAGGGCATACCGGTCATTTTCCACTATTTATACATCTAGAGTGAGTGACAACTATTTTGATTTTCTATAAAGCCTTGAATATTTGGTATCGTTGACTCTAAAAATCAATGAAATAAGCTATTAAAGACAAAATAGCTAATGTAAAACCCATTAGAATTTGAACACATTAGCCACTCACTTTCAGGCAATTTCTCTCAAGCATCAGCCTTCATTCTATTTTATAATACACATATTTGTTCTGTTTATCCTAACATGCATATAAAACCTTCTTCAAAGTCTCAAAAACAATCATGAGGAAATTAAATATGTATATTGTAGTTCTCGATAAATAATTCACCACTAAGCTGCATGAACAGAATGCCTCAATGCTAATGACTAGAAATTATAAGCATTTCAAACACACGTGGGAGGATTTTTTCTCTCTGAATAAATAAATACAAGTCTAGTTAACTTATAGAGTAGAGGAGCTGCCAATCAGGCAGTCAGTAAACAATGACTTGACAACGCCTTTCACTCTAAGCTTCACTAGCCCATCAAAAGGCAGTTGCCATTTAGTTGTAATTATCAATATACAAGGAGACTCTTAATAGCTCAACTTCCTTTTAATTGCGCAATGGCACAGGAGTAATTAAAGATGCATAACTCCAAGCTCCAAAGGACCCTAATGCAACACATTAAATCGAGAGATACATCACACAAGGGTATTTATGAGGATCTCATAACTACTATTTAGACTGTCTGTCAAAAGTTTGGGGGGACAGTTTTTTTAAATGGGGTTTAATTAGAAGAGTATTTTCTGTGTTGGTTTGCCAAGTAGGATTGGACAGCAGTAGAAATGCCAGCACTCAACATGGTGTGTGGATTCTGTGTCAGGATGCGAGTGCTGCTTCTCAATGATTTTATTAATAGTAGCAAACATGGCAAAAATGTAATTCAAGCAACAGGCAAGGGTCAGTGCACAACAAATAAGAGCCAGCAAGAGCAAAGACATAACTAATTAAAACCAGAAGGTATACAACAAGAACATACGGCTTTGTAACATCTGGCACAAACACACAGATCGCATCGTAAAAGAATGTCAGTGAGTCAAGAGTGTCAATGGCAGCATCTTAATCAACTCCCAGGGCACTAGCCAGGACACTGATCAGGGAGTCAGCCATTTTAAAATCCTTCCAGTTCATTGGAACATTCACTCAATTAAAAGTCCAACAATGCACTGCAATAAGCAGCAGGACTTCTACTGGACTTAATGATGTCATATTTTCTCAGCTCAAAAACAAATTTAAGTAATTTGTAATCATTGTTGTATCTCGCCAAGGAACTGAGCTTTAAATGCATGAAAGTGCTATACACACACACACACACACAAACACACACACACACGAGTAAATGAGCATAATACTTTTAGGTCTGTAGGGGTTTATTTTTGGCCCTGAATCACAGAGGCTCCCAGTGTGATGCCCAAATGCCCTATGAACCTCTCTGAAAAGCTTTAGAAAAAAGAAAAAAAAAAGAATAAAAGAAAGAATGTATGTCTCGTATTCTTATCTATAATTAAGTTTGAACACATTATCTATTTATTCTGAAACTAACATTTCAGCTTGTCCACACTGTGACAAAAGTAGAAAGCAAAAAGGTTTGTCATTTTAAGTAATTAAAGTAGACTGGTCCCAGAATGATGTTCCTTACTGCTTCAAAGAGCAGAGTATAGGATCTAATGAACCATTCAAATGGCTGTAGTTTTAGATTAACAGTCTACCGATCCAAAAAAAAAAAAAAAGTGAATATGCTCTGGTCAACAACATTTTGAGAAGGATCAAAGATTTCTTGCTTTAGAAAAGAAAAAAAAAATTCCTCTTGGGCATATGTACTGTTCAGATCATGACTAATAAATAACATTAGATATTAAATGCAAGGCAAAATGTTATTCATCTCATACATCTACCTTTCCTATGAGTGAAAAAGTGAGTAACTGAAAGAGCTGATGGTGCAGCTCTGACACATTTTGATTAAATCAGAATGCCTTTCTACCGTGGTGGGAGTTAACTGCTGCCCAAATTGTGAATGTCAGAGAGAGATAACGTTGCTCTGATTGGAGGGCCTTTCAGTAGAGAAAATAGCATACTATGTTCTGTATGTATTTAAAAGGAAAAAAGAAAAGCCAGCGAGTACTGTGATGTCTTTAGAGAAAAGGCGAGCATGATACGACTTTTAAGCTCACATCACACATTTGGAGAGGGACAAGATAGGCAGCGGAAAAAAGAAAGAAAGAAAAACATCGCGTGCAATAGCCAAGACTTCATGAAAGCCAGATTCAAAAAGGGGAACAAAAAATATGGTATCTTACAAGTAGTACATTTACAGAAGTGCAATTCCGAATGTGAGCACTTGTATACTAGAATTCCTGGAACTTCTGTGTAGTACTAATAATTAGAGTGGTACTAATACTGCGGCATTTGCATTTAGAGTTTTCTATATCTATTAAAGGGTTTATTATCAGTTTAGAATAAAATCAATCCTATAACTTGATTTCATCTTTAATGTCTCTGATATCTTTGTTGAGAGATATCACATTGTTGAAGTTCAAAGGTTAAAAATTTTAATAGTAATTTATCAATATTGCATACATAAAAAAAATGCAAAAAGCACTACATACTATCTATAACATGTACAAAAAAGAAAGAAGTGCAGTTTTGGAAGAGAGACTGAAGATTAAATCAGATTCAGATAAGCTGATTTTTCTTTTTTAACTTTTAGAAGGAGTTAGAGAAGTTATTGTTCCAGAGCCTGGAAGGAGTGTGAAAAAAAATAAAGATGATAATATTGGACAAAGAGGAAAAGGGGGGGAAACTGTGGAAAAGCTTTACAGGTGAGTAGTAGATTTTTGAATTGGGTTTGATGTTTTGTAGAAATCTATTGCAAAATGTGCAACATGCAGGGCTTCAATGGAGGAAAATAAAGTAAACAAGATGGCCGAATTTACTCATTTAATACATTTTTAATGCAAATGATCACTCCATGCAAGTTCAGTCGCACAAATATGACTGAAGTACACACACATGGACAAATTATACATGCAAACATGCATTCATTATATCCTGATGTTGGAAGTCCATGCCATTTTCCTGCCTTTTAACAAAAACACAAAAGTTACTTCGAAGAAAATGGAGAGCCATGTCTTCAGTGAACTTCAGGGCCTGAAACTTACTAAGATTCTCCAAGTCCCTACTGCTTTAAAAAACATGCTGAAAGGTGCATTGGCTGCTTTAATTAGCCCCTTAGTGTGAATGAGTGTAAGCCTACAGTTCTGAACAGAAGAACATTAACCACCATGATACTTAGGATGTAACAGTGAACGTATACCCCAGATGCCAATCCATCACACATCAATCTCTCTCTTTCTGTCTCTCTCTCACACACACACACGCTGAATTAATGTTGCTGCAGACATCATTTAGTGAAAAATCAGTGATCTAGCAACTCAATGCAGGCCTCATACAAACCTTTGGTAGTGAGATTCACTGACTTAACCCCATCCCCCATTTACGGCATTTGGCAGATGCCCTTATCCAGAACGACTTCTGTTTTTATCTGAGCAACTGAGGGTTAAGGGCCTTGCTCAGGGGCCTAGCAAGTGGAAACCTGGTGGAGCTGGGATTCGAATTCTAAATCTACTGATCAGTAGTCCAACACCTTAGCCACTGAGCTACCACATTTGCCCCTGCACCAAAGAGTCTAGCAAAGTACAACCTTGAAGAGTAGAGTTCTGCCACCAGCACACAAGGCGTCAAGGCCTCGACAGACATCAACAAAAGATATGATTCTATCCCAGTTCACTACCAAGAAATTGTCCGATTAAAAAAAAAAAAAGTAAGGGCATACAGTTCAAAATAAGTCCTATGCTTTCTTGTCTCAAAGAATCATGGGTTTCTTCAGTATATATTGAAGCAACTGAGGAGCAGACCATCAGGGACACTTCGACCATCCTCAAACACATTACAGCACTTGCTCTCATGTACTCAGAAAAATCTCCCTTTTACCAAAAACAGGCCAACCAATGAATCAGCTTAACTGAGAATGCTAGCCACACTGTCACCTCAATGTGTGGCACATATTGCTGTAGCCAGCCTGAATTATCCACACTGCTATGGGTAGGTACTGGCTTCTGCTGAGGATGCTAAAAGCAGCTACAGCAGTGGTCCCCTAGACCTTGCAAAAAAATAAAAAATAAAAAACCTTTTTGGAAATGAGTTATCAGCAATGTTCAATTGGAAAAAATAAATATATAAAAATATAGCCACCAGGGATGCCTTCCTCACTGGATGGGGGCAATGTGGTGCTGAATGTGTCCCCAAGGTATGAGACCAGAATACATTGTACTGGTTACGACACATCATGTTCCACTCGGGCAAATGCAAGACAGTCAGCTACATCAATAATCTAAGCAGATGTCTCTTTTGCCTGGCCCTACTGGGAGTTGATACACTGTCAAGATAGCGTGTATGCCTTGTAAAGTGGCAACTGTACTCAGAAGTAGACAGATTTGGCAAAGTGCAGGCAAATCACCAAATGTGGTTTTCCTCAGAGGGTTCCTACACAGCCCGCTGAGACAGAAAGCACTGGCTCATATCTGAAAATCAGAATACAAGACTTGGTGATGCACAACAAACAATCTGTAGATTGCATAAGTGTTCCTCTAACAAGAGTCCACAGTAGAAGCATGGCGATTGAGAGTGAGGTAATGCCAGGACCGTTTATTTTCATAGATATTCCTTTTTATTTATAAACACTTCTTTGATACCCCAACTTCCTCAGCTGGGATATGCAAAGAAAAGAATTCCACTGTGCTGTAGTGTGTGTAAGGGGCACGGTGGCTTAGTGGTTAGCATGTTTGCCTCACACCTCCAGGGTTGGGGGTTCGATTCCCACCCCCGCCGTGTGTGTGGAGTTTGCATGTTCTCCCCGTGCCTCGGGGGGGTTTCCTCCCCCAGTCCAAAGACATGCATTGTAGGTTGATTGGCATCTCTAAATTGTCCGTAGTGTGTGATTGTGAGAGTGAATGAGAGAGTGTGTGTACCCTGCGATGGGTTGGCACTCTGTCCAGGGTGTATCCTGCCTTGATGCCCAATGACGCCTGAGATAGGCACAGGCTCCCCGTGACCCGAGTATAGATCGGATAAGCGGTAGACAATGAATGAATGTAGTGTGTGTAGTGATAATAAAGGCTGCTTCTTCTTCAATTTCATTTTTAGTCCAGAGCTTTGTAATAGCTCTGAGGCTGACCATTTCAATCATGTCACTCTGCCTTTTAAACGCATTTTGTAGATGGTTTGCACAAAAAGCAATAGATTTAATATATTGAATGTTCATGCAAGCTGCATTGTGGTTGAATCAAGGCACGTTTTGTTCTGGGACTCGTTATCCACATACGTCTGGACATATATAATTTTAAACAATTACTGCACTACACAGGGAGGAAAAAGCTTGTTTCTTCTCTATTATAAAATATTCCCTAGTAATGGAACTGCATGCATCTTTTCTATTCTCTATAATAGTACAAATAAGTATATGCATAAAGAATAATGGGTCTAGTTTGTTACAGCCATCTGCTGAAAAGCACTTTTTTGCTGTTTGGCTTGGTTTTATGTTTCGCTTGCTGTAGTCTCAGCCTGGCAGAGAGCTTTGGGTGGAAGGTAGATCAACACAGTCTTATTCATGTTGTGGTACAACCTGAATGGGCCATAAATTTTGGGATTTGCCCCTTGCTTTGACTTATGATACTATATGATAGGAATTAAATATTTTGCTAGTTGTTGGTATCCTTTATAGGGACAGAGTATGCATGTGTGTTGCTAAGATTAAGTCACAGATTTGTGATTTTATTAGTTCCTCTTCCATATATAAATTGCAGATCACATAAGATTAACATTTCAGTCTCACTCTGCTCTTTAAAAGGATTTAAAATGTTTTGCAGATGTTGGTGGAGGAATAAGTTCATCTTTCTGCAGTGTACTGTAGGAGGGACTGGTGTTACCTTGGGTAAGTGTGAGGCACTGACAGATATGGAGATTGTTGGTGGTAGTGTAAGTGCCCAGTACATAGATCCTGCATGTTCTTTGCTGGGCGTTAAGGATATTGTGTACTTGCAACCTGCTATACAGTTGAAAGAGACTCCGTGTCAGTAAGAGCATGCTAAAGGTTTAAGCTTGCAGTCTGGCCTAAAAGGCCAGTAACTTTTGACAGTTGTATTCTTAATTGTTTTCCCATTCAAATGACCCACTAAAACCTTTTCAAATTATTTAACATTTATTGTTTGTTATAAAATAGCATTTATTCATATGCTAGAACAATTGGCTGCCTCTTTAGGACAAGCACTGCAACTTGAATATCATCGTTACTTGTTTTAACAGGACCTCTGCTCATAAGCAGGGCATCTGTGATATTAGCAAATATAAAACCATTAGAGCATAGAATGATAAATGGTCTGACATTAAACACTCCAACCTACTATGAAAAAAAAAGCCTCCCACAGTGTCACAGTTGCCAAAGACCAGAGCATAACAGACCTGGTTCTCTGCCAAAACCCATCTCCTCACTGTAGCTCAAGGACAGAGATTTAGCTTGAATAACAAATGACAACCATTTCTGTTTAAATGAATTTAAGTCTTGTCTTATCTTTTATAACGTGTGTATGTGGTTCTGGTTTAAACTGTAGCATTGGGATCAAACTGCTGGTCCAATTTATTGCTTTCTTTTCCCTGGAACTGAAAATAACTAAAGGCTACTCTTGCAACTGAAAAATTAGATATGAATTTGAAATACAACAGCATTTTAGCCAGTTTCATACAAATAATGTTCATGTTGTTTATGAATTTTTTGCTGAATTATTTTTTAAAAACAACAAAGCAGAGCTTGCATTTCTCAGATTCTCAACAGTTATTTATACTAGGAGATATCATTAGAGTCTATGGATGATGCAGCATGGTCTATTAATTGCATCTCAAATTGAAAAAAGGTTATGTAGTGTCTCAAATGATATTTACATTTTTGTGTGTGACATGGCTTATAAACATGGATTGCAACTGAGTGACTTGCTCATTTACTCCCTCATTAATATCCATCTCGTTAGCAGATGGATATGTTACCAAAAATGGGATCTAATACTCAAGCAACCTTTGTGTATGATATTTTTCGTTAAAAGAAACTGGCATGAAGCCACATCAACAGGATCTATACAATGCATTGGTATTAGCATCAATAGCAAAACCTACTTGCATCGATGTGCCAAGCCCAAGTCATTTTTAAATACATAATGCATATTTTCATCCAAACAACCGAGAAATATTCAGGAAAAGCCACGCCAATGTTCTCTAGCATGTTTAGTAAAAGCCGTCCTTCACATAAATGACAAATACATATTAACATATATAACCACCAAATTGCTTATTATTGTTCAAACATCAGAATGGAGGAAAAAGTTTCAGTGACTTTTATTGTGGCATGGTATTTGGTGCCAGATGGGTAGGTTTGAGTATTACTGAAATTGAGGACTTGCTGGGAATTTTCACATAAAAGTCTCTAGAGGTTATATAGAACGATACAGAATTAAAACAAATACAATAAGCAGCTGTTCCGCAAGCAGAAATGCCTTGTTGATGAGTGAGGCCAGACTGGATTTTGCTACAGTAACTCAATCACTACTTACAACCTTAGGGAGCAAAAAGCATCACAGAACACAAACAACCGAGACCCTGAGGTGAATGGCCTCCAACAGCAGGATACCAGATCTGAACAGTCAACAGGAATCTGATGCACAATCTGACTCACCAAACTGGACAGGTGAAGACTGGAAATCTGGCATTTTCCAATAGTCAACTATTTTAGTCATTCTACTGACCTCTCATCAACAAGCTGCTTCCACTCACATAACTGCTGCTATCTGGATGTTTTTTGTTTTTCAAACCAACCTGATTGGCACAACTGTGCCACAGAGATCATAATTTTTCCCTATTCTGATAAGTAAAGACTATGTAAAGCTCTTAAGTGGTATGATTTTATAAATTATGCTTCTGCTACATGATTAGCTGAATAGAAAATTGCATACAAGACAATATAAGGACCAACAAAGTGGTCAGAAAATTGTGTCTGCTTTTCATCTGGGATTATTTTGTCACAAATTTGGCAACCACCAAAAAGGAAATTCAACATCTTACATTTTTCAGAGTTTTGTGACATTTTCTAAATCCAAAGTAGTTATCTACAACAAAGTGAAAAATGTAATTGCTCTACTTCCATATAAAGCCTTTTCATTAAAACCAATTATTAATCAAAGGACATATTAGCTATATTAAAATCCTCCAGTGTTCACTTGTTCTGCCTAGTGTCTTGGTTTAATAAGAACTTCATTTATTAAGACCTTTTCTTTGTAACTGAATTAATTGATTGGTCAACTACAGACCTTTTTCACCACTTCATTGAATTTTAAAATGCAATTTGTACTTACTAGGTGGCTTAAACACTCAGTTCAAACAATCTGATGCATTTACCCTCGGTCTGCCTAAACATTTTTTCGTTTTTGGTTTGCTAGCTAACCAGCTTTGTGCACTGAATATCATGATTTGTTGTCTGAGACGTTCATGTAAAACATTTACTATCGTCATGCTTACACTTTCCTATGTTTAGTAGACTAAATGGACGTTGGGTAAATGATGCATGTGTACATTCTGCCCATTACTTAAACTGAAAAGGAATTTTTGTAATGATACAAATAGAACTGCATAAAGCTCAGTCCTTTGTTACATACAAAGTTAAAAAAAATAATAAAAAATCTAGTTCTAGATGCTGGAAAAAAACAATTAAACAGATACAAGTTGATTTCTAACACTATATTATCTTACACAGCTCAAGGACTATCAAAGATGCTCAGAAAGCTCAATAGCAAATGGGGAAAAAACCATTTTGTTTGTTTCTGCACTGCTGATTTAGGGTTGTCTAACAATGTGCACAAGCTGCATTTTCACTCTGGGATAATGCTTCAGCTTTGAAATTCAGCTCAAGTGCGTGCAGGCTTACCTGTCAGTCACACCTAAATGCTACGGTGAACATGCTTCTATTTTGTATTTGTTTTCTGTATTTCTTACTTATTCTGCTTCATGTTTTCATGTTCATCTGCCTGTTTTAAAATAAAATATCTTAATCTTCAACAGTCACTTGTTTCCATCCACATATTCTATGCGAATTTTGAGAGATCACACAAAAAAAAAAACTGAATGGAAACACCAGATGTGAATAAAAACTCTGATGAAATCATTCATTGTCTACCGCTTATCCAATCTATTTTGGGTCATGGGGAGCCTGTGCCTATCTCAGGCGTCATCGGGCATCAAGGCAGGATACACCCTGGACAGAGTGTCAACCCATCACAGGGCACACCCACTCATTCACACACACTACAGACAATTTAGAGATGCCAATCAACCTACAATGCATGTCTTTGGACCAGAGGAGGAAACCCCCAAGGCACGGGGAGAACATGCAAACTCCACACACACGGTAGAGGCAGGAATCGAACCGCCAACCCTGGAGGTGCGAGGCAAATGTGCCAACCACCAAGCCACCATTCAGGTTATTGAAAAGATTTGGCCTAATATCACATCCCCACAGCCGGATATTATAAACTGGCTAGCTGCAACAAGGTCTCCACCACTTTGGCATCCACACATCTTATTTTCAATTACCAAATGGTTTAAGGTGTTTTTTGGCACATCCCCAAAAAACACCTTAAAAAACACCCCCAATCTCATCCCAGCTGATTATTGAAGCTCAGCAGCTCCAAGTGTCTGTGCTGCATTTTCCCATTTCACTTAATCAGCAAGCCTGTTTTTAGATGTAGTGCTCATATTCATAAACTAAAAAGCACCACACAACAGTACCAGAGATTTCAAATATAAAGTAACCAAATCTAAACTAAACAAAATCTTCCAAGATAGTAAACTATCACCCCCTGTGTAACACATTAAATGAAAATCATGTTCTAGTGTCAAGGAATTGTAGAAGCAGCAGATTTTCATTCTATAAAGGCGCAAAAAAAAGCAACAAAATGGGGAGCATGAAGTACCGGTAAGTGAAAATATTAGTTATACTTTATTAAAAATGATAAATCTACAATGGATAACAAGTAATATCTCAACGCAATGCCCACTGAGTCAGTGTTGAAATAATTCCTTCATATCAAAAGAATGAAGTTCTCTTTTCCAGTGCCGAGACACTTCAGCAGGCGTAAACATAACGTTAGCAACAGCTGTTTGCAAGATGAATTTAGGGTCTTCTACACTATGGAAATAAATGATTACCATGTTTTCACAACTAATATTACATTACTACACACAGCCAGTCAAACACACAGTCTGTTATAAAAGTAAAATACACTATATGGGCAACAGCCGACCAACACACATACATGGGTCTTTCCCAGTCTGCTGCCACAAAGTTGGATGCAAAGGGTGTCTGTTTTAGCATTAAGATTTTCCTCCACTGGAACTAAAATTCTGGCCTATATGACAAGACACCTGAACACAATGCACATTCCATAAAGCCATGCTTTGCCAAGGAGAAATGTGGGAGAAAATGCATGGCCTGGAAAAAGCCCAGACCGCAACCACACTGAACACATTTCATGTCTGACCTCACTAATGCTCAGAATGATCTCTGAATAAGCACAGATCCCCCAGCCACACTCCAAATACTAGAGGCAAGCCTTCCCAGAAGAGTGTACACCATACAATACCATATTAATGCCAATGATTTGGAACAAGATTAAACGAGTTAATTTAGATGTGATAGTCATGTGTCCATATACTTTTGACAAGATACTGTATAAATAGGCCAAAAACAAAAAATTAACAACCACCATGGCTGTCAGGAATTACCTACAGTGTTACCAGATCCATATGCCAGATTCTGCTGCTATCACTTCACTGAACATTATAGAAACTATACAAATGAATACCACTTCTCTTTAATATGTACAAATGCTTAATATGCATCTCTAAAATCTCTTGTATGGACATAGTACAAATAACTTCCAGCTGTTTTTTTTTTCCCAAAACAAAGCATCTAATAATAGATTCATAAGAACATATTTTAATTAATATGGCCTAATGACATTCACTTATAATCTCATCATTACAAGATGTAGGACAGAAGAGCAGGCCAGTTGTTTAAGCTTATGTTAAATATCTGCTCTAATCATAATGTATCAACAACTTTTACAGACATTCAGACATTCATCCATATGTATTATTGCCTTAATGACATTAATGAAAACTGGCCTTAGTTTTTTCTTTTTTTTTAAAACTAGTTTAAGTCTTGAACAGCTATGCCACGACCATGGTGCATGGTAAACATAGTACATGTTAGACTCACGCTAGACTTTTAATCATGCACACCTGTTCCCAATCTCTCACACACACACACACTCTCTCTCTCTTTAAAAGAAGACTTTCATATCTTCCGTGGTTGCTAAGTACTACCCAGAGTTTATCTGGTCTCTCTCTCTCTCTCTCTCTCTCCTCTTTGACTGTTCGTTGCACCAATAAACTCTCTCAGAATTTGCATACATTTCAGCCTGCCTTTTCTGACATTCATCCAGTTTAAAATGACTGACTTGCACCTTTCTTGCCAAGGAACTCAGTGTTTCACATATTTAATTACCTGCATATGGTACAAAAGAGCAAATATAGCCTTAAACATGATTGTATGTCATTTCTGTCTGGTCGTAAGGTGTCATTTGAAAAAAAAAAGAGGCTACTATGTGAGCTGGCACTTTATGGTGTTTGTCCACATACACTATATTGGCAAAAGTTCTGGGACACCCCTCCAAATCATTGAACTCGGGTGTTATTTTTCAGGGGTTGGGCATGACCCCTTAGTTCCAGTGAAAGGAACTCTTAATGCTTCAGCATACCAAGACATTTAGGAAAATTTCACATATTTAATTACCTGCATATGGTACAAAAGAGCAAATATAGCCTTAAACATGATTGTATGTCATTTCTGTCTGGTCGTAAGGTGTCATTTGAAAAAAAAAGAGGCTACTATGTGAGCTGGCACTTTATGGTGTTTGTCCACATACACTATATTGGCAAAAGTTCTGGGACACCCCTCCAAATCATTGAACTCGGGTGTTATTTTTCAGGGGTTGGGCATGACCCCTTAGTTCCAGTGAAAGGAACTCTTAATGCTTCAGCATACCAAGACATTTAGGAAAATTTCTTGCTCCCAACTTTGTGGGAACAGTTTGGAGATGGCCCCTTCCTGTTCCAACATGACTGCACACCAGTGCACAAAGCAAGGTCCATAAAGACATGGATGAGTGAGTTTGATGTGGAGGAACTTGACTGGCCTGCACAGAGTCCTGACCTCAACCCGATAGAACACCTTTGGGATGAATTAGAGCAGAGACTGTGAGCCAGGCCTTCTCGTCCAACATCAGCGCCTGACCTCACAAATGCTCTTCTAGAGGAATGGTCAAAAATTCCCATAAACAAACTCCTAAACCTTGTGGAAAGCCTTCCCAGCAGAGTTGTTATAGCTGCTAAGGGTGGGCCAACTCCATATTACATTCATGTGCATGTAAAGGTACCCAAAACTTTTGGCAATATACTGTATGTGTTATGTGGTTAGCACATGAATAACACAGTACTCAGGTTAGTCTCTTAACAACAAAGCAGCTTAAAATTGCTTATAATTATTATGCTTTGTACCCCAATGCAGGTCATATAAACTATAGCAACTATATTTTAAAACAATCTGCCAAAGCATCCATTCTTGTATGGAAGTATTTAAAAAAAAAAAAAAAACAGTGTGGCTTGAAACATTTTTCTTTTCAGACTTGATAAATGCACAATATAATCTGGTTTCTAGCTGATTGTACAGCTTTGTTTTTGTTTTTTATGTTTTTGTTTCTCTGTTTGTTTGTTTCATCATGCTCTCATCATTCTTACTCCTATCACTTTTCAAAAAAACTTACATCCAAACGATTAACAAACCATTTTTGGTTTGAACAGGAAACAGGTAGCAATTTTGATTCTTCACTTAAATGAGCTCAATCTCAAGTTCATCCAGTGCCTCAGACGCCATGTTATGATGTCATAAATGTCCAGGGGTATTGATTGGTTGTTGCTTGTTTATCATGTAAACGTCTTCAAAAATGTTGATCTCAGGACAGCAGCAACGTGGTAAAATTCAGGACTGCACAGTGTTGGTAGGAACATGGAATATTCTCTGATTAATTTGACCTTGCTTTTTGTATGTTTTGTATAAAGAGATCTTCAAGATAACGAGATGAAGAAAGTTTAGGGGAAACAGCAGAAAGGTACTGTTTAAAAACTTTGATCATTCTATTGGTTTAGATGTGCTTTATAAATAAACCTGATGAATACTTTACAAATAATTTGAAAATATTGAGCTAAGTCTATGACTTTTTGAAAAGTTTTCTAAAATAATTTTTGGAAAAAATTCACACATAGCCTTGCTAAATGTAATATCTCCAAGAAAAGTAAGTCTCCAGTTCTCTGTGTTTTATCCAAATCTCTCGGACACCCTCATTCATCTTCATTGCAGGTCTGTTTCCCTCAGTACAATACAGTCATTGCCTCATACTCACCCCTTCTCTCTTCTCTTCCTTCTCCTCCTCATCTCTCGCTCTCTCTCTTTCTCTCTCTCTCTCTACCTTTCTATCGCTGCACCTGTGTAGAGCAAAAATCCACTCACATGACTCAGCTCCCCTTTGCATTATTATGTTTTTTGAATTACCAACCACCACCTGATCTCCCCAACACCTGCAACACACACACACACACACACACACACACACACACACACACACACACACACACACACACACACACACACACACACACACACACACACACACACACACACACACACACAGACAGAGAGACAGAGAGACAGTCTACCTCTGCTCAGGCACCTACAATCAATCAAAATATATTTCCCGCAACTCAATTCTATTCCCTCATGGGCTACCTCTCATAAATGTCAAGGGTGAACATTTTGATTTATCTACACAGAATGGGGTGCACTGTATGTAGGTCTCACATCTTGTCCAAAGACCTGTTGCTACCCTGAAGTTCTGTATTAAATCTTTGGAGACACCAATCCATTTATGAGTTTCTCCTAATTCTGCAACAGCAGAGGTCAATTTATATCTAAGACCAAATCCCTACAAATCCAGGACCCTATGACTGAGTGCATAAAATGCAAACAGTTCAGTAGTCAATGTGTATTCATCTGTTTCCAGATGCTTCTTGCATCCTGGAGCTGGGATAAGTAGAAAATGAGTTGCACAAGAATGTTGTGAAGCCTTTCCTCATGACTGTGCATGCCTGTAGACACACAACTATTTAATATGAGCCTTATCTTTTAGAATTTCACATTAATCATGCAAAAAAGCAGTTATTAAAATAACAAAAACAATTATTTGTTGGGAAACCAAGTCTGTTGACTAATTATAAAAGTTAGAATAATTCTTAATATGATTTAAATCCAAACGAAAGCTACAACTTACATAACAAAAATTCAGAATAATATTGATATATTGGAAAATACTATGCAACATATTTATAAAACATGTCTTACTCTAGTACATAAAATATGCATACATATTATATATCATATATTGATATCTCATTTTTCTAGACGGTATAGTATATCTTAAATTATCAACCCAGAAATTCATCATAGCATAGAGAAGGTGCTGCAGTGCTGCTTGTATTTACTGTGTACATTTATGGGTCATTAATAGTTTTGTGAAGATACACATACACGGTATATGTCAAGACAAACAAGAATCTTTTTGTCCATCAAGAAAACACTGATTGAATTACAAATTAAAGCTATATAGTAATTTTGGGGTTTGATCAAACATTACTGTTTGGTCCAGAGCAAAGCTAAATGGAGCAGTTTGGATACATTATAGGCAATCATCTTCAAAACAGTACCAAACCAGTGATATGGCTATGAAAACTGAAAGGAGTAGAGAGAGTAGGTCCACATGTGTGCATGAATAAAGGCAGTGTAAGACAGATTTAACCATATCTTTTCTCCTCAAGATCCAGATGCTAAGACCTATCTACCTAAGAACATCCATAACAAACAAGACCACAATCCTTGTCATCAAAGACTGATTTTTTTTAAATTCCCTTTATAAATTCCCCTCTCTGCATTACTCACAATGGACAAAACAGCAAAGCTCTTATTTCAACACGTTTTCAGATTACTTGCGAATCCCATAGGATAGAAGCCAACAAACTGTGCAGAGCTTTTATGGTGGGGAAGTTTTTCCATTGTCTGTACCGCTTATCAGATCTATTCTCGGGTCACGGGGAGCCTGTGCCTGTCTCAGGCGTCATCGGGCATCAAGGCAGGATACACCCTGGACGGAGTGCCAACCCATCACAGGGCACACACACACTCTCATTCACTCACACAATTTAGAGACTCAGCCTAGAAGCATGTCTTTGGTCTGTGGGAGGAAACCGGAGCAAACCCACCAAGCACAGGGAGAACATGCAAACTCCACACACACAGTGAGCGGGAGCGAGACTCAGGACGCTGGAGGTGTGAGGCGAATATGCTAACCACTAAGCCACTGTGCCGCCGGTGGGGAAGTTAAACATTGGATATCATCAATTGGTAAAATCAAGGAAGCACATCTGGAAACTGGACAATTGATTTATTTCTCTAGCTAAAAACAAAAAGTATATGAGTATATAAGTGCTTTCTGTGAATTCTCGGAAAACACACAAAAAAACAAATTATTAGAATTCTCAGATTACCACTGAGCTTCCATTTCTTTTTATTGATCAAGGAAACTGGTTTTCAACAAGGGACTTTTGTGAATGCAGAGAATGTAGGAAACACACCAGTACTTTGGTTGATTCAAAATTGTGGCATGCAACAAGGTAAAAATAAACCCACACTAACTATATAATATTGCCTATCCCCCCATGATTCACATACGCTTGATAAAACCTTTGATTCCTCGGTGCTTTAGTTGAGGTACCCACAGCTACACACTTCCACCTCCTCTCAAACGGCTTACACTATCAGAGAGATGCTCGATGTTGATGAGGTGGCATGCAGCACTTCACTGATTGGGAGGAATATGGTTCTAAAGAAAGATGCAGGGTTCCAGCTCATGGGGTCTTAAACCCCATGTTTAATCAGAGAATTTCATGCCCGCTGCCTCAAACACTATCTGGTATGGAGTATGGTGGTTGAGGCAGCAGGCATGAAATTCTCTGATAAGCATGGTGAACTCTTGGGTGGGAGGGGCTTCTGTTTAGTCTGTTGTCTGGTTGCCTGATACTCTGTCTGTGTTCTGGTTTTGAGTTTTTCCTTGTCCTTGGATTTGTCTGCATTCTAATGGGCTGTTTGAAGTGGTGGTGGAAATGGGAACACTCAAAAGCCATTTTGGACAATAAACAGCACCCCCCCATGACCTACTAGGTAAATAGCAGTAAATCTTTACTAGGAGACTCATTCAGCTCTGTAGAAAGAAGCAGTACAGGAGGACATTTGTACCGACAGCAATCACACTGTACAATAGCTCATCACTGTATTGAGCCAGTCTAAGCTCACTGGACAGTGTTTGAACTACCACCATTCACTATTCATATCCATATACACTGCACTACTTCTATTCATTTTCATGCTGTTTCCGATGTTTACACTATTGATGCTGTGTGCACTGCAAAGCCACTTTAATTCCACTTAAGTCTGCTGTTTAAATCTACAATGTTTACACCCTACTGCAATACCACATCTTACTCTTACACTGTATTCTTCTGTCTATATTATTTTGTTTCATTTATAATGTTACTTTTAGTATACGTTAAATTTCTATGCTACTGTAATAGGTGAATTTCCTTCTAAGATGATTAGTGATCTATCTATCTATCTATCTATCTATCTATCTATCTATCTATCTATCTATCTATCTATCCATCTAACTATCTATCTATCTACAAACCCGATTCCAAAAAAGTTGGGACACTGTACAAATTGTGAATAAAAAAGGAATGCAATAATTTACAAATCTCATAAACTTATATTTTATTTGCAATAGAATATAGATAACATATCAAATGTTGAAAGTGAGACATTTTGAAATGTCATGCCAAATATTGGCTCATTTTGGATTTCATGAGAGCTACACATTCCAAAAAAGTTGGGACAGGTAGCAATAAGAGGCCGGAAAAGTTAAATGTACATATAAGGAACAGCTGGAGGACCAATTTGCAACTTATTAGGTCAATTGGCAACATGATTGGGTATAAAAAGAGCCTCTCAGAGTGGCAGTGTCTCTCAGAAGTCAAGATGGGCAGAGGATCACCAATTCCCCCAATGCTGCGGCGAAAAATAGTGGAGCAATATCAGAAAGGAGTTTCTCAGAGAAAAATTGCAAAGAGTTTGAAGTTATCATCATCTACAGTGCATAATATCATCCAAAGATTCAGAGAATCTGGAACAATCTCTGTGCGTAAGGGTCAAGGCCGGAAAACCATACTGGATGCCCGTGATCTTCGGGCCCTTAGACGGCACTGCATCACATACAGGAACGCTACTGTAATGGAAATCACACCATGGGCTCAGGAATACTTCCAGAAAACATTGTCAGTGAACACAATCCACCGTGCCATTCGCCGTTGCCGGCTAAAACTCTATAGGTCAAAAAAGAAGCCATATCTAAACATGATCCAGAAGCGCAGGCGTTTTCTCTGGGCCAAGGCTCATTTAAAAAGGATTGTGGCAAAGTGGAAAACTGTTCTGTGGTCAGACGAATCAAATTTTGAAGTTCTTTTTGGAAAACTGGGAAGCCATGTCATCTGGACTAAAGAGGACAAGGACAACCCAAGTTGTTATCAGCGCTCAGTTCAGAAGCCTGCATCTCTGATGGTATGGGGTTGCATGAGTGCGTGTGGCATGGGCAGCTTACACATCTGGAAAGGCACCATCAATGCTGAAAGGTATATTCAAGTTCTAGAACAACATATGCTCCCATCCAGACGTCGTCTCTTTCAGGGAAGACCTTGCATTTTCCAACATGACAATGCCAGACCACATACTGCATCAATTACAACATCATGGCTGCGTAGAAGAAGGATCCGGGTACTGAAATGGCCAGCCTGCAGTCCAGATCTTTCACCCATAGAAAACATTTGGCGCATCATAAAGAGGAAGATGCGACAAAGAAGACCTAAGACAGTTGAGCAACTAGAAGCCTGTATTAGACAAGAATGGGACAACATTCCTATTCCTAAACTTGAGCAACTTGTCTCCTCAGTCCCCAGATGTTTGCAGACTGTTATAAAAAGAAGAGGGGATGCCACACAGTGGTAAACATGGCCTTGTCCCAACTTTTTTGAGATGTGTTGATGCCATGAAATTTAAAATCAACTTATTTTTCCCTTAAAATGATCCATTTTCTCAGTTTAAACATTTGATATGTCATCTATGTTGTGTTCTGAATAAAATATTGAAATTTGAAACTTCCACATCATTGCATTCTGTTTTTATTCACAATTTGTACAGTGTCCCAACTTTTTTGGAATGTGTCATCTCTTTTAAACAACCTAACTGCCCAGATTTTCATTCATTTCAGGTACAATATGCAACTCTCCCTCAGAAAATACAAACAGGCGCAGGAATTTGTGAATTTATTTATCCCTCTGTTTTTTCCATGCTGTGTTTATGTACTTCAGTCATGAATGTAGACAGCCAAACTGCCTACACTTGCAGATAAACCAAATTGGGGGTTATCTATTGTAAACTCTCCACAAGCAATAAGAGCAAGAAAATGGGGTTAAGTGAAAAAGACAAATCTTTTGTCTTAATTTGTAATTATGTGTATAGTAATTTATTCCATTTTAAGTTCATGCATAAAACATGCACTATACATAAGGAAGAGCATGTTTTCATTTATGCATTATGTTGCAGCCAAGCATTAAAGGAAAAACTGCTCGAAAGCACAAGGGAATGGAAATTTACAAATGTGCTTAGACTGGAGTTTTAGACCTGCCTTAACAGGCCATTATTGTAATCTGTGCTACTTAGCAAGGTGCCAAGAAGCCAAGTACATCCAATCCATTTTTCTGAATTTGCATCACAGAGCATGCTAATGACCAAAAAAATGTTTACATATATTTTGCATTGAAAATAACTGTAGCTTTTGCTTTACTTTATTTATCTGATTATTTATTAGGCAACATTTTCTATTACAATTATCTTGTTTTTTCCAGAGAAACTTCAATGTATCAACATATTAATAAAGAGTAGTTGAAATGTATTAAATATATGGCAATAATGTTAATTACTGGGATTTATTTTCATCTGTTATATGGATACTGTTAGTGATTATTATTGTTCAGTGATGATGATGATGATGATGATGATGACGACGATGATGATTATATTATTAGTAGTAGTAGTAGTAGTAGTAGTAGTAATTATACCCACACTATTTTGGACTTTTAGTACCACCTCCACTAATTTTCCTTCTCATATTCCTCATACACTTTTAACCATATGCTTAGACATGCACACAGAAACACCAACCTCTGCCTTTTAGACCTTAGATTTCATATGAGACAGATTTCAGCTGTCTTGGCTGGTGTTTATAAATATAACTTATGTGGCCCTCAGGCAGCCCACAGAACCAAGTTGTAGCCTGGAGACAGCCTGAGACGAGCAACTTGCGCATTTTCAGTGTCACTGAATAAGATATACTTAGGCAAGATACCATTGGCATGGCAATCATGGCATAAATTATTATACACACACTATCCATTTTAGGACCACCTATACACCTACACATTCATGCAATTACATAATCAGCTAATCATGTGGCATCCGCACAATTCATAAAATCATACAGATACAGGTCAAGAGCTCAAAATGGGGAAAATGTGATCTGTTATTTTAATTGAAATATTACAACATTTGTCAGCTTCCCTTATCCAGACTGACTTACATACATCTTGTTTCTACAACTGAGCAATTGACAGTAAAAGGCCTTGCTTGAGAGCCCAGGAGTAGCAGCTTGGCAGTGGTGGGATTTGAACACACAACATTCTGACTCAAATCATGGCATGGTTGTTGGTGCAGGATGGTATTTTGAGTATTTCAGAAACTGCTGCTCCAGGGATTTTTACAGACAACAGTCTCTAGAGTTTACACAAAATGGTGCAAAAATCCTGTGATGAAGGGTCTGCAAGCTGAAACACTTTGTATACAAGAGAAATCAGAGAAGAATGAGCAGATTGCTTTGAGCTGAGAGGAAGTCTATAGTAATTCAAATAAGATCTCAGAGTGCACATCAAACCTTGAGGTGGATGAGATACAACAGATGATTGAATCAGGTTCCACTCCTGTCAGCAGAGAACACAACTCTGAGGCTTTAGTGAAGACAGAATCACCCAAACTGGACAAGTGAAGACTGGAAAAAAGACTAAGTGATTTTTCTCAGTAACATTCACAGGAGAAAACAACACTTTCTGAAATACTCAGACCGGGCCATCTGGTACAAACAACCATGCCCTAATCACAGGTCACAGAGATCACATTTGTTCTTGATTTATGTTATATTATTTAAAGTTCTTGACCTTTATTTGCATGATATTTGGCTGATTAGATAACTATGAGCATGACTGTGTAGGTGTACAGAAGGTTCTATGTGAACAGAGTGTATAAATATATAATATGTCCAGGTGACTGTAAGCCCAACAGGGTAGTTTAGATCGTAAGCCTGTTGTTGGACAAACCACCCACCTGGTCCTCTGCACTATGGCAACAGAGATGTAAAGCTATCAGAGCCTATTATCACTTCATCATGTTATTTCAGTGCATCTTTGATAACAAAACTGCAGGCAAAGACATTGGACATCAGCTTCTCATTGTCCATCAGGGTAAATCCAGCATGGCTGTGTATTCCCTTAAATTCTAAATAATAGCCGCAGGCAGCAGATGGAATGAACTGGCACTGAATGTTGCTTTTCATCAGGGCCTAAGACCAGATGTAATCACCAAGCTGGCATGCAAAGATGATCAAATATATTTCCATTTGCTTATATAATCTGCTGCAGACCCAGAAAAATTGATTGGTTGAGTGGGTCACACAGTAATCATCCGGGTTCAACTCACCATTGAGGGAGTAGACTCAGGCCTTGAGTCCCTTGCCCCTTGCACTTAAAGAAGCATGTATTTTCATTTAATCTCAAGAGTGCCTATAACTTGAGCCACATTCTTCAATATGATGGAAAATAGCCTTTAGCACCATCCCTGGCCACTATGAGTATTGCATCATACCCTATGGGCTGATAAACAACCCCGCTGTCCTCCAGATATTTAGAAATGTTGTCTTGTACAATATGCTGGGTGAATTTGTTACTGCTCATATAAACAATATCCCGATTTATTCTCTTCTCTGGAAAGTCATGTCAAGCAGGTACTCGAACATTAACTTTCCACCAAAAGAGACAAATGTGAATTTCATGTGCCTGAAGTATCCTTTTAGGATCTATTATCATGTGAAGTAGTCACTATGCATCAAGCTAAGGTCAATGCTGTGATGGAATGGCCCTTCCCACACAAGAAGGTTTCTTAAGGTTTCTTGTATCTGTAGAAGATTCATTCAGGGCTTCAGGTCTACAGCCACTCCTCTCACCTTGTTGCTCAAGAAAGACCCATGAAAGCTCACAAGGAACAAGCCTGAAACCCAAGCTTTCACCCATCTGAAAGAGGCATTCACTACTGCCCTATTCTCATTCACCCTGATCTTTCCCATTCATTCATCATGGAAGTCAGTGCATCAGAGACAAGAGTTGAGAGCATGCTGTCTTAGCAACTAAATAAGACTCTCAAGCTCCTAACTGTGACCAGAGCCCATTCATGTCTCAAGTGCCAGATGCCCCAGAGATGAAAGAGTTCAGCTTGCAGAGTAAGCTGTTTTAGCCACAGACTCCAACATCCAGACTCCAGAATGCATCATTACAAAACAATATAGCTGAATTTTCACACATCTGAACTCAATTACATTCATCCTTTAACCCTTTAACTTTGACTCACACAAAGACAAACAATATGTTTGTTCCTTTTAGTAAAGGGCTAGTGATGATTCCAAGCCTGCCTAGTTTCCTGGTTCTCAACCTTGTTTGATTTTCCCTTTTGCCTAGGTTATCCGGGTTTGATCATCTGACTTGTGCCTGCTTTATGATATTAGATTTTATTATTTGGACTGTTTGCTTGAAATATTAATAAATATGCACCTGCACTTCCATCCATCTCTGCCACCTGCCTGACATAATGTATACACCTATGTAATGATTTTTAATACATTTTATAAATTTTTAAACATGTCATTAACATTTTCACCTTGAATTAATTTTCAGTTGCAGTTTTTTATGTTTCTGTTTGCCTTTGTATCTCTGAATTTGCAGTTCAATTGCTGAATAAACCTGGAAGGGGTTCTGTAAGCAAACATCTCAGTTACTTAATTCTGCAATTTGGATATCCTGCCAAACTTGAACAAAATTTAAAAGTATATCTGTTTGAAAACACAACAACAACACCGGGTTTCTACTAAGGAAAGACAATAATAGTTGCATTTTTATTTTTCATCTAACAATGTTGCTCAAATTATATGCTCTCGTTTTATTTCCATGTTCCACACATACAATTTAGGATTTAGTTCAAATCTGTCTGCCTGTGCTGAATTGGAGCAATATTGAATATACAGGATGTGTTATTATTCCATGCTTGACAACTTAATAGTGTGTACCTTCAGATGTTCTACAGATATTTGAAATTTATTGTACAAAAATACTAATGGGGGGCACGGTGGCTTAGTGGTTAGCACGTTTGCCTCACACCTTCAGGGTTGGTGGTTTGATTCCCGCCTCCGCCGTGTGTGCGTGGAGTTTGCATGTTCTCCCCGTGCCCCTCCCCAGTCCAAAGACATGTGTGGTAGGTTGATTGGCATCTCTAAATTGTTCGTAGTGTGTGAGTTTCGTGAGTGAATGAGAGTGTGTGTGTGCGCCCTGCGATGGGTTGGCACTCCGTCCAGGGTGTATCCTTTCCTTGATGCCCAATGACGCCTGAAATAGGCACAGGCTCCCAGTGACCCGAGAATAGTTCGGATAAGCGGTAGACAATGAATGAAAATACTAATAAAAAAATACTAATATAAGTCTGAAGAACATGACAAATCACTTCAGAGGCAAGAACAAACAATGGGCCAATACTCAGAGGAAACATCCATCTTACACACGACACTTACAAAAATGAAGAAAAGAAACTATATCTATAATTAAAAAATTAGCTTGTCCATAGTCTTAAAGGCAATGGCTAGATGATTAAGCCTTATTAAGGACAAGTTGGTTATTGATTACATGTCTTCATTTGCAGCCTGGCCTACTTAAATTGTTGGTGACATGTAACTGATAAGGTCACCAGACTCAAAGAGACAGGAGAGCCTAATTAAAAACCAAACAAAGGACAGCACTACACACGTATGAGGGGGAAAAAATGCTGTCCATAAAGCGCAGTGTTTGTCAAGTATAAGGAATAAAATTACAAATTGTGGTTGTATGGATGTGAATGTAGGGAGGTGCTGAATCACTGAGGTTTTCATTAGTACTCTGGTAGGGTAGTTTAAACTAATGAATAATTCCTTAATCCTTCTTATGAATGCAGGTCTCTTTTGGTTGTTCTTTCAATCTGTCCATTTTAATGTAATCAAATATGTGATAAATAAGATCTAAAATTATAAACATGAGAGAACAACGTCTAACTTAATACCAAACTTTATTGCCAGGCAAAGGCCTTTCAGTGGTGATGTCCAAAATCAGTAGTCATGATTAATAATAGTATCTTTTTTTATTTATTTACAAAATTGTATTATGGAAAAGCAACATTAGTATCACATCATGATGTGATCACATCATCCACATCATCCATGCGAAACACAAGACAAACACAACAAATGTTCACTTGTCAGTTCACTGTTCACTCATTTCAATAACTGCTGATTAATCAGTCAAATAAACAATGATTAATTTAGCAATGCTTTGTTCTTTATGCTGACTTCCTAAATACTTGATTAGTGTTTGAACATTACAATTGCCTTTCATCTCTACAGTGCAAGCAATGATATAGTATATATGCTAATAAATCTATTACTCTTAGGGGTTAAAGAGAGTGAATTAACATACATTTCTTATGTGTGTCATGCATTTTTAATATATAGTGTGGCCTGGACACATACTGAGAAGGTAGCATTATATTCTTCGGCATGTATATCTGGCTACTAATAATGCAGAGTTAACAGTAAAGTGTGTATGACTCCTAGATGACCTGGGGCAAGTAATGTGCCCAGTTTATAAGCATACCTCTATAGATTCCAGGGACATAGATAACCCCCCTGGGCTTGTCAGTTACTTTAAGTCATCAGCTACCAGTTACCATGTACAGCTATAATGTTCCAGCACATGGGAACAACCAAGAAGATGGATGGCAAGCAAGATAGTGTCTTTGTATAACACTATCTATTGTCTACTTTGTATAACAGTATTAGCAGTACTAGACTATGATATTGTGAAAAGAAATCTAGCAAAGACGCCCACATGGCTTTGTGTAGGATAAGGTATTGTGCTTGCCTGATGTATTCCAGATTGAGATACCTGGTTTAAGTAGAAGAAAACTGAACGAGTTTATAAGGATTCTTTTTTCCTTTGGGACAGAATAGCCCTGAATCCCACCTCTGAAGTGTTCATCCCCACCACAGAGTGCTGACAAAGGTACAGGAGCTGTGGTGAATGCTTTAAGAAGGTGAATGACCTTGAAAGCAATTCATGACCAGGAGAGCATAAGTGGTGCAGGAGTGCAAAGAGTGGGGTAGTATGTAGTTCCTTCATGTTTTCAGGATATAGCCAGTGTAGAATAGATTCCATCATGTGCCCCTCCATGTACATACCCTGGAGTCACAAGATATACAGTGGTGTGAAAAAGTGTTGGCCCCCTTCCGGATTTCTTATTTTTTTGCATGTTTGTCACACTTTAATGTTTCAGATAATCAAACACATTTAAATATTAGTCAAAGATAACACAAATAAACACATCATGCTGTTTTTAAATGAAGGTTTTTATTATTAAGGGAAAACAAAATCCAAAACTACATGGCGCTGTGTGAAAAAGTTTTTTCCCCCTAAGCCTAATAACTGGTTGGTCCACCCTTAGCAGCAACAACTGCAATCAAGCGTTTTCGATAACTTGTAATGAGTCTGTTACAGCGCTGTGGAGGAATTTTGGCCCACTCATCTTTGCAGAATTGTTGTAATTCAGCCACATTGGAGGGTTTTCGAGCATGAACCACCTTTTTAAGGTCATGCCACAGCATTTCAATCAGATTGAGGTCAGGACTTTGACTAGGCCACTAGAGGCCATTAGAGGTGGACTTGCTGGTGTGTTTTGGTTCATTGTCCTGCTGCAGAACCCAAGTTCATTCATTCATTCATTGTCTACCGCTTATCCAAACTATTCTCGAGAACCCAAGTTCTCTTAATAAATTATATTATATATATATATATAATATGTACTTGAATCTGTGCATATTATATGTTCTTCACAAAGCTTCATATAGAAACTCTCACCACACAGATACTCTAGAGTGGCCAGGATCAAAGTCAAGGTATATCAAAACTTAATCTTGTTTAGATTTAAGTAACCAATATAAGACCTTTCACTGTAAAGATGTTGGGTGATGAATGTTGTTGGAAAGGTTGATGGTCAAATTAACTACTGCTTTGAAAGGCCTCAGTGATGTATTCCTCCATTGCCATTGTTTCTAGGGGTAGAGACTGGAGCAAGATGGTGACATTCATTAGGTCGCTCTACTTCCAGGGCTAATGACTACTCTGTCCAGCTGGGCTTTTAGTGGATGATGAGCCACACTGGAGTTGAGGACATCTTTCTTGACATTTGAGTAACCAAGATACAATCTGCCTGCAGGTCCAGAAAACATAATTTATATTTTTCCACCAAGGATCACCCACAAAGTATAATGGGGTGAGTCAATGACATACGGACAGATGGTTTGATGATTTGATAGTAATGATGTAACCCTACATGATGTTGCCAGCATAATGTTGTGGTTAGTTCCTGCTCTCTCCCTGAAGCCATAGTTGGTGGTTGGCAGGTCTGTTTAGGTATTTCTAGGGCTCTGACCAAATGCTATGAGATAAAGCTCCTAACAGCTTGAGAATCAATTATGCCTGAAAATTAAGCAGGATATGAATTAAACTGCATGGAGACACTAAAAGAAGAAGTAGATACCCTCCTAAAAGATGATTCATTCACAGTTGTAAACCATAACACTTTATCACTTCGGCAAGATTTGAACTCACAGTCTATTCGCAATGATGCAGAACTTCATGTGGACAGGCAATTAGCATATAAATACGTACATTTAATCTTGACATTTATTCTCTCTTTAAATATTGAGCAATAAAAGTTTATGTAAGCTGTTTTTCCTTGGACTTTGGTGACAGAAGAATCTGCCAATAGCCCTTGGTCAAATTCAGTTTTTCACTTTTTTTTTTTTTTTTTTTTTTAAAAAGGGGCAATCCGCCAATCTAGGAACTTGTCAGTACAATGCAATGAATGTAGAAACAGTTCAAACCAAGGAAGTCCATACAGAACCAGTATGGGCTGAAATACAATGGGGTCATCTGAGTCTCTGTGTGACTCCTCTAGTACTCATCTCTGTTTTTTTCCTAATTCCTTCGGAACCACTTTTCTTTTGTGTTCGCCCAAGGGAGCAATGTTTGGCTTGCAACATACCAACTTACTTTTTAGTTTGGTATGAGACAGGTTTGAACTGGGAATTTTTAAACATTCCAGTCCCTATTAAACCATTGTTCTTGCCTTTCACAGGCCTGGAGATTTGCTCATGGTTTAAGCATCTACTGAACCTTTTTTTACTGGTAGTTAGATTATCATCCTAGTTTCTTTTAATCAAATTCAATGCACTGTTGGCTTTCTACTTATATGATAAAGAGAAAAAAACCTCTGGAGGGCCCTATTTTTGGTAAGCAGCCTAAAGGTGTCCTGGCATTTTGCAACCTCAGACTTTGTTCCAGCTCTTAGGGATTCAACTGTGGCACCATGGGAAAGGAGGGAAGAAAAGAGAGAGACATTAGATAGGTAGGGAGAAACAGTAAGCCATGGAATTTTTAAATACTGTATATAGTACCTTAATTACTATAGTAGCATAATTACTGACCCACTTTTCACATTTTTTAGTGTTTCAATCTGAAACTGAAATAGACTTAATTATACATTCACCTCATTCACACATTTATATAATCACCCAATCTTATCATAATAAATGCATAAAATCTTGTAGATGCATGTCAAGAGCTTTGGCTAATGTTCACATCAGACATCAGAATGGGTAAAACATGCTCTCAGTACCTTTGCCTGTGCCAAAAGATGCTTGTTTTGGGTTTTCCAAAAACTGCTGTTAGCTGGGGATCTCTTGGAAGTTTGTACTAAAGGATGTGGAAGTCAAAAACATTCAGTGAAAAGCAGTGGGCAGAAAAATAGCAGACAATTTTCTTTCCAATCTATAACATACAGCTGATATCCCCAAAACCAGAAGGTTTGTGATATAAACAAGTTTATGTTATCTTAAGTAGGACTGTCAAGTGACAGTCCTCAAACACAGGGGGTATACACTCTCATGTAGGCATGAAGGTCTTGCATCCAGTCAGCATTCCAGTTCATCCCAAAAGTGATCAGTGGGGTTGAATACAGGCTACTCAGATTTAATCAAACAAACCTTGATGATGATGAAGATTGTGGCTGTGTGTGACATTATATTCTGATAACAATTACACATTACATTGACAGTTGCTTTATTGTTTTATTTGCCTGTTGGTCAGATAATATTACCTGTTTATTCATTTCTGGCAAACATGGTTGTCATGGTAAGAATGTTTAAAGATGGACTAGCTTTTCTCTGAGCTGTCTGGTCAGTATTCTTCCTGGCTAGTCATTACAATACTTTTCCTCCTCAATGTTTCCTCTTGTACAGAGCACTATTAAAGAAGTCATGTGAACTTGGAGCTTGAAACTCTTTTTTTTTTCCTTCTGAAAGCTCCACTGTGGCATCATTAATGTGGACATCACACCAAGACACTCACTTACACTGGTGGAATCATCAGCGCTCTGTGAAAGCACATCACTTTGTGGTGATGATGTGGCTGCCCCCAAACAGGCTCTTGTAAATCAGCATGGAGCATTTGATGGGTGCTTGCATAGGGTGTGTCAGCTTCCTGAATGAATTTGTTTTGATTGTCCCATATGTACTTAGTTCCTGACTAAGTCTCACTTAAAACAAATACTACAAATAAAGATGTTTCACAAGTATATAATAATCATTGTAAAAATACATTTGCAGTGGTACTGTTCTAAAAAGTCCCAGTAGCATCCTTGACATGGTACTTATATCTGGGGTCTGGTCAAGACCTTTTTAACCATAAATGTTATTTTTATTCACTTTATTAAATTCAATTAAATTCATTTGTATCTGTGCAGTGAATTTTTTTAGACTAAAAAGAAGAAGGTTGGAAAATTCTGAAAGATAATTGTTTATAATAAACTCCCTCATGGTGTATAGACCTATAAGAATTTGCAAATTCCCAACAAAACAGTATTTTTAC
This sequence comes from Hemibagrus guttatus, assembly GCA_033459395.1. NCBI lineage: Eukaryota > Metazoa > Chordata > Actinopteri > Siluriformes > Bagridae > Hemibagrus > Hemibagrus guttatus. The sequence goes on from JAUCMX010000028.1 coordinate 4,436,078, forward strand.
GTTGATGCTACCATCAAACAAACTGACAGCCTTCCGTGAGATGTCAATATTTATTGAGGATCACATATCTGCAGTAAGGCTCTCAACAGGCACTTACTGAAGTACCTTAGTTGCCCCCATGGACTTCTAGTATTTGTCCTCCTCTATGACCTTTAAAGCCTGATGACAGGTTCTCTAAATCCTTCATCCGGGGTGAAAAGCTGGGTGTCTTTTACAACCATATTCACCAGGCCTGCATCACGTCCTTGCTTTCCGGCATCTAGTATAAGTTCTAAAGTGCAAACATGTTGACCTATTGACTTTTTTTATCTTGGTCAGGGTCGTGGTGGATCAAGAGGCTTTGAACACTGGTATGAGGCCAAAACACACCGTGAATGGGTGCACACTATCATTTAGAAATAAAATTTATTTTATCTATTTTTATAATTGTAATATTGTTTGTCATTTTTTTCCTTATTTGTGTATGAAAGAGAGAAATAGAGCAAGACATGGTAAGAGTTTTCTCCTGTTGATTAAATATGATTTATGTTACATTTTTCATTTCCCTGATGCTTGTTCGTTTTCTTGTGGCTTTAACATTTCGGCTTCCATCAGTTACTCCATGCACATATTGTTTATTGTTTCCTGTGGAATGGAAGTGAAATGTGTGAATTCAGTCTTAGTTGCAAGTCACTTTGGTTACATCAGTCATCAGTCAAATGAGAAATATGAATGTAAAAGAAAAGAACAGGGAGCAATACAGTATCAACAGTATACTACACTGTTGCATCTTCCATATAGACACATTACTGCTAAGAAATGTGTAGCAGTGTGACAATACCTTTAAACCTCCACCTCCTTTTAATCCACCAATAGTACGTACAGGTGTGTCTTGCTGAATATTGAATACACCACTGAGGGTTAAACTGAGGGTTAAACCCATTCATTACCACTGAGGCTCTGTGTCTGATAGCAGTCATTTTCTCAACTCCAACTCACCCCAAGATCTATATTTTTAAGGAATTATGCATTGTGTTTGACCAGTTATCACTGACCTCCCAGAGTTTCGATGAGTGGAGGACCTGGTCATTCCAGAAGAATTTAGGTGCCGGTTGAATGGCTATAAACTGACCAGACTCACTCATCATTAACAATTTCACATTTCTGGCAGTTGCAATATTATGAGTTTGTAAGCAAATAGCATCATCTTAACAGGTAATTTCCTTCCAAGTCCTGTGAATTTTAGATGCCTATTTAAGTTGTTTCACCCTGCTGTGAGATTACAGTCATGAGTCAAATGCTTTTAGCTACAATGCCACCATATATCTGTATTATCTACCAAGAAAATAAAATTATATTATAAGACATAACAGTGTAGGTTTCTAACAAAATTACATGCTAGCAAGAGAGCAAGAGTTATGCATTAATGATGTGTAACAGCACAAGCTCAGTGTTCAATGTGCTAGTGACAGTGAAAATGTATGCAGTGAGTTTGGACATCTGTGGGTCTGAGTGATGACATTTTGTGCAGGTAATGAGGTAGACTAAAGGCCAGGGTAGTATGATGAAAGGAAAAGCTGGATTACCACAGGGATGAGAGGGACACTTAGTGTCAAGGAGGACAGCCCTCACAGAGAGGAGCCTAATCAGTAGCGACCCAAGAACCATCTCTCTTTTTCTCTCTCTCTCTCTCTCTCTCTCTCTCTCTCACACACATTCAGATTCAAGTATCTTTATTAGCATAGTAAATATTGCCAAAGCATTTGGTAACATTAAACTACAGGCATACAAATTAACACACATACAATTTAAACAATTTTGAAACATTAGATAAAATAATAGCAATAAGGAAGGAAAGGGCAAAAGAGTACACAATCTCTCTCTCTCTCTCTCTCTCTCTCTCTCTCTCTCTCTCTCTCACTCACTGAGATTCAGATTCAAGTATCTTTATTGGCATGGTAAAAAGGTTTTATGTTGCTAAAGTATTGGAGAGATTAAATTACAGGCATACACAATGTCACATTGAATCATTTGGTATCATTTCAAATGATTCAAGGTTATGTTTAATAGGCACTGTGTTTAAGCCATGGTCTTTGCATGTTCCATTGCCTAGCTTTTGTCTTTTGGTCTCTTGTTTGGTCTCGCTTGCTAATATTATGAACAGCAGCTACGCTAATTCCTCGCCACTTGTTTCCATTTTTCTACCCAGCCCGAGGCATCTAGAGATTGTGCCAGCTCCAGTAGACCTTCAGTGAGAAGAGGCCAACCCTGCGAGGATCCTGAGGCATCCAGAGATGGACAAGCTCCAGCTGGTTTCTGCTTCGTGAGGATTTGGGTATTCAAAGTGATGATGCCAACCCTATGTGGACCTTGAGGATGACAACAAACTCCTAATTAATACACACAATAACATTCTACATATGCTATTTCTGCATCAAACATCTGACTGTACATGACTGCAGAAAGGACATTGTTCATAATCACACTGTTCGGTGTTTACAATAATTTATAATCACACTCTGGTGTCACCCAAATGAGAATGAGGTTCCCTTCTGAGTCTGGTTCCTCTCAAGGTTTCTTCCTCATACCATGTAATGGAGTTTTTCCTTGCCACAGTCACCTCAGGCTTGCTCACTAGGGATGATTTTGTCTAACATCTAGGACTTTTTGGACTGTTTTTTTTTGTTGTTGTTGTTTCTTATGTTCTGTAAAGCTGCTTTGAGACAATGTCCATTGTTAAAAGTGCTATACAAATACAAATTGAATTGAATCTTGTTGGTGTGCACCCTCTGGTCTGTGTATTTGTCTCATAGTTCATGTTTAAGATTTTAAGATTTACATGGTTTGTGTTATTCATGTTTTGTAGTAAAATAAACTCCAATCTGCATTGCATCCCATTGCTTTCATGATTCCTGACACTGTGTGTATAGTTTATCTACAGTACCCTCCAGAATTGCATTATGAAATTATGAATATTATGAAAATTAACTACTCTACATCACATGCAGTTATTGATATTTTTAACTTAAACATTTTAAAACAACTTGCTGTTATGTAGGTGCTATAGGAGATGTTTTTTATGTGTCTACTATGTTCTTTTTCTCATGATGAGAGATAAAAACTGGATTTTACATGTGTGTCACCCCATATTTCTAGCACAGAAATAAGAAATATTCAAAGGCATTCTTGGCTAGATATGTTTTGTTTGGTTCTCAACCTAGCAGGGACACTGATGTGTAAAAAAAAAAAAAAAAAAAAAACTCCAACAGCCCTGCTGTGCTGAGAACTAGATAATATAACACCTAAACAATAACTGTATCTAATATCTATACCCTATAAATGTTCCTATTGCAGGATGGGGTAGAATACATGTATAAATCTCAGTTCTTGGGTCTTTTACTCAGAATACTCAACTCATGGAGGCATTGCGAAATAGGTGTTGAGCTGAGATGGGTTAAATGAGGTAGAATGTAAAACTGCGCAAATCGTGTAACAACAGATGAACTACACTCACAGATCTTCAATCTCATATCTAGATGTGAATATTGGGTAGATGTTACTGATAAAAAGGCAAAAGATTTTCTTTGAATTAGTAAAATGAGTTTCCTTTAATGAGCCATTTGTAACCATGACACAGTAATGACAATTATACCACAGTGTAAATGCAATGACAATAAGCATGTCAATGCAGAATGTGATCAGACCGGCAGGCCCTAGTCTATGTTTATTCATTTTTAGTAAGCTGATCAGGGATATGGTGCATCCAGAGCCTGTACCAGGAACAATGTCAACTACAAAGCAAATAATTATATTAAAAAAAAAATTAGCTATCATCATAACTGTCACCATTTAGAGTCACCTGTATGCAGTACTGGCAGTTTAAAATTTTGAAAGGCACAGTAGAGGTCACTTAAAAATATCATTACATTATGGCATTAATTACATTATTATATACATTATTACATTATATGAGCAGTCTTGTGGCTCAGCAGTGGCAACTGAGTTGTCCTCAGATGTGAACTCACAACCTTCCAATTTAGTAGTCCAATTTCTTAACCACTGAGCTACTCCTATCATATAATGTATGCAGGATAAGGACACTCCAGGACCAGGGTTGAGAAACATAAATTTCTTAATGGTCAAAAGATAAAGATTGTATTTCATAGTCAAAACCAGAAGTTCTGTTCGGAGAGGTGTCAGCAAGTTCTATAAAGACAAATGCACCATCTACTCTTAAACACACAGATCGATCTCTATCTAAGGGTCTATACAATCTATCTAAGGGTGTTACACAAAGAATTCGTAACCAGGAAGCTTTTTTTCCTTCTTTTATAAAAGTGGATAGCTTTAGAATCCAAGAGAATCCAGAGACAAATATTACTACTACTATTACTACTACTACTACTAATAATAATAATAATAATAATAATAATAATAATAATAATAATAATAATAATACATTTAAAAAGAACTACTACACTCTTGAATGAGCAAAACATTATCTTATGCAACAAATGTTATATTGAATATTTATGAGATTTGAATATTTTCGAATATTATAAATGAATATTTTGAACTTTTGAATGTGATGTTCATTTATTTCCTGCTGTATATATAAATATACCCTTAAGGTATTTATTATTAGATTTTTAAACAATGATGGTTTTATTATATAAAGTGTAATGCAGACTGTCTGCAAATAGGCAATGACAATTTGTGAGAAGTTTGTATATATATGTATATAAGTTAAACATATTCCGATTTTTCACAACTTCACATATTTCATTTTATTATAAATAAACTGGCTAGATGGTGATGGCATATTCAGGCGTTTCTGTGTATAGTAGAGAAATAAACTCCAACCAAGAAATAAATAGGAAACTATTGACTACAGTTATAATATAATATAACCTAATAGTGTTTGGGGATAAACTAGTAATGTGTACATATATATTAAGAAGATTTTCATACAAGGACATCATGTAAGGTAGGTTGAAAAGGCAGTACGTCAAGACAATGTTCAGCCAACCTTTTTCTAACATAATAATATATGCCTGGAGAATATTTTTGCCTTGTTTTTTTATGTATTCAGCAGCAATGTTGTGTAGTAGCCCTTGAGCACACAGTTTATCAATCTAAAACTCATAAATAATTTGATAGCATTCATTGGTGTAATTTGATAAATAAATTATTTGTCATTGAGTCTGTATGTCTGTGTGTGTGTGTGTGTGTGCGTGTGTGTGTGTGTGTGTGTGAGAGAGGGGAGGGGTTGCATTTTGCATAATACCATTAAATTACCACCATCAGTGATTAGTGTTGTTTTGTTATGTTTTGTTTTTCTTCTAACCCATTCATCCTTCTTGTCATCAAATTCAATGCTTCAATTTAGCTTTGTGTGGTCTGAAGCCAGAGCCAATTGATCGTTTTTTCCCTCACATTTTCAAGACTATCCAGTGTATTTTTGGTGTGTTCCTCCTTTAAAAGCAAGTTCAACTTCAATAGCTACACTATAATAATAATTAAACATCACACATCTAGTGTTCATTTGTTCCGTTGTTTTTATGTTTTTGTGATTTAGGTTATCTTTTATAATCCGCATAACAGGCAGTTATGTTTCTTAATCTTGCTCCTGGTAACCAACAGCACTGATCTGTTTAAAATATTCACTGCTTCAACATATCTGATCCATCTTATGTAACGTTCATTTGTTGATGAGTTGACTCATGTGATGCTGTGGGCTAACAGGAGCAGGATTAAGAAACACTGCTGTAAATTAGAATTTGCTTTTATTGTGTGTGTTATACTGTAGACAAAATGATACTGTACTACAACACAAAGAAAGATAACAACAAATAATGTGTATTAGAGTACAAATCAAGGTACAAGACAGTGGTGAGTCCGGCCATGCTGTATAGTTTAGTCACTGAGGAAGAGACAGGAGTCAGAGCTTAGAGGTAGCAGAGCTGACGATGTTGAGGCTCTCTTTGGGAGTGACAAGGTTGGACAGGATTAGGAACGAGGACAGCTCATGTTGGACGTTTCGGGGACAAAGTTAGGGAGGCCAGATTAAGATGGTTTGGACATGTTCAGAGGAGGGAGAGTGAGTATATTGGTAGGAGAATGTTGGACATGGAGCTGCCAGGCAGGAGGCAAAGAGGAAGGCCAAAGAGGAGGTATATGGATGGAATTAATGAGGATATGAAGCTAGTGGGTGCAAGTGTTGAGGATGCAGAAGATAGGGATAGGTGGAGAGAGGTGATTCGCTGTGGCGACCCCTGAAGGGTAAAGAAGAAGAAGAAGAATACAAATCAAGCCTGAGTGTGTGGAAATTAAAATAGTGTTTGAAAGCGTTTAAAAGCTTGGTCATTATGTGACATCACTGGCTAATCACTGGCACTAGAAAATCTTTACAACCACCAAGTTAAAATATGTCACAATATGTCTGTTATAAATCATGCTAGAAAATGTAAATACAGCTTGCCTGATTGAAAAACCCAAGGCGAGGCTATTAAAAATTTGTAACATTCGACTGACATATCATTAAAGAAACTAAACATTATTACATTCAGTGCATGACAGAAATGTATGATTCTATAGTTGTATATGTAAAGAACTTATAGCATGAAATCTTTCTGTTATAGAAAACTAGGTAACTAGTTATATTATAAAGTTACTGTAATTACCAAGCTAGAAAAAAAATCCAACAATTCCTAATTTCGCAAATTCCAGCTGTTCTGAAGGAATACCACTGAGCTGCCTTTTATGTTGATTTAACAAATCCAGGAATCCAGCATCTCAGTATGCTTTTCTAAGCTAAGTTGTCCATCTAACCACATTTAGCAAGCAAACATTAGCCTATTTATCCAAGCCCAAAGAAAAAGTTACATTAAGTCGCTTTTATTTATCACATGCACATTACAGCACAGTGAAATTCTTTTCTTCACACATCCCATCCTTGGGGGTTGGGGTCAGAGCACAGGGTCAGCCATGATACAGTGCTCCTGGAGCAGGGTGGGTTGGGGGCATTGCTCAGGGGCCAACGGTGGCAGTTTGGTGGTGCAGGGGCTTGAACCCCTGATCTTTCGGGCAATAACCCAGCGCCTTAACCACGTGAGCTACCACTGTCCCCACTGCAAAAACATCAAGTACAATTTCCTAGAAATTTGAACATTTATAGCATAAAATAATAATGTTCTGAACAAAAAATCTGAATAATAAATTAATAATAAATTAATCCATAAAAATCAGAATTATCATAAAAAATAATTTTCTTATCAACCCTTAAAACAACTTATAACTATAACAATAAGAAAATAGCTATTCAATATGGCAGATGATTTCATAGTGAGGCTGTGTGTGTGTTTTTTTAACCTGTGAAACAATTGTGTTATTATTGCTTACCTATTTTTAAACAAAAATAAAAATATCAAATAAATGGATTACAGTCTGACACTTTCAACATGGCTTTTCTAAAATAGCAATTATAATATGGCTAAGGGCATTATAATAGACAGCTGCAATCTAGGAATAGACGGAGAGGAAAACACTCTATAGAGGAGCTTTCTGAAGCTTTTTTTGAGCACTCATCCTTCATCCTCCAGATCACAGGAAGTGCTGAGAGGCTGTTGAGCATTCATTAAGTGCAATGTCTCAGATTTTGTACTTAACTTTTATACTTTTGCTGCTCTCAGTGCTTGAAAGCGTAATGTGAAAATACTCAGGCTAGATTAGAATGCAGAGATAAAATGGGCTTCTAGAATTATCAATTGGACTTGACCATCTTCCACAAGCACTTGTAGGAACATCTACATTATGCATGATTTGGGAGACAGCAGTCTCTGACACAATCACCACATTAGTGTTCTAACCACGTGTTTTGTTTAAAAGAGACCTGACCATTTGGTGACTTCACAATTTAATTTTGATGCATACCACAACATAAATGTCAAAATGTCTGAAAAAATATATATATATATAAATAAATATACTAATATGTATATATATATATATATATATATATATATATATATATATATATATATATATATATATATATTTATATATATATATATATATATATGTGTATATATATATATATATATAGTATATATAAATTTATTTACTTTTTTTTTTTCAGACAAAGTATGCCTTTCTCATGGTGGAAAGTAACAAAAAACACCTCTTTTTATTTATTTATTTTTTTTTTTTCAGACAAAAGTATTCCATTCTCGTGGTGGAAAATTTAAAAAATACTTTTTTATTAATATTAATGCAAAGAAGCTGTTTTGATTCAGTATTTTACATGTTTTAATATATTTTAAGCGCTCATTTATGGTTGGAATTATTTTTAGTTTATTCCTCCTTATAATCCCCTTCTATAATCTCAGGCGTAATTCTGTACTTTAACAATCGACATACATTTCAAAACTTTTAATTAACAAATCCCACTGGGCTTTATCAGAATGGTGAACACACACCCAAATTAAAGTATCAGTATAAAGACATACTGTTAAGATAAACATGTTCTTATGCTATAAAAAAAATAACTCTTAATTTAACATATCAAATTAATCAATGTGGGGGGGTATGGGGGGCACGGTGGCTTGGTGGTTAGCAAGTTTGCCTCACACCTCCAGAGTTGGGGGTTGGCATCTCTAAATTGTCTGTAGTGTGATTATGTGAGTGAATGAAAGTGTGTATGTGTGTGTGTGCGTGCCCCCTGCGATGGGTTGGCACTCCATCCAGGGTGTATCCTGCCTTGATGCCCAGTGACACCTGAGATAGGCACAGGCTTGAGAATAGATCAAATAAGCGGTAGACAATGAATGAATGAATGAAATTAATGAATCATATTAGGTATAAAATAGTAAAGTAACAAGGATGTCTATAGTATGCAAATTAGCACTCCTGCCCTGCAAGAACTTATAATGCTACATAGCCAAAGATCTCAAGAGTCAGCCATCCTGGTGATACAGAATTCCAGGATTCTATATGCCTATATATGTTTTTCCCTAATCTGTTGTGACAGCATTAGAAGCACACAGCTGTATAGGTTGACTTTGTATGCTGTAGAATTATAGTTTTCCTTCCTTTCCCTTACAGCATTCTCAACTAGCAAAATGCAGCTGTGTAAAGGCCGGGAATTAAGTCATCTGCTCCGGAGTTTCCTCATTTTTTCGTGGTAATGTATGTTAAGCTCCACCTAGTTAATTGGTTTCTTCATGGAGGACCAGACAAAGTAAACTAGCCACTTCGACTTCGTCACCTGCAACTCCATTTTGGTGAACATTCACAGAAAAGTTCACAGTTAGTAGCTAGTGCATGTATTTCCTGACCAGTCTGTTCAACTCTTAATCTCCACACTCCTGTGTTTAGGCTATAAAAGACTCACTTTTTACATCATACTTGATCTGTAACAATTTTTCTAACCCTAGTGACCCAGTTGGCATGGTGCACCACCACTTAAAACCACAGATATATACTTAATTTATTGTTCTACTACCTTATCTTCCAGTCTGACCCACAGATTTCCTTCCAGAAATAATAGAGACTGTAAATCAGAGTCATCAACAAGGTTTTATACCACTTTTAATGCATCTGCTGGTCACTGGACTCTCTGGACAACACTTACTATACAGTAAGTGCTAATACCTTATAGTAATAATACTATATCATTTCCTGATGTAGGCTTGCTACAAGACAGCACATCCACCCTGGTGTTTATTACTGTGTTTTATCAACAGCTCTACTGAGAGAACAGTGCAGAGGTGCATATGCATACACAATGCCAGAGAAGCAGTGAGAAGCGATCTTCCTTTTCTGTGAGGAGAGAGGAGAGAGAGAGAGAGAGAGAGAGAGAGAGAATTCATTCACTGTTCCATTCTCAACATTTGCAAAGTAATGAGGTACAAAACAAAATAGAGCAAAGAATACAATTTTTATATTGTGTCTAAAAATACATATCTTCACCGTAATCAAAGGAGACAGTTTGAGAGTTTGATTATGTAGATTTTATTATGATAGAGGGTATATGATTCTAAGAGCAGACACAGAATGCAGAAGGAAAATACATGAATACCATACCCCAATATACTGTACATCAACACTTCATACTGAGCTGGTTAAGAAAAAATCAAGATGAGTCAAACACTAGAGACTCATTTCTCTCCTTATTAAGCGTTCTTTCTTTCTTTCTTTCTTTTTTTTTGCTTAAAAATCATCACCTGCAAAACTAATGTTTTAGGCTTTAAATGTCTCCCTTTTTGTTCATTTTTGTATGTTACAAAACATTGCAGTGGCAACATTTTTGCAAACTGATCAGGCAGAAAAGATCAGGTATCTGCCATCAGTATCAGTGTTAATACATACAATTACTTAGTAAGCTATTCTTGGAAAAGAAGAGTTGAGTGAAAAAGAAAACTTTGTGTAAAAGTCAGCAAGCCACCATGAGAAGATTTTTTCAAGACAGTATTTGGCTATGCACTGTCAATGCACTGTAAAATATACAGTGCACTGTAGCCATGTCAACCTCCACCTTACAGTTTTATGGACCTTTTCGGTGACAGCTACGCAATGTGTATTTTCCTTCTGTTTTTGTTCTATATTATCATATAGGGCATATTCACACCTACCTTGGTTGCTGCACAACGAGGAGATTTTATCTTTACTTCAGTCTGCTTCAATCCTTATCCAAGTGACTGACAGTTCTAGTTAATTACTACTGAAAACAAAATGTTATGATTGTCCACACAAAAATTACATGTAATGAAATAACCCATAACAGACTATTTTAAATAGTTACATTTTCTATAAATGTTAATACATAATTGCTTTATATTTGATCAACTTAAAAATCCAAAATTCTATCAAAATTACAGCAAGTTGCAATAGTTATAGTATAATAAAGAATCTGATCAAAGTAACACTCAGCAGCTATTGGCACATCTACACAGCTGACTGAAGATCTAAAAATGAAGCTAATTGATGGATGCGAAGCTGAGAAGTGCTATAAAAAGATATCAAAGTATTTCCAGCTCACAATGTATTCTGTAAAAAAAAATGTCATTAAGAAATGCCAGTTAACTGTAGAATTCAAGGCATGGACCAAGGCATAAAACTAGAAATCTTTTAGAGAGAACTGTGTGTATGCCTGGCAGAAAGCGTAGTGTTGCAACTGGGAAGCATTGTTTGATCTGCATGGAAGAATCATCAGAAGGAAAGCTAAACTGTGACCTCACCACAAATGTCAATGTCTGAATTATGCTAGGCATTCTGGAAATAAGTGCGGTGGACTGATGAACTTGTCCAAAATCAACATTGGTATGTTTGGTAATACAAGGAGTAGCAGAGTTCCACAGGAAACATTACACGGGTCAGCAAATGTGACACAGTCAGTCAAGAACCTGAAGCTGAAAAGAGACTGGCTTCTACAGCAAGACAATGATTTAAAATATACCCCAAAATCCACCATGAACTACTACAATAAATGCAAGCTGGAGGTTTAGGAATGGCCATCATAGTCCCCTGACTTGTATATAATTGAAAAAAATTAAAGAGACAGAAAGAAAGAAAGAAAGAAAGAAAGAAAGAAAAAGAGAGAGAGAGAGAGAGAGAGAGAGAGAGAGAGAGAGAGAGAGAGAGAGAGAGAGAGAGAGAGAGAAGAGAGAGAAAGAAAGAAAGAAAGAAAGAAAGAAAGAAAGAAAGAAAGAAAGAAAGAAAGAAAGAAAGAAAGAAAGAAAGAAATTTAAACATGCTGTGCATGCAAGATGATCCAAAAACAGTAGTGAGAAATTTCTAGAATTCCTAACAATGTAATCAGACACCTAGCTGGCTACACAAATTGTTAGAAAATGTGATGTATGCCAAAGAGCATATTGTTAAGTACTGAATTAGTAAGGTGTCCAAAAAATGTTAGAGAAGCAAGATTAGCTTATTGAGGTGCTTCTAATCTCTAGAGACCTGCTAATCTTTTATATAAACACAGTAGCAAATTGTCACCCTTGTAAGCTATTAGGATTTTTCATCTTATTGTGTAATCTAAAGCACACTGTTATTTTTATTATATTATATTATATTTTATATTGTTATTGTTACTTATTATTCATAATATTCGTACAATATTACACACTGTAGATACAAATCCACCTTATTTATTAGAACACAAAAAGTTAAAATGCTTTTTAAATGTTGTAACATTTATAGCTGCTAAGTGCTCTTATAAAATTGAAGTGTAAAGATGCCACTTCTTCTTATTCACATAGTCAATTTATTGATTTTCTCTGCATGTTTAGATTTAAGTGAATAGTTAGGTGAATAATATTAATAGTCCTCCTTATTTTAAATGTGACCTTAAAAAAAGGTGATTAACTATATGCTTATCCTATTTACAATAATAATAATAGCCGGAAGAAGAAGTAGAAGAAAAGGAAGATGAAGAAGAAGTAGTTTAAAAACATTAAGTCAATAAAAACATTATTCGGATCAATGTAAACATCGATGAGTTAGTGAGTGAGGAAACATGAAAAAGAAAAAACACACCTGACAGTAATTAGATGCTTAGAGCAGCATTGTGTTGGTATGCAAGAGGTTTGTACTGGGACAACAAAGTCTAAAGAGCAGGTAATTTTTAATCCCATTTCAGACGTGTGCAGACGGGCAGATATGAAGCTCGGGGGGTAAAAAAGAGACAATACGTTTCCAATAGTGTTCAGTATGACTCTATTAAACATCCTAAACTACACTAAACATAAATCAAGTATCTTTGTTTTAAAGAAATCCCTTTTTAAAGCATAAGAGGATGCATGGCATGTTTTAGCCACGCTGTAAAGCTTTTCACTTTACACCAGAGGGCTGCTCTGAGATGGAGCACCCATTTCTCTTTTTTGTATAGTGGTTTAATAAAAAGTGACTTATGTGGTACAATACTTAGTATGTGTAAACAGTGCTACTGTATACAAATAATATTTCCGTGAGATTCCAATGAGAGTTTAAGTTTGATAAACCTGTTGAAGTAACGCCAAAGCATGCCCATCAATCACATAAACCAATGTCCATCAACGGCAAAACCATATGCACTGCCACTGATAGAAGGAAAGTTTAGTTTCAGAGGAAAATTTATGCTTGATTACGCTATGTGAAATACACTATATTGCCAAATGTTTTGGGACACCCCTCCAAATCATTGAATTCAGGTGTTGTTTTTCAGGGATTCCAGTGAAAGGAACTCTTAATGCTTCAGCAATTAAGCTATTAGCAATTTCATGCTCCCAACTTTGTGGGAACATGACTGCGCACCAGTGCACAAAGCAAGGTCCATAAAGACATGGATGAGCGAGCTTCGTGTGGAGGAACTTCACAGAGTCCTGACCTCAACTCGATAGAACACTTTTACGATAAATTAGAGCAGAGACTGTGAGCCAGGCCTTCTCGTCCAATATCAGTGCCTGACCTCACAAATGCGCTTCTAGAGGAATGGTCAAAAATTCCTATAAACAAACTCCTAAACCTTGCAGAAAGCCTTCCCAGAAAAGGGCAGACCAACTCCATATAGTAAATTAATGTGCATGTAAAGACAGACATCTCAATTTTGGCCTGGCTCGCAGTCTCTGCTCTAATTCATCCCAAAGGTGTTCTATTGGGTTGAGATCAGGACTCCACACCATACTCGCTCATCCATGTCTTTATGAACCTTGCTTTGTGTGCTGGCGCGCAGTCATTTTGGAACAAGAAGGGTTATAATCACCAAACTATTCCCACAAATTTGGGAGCATGAAATTGTCTTGGTATGATAAAGCATTAAGAGTTCCTTTCATTGAAACTAAGGGGCCGAGCCCAACCCCTGAGAAACAACACCTGAATTCAATGATTTGGAGGGGTGTCCCAAAACTTTTGGCAATATAGTGTATGTTCCTTTCTCCTAATTAATCTGTTCATCAACTCTTACAGTTTTACAATCCATACAACCCTTTAAGATTCTACAGAGAAACAAACAACATAGTATTTCTCTGTCAGATGTGGATCCAATAATTTAATAAGCTAAGAAAACTTAACTTAAAGTGCTCTTCATAAGTCCCTTGTCAATATTCATTCATTGTCTGCCGCTTATCCGAACTACACTCAGGTCACGGGGAGCCTGTGCCTATCTCAGGCGTCATAGGGCATCAAGGCAGGATACACCCTGGACGGAGTGCCAACCCATCGCAGGGCACTCACACACACTCTCATTCACTCACGCAATCACACACTACGGACAATTTAGAGATGCCAATCAACCTACCATGCATGTCTCTGGATTGGGGAGGAAACCGGAGCACCCGGAGGAAACCCCCGAGGCACGGGGAGAACATGCAAACTCCACACACACATGGCGGAGGCGGGAATCGAACACCCTGGAGGTGTGAGGCAAACATGTTAACCACTAAGCCACCGTGCCCCCCCCTTGTCAATATGGTCACACAATTTCAAATTCAGAGGAATTTGAGGAATATATATAAAACCCGTAAGGGACCTGAACTAATAGGCATTGTGTTTTCAAAAGATGAAGAAGGGGCCCACAGATTGTGCAGCTTCACTGAACCCTATAACTCATGGAACTTCTTCTGGGCTGACACATGAAGGAAATGGGCCATTTGTGCAAGTCTTAATAATTTTCAGTTCTGTGAGAATTCAAAAAGATTAAAAAAACAGGTGTGTGGAATTCTGACTATAGTCTCAAAGAGGCACTGCAAGTAAAACCTATGTTCTATATATCGTAATGAACAAATACAAACATTTATTGAGCTTCTGCAGACCCTTTTTTATTTTTTGTGAGTATAAGCATTTCTCACTCCCAGTGGGCACACAGCTCCTCATCTCTGGTACAAAGGGGAAAATTTGCAAATGTAGAGTGCCTTTCCCTAGGGCACCAATTAAAACTTCCTTTGGCTATAAGGCAGCTTGAATACCACATATTCCTACTTCTTTTCCTACTCCTTCTCCTAAACCAGTACAGTAGCTGCATTTATTAAGCTTAGTCATAATGGGGACCTCACTATTAATCATGCATTAGGAAAAAATTACTGAGTAATTATATATTCAGAATTAGGCAATCAGTACAATGTGTCTTGCGTAAATATGGGCACTGTAAATTTAATCCTTAATAACTTTTTGTAGGAATTGGTTTGTGCTAATTTGTAAACTTTCACTCATAAGACTATGTTAGAATTATTGTCATCTAATTAAGCCACTGTCATACTATGCCATAATATATCTCAGAATGTAAATGGCTCTTTTACAAATCTTATACTGAGTGAAGCTCAGTGGCAGGACAAAAACCAACAACCTCTAAACATTAGTACTACATATGCCAAGAAGGGCACTTTACATATTGCATAAGACAACCTAGAAAACAACCATGCACAGTCTGCAAAAGAGATGATAACCCAAGGATACTGACCATAGGTGAAGTAGTCAAAGTTCTGCAGTTAATGCATATCTGAGTAAGATCCTGGAAGGGCTCCAAGGAACAGTTGTATGGAAACCTGGGAAAATGAGTAACCTAATTTACAACTATGGGGCAGAAAGGTTTGGTGTACAAGAGCCAAAGAGGGGAGAAAACAAAGGCAATCAAATCTAGTAAGCAACTAGTGAGTGAAAGACTTATCAAGGACAGAAGGATCTTGAGAAAATAGTGGAAGAAGGCTACTTTGTAAAAAATGGCAGAATGCAACACATCACATTAAAAGCGCTATACAAATAAAATTGAATTGAATTGAATTGAATATGTAGCCACCATATTCATTAAATGATTGCTGGAAAGGCTTCATCTGAACATAACATGGTGATGAATAAAGTTCATGAAGGTCTAAGGCACCAGGAGGTCAGAGCAAGTTTACAACAAAAGCCTCTAGGATGTGAAAAAAATAAGCAACAAGGTATAGAAACCATCAAAAATGAGCATAACTAAAATTTTAGTCTTTTCAAGAAGTCAAGAAACTGGAAAGAGCATTCAGTTCAAGAAACTGACTGTCACAGCAAGCATTTAGCTTTGTAGCCTCATCAACTTCTAAGCTTTTCAAAAGAGATGGGAGTCCGGGGACAGGCCCACCAATAGGGTATGCAGTCTCTGAATCCGCAAAGTCAGCCAGTAAGTGGCTCTGGCTAAAAAAATGACTAGGAAAGAAAAGGATGTGACCATCAACTACCAGGAGGGGTATACAAGCACATGTTGTCTTTGTCACCATGGTAACGCCAACATAAGTATTCAGACCTACAACATAATTACAGACTTACATGCTACTTGGACAGTTGCGTGGGAGATGTGTATGCAAGGAAGAGTGTGCCAAAAACGGACCAAAAAAGGTCTGCCACAGTTACGCATGCGCAATTCATTCACATGAGCAAGAAGCAGTAATAAATTCACTGCCAATGTCTGAAAATTTGTTGTAACCACAATCTTTCACCCTGAAACTAGATTCCAGTACATGAATGAGAAAATGGCAAACCAGCCAGTCTGGGCTAAATTTCTATATATTGTAAGCATTCATTTGCTTCCCTGTGGGAAGAAACTTCTTTGTAACCTTTAAATGCATGATTAATTAA
The DNA here is from genome assembly GCA_033459395.1 of Hemibagrus guttatus. NCBI lineage: Eukaryota > Metazoa > Chordata > Actinopteri > Siluriformes > Bagridae > Hemibagrus > Hemibagrus guttatus. Next base: position 4,452,635 of record JAUCMX010000028.1, read on the forward strand.
TTAATAATGTCATGTTCATTATCTCCCTTGGATGTTATTCCACAATTTTCAAGTGTGTGAACACAGCCCAAAATATGAATTGAATTTTACCTTATACATACTGAACTTGTGTTATGTTCTTGCTGAGTTTCTTTCAAAAGGAACATGATATTCTTGTTTCATGCTTAAACTGTCTTCTCAAAGAACACAGTCTTTAGTTCCAGTGCTAATTTGCTTGACTTTTCAAAATGTTCCAGAATATTCTTCTAATATTGCTATAGGAATAAACAAAGACATGTAGACAGTAATATATACTCCTACCCTCAACAGCACACTCCTGTAGTGCACAGTATCACAGGTACAAAACAAAACAGCATAAACATGTGTTAGCCCTGACAAAATAAGGTAAACACAAGATTGTAGGTTTAAACCCTGGAGGATATTTTTATTAAAAAGCACAGCAAGGTGGAGGGGAAAAGTGCAGCCATCTCGCTGGTGTGCTCTGGAAGGTTGCAGGTTGCTTGGTGATCATTCTTGGGTGTCCATGAATAAAAGAGATCACAAAAAGGTCGTTTTTTAAACACCTGACTGGAGTCCACTGTTGCTCTGGGGAATGTGTTAGTACAATTTGCACACGACATCCACAGCTCTCATCATCTCACCTTTCTTCCTTGGTGAGCGGCATTTCTATCCACACTCTGCCAAACGAGAGTGTTTAAACCAATTGTCGGGCTTCTCATCTTGCAGGTTCGGATGTGATCTCTAACAAGCATCTTGCATTATCAAATAAGTTCTCAAAATAGATGTGTAACAGAATAATGTTTGTTTTTAGTGCAATAAATATCCAACACACATGCATGATTGTATTGTCTTATTTGGACATCCTAGTTTGACATCCATTTGCTATTGTTTTGACTGTCAGAGCTAGCCTTTATCCTGGGATGGCAAAACAGTGGAAGAATTGATCTACTTAATTGAGGCAAGCCATTGTAACAACATGGTCAATCAACTCCAGCCTGTATTTAATTACTCCTGTTTGCCACTCTTTTCCAGCTATCTCTTCCTCTCTCTTGAGCTCACCAATCCTAATATACAAACACACCTCTGGCACTATTTACACACTATTTAAACCTGAGGTTTGGTTAATTATCTTTGTGTTTGGATGGCCTAAATGAATTGAAATTCCAGTTGATTTGCTTTCATCCCATGCTTTGTGGAGGGATAACATGCCTAACCTAGCATTTAGTGTTTAGTTTGATTGCATTTTATAATAAGGATACATGTCATCAATATTAAGCATTAGCTTACAGGAAATTAGTCTATTGAAGTTTAGCTGTTAAAAGTAATGATAATTAACACTCTTTACTGTGTTATTAAGCTTTTTTCCAGAATTATTAAAATTTTGTTAATTAAATAGGTGCATTTCTCAAAATAGTAGTATCCCAGCTAGAAATTTTGGAATCGTAGTGGATTTTACTTTTAGTTTTAATCAAAGTACTTACCAAGTACTTTAGAGTTAGTACCACATACAAGGTTAATGCACAGAACTTTATACAGTATTTAGTATTACTGTAGCATTAATAAATAATAAATAATTCATACATCTAAAAAAAACTTAGGTATTTAATCCATTCTTCTTTTTAATTAATTACTGTTTTATACAAACTATTATAAGGTATTTGCTAAAAAAAAAATGTACATGAATTCACAGAAATCAATGCATTGTTAAGCAGTGATAATTTTCCGTTATGCCAATTGTTGTCACATGAATTAATACATAAACATTAAACATTAAACAAATTATATAGAAAATAATGATATTTATTATTATCTTAGTTATTATGTTAATATTATTATTATTATTATTACTACTTAATGATCAGTGATTATTTTACTCTTGTAAAATAATTTCTTGGGAAGTGTTACCAAATTCTTAAGTTTCAGTCTGTCCAAATTCAACCACTTGTTACAAGTATTGTCCACTGTTCAAATTGCAATGGACAATTTCCAAAACACTATCATCCTTTACCTAATAGAGGCCTATGGACCAAAAAAGGGGTTTATCAATGACTCTGGAAGCTTCCCTTTCTTGATTGTCCATGATGAGAAGGAATATCAGGGGGTTGGGTTTTCATAGCCAGACTCGAGTTCACCATCCCACTAGGCAATCTGAAACAATAGAGGAGATATTATTACAGTCTGCAAACCACATATCGAGACTGATATTTAGTTCATATTTAATTTTTCAACTTGGCCTGAGTCATTATGTTTGCTGTAGTAGGATATACTATTGGTTTCCTTACTCAGTGTTTAAATGGAAATGGGAACTTTGTGACATTTCCATATTTCTTACCGCAGTATAAAGCTTACAATTGTCAGTAGTAGTTTGCATTGCAAGTGACCACTTGTGATACGCACTTCTTGTTATACACACTGTCTAAGTGTCCTCTGCAATAAACACTTCAAATGCTACCTTGAAGATTCAATAGAACCCTGTCTTCCACATGTCTTTATGCCACTGGGCTTAATACTGATACTGAGATTATTGCCTAGCCCCTAGTCAGACCCCACTTCTGTTTGCTTCAACTGTAAATGAATCTCACTCGCTCTGTTTATCAATGCTGGAAGATGGTGGCAGCTGTGATCCTAAGGAAAGATTAGACCTTTCAGAGATGCTATCATATCCATAAATTTTAGAATATTGCACCCTGACATTTGTTAACATTTGCTCATTTGTTTTCCTGGGTTTTTTTTTTTTTTTATCATTTTTTTAAGTCTGAATGGGGGTTTGAATGTTCTTATGCAACATATGCAGTACCACATGATGACTAAAATTGATCTGAAGTTTCTTATTGAAGGAAACACAAGCAATCTGGTTACGTTTATCATTGAATATAGCAAATATTACATTTTTATACAGCTATTGCACATGTGTGGCTTTGATGAAAAACTGGCTCTGTTTTGCACCTAAGAGTCAATGTTATGTTGCCTTTTATATGGTTCATTTTTCAAAAGCACCAGAATTACATAGTAATTAGTGGAATATTTACTTAATTCAAATGCAAACCCTCACTCCCGATACACTACTGACTATACAAAGTAAACTACACAACGTCATGAAGTAAACAAGTGTTTTGTGGTCAGAGTTATGGCTAAATTTGTGTAGGATTTAGAAAGTGTTGGAAAGGATACTTTACAGGATGCTGTGTTCATATGGTAGGGCTGAGGAACAATTAAAGCGCTAGACATTAACACTATATGCTTTGTTCCTTCTGTTCATTTTAAGAAAATTTGTTCATTTGGATTAAATTAGTAAATTCCTCTCTGTTGGTGTTTTTAACTGAATTGTATTCTTGGTTTGCAAGTTAAAAGAAGATTCATTTATTTAAAAGCACTAATTATTTCCTGCCATGCCTTACGATGACTTTACTTTAGTGCCAAACAAATTAACATGTCAATTAATGTGCCTTTAGGTGCATGCAGGTGTGTGGTGCGCTCTGTATTGGTTTTCCTTCTAGGCTGTATTATTATTTTTCCTATATCTTTGCTGATTTTTTCCCGGGATAGGCATCTAACACAACCCTGACCAAGATAAGGTACTTACTGAAGAGGAATAAACAAATGATTACCAACTGGAATAGAATGCAAAGTTATTATGTTACAACTTAGCTGAAATTGCCTGGGGATTAGTTAGATTACACTTAGGTATCCTGAAAATAGAGAAGTATTTCAGGAGCAGTTTGATGAATGACAATTGGAGTGGTGTATATGCTGAAGAAAAAAATCAGGTTGCATCAAACGTTATTGTCACTGAATACTGATAACCTGTTAGAAAAGCATGCTTTATGTGACAATTAGCGAGCATTTCAGTGAATGACACTTTTTGGCAAATGGATGAAATAGAGAAGAAGAAGCTGGAAGAAGCTGTCTGAATGTAAAGGCTATGTTGCTCTTTTGCTCATTCCTGAACATTCCTGAAATTTCTTATCCACAATGAAATCTATAAGATTTTAAGACTATGCAGGCAGATGGGACATCATTGAAAATATTCCCCAAATCAGTGACACTTATTTGGGCTTTCAGATTATCATCATATTTCTTTTGATCCTCTTTCCAAAGGTCAGTCTATTCCAAGATATTCCAAGAGACTTACACCCTCAATGTGAACAATGTACAAAAGAGAAATGACTCATTATTCCTTTTAAGATAAAAGATTCACGTGATCTTATTATTATTCAAACAAGGACATCAACAAGGACATAAAATTGGAACATACTGGGAAGTTTTGCTGGCACTTTGAGTGTATTCAGGGTATCGGTAAAGGTTTCTTCCATATCTTCATAAATCAAATGTTTAAAGGTGAATCTCTCCTCAAAGTTCAAGAAGGGTAACGGTAGGGTGGCAGACTGACTGGTTATACAGACGTGCCATTAATTTATAGCTGACAAGCTGCAAAAAGCAAATATTTGTCACCAAATCTATTTATGATGAAGAAATTTATAGTCAAAGGATTATAATTTTATGATGGGAAATGTGTAATCACTCTGGTTATGAGCATAATTGGCATCAGTATTTCTAGTCCAATAACCTGTGTTTCTAGACCTGTAACCTGCGTTAAACCTCGCTCATCATCTAATCACTCAGCCGATCGATGTTGCAAACTTCAGTACACCCTGTTAGTTAATCAGCTTGCATTATTTTGTAGATGTTATTCCCCAAACATTGAATAAAACAAAAATTCTTTGTCATAGAACACAACATAACATCTGAACTAAAAAATATGTTGTTTGTCGAAAAAAGATCTTGAAACCTGTTCACATTTACACTATATTGCCAAAGGTTTTGGGACACCCCTCCAAATCACTGAATTTAGGTGCTGTTTTTCAGAGGTTGGGCTCGGCCCCTTAGTTCCAGTGAAAGGAACTCTTAGTGCTTTAGCATACCAAGACATTTTGGACAATTTCATGCTCCCAACTTTGTGTGAACAGTTTGGGGATGATAACCCTTCCTGTTCCAACATGACTGCACACCAGTTATAAGGTCCATAAAGACATGGATGAGTGAGTGTGGTGTGGAAGAACTTGACTGGCCTGCACAGAGTCCTGACCTCAACCCCATAGAAAACATTTGGGATGAATTAGAGCAGAGACTAAGTTGGAGAGCATGGAATTATCCAAAATGTCTTGGTATCCTGAAGCATTAAGATCTCATTTCAATGGAAATAAGGGGCCAAGCCCAAGCCCTGAAAAACAATACCTGAATTCAATGATTTGGAGGGGTGTCCCAAAACTTTTGGAAATGTAGTGTATGTGTCCATTTAGAACATACCAGGACTAATCCCACTTCTAGAAATAAAGAAATGGGAAGGAGATCTCTGGGTTTCAAAATACAGTGAGTTCTTCGGCTCTTCCTCTGAGGAAAACAATTAAAGGTTCTGTGTAGAATCCAACAGGAGAGGGCTTCCTTGTCAGAAAGACTACAAGCAGAATCCCTGCAGGAAGCAAAGAGTCCCTCACTATCCAAAGAGCCCTTGAAAATCCTTGACATGTGTAACCAAGCTCTGTGACTTTATTTCAGACTTTATTTTCCAGACTGCAACATATGAGCACCTGTGGTGACCAGCATGAATATGAATGGAATGGACATAATTAAAAGCCATATCAATATCAATGTTCAAAAACATTATGGCGTTTATCTGTACCTCTACCGTGATTCGACAGAGCCATCATGTGGTAGAATCAGCTTACTGCTGACAGCACCTGGTTTTCTTGACTAATGCAGGAACACTTGAGAACATTGGCTGGACCCTTAAGCAACATCTTTAGCCCTCAAGCATCTGTTGGATGAAAATATTCTTAAAGTTAAATCTTGGAAAACACATTGATGGTGTAAAGTAACAAAAATAGATCCCAGAAATCAAGGTATTAAAAACTGGAAGAGAAAAGAAACTTTCACCAGGTTAAAATCTCATGTCAGTTTAGCTTATGGGGCTTTCTGGTTGGAATAGCTTTGTCACAGTGGTTTGGGGCTTCCTGGGCAATCACTATGTGAAGCTAGCTGAGAATCTGGTGAAGAACTATGGCACAATGGGCTTCAGGATGTCTGTAAAAGAGACATACTGAAAGCAGCAGGCAAGCACTAACACCAGGATATACTGAACTCTGAGCATCACTACCAAAGACAACATATTGTAAAATTATCACTTCTAAATCTTTTGTGGTCATTTTTGTATAACTTTAATGTAAATACATGTTAATTTTATTTATTTATTTATTTTCATTCATTGTCTACCGCTTATCCGATCTATTCTCGGGTCACAGGGAGCCTGTGCCTATCTCAGGCATCATTGGGCATCAAGGCAGGATACACCCTGGACGGAGTTCCAACCCATCACAGGGCACACACACACACTCTCATAATCAGACAATTTTGCAAATCAACCTACAATGCATGTCTTTGGACCGGGGGAGGAAACTGGAGTACCCGGAGGAAACCCCCGAGGCACGGGGAGAACATGCAAACTCCACACACACATGGCGGAGGCAGGAATAGAACTCCCAACCCTGGAGGTGTGAGGCAAACGTGCTAACCACCAAGCCATTTGAATAAAAAATTAGGTAAAATTTAAAATACCAATGTATCGGTCACAAAAGCAATGTTGGGGTATGAATAGCCATTTTCTTTACTTTTGAGGCATAAGCAATTAGAAAATAACAATAAAATAATATAAAACTGTGTTAAATATTGTCATCTTCCTGTAGCAGCACACCCTGTCATCTTTTATTCCTTATGTTAATAATAATAATCACTATATGTTTGTCTAAAGCTGTTCTCGGCTGCTTTCAGTAGTGGAGAGAAAACTCATTCTGATCCTTGTTTCATCTGCATGAGGAAAATGCAACACTGGTGCCTATTAATATTTACACCCAGAATGCAGCTAATGAGAAAACTGATCATTTAATTATAGTTGTACAAAATGTTTAAAATGATTAATTCGACTTTGAAATTAAAATGTTTTTGCTATGAAGCAGCAACAAATTGGGAGTTAGTTCATTTGAAAATATTCAGGGAGCATTAGGCAGAAACAATTTATCAAATCAGATTAATTAATGTATTTGTTTTACATACATTCTTTCCACATCAGATAATAGTAACAATAAATATTTTGGTGTGTGTTCTCTGAAGAAATGGTGGGGCATTTAATATTTCAAACTTAGATTATTAGCATCAGCAGCCAAGAGCATCCCATGCATTTTTAACAGGCATTATTCTAAAGAATTGCTGCCTTGATAAACATTTTCTTGCCTTCTTCATGTCATACAGTGAAATATAATGTCTGGACTTTTTAGGGCTTTTTAAAATTCTTACTATTATGAAATACGGTGGCTTGGTGGTTTGCACGTTTGCCTCACACCTCCAGGGTTGGGGGTTCAATTCCCGCCTCCACAATGTGTGTGTGGAGTTTGCATGTTATTCCTGTGCATCGAGGGTTTTCTCCAGGTACTCTGGTTTCCTCCCCTGGTCCAAAGACATGCGTTGTAGGTTGATTGGCATCTCTGAAAAATTGTCTGTGATTTGTGTGTGTGATTGGGTCCTACAATAGACTGGCATCCTGTCATGACAATATACACCATATGGCTAAACATATGTGGATACCTGAACATCACACCTATATGTGCCCATTCCAGTGGGCATTAACAAGCAGTTGGTCCTGCCTTTGCTGTTATAATAACCTCTACTCTTCTTCACTAAATGTTGGAGTGTGGCTTTTAGGAATTGTGTTCCTTCATCTACAAAAGATCAGGCACTGATATAAGATGAGTGGATCAGGTGCAGGTGGTGTTCCGGTTCGTCCCAAAGGTCTTCAGTGAGTTTGAGGTCAGAACTCTGTGAGGACACTGAAATATTTCCACATAAGACATAACACACCATGTCTTCATGGACCTTACTTTGTGCACAGGGGCATTGTCATGCTGGAGCAGGTTTAGGCCTCTTTAGTTCTAGTGAAAGTAACATTATGCAAACATCTATCCTACACAACAGTTTAAGGAAGAACCACATATGGGTCTGATGGTCAGATGTCCACATACATTTGGCTATATAATGTACTTTCATACATATTACAGCAATTTGATGCATGAAGCACCATCTATCTGGTTAAATGACTTTACATCATACCATGTAACTAAAAGAAAACATTTGCAGGTTATTCATGTTCGCCTTTGGTGTAAAACCATGCTTCAGACTTTGTTGCCCTTTAGACTCAAGAGAGATGCAACACTCCTCTAGCGAGAGAGAGAGAGAGAGAGAGAGAGAGAGAGAGAGAGAGAGAGAGAGAGAGAGAGAGAGAGGACCTAGCTGAGCTGAAATTGACCCATAACTTAACCCTGAATTTAAGCCAAGCAGTGAGAAGCACCAGTGATTTTCCATCATCAGAGAGTGACAGAGGATACTGTGTAAAAAAAAAAACATTTTCAGTGATCAGGCTGAATAGGTTTCTCCTAGTGCCATCATCATTAAGATCAATGCACCCATGAACAACACTCCATAATGTACATAACCTTATGTCATAGTCATGAACAGCAACTTTGTATTTAACATACTTAAGTTGTCTTTATTTTTCACATATACATTACTGCACAGTGAAATTCTGTCTTCGCATATCCCATCCTTGGGGGTTGAGGTAAGAGCACAGGGTCAGCCATGATACAGTGCCCCTGGAGCAGGTGGGGTTAAGGGCCTTGCCCAAGGACCCAACGGTGGTAACTTGCCAGTGTTGGGGTTTGATCCCTGATCTTCTGGTCATGAAGCACCATCTATCTGGTTAAATGGCTTTACATCATACCATGTAACTAAAAGAAAACATTTGCGGATTATTCATGTTCATTAATGCCACAGATAATACCATTTGAGCTACCACCGCCCCATACTTGGACACCATATACACCATAGACACTACAGTCCATAAGGAGTGTTCACACATACACATACAGAAGCTCGCAGCATCAGAGTGACCATAGACCATTTATTTTCAATGAGCGCTGGCAACTTCCTTCCAGCAACTGTTGATGGTGAGAAAAGTTTAACTTTACACAAATATGGAGCAACTTGATGCAGCATCTACCAATGGGTGTAAAGACATTGTTTCTTCTTCATGAATGTTTCATTTTAGAGCAAGAAAATTAAAAAAATGTGAATGCTAGTTTCTCCATCCACTGATAACTGGTGTTAATATGGCAACCAGTAGTAGGAACGCCTACAAGTGACTTCATAGTACAGCGACATACGACAGTTAAATCGCTGTGTGTGTGAATGCAGCATAAGTCATATTATAAAGTGATGCCAAGACCATGCCAATGCCAATGCTGCAACAAGACGCTCTTATGCTGATGATGATTCACTGGTTAAGAGGAAAAAAATCTAACATAATCTAACATCTGACAACATTTGCTGGATTAGTTTTATGATTTAAAAAAAAAAAAAGTTTAAGAAAATGTGAAAAAATTGTGAATTCCAAAATTAAGCCAGTTTTCTTCAGAACTTCAAGCAACTCAAAAACAAGAGATAACAAGACTAGGTCCATCTTATTCATTTACCCTGGACAGAGTGCCAACCCATCGCAGGGCACACACACACTCATTCACACACTACAATTTAGAGATGCCAATCAACCTACAATGCATGTCTTTGGACCAGGGGAGGAAAACCCCAAGGCACAGAGAGAACATGCAAACTCCACAAACACGGCGAAGGTGGGAATCGAACCCCAACCCTGGAGGTGTGAAGCAAACGTGCTAGCCACCAAGCCACTGTGTCCCCTCAATACATTACTTACTTTACTTCTCAGCTCCACAGCAAAACCGTCATCAGTCAAACTGCGTACCTGATAAGAGACGTTAGGGGGCGCGCTCGTATTTATGGCCCGGAAGTAACGTCATCGAAATCACGTCGCTGCACAGCAGTATTTGAAGCCTTTTGTTGGACGATTCCGGCAGCCATTTTGCGAAGTGGAGTCACACGAGAACAGCAGGAGATTTCTCTGTTTTGTGATCAGAATCGTCGCTCTCTGTAGTAGCGTTTAGAGATTAGCGGAGCGAGTTTTCACGTTTTTCTTCTTTTAATTTAAGATTTAATTGCAAGTTAGTTATGTCTCGTGATCGTTTCAGGAATCGTGGAGGATTCCAGCAGCGAGGCCGCGGAGGCGCCGGAGGAATGCGAGGCGGCATAGGAAGCCCAAATTTTCGAAATAATCCACAGCCTCCATTTCAGAACCGTGCCCCTCAGCCTGGTGGAGTTTATAAGCCCAATCAAGTAAATCAAGTAAATCAAGCAATTCCAGGTACCCCGCAAAAACCGGAGGGATCTAATGTTCCACCGAACCCCGAGATTAAGTCGCCTCCGCTGCCGCTGCCGCCGCCGCCGCAACAGCAGCAGCCACAACAACAGCCGCCGCCGCAGCAGCAGCCTGATGCACAGAGCAAGGCACCGGCGCAACAAGTCCAACCGCCTCTTGCTCAACAACCACCGGTTCAGTCACCTCCGCCGAAGAACGTTAACACCAGACCAGAACCCGCAACACCACAGAGTCAGCCCCGAAAAAATCTAAATCAGCAGAAGACTCCAGTGAGTGGAAATGGCCAAAAGCCTCCTAGCAGTGAAGGCCAGGCATCGCGTGCAGCCGATACCCGCGAATCGCAAAAAAATGTAAAAAAATGTTTTTTGTTGTTTGTATTTTTTTATATATATATATATATTGATTGTTGTCTAATGCACGAAATGCGCATGTCGGTAGCCTTTAGTGCTTTTTGTGGCGCATAATTATCCATTTGCGCGTCGGCCATCAGCGGCCCTGTTACGCATTTACGCTACTTGCGTAGCCATTTTGTTGAACTGAACAAAGGTGCTATGGCCGAGCTAGCTAATTAGTGACTGTAATAAACAAAAAAAGATATCTCTCTATATTATACATACATAAAGCCTTATTGTTGGATGAATTATCCGTTTAGTGTTAGAAATTGTTAACCTTTTCCATAGGGATTTTCTCTTTCCCTTCCGTTATACCAATCAACTAACATTAGCTGGTTTGCTATACATATAACTTGGCTATCTTGCTATAGACTAGAATCATGTTTAAACCATTCGCTTAAATTGTGTATTATTATTATTATTATTATTATTCCCAGTTTATACCAAGGGTTACACTTTACGGACACAAGGAGGGAGCAGTGTTCCCTTCTTGTGTAATTTCAAGAGTATATCCTGTAGTGTATTGTGTCCATAAGGAGCCATTTGGGATGTGGCCCTGTTTACGCTGCTGCGCGGCCATTTTGTTGAGCTGCACAAAGATGTTAACCGAGTTAGATAACGATGCTAAATAACCAGAGGGGTGATGAGCAACTTATCGAAACAGAGACGAGATGTGTATATATAATAACGTTAGTGTTGGCTGAATTGAATTTTGTTTAATGGACATTAACTTGAGTTTTGTATACGTTTCGTCACCTTCCCCCGCACCTTTCCCACAGAGCTGATGCTAGCTCTTAGTTAGCTAACCGGCTAACAATAATGGAGGGTTTATTGTGTGGGGTTTTTTTTTTTTTTTTGCGCTAGTCAGTCGTGTTAAGATACTATGAGCAACAACAATGGAAAACCTATTTTTGCGGGTTAATTTTCTAATAGAACATTTATTAGTCCTTTAGCAGTGTAACCATCTTTATTAGAAAACTCTTTAAACGCTCTCTAGACTAGCAGGCTCGAAACAGGATGCTTTTAGTGAGCTGTAAATGTCATATATTTTTTAGTTTGTCTCAAGCTTTTTTTTTTTTTTATTGAACTACATGAGTCTTCAAATACTTGAATAAAATGCTAATGGTGAAACTAACTTTCAGGAATTAAAGGCATCGCTCTCAATGCTGCGCAAACCCGGGGAGAAGTCCTACACTCAGCGGTGCCGCTTGTTCATTGGCAATTTGCCAAACGACATTACCGAGGACGAGTTCAAAAGACTGTTTTACAAGTATGGAGAGCCCAGTGAAATCTTCATTAATCAAAGCAAAGGATTTGGCTTCATACGGCTGGTAAGATGAGACTCCACATTTGCCTTAAACTTGTAATTTGAGGCCCAATCTTCCAAAATGTTTTTTTTTTGTACCTTTGTTTATTTGTTCCACTTTTGATTTCAGGAGTCACGTGCTTTAGCAGAGATCGCGAAGGCCGAATTGGATGATAAACCCATGAAAGGCAGACCACTCCGGGTTCGCTTTGCTACCCATTCAGCTGCATTGTCTATACGTAATCTTTCCCCGTATGTTTCCAACGAGCTGCTCGAGGATGCTTTCTCACAGTTCGGAGTGGTCGAGAGGGCAGTGGTCATTGTGGATGACCGTGGACGCTCTGCTGGAAAAGGCATTGTTGAGTTTGCTACCAAGCCGGCAGCTAGAAAAGCTCTTGACCGGTGCAGTGATGGAGTCTTCCTACTCACTTCGTAAGGTTTTTTTTTATATATACATAATCTGGTTTTGACTAGCTTTTTTGCATGTGGAGTTGTATTGTAGAGATGACTGAGAAGAATAGGACGGTATGCAACAGTAAACATGTCAACTGCTTTATGTAACTCAGTAATTTAAGCCAGTCACTTTGGTGGTAAATAAATTGGCAGAAAACACACTGGTATTCTGCAGAGGATGCTAAATTGATACACGAGTTATTTTTGACAAGACTGCCTGATTTTCCTTCAAATTTAATTTCCATAAAGAAAGCTATTCATAATACCTATCATAAGGTTAGTCTGGCCATATTTGCTTTTGGGCAATCCTGCTTCATGTCTGGATGGTTTTGAAAGTATGTTTTCAGAAAATTTACATGTATTGTGGAATTTCTTGATTTGTCAGATTTCTACACATGCATGCACTGAAAGAAAGGATCTGGCCATGAGTGGTGTTGACTAGTAGACAGGAAAGTACAAGGACCTTGGAAGAATGTTTGACTAACCTTATTTTTGCTAATCTCCCCTGCCACCAGATCACCTCGTCCAGTTGTTGTTGAGCTGTTGGAACAGTTTGATGATGAAGATGGTCTGCCAGAGAAGCTTGCTCAGAAGAACCCAAATTATCAGAAGTGAGCTCTTTAAGACCTCCCTCCCCTTTTTTAGTTAAAACTTAATCATGATCATACATTTCTAACATGCATAGTTGCAGCTCTTAAGTCTTTGTTCTAAATGTCGACAGATGGTTAGATTAGGATAACAGTTAATTTAGCAGATTTTCTCAAATATAATGGACATGAACATATATTTTTGCCTATTGTTTTTTATTCAGAGAGAGAGAGCAGCCCCCACGTTTTGCCAGACCAGGGACCTTTGAGTTTGAATACTCACAACGATGGAAGTCTCTGGATGATATGGAGAAACAGCAGAGGCAACAAGTGGAGAAAAATATCCGTGAGGCCCGCGAGAAACTGGAGGCAGAAATGGAAGATGCCTACCATGAGCACCAAGCTAACTTGCTTCGACAGGGCAAGTGTCTCTGTTCATCTGTGTGTTCATCTGTGTTGGATGTATTTGATATTATGACTTGAAAGTAAATTTTGATTTTCCCCTCTCCCTTAGATCTTCTTAGGCGACAGGAGGAGCTGCGACGCATGGAAGAGATGCATAATCAGGAAATGCAAAAACGCAAGGAGATGCAGCTGAGGTACAGAGACATTTTCTTTTCTTTTTCTTTTTTGGATGGGGGTAGTATGAACTGTAAAATACCAAAGAATGTGTGGAAATGCACATGAAATGATTTCAAGAGAGCAAAAGAGACTCAGACCATATACAAACACTATTTATTTTGGGTGCCAGGTGTTTTGTGAGGACCGGTATAAATGAATTTGGCCTCTACCGTAGCTAGCACAATGGATTGAATCATTGCCAATATTCTGTTTGGCAGGCAAGAGGAGGAGCGCCGCAGACGTGAGGAGGAAATGATGCGGCAGAGAGACATTGAAGAACAGATGAGGCGTAAGCGTGAGGAGTCCTACAGAATGGGTGGTTTCATGGACAATGTAAGTCTGTTGTGTTTATCCATCAGTATGGATGCTGTTTTTTGTATCTGTTTACCAATTATTACATATCTCTACTTTATCTTTTTTTTTTTTTTTACCAGCGGGAAAGGGAGATGAGGATGGGTTCTGGAGGTCTTGGATTGGCAGGTGAATATAGTTTTTGTGGTAATGGGTTTTGAACAGTAAAGGTTTGTGTTTTTCTGATACTTGTAAGCTGTATTTAAACTAGTTATACCTTGCTGAGCTAATTTCTTTGTCTTATTAGATATGCCTTTTGGTGCCAACAACCAGAAGTTCCCATTGGCCAGAATGAACTTTGATGGTCACCAGGGACTCGGTGGACCAGTGGCAGGGGGCATGGTGCCCAACGAAATGGTAATGTATCCTGTTGTGGAAGTGTGTGAATGGCAATGTGGTGCGTGTGACTGTTCCTAAAATGTTATTTTTTTTTAATCGACAGAGTGGTTGCAGCTCTACCACTAAAGGGCAAATTTATTCAGTAACCTGATGATTTTTGGTGGCTGATGTTTGAGAGTTTGGCTAAAAAAATTCAGCCACCATGCTCAGCTTTCCCATGATATTTGAGCTGCTTGGAAAGTCTGTCTGTACTAAAGCCCAAAAACCAGTGGACTTTGATTTGCTCACTGCATTTGCTTGTAAGTCCTGTCTGGCGTGATGACGGGCATGTTTTGTGTTGACTCAGTGAATTTTTGCAACTTCTTGTAACACACATGCACCTGGACTTTTGTTGGAAAACTTTTGGACTAATCATGTATTCTAGTTTGTGAGCCAATTTTGATATGGGCAAGTTTGTAATGACTCCAGTATGGAGTGGATCAACTGGCACTTCTGTAGCTTTGTAGTAAACATTTGAAGGGTTTTAGTGCAGATGGACTTAAAAGCAAGTACATTTTAATGTATTTTCTAACCCATACATTAACAAACAAGAATGCTGAGCTTTCGGATGAGCTGATGGTGGCCAAACAGTATACTGGCTAGGTTGGCTCTTGGTCAGCGTGTCCTTGGTGAAAGAGTGCTTGAGTGGTTTAGCATGGGCCCTGGCATAAAAAAATACTTAAAACCTAATTAACTTATAACTAGTTGATCATGCAGATCTGTTTCTAACAATTCCTACTTTAATAAGAAAGTATGTTGGTGTGAAACTGTTAAGAGGAATAGTTTATTTAGGGTAGTATGGTGGCAGTAGCTCATTGTTTTTCCCCTTCCTCTTTTGCCAGGGATGCAACAGGTTGCAATCTCATTAGAGCCTGTAGTAGCTCAGTTTGCATTTATACAGTGTATTGTGCAAATGCCATTCAGGTTTTCATTTGCTTATTGTGGTGTTCCTGATACCTTCACACAATAGCACTTTTTCATCGGGCAGTGCAGCTCAGTTAATTAAATGACTCAATCTTCCTCTCATCATTTCCATCACCTTGTGATTTGTACCGTAAGCAAATACCTGTGCTCAGTTGTTACCTGTTCTGTGGCGGTGTGTGTGTGTGTAGCCCTTAAGTGAATATTTGCATAGCTATACACTCACAAAGATTCTCTTACATAGTATCTCACAGACCAAGTTTGTCCACCTTAATCTAGATGGATCTGAAAACAATTTAAAACATACTTGGTCTTTAAGTATTTTCCAAAAATTGCTCACGCACACTGAAACATGTATACATCCTTATACTGCATATGCCTGGAAAGATCTTTAGCCTCATTTATTTCTCAGACATTTTTCTTGTCTATTTTTAAAGTCAATTAATTGAAGTCTGATTTTGTTGGACTAAAAGTTGAGTAATATTTCACTGATCATGGGGTCCCCACCCCATAACCCCTAGAAAAATCCTTATGTAGATTGATGGGTTGGAACAACAATACATTATGATGGCGATTATGGCTAGGTCTGAGTTCAGATGAGCCGCATTGTTCGATGGAGAAATGCTATGTACGTGAACACCCGTGCAGATCCTAAGAAAATCAAATAATTTTATCAAGGATATCTACACTGGCTATAAAGTAATCTTTTACACCCTGACTGAGTGAACGATGAATTTCACGATAATCAGTTGATGGTATGACCTTTATTAGCAAAGTGAATGATGTAGGCTGAGTTTCAACAGCCATCTACACCCAAACATGAACAGGAAATGCAGCATTTAAAGTATTTTGCTGGGGGACTTTCAGGTTTTTTTTGCTCCCCCCCCAGTGTATTAGTATAAGGGTATTGACGTGAACAAGCGTTCCATAAAATTCTGAGCAAAGTGCTAATGATTGTAGCTGTATCTCGGATTGGCACGTTTGTATCTGCAACCCTGCAGTTAAATTTGATTTGCTTCTAACTGATCTGTGATTAGGTACATTGCTGTAAGAGCATTGGTAATAACGATTACATTAGAGGTTTAAGACTGCATCCTTGTACCACTTTACACCTGACTTTTTAGAAAATGTTTCTTTGGTTATTGGTCAATACTTGCTCCTTCATAGGCCACTTGCACTCAGGTTTAAGTTGTTTCCTGGTTTTGAGCTCAATGATATGCTACAAACTGTGACCTTAAGTTACTGGCTGATTACTTGAAGTTTGCAGCCAAGTACCTGTCAAGGTATGTGCAGAAAATGTTTTGCCTTTTTATGCGATGCTCCAGATTTTTTAAAAGTGGAGTGATCGTTTGAAACAACTTCAGGAAAGAAAGTACTGCGTGACCATAGTGAGTCTGGCAAGTGCCAGATCATAATTTTTATTACTGGTTTTGCTGTTTTCATAATGGTTTCTAAGGTTTTTTTTGTCACCCCACCCCACCCCCAGAATGTTGTTGGATTTTTTTAATACAGGTTTTCAGGCAGCTTTTAAATTGTTTTTAAAGCAAGTTCCATGGCTGCCTGTCTAAAAGGAAAAATTCTTATCTATTCCAGGATTTGTGTACTATCATTATAACTGGGTCTTGGTGCTACTCTTATCAGTATCTCTAAGTATCCTAAGTACTGGGTGGGCATTTAGGACACAGCACTTAACTGCTTTATTTCAAAAAAACAAGTTTTAAAATTGCTGTCTCTTATCCATCAATATGTTAAGTTTGTGATTTTGCACAGTGTATATTTGTATGTTGTCCTATTGTCTTGTTCGGCTACAAATAACACATTTCTGGCATGTTAGTAAGTTTTCAAAATTTCAATCATCTGAAAATTTTGCCCCAAGTTATCAGAGTAGCTCCAGTATCTATGCTTGACTACTAATCTGTTGGAATTAGAAGTTCCAAAGAAAACCAGTTCAAGAGCTTTAGTCCAAATCATATGAATTCCAGTCAGTTTTTCAGTTTGGATTGCAATAAGCAAACTTAACTTTGAGCATCCATTTGCCCTAAGTGGATTAAAACAATTGGGCTTTTTTTTAAAAAGGCCCTGCAGTTAAATCAAAACTTAAGCCAATTAAAGGTGCTCATCCAATAACTTGTGGAAAATGGCCTTGTAGGTTGTCTGATCTGATTTATGGAATGCTCAAATACCAAAATAATTAAAAGGAAATACATTGATACTGTAGCTTAAATAGTTTAGAAATAATTAATGGACTAATAACCTGATTTGTAACTCTATAAAGATAATTACATAATTTACAGCTAAATCTAGATTCAGCTACAAAGATAATGTACAGGTCCTCTTCTTAACATAAGGGATCTGGAATAAAGTTCAGGCTAGATGCGTCTTGAAAGCAGTTAAAATGACAACATTTTCCAAACTAGTTCAAGTGGTAGCTATTATTCCACTCTTGACTTCTTTTATGGTAGGATCTTGCTAACAAATACATTACCCTCTTTTCCTTTTCCTATGTTACCCGTGGCACCCGTGGATCTGCGTGTTGGAACGTTTTCATCGAATGTTTCCCTTGGACCCCACTTTATTATGCTTGGCTCAAAAATATGAACTGATGGAACTTATGCAAATGTTGCACTTTATTCCTCTCATGGATGTGATCAAAATCTAAATTCCCTACCTCGTATGAAAACGTGTCGCTGTAGCACAATGAGCGTTTCCCTCAAGGTGGCCCTGCAGGTCCGAGGGGCATGGGTCCTGGCAATTCAGGATTTGGCAGAGTCCGTGAGGAATTCGAAGGACCTGCCAAGAAGCCACGCTTCTGATCTGGCACTTTTATATAGCAGAGCTTGTTTCTGGAGTCCCAGTGTTTCTGGGGTCTTAATGTATTTAAGTTTAAAATATTCCCTTGGAATTTTAGCCTGAAGATCCAACTTTTTTTGTTTTTGTGGCAAGATTTTTTTTTTAAAGTAATTTGTGTGTTCAAATTTAGATCAAAGTAGTGAAGCTGTTAAGCAAGTGAAGTCCTCTTGCTCAGCACATCCTATTGTATCCTCCTTTTCTACGTATATATTCTCATGCAATGTTACTTGTTATGCTGGTTTACTCTTGTAAGATGTTCTGCTATTTCTATGGTTATGTACTGTGCCATTCAACATTTTGAGATAATCCATGTAATTTGCAATAAAGAGTTCATTTGGTTGTTCAAACCCCACTTCAACATTTTAGCGCGGTGTTTGACTCTGTCCTAAAAATTCACTCGGCCCCTATGAGAGGGATCTGATTCATGAAATATTTGGGGTTTGTTTTTTGATCAGTTTGAATTCCGTTAATCCAAACTTGAGCTAGAATTATCTGCCACATTGATTAATAAATGCAGGAGTGGACAAATCATAAATGTGCTAGCTAGCCCACCTGGCAAGTTAAAGACCCAAAGTCCCATTTATAGTTGCTTGAAAAGCTGACGAAGTTCAGAGGCTCAAGTGATGGTTAATGTAATGCACCTATTGAGCATATGACTTGGCACGTTCAGTTATTTGGCAGCATTGTGTGTATGCTGTGGTGGTCAGTCTTCATATCACATTTAAAAGATATCTGAATCTGGCTAATGCTAGTAGGTAAATTGGCTACACTGAATTGTCCCTAGTGTGTTGGCATGTTGGTGCGAACGAAGCCCTGTGAGGATTAAAGTCCTATCAGGTGAAATTTTTTCCCACCTTTCACCTAGTCTTACATGATGGACTTCAGATGCTGACCAGGAGAAAGTAAATGAGTTTGGCAGATGTGTAGTGCAGCAGGTGGTGCGAATCAGAGCAAGGATTTAGTTCAGTAGTTACATGATCATGCAGTGGTTGTACAACTTTGAAACACTGTAGCCTTCATGCCAAAAGACAAACTTGTTTTGCACAAGTCAAGAAGTTTTTTTTTTTATTTATGCCTGTTTGTTGGCCAGGCAAATAAAATTGCCCATGCATAAAACCTGCTTGTCCAGGGCGTCTGGGCCAATGATTTGTCCACCCCTGAAGTACATACTAATGCTTGATTTGAGATTGTGTGTGTGGAATGTAAGCTTAAAGCACTTTAGTGTTTAAGTATCTTGGCATTCAATATATTTGATACTCATACTAATTGGCCAAAAAAATCTACATATAAAGTTGCAGTAGGTAAGTTTGTTAAAATCTCAATTTCGTGGTTATCTTGCTTTCCAAAATATTTTTCTTGACTTTTCTTTTATGAATGTCATTTAGCTTAATCCTATATATGATCCTGAGCCTAAAGATGTACACAGATTTTAAGGCATGGTTAATAAAGTAACAAGAGAATGCATGCTAACTATATGTTGGGGTTTCTAGCATCCGACAAAATGAATTGTTCACATAGTAAGGCAGATTTGTGATATTAATTCTCAGACCTATTAGTGTAGAATTTGGCTAACATTGCAGAAGCTATGGAGTAATCAGCCCTGTTTATTTACAGTGCTACCTGAAGATTGTAGGACTCCGCTGTGAGAACAGTTGTTTTAATGGAGTCTTGGATCTTGTTTCTGCAAGGGACTAGAGGTCTTCAGATTCTTATTAGACGTCCTAGAATTTAAGAATTTTTAGCCCAAGTATGTATGCAATGCGAATCGGGTATAATCCTGATCATGGGGTGGTTAACTTGTATAACTGTAGGTAAATACATACATATTTTATTGGTCCTCTGTATATTTTCTCCCTTAACAGGTGACTGTCCAAAGTGGTGTGCACTGGAATTTGTGATGGATTTTGTTCATTAATCCTCCATTAGTGAGGGTTTTAGTGCAGTGCTGTCTTGTCTATGCAATTAAAATATATTTAGGTGGATATGAGTCTAAGTTTTGCTGAATCTACAAAAGATCTGAGGTTTTTTTTTTCCTACTAGCTGTGGCAGTACAAGTGTGAAAACATATATGGATTATTACTGTGAAACACAAGTGCCTTGAAAAATCTCAAGGATTCGATTGAGCTCTGATGGCATTACCAGTGACTAAAAACTAAAGAAATTTCATTAACCCAAATATGTTGCCACAACTCACAACAAGGATAAAAAGTAGATGTTGAGGGGGTCTGGCACCTCCAACACTAGGCCATTACACCAGCTCTTGTATCATCTCATCTGCAAAGGGGGGTAACCTCTTCAGATTCTTACTCATCCAACAAGAAACCCCAGTGGTGTATCCTGCATTGATTTTGTTTATAGTTTATATTAACTGATATGGCAGACACTAATATGAGCAGATAAATGTTCGAGTTCAGCAGTAGGTTTGGGCTCTCATCAGTAACCAAAGGCCTCAACCTGTGAGCCTTAACTACCTTGAAGTATTGTGTGCATTTGCCAAACAATATATGCATCGCTCACTGAAGTGTCACCCTAAATGGATTCACTTATTGACCTGCCACCAAGGCGTGATGTGTCTAAATGTAAAATGTGGTGTGTGAATGCATTCAGTGATTTTCATCATTGTATGTGTGTCTTTTATGGTTAGAAATGCATGCACCGCAGTTTGAGAGACTCTACAGCACTGATGTGCAGTGATCACAGTGAGTCATATCTGCCATTAATGGACAAATATAGGGTTTTGCGTTATATCTTTTCAGTTATATTTGTGTGCTAATGTACATAAGTGGTGTAACTTTTCAACCTACTTGGTACTAGAACTGCAACCTAACAAAAGTCCAGTAGTGGAAAGAGATTTTATTGAAGTGGGTTCTGTGCAACTTGCTTCCTACCAAAGCTTGATGTGCTTGCTACTACAAGCAAAGAAGACTGTGTGACTGAGTAAGAAGGATTATGACCTCTTCCTGTTTTGGCTGCTGAGAAGCAACCCTATAGCATTACCACCATGCTGCCACCACCTTACTTCACTGTAGAGATGGTGCTATCCAAAGCAATGCCTCTCTTCCATCCCTCATCAAACCAGAAAATCCTTTCAATCGCAACATATGCCTTTTTTTTTCAGGAGTAGCTTCCATCTAGTTACTCTGTCCTAAACACAAGATTGAGATGGCTGTCCTTCTTCCAGGTTTTCCCTCTCTGCAGAGGACCCCTGAAACTCTCCCTTTGTAGTCCCTTTTCTGAGATTGGCTGGATGTTCAGCATGAGGGTGTTCTAGTGGTCCCTAACTGTGTGAATTTCACAGTATGGAGTTCACTGTGCTCCTGGCTTTATAAATGTTTCCATACCCTTGCCCAGATCTGTTGCAATGCAATTTTATTTTGGAGGTCTTTGGACTTTGTTTTTTTAGTTTGGCATACACCATAAACTGTGGGGCCTCACAAACACAGGTTTGGGCCTTTCTAAATCATATCCAGTTAATTACATTTGCCACAGATGGACTCCAGGCAAGTTCTACAGACAACTCAGGATGAACAAAGCAAACAAGATGGAACTGAGGTTAGTTTGGAGCATCCTAGCCAAGGCACTGAATACTTGTCTAAATGAGAGCTTTCTGTTTACCTTTTTTAATAAATTTTCTATAAATATTTTGCTTTGTGATTATGGGTTATTGTGTGTAGATTAATGGCCAAGAAGTCAGTGTAATCAATTTTAAAAGTAATAAAACTATAAATATAATGAAGTAAAAAAGGTGAATAAGTCTGAATTACTTAATTAACTGACTCACTGTACACACTCAGTGGGAGTGTACTGAAGGTATTTCAGTGATCATGCTAAACATTTTTGGATGATCTTAAGCAGAGCAAATGAAGCTTGGCAATTCGTTGCGTTAAGATATGATTTATGAATTTTCTATAAAATTAATATAGCTCCAGATTTGAGTTGCATGCTCTAGTTTGAACAATAAGGTTCAATTGAAAGTGCTGTATCCAGTGCTTTATACCCAACACCTTTATTTTGAAAGTTTTCTTTATTTGGCTGTTGAGCATGAGGGAAAACACTAGTTTTCTGACTCATGGTTGTATGTTAACTCTTGCCTATATGCCAAGTCACTTGTTTCACTAAGCAGACCTTTAAACTGTAGTTACTTAAAACAGTGTTTACTAAAGCTCAACAGATATTTTGCAGGTTTTTCATCTAGTATTCTAGCTCTGAATGGCTTCTACGTTTACTCAGCATTTTCAGGATCATGGTGGAATCACATGGAGGTTCAGTTGGAACTGACAGGTCTGGCACCACACAAATAACACACATTTAGTTGTTATACTTTCAGATACTTGTCATGGAAAATTTTATTTAGGTGGAAAACATTTTGCTATTATGACTATATCGGTGCAAGGACACACACAGATTATGGAATTCCTCAAACTTTTCTATATAGTTAAATTAATAAATGTTATGTAACTGAAAACCTAAGTCACGATTGCTTTCACAAATCCATTTCTGCCATGCCTTAAAAATGAAAAGTAGCTGAAGCTGAAATTTCTCATTTGTTAATTCTTTGTTGTGTAAACTTGCAGAACATTTTGCCAAATACAAGTAGAAATGTAGGAGCCCTCTACATGCAAACCATTACCCTTTATATTTTAAAGTAGTAAAGCAGAAGCCCAACAGTTTGCTAGGTAATGTAATTAACAAACATTTCTTTACTAAACTTGCTTTTGTGAAAAGATTCTTCAACTGCGACAGTTTAGCACATAGGTTTGTTGTAACGTTTTCTCCCCGTTTTTGCCATCATCTTTTAGACTCAATGGTAGAATTAATGGTAATTTAAAATTTAATCCAGATTTTCTTTTGCTCCAAGTAAAGCATGTAAAAATGTTTTAAATAAAGGTTTAAAAAAGATTTAAATACATTTGTCTCCAGTAGCTATACATGAATATCTAGCAATTGGATATAAATGTTTTGAAGAAAATTGGTGTTGCTGATCCTTACTGCAACATTTGGTGCTACCGTAATAAATGAAAATTTTAAATGTCACATGTAAAATAAATTTGTCTAATGTTAGTGTTGTAACTGTTCCCTTTATGGGTAATGGAATTAATGTATCCTTGTATTAGATATTTTAAATAATCTATCTAGAATTTAGACACTCCATAAAATTTCCAAGCAGATTGGAAATTTGTAGGTGCTTGAAGTTGAAATTTTAATGAGTATGCAGTCAATAATGCAGCCTCCTTATCCATGACCGCAGACCAATAGATTAGAAACAAAGAAACGAGTTATTAGTGCTGATCTTTCTTAGTTGGGATAGGTGAAGTGCCATTAGCCCAACACTTGTACATACATTTATACACTGGAGACCAGGTTGGATTTTTGAACACCCTTAGAGCAAGTTGGTGTTGAGTTTAAACCTGGTTCTTTTCTCAGTGAGCATTATGCAAAATTGCATTAAACAAGAATTTAATAGTTATAATAGTTCCATTTAAAGAGCAGTTCCAGTGGACTTTTTTTTTGTTTTGTGTTCAATCATTGTTTGCAGCTAGCCATTGAACACCTTGATGTAATAACCAGGTCAGGAAAACGAAAGGCACATATCGATTACTTAGAAACGTGTAACAATTTATTTTGGTCACGGTTCCAATATTTAGAGTAAGTACTTATTTAAAGTGTGACTAAAGCCCATAACCCTACCTATTGGCAAAAGGTCAAATTTGCCAGCTGCCTTTTGGAATTTTTGACCCTTTTTCACAGATTTTTCAGTAAAAAGGGAGTTTAAAAATCCTAATTGGTAAGCTTCCCATTACTATATGATTAAGTTTGAGATTTAATAGTGTCATCATTCTTGTATAAATGCAGTCATGGCCTTTGACTCAAGTTAAGTCAAACACGTTAAGAAACGAGCAATGATTCCATTAAGGTCATGATTTTGGTGCGTTTTAATGAAAATCACTGGAGTTGCTCTTTAAGCTTGTAGAAAACAGTCAGATTGCCAATGATCCATAAACTTCAATAGCCAAAATCAGCTTTGCTCCAATTCATGGATGGTCAAATGTAAATGCTGAAAAAACCCCTGTATAACCATGATGCAGTTCTATTTGAAGTCCAATTAAGTGCTGTTTGTGCAGCTGTACAAAATAAAAACTGGATTAAACAGCATGAAAGTAAGAACTCTGTTCTATAATGCCAATACTCAATATCTGATGAAAAGCAAACTCTATCGGCGTCCACACTTGCTATTTCCAGTTCTTTGTGAGGAGCGCTTGTCTGTGTGTGTAACGTGTATGGCATGGATGGTGGTGCTGTAGCTAAGCAGTAGCAGCCAGTGTCCAGCTTGCCGTGCTCCACAGTTGACACTCCAGCAGTTGGTTACAATGACACAAGATGTAGTTCTTCAGATCAGTGGACAGTTGAGCCTGGACTTGTTTGCATCGAGAGATTTGCTTGCGTATCATCCGAAAAGGTAAGTCCTCATGTCTTTTGTTCAATGACGATGAAAAACACAGGGCTGCTTCACCTCCCTGATTCACCTCGCATGCTGAATTTATTGGTGTTCTGGCATCACACTTCTAAAAATGGATTCACAGTGCAGATTTTTGTTGTGGACTCAATGTGTGTAACAAGTTGTTGTGTTTATCTGTTCTCTGAACTGCATGTAGCTGGCTTCTTGGACAGTGATGAACTTCTGTGAAATGCATTAGAGTAAGCAGCTGACGGGGATGGGATGGTGTATGGGGACACAATTTCTTCAAGGATGTAGTATTGTTGCATTGATATACCATGGCATATTTGTGTGGACATGGGCAGGGGTGGGCTTGACATTGGAGAAAATCCAAGATTTAGGTTCTTATAAATGTATACTACTACTACTACTGCCAGATCCATGTCCTGACTTGAATGCATCACTGTACATTTAAACATTTTCAATGAATTTCCTCTCAGTCTGAGTTTACTTGGAATCCCAATGAAGTGGAAATGTAATGAAACCTGAACTATGAATTCACTTTCAATAATATACTTTTCCCACATATTTCAGCGCAAAAGCCAGTTAACTAAAGGGGAAAGGGCACAGGACCTAAGACGCATGTGGCTCTACATTTCAGCTACTTTCACTTTTTTAAACAAACAAAAAAGGATCCATTTATTAAATGATTATCAATATGAACAGTTTTCTTAATATTGCTTGGTGCACATTCTTGATGGAGGTTAATAGTAAGTGTTCTACATGGATTACTGCTCAAAACAACATAGTGAAATATTCAAAGATCTTAAATTTGGCATGTATGCAGTATAAACTGTTTAGGGTAGTGGTGTTTACCTTGGATCAATGGATTACACGGTTCCCTGTGTAACATTTTTATATATAGACTATAATTGATCAGGATATTATAACAGGAATTGGAGGTCATGCGTAGTCTATAAACACTTCCATGGCAACGCATGGTAACGGCGTTCCTCAAATGGTGCAGTGCCCACATTTAATCAGATTAAGTTTATTAATGCAAGACCTCTTCAAGGTGCAAGCCTTGGAGCTTTGTATGTGTACTGATTTCTAAAACAGTCACCATACACCCTCCCCCACCCAGATAGCCTTTAACAAGGTCTTTGACGAAACCTTGAAATAATTCTCATGGCTGGAACAGGAAGCTGGACGTGTCGGTACTTGTGTAACACTGGAGGAATAACAAGTTTATCTGTGACAGGCTAAGATACGTCATAGGTTTGTTTTATTGCGCGTGACATACAAAAAACATATCGTCTGTTAGGCCAGAAACACATCAGGCTATTAGGCAAACTTGCATCTTCTAGTTTGCTTTAATAATTCTATCTTAATAGCTAAATGTACTTTGAAACTTTTTGGATTTTGAGGGTTTTTTTGTGGAATTTTGCTATTCCACATACTTGACATGGTTGCATTTCCCACACACTTGACTTGGCATCACTCCACTGTTCTTTTTCCTGCTTGGTCTCCCACTCTAGGTCCACTATGATCTTTCTTGTGCAAGTTCCCACTCATTGTATTAACCCACAACGCAGAGTCCTGAAGTATTACATCAACATTTTACTATACGCATCCTGATGCACGGTGTCTCAATACATACACTGAAGACAAGGTATTCTTGAAGCATTCTGATCTAGCGGTTTGGCAGATTTTTTTTTGTCCAGGGAGGTATCTCTGTTTATCTGCACTGTGATCCATCATCTCATTCTCCCCTCCTCTGGCTATAGTTGCCTTCGCTTAGCCCATTAGGGAGTGTGATGCCAGAACTGCCCTGTTTGCTTAACGACTGCCTGTGGAAAGGCAGAGCATAACCTCACACCTCAGGATCTACACTTCCAGAAACCCAGCACTGTGGAAAGGTGATGTCTGTTTAGATAACTTATTGTGGTTTATAATGGACTATACATCAAGCATCAACTTCACACTTAGTCTCACTCAATTTATCAGCAAGACTTGAGCGTGTTGTCCCCCTTCAAAATGTCTGTCTTCACATATAACTTGTTTGTACAAAAACTTTCCCATTTTGCCGCTAGGTCTACTAGATACACTTGTGGACTAGATAGTTTACTTTACTTTATTCTTTAGAAACAATTAGCTGTATAAATATTTATCCTAAAACTAAATATCAGTCTATTAAAACATACTAGGACTGTGAGATCTTTTTATATTAAATTTTCATTTTTGATAATGGTCATATATAATTTAGAATTTGTTTTAGTTTGCCTTGATAGAGAGGTTCATCAAAATAAATTGATTCATCGTGATAGATTCACGGTTCTAATTTTAGTCATTTCTAGGGTATGGATTTTCTGTACTTCTATACCAGTTTCAAGCGTTTGTGAGAATTACACCCAACTCGATGCGGCTTAATTTTCTATTGTGTTCACACTGTTTGCGATTTTCTTTTCTTTTTTTCTTTTCTCATCTACGCTCTGCTTCAATTGTTGGTCAGTCAGTAATAACAGTTTACATGTACTGATTAATAGTTTGTTAAATAATTTAGTTTATTTAAATTTGCAGCAGAAAAAGTTTACCAAGAATTTAAATTATTATATCATAAAAAGGACCAATATTATTAAAGTAGCATTCAGTGTAGTTATATTTATTCAGTAGTGAGACAAAAAAAGTGTTTCGCACAAAACCCCCATCACCCTGTGATGTATTCCAATATTGTAATGTAATATTTTGGATATACTTCCCTGTTCTAGTTAATGTCATCCAATAAATAAATAGTGGCCGTAATTTTAACCTGTGTAAGCAGCCCTACTTAATTTGAAATGAACAAAGCACGGTAAATGTCTCTGCCACATTCCTTAATTCTATAATACTTTTTAGATGTCCGGTCTTCTGGGACTTTTGGTATGTTTGGATAATGTTGCATATATTCCCATAATCTGTATAAACTCATTCATCAGTAGTGTAGTACTTCTAGTCTAGTGTTAGTTTAGCTTCATAATGAGAAAAGACCATGTTCACTCACTGTCTCTCTCACTGCAGGGGCCTTGGGCATCTGACGGAGGCTGAGCTCCACAACTTCAGAAAAAAGGTTAGTTAAGTCGTACTTAAAAGTATAATTAAAAAAAAAGTACATGTGGCAGACCTACCTTGAGTCCATATACTGTACTAAAAAGTGTCTTTTTCTTTTCTGTCTTAGGTCATTGGTTAAGTGTAATCTATGGTCCACTACATGTTAAGACCTTTATGAACCGTGCTATCTATGGAGTACGAGCAGCAGACCAGCTGATCTTCACATCTCAGTACTACTCCTGAGTGGCATTTGTTCAGGTAGAGGATGTTCTCAGAATAATCTGTTACAGAAATGGGCCTTAAAGTTTTTGCTGTGAAGTTAATACTCGTTTTTGGATTTTTTTTATTCTTAGGGAGCGTGACCAAATGGACTGGACAGTGGGAAGTTACCGAGTTCAGCACATGGATTTGTTGGTTCATTCATCTGGGTGTCACGTGTGCTCCTTTTGAATAATCTGAATAGCAAAACTTAAGTTCCACTACAGAGACTGGCCTGTGTATCCTATATCCCTGGAGTGTTGTCTTCAGACAGGGTGTGTTTCACTCGGTTTATCACTGTCGCATCTTATTGGCTTGTTGTTAATAGCGGCTCTGATTCAGGACGAATGTCTGCAAGCTGATCACGCAGAATAGAAGTGGCCGTGAATGGATCCGTGTTTGTCTGGCCAACATTGTACACCATCAATGAATAATAAAATGTTTGTTTACCATTTGTTGTCCTACAGTGTATTTCATTAGTCAGTATAGCAATACCTTTTTGAGTGTTATACAAACCTTTCACCGTTTTTTTGTTTTGTTTTTTTATTTCACTTTTCTAATTGAAGTGTTAGAAATGAATAAAGCTCCTGAAAAGTGTCCTCAGTCAGTATGTGATAAATTCTTGGGGGTGTTCCAGAATATTTGGTTGTAAATGAAGTCTTGAGGTGGTTTTGGTCTGTAATTAAAATTAAAATCCATTTGTTTCTCTTACAAGGATCCCCTGTAACATAAACACAATGTATAAGACATTGACAGTTGTACCATTTTGCCCCTTTGAATATCACAAATTGTATTAATTGTGCAATAAATTCTGTTTATATTAGACAGCCTTTAAGTATGCTTTTGATAGACGATTGTATTGAAATTATCTTGAAGATTGGATTTGAAATCTGGATCAGGAAGCTGCTATAGACTGAGGAGAGAGGGAGAGAGAGAGAAATCACCCTAGTCCCAAGGCACATCTTTGAATTTGCAAGCTACTTGTTTGGAACTGCCGGAAATCTCATCCTATAAAACGACTCATTTTTTCTCGTTAACTGAAGCACTGTATAATCATAATTATGTGCAGCTTGGCTCTAGGGTGTCTTTAAACTATTTAATTATACCTGTGATATCTGGCACTTCCAAACGCTTGTAAGCGGACCCTGAGGAAGTGGGATAGAAAAAGAGAATTGGGTAGCATGTGGCCAATGGGCCTACTCTTTGCATCTTTAATGCCCATTCATCATTCATGAACTTGTTTCGACACAGGCACCCCCAGGTGCGTGTGCCCATTCACTGTTAGTGACTGGTCTACAGACATGAGTGGTACCAAGCCTAGTCCTAACATGGGCAGGAATACTGCGGAGCGTAAACCGCACCAAAAGATGCAGAAGGGTCTTGCTTTGACACGAATGTACCTGCTTTCCAGCTCTGTGCTTCCTGCAACACCTTCAACTGGGCCTAGAATATGGGAATCTTTAAAACTGCCATCACTCACCAGTACGGCCCATCAAAGGGCACCAGGGTAAGCTGAGATCTACAGTTTATTACTGAATTTAAAATCATAATACATTTTTAAAAATAAGCAGTTGAGTCATGGCAGTCATGAGAGTGGACGAGGTTGTGTTGGTGATATTTTGGGCATTTACACTGTAAACCTTATGCATTGGTGGCTCAGTGGTAGGTTACTCGCCTATCATGCGGAAGGCCCGGGTTCGATTCCCAGCCAATGCCTCAACCCCAGCCACTGGTTGCAGTGCCGGTCCCAAGCCCGGAAAAATGGGAGGGTTGCGGCAGGAAGGGCATCCGGCGTAAAACCTGTGCCAAGTTGTTGTGCGGACCAGTTGGTACGCTGTGGCGACCCCGAACAGGGAGCAGCCGAAAGCAACTTCTACACTGTAAACCTTATGGACAGAATGGGTGACTTAAATTAAAATACTATTTTCATTTAATTATATGGAAGAGAAATCTAGTTTTTAAGTTACAAGCTCAGCCATAACTACTTCAAAAAGGCAAATTAATTTCACTGTTTTTCAAATAAAATGTCCATGCATTATGTACCGGTTAAAAATATTTCTATGGATCCTCATAACATGATATATTATTCAGTAATTGCAATACATGTCAGTGTTTGTAGTCTTTCCTTTTCTTCTCTTGTACATGTGTTGGACTACATGTATACCTTATTGAGCTATGCACTTGTGACTACAGTCAGAGCTACAGGATACAGCCCCTAGTCCAGTTCTAGCAAGAGGCTCCTGTCATCTGTTCATTTCTATCATCAGTTTCTTGGTAAAACACAATGGAACTCTGTCATCTGTTGCCCCACCAAGTTGCCACCAGTGAGATGTTATAACTAAGTATGTCTAACATGGTCAAATGGATTTTCCATGCTGTACAGCTCACAGTTCACTTCTAAGCCTGCTACGGTAACCAAGTCTCCAAACAAACAACAGTGAGGCTAGGCTTATTCTTGCAAGTTGGGGTTTCTCTCAGTGTTATTTGTTTTGATGTTTTTAAAACATCCTCACCCTCTGTCAGAGCAAGTAATATTCAGATTTGGGGCTACGGCTGGATTTTGGCCTCCATATAACAAACCCCTTATTTCCTCTAGATACACACACTGTGATTAAGCAGAGCCAGGCTGGTAAAATCTGTGCTCATGCAGCCAGTGTCTGAATCCCCTGGAAGCCAAAGACAGACACCAGCCATGTGCTTACTGCCTCAGCATTGATTATCTTAAAGATGCAGTGCCTGGTTTGGACATCCCCTGTGCTGATGGTGATGCCAATGCAGCATGCCTGGATGGCAGATTTCTGCTTGGATTTAGAGTCAATTAAAACACCCACACCTGACATAGATTGATAAGACCGCAATCTCAGACATTTTCAAAGAATATGGACATATGAATATTTCACCTGAAATCAGGTTTCGTGCAGGCAGTGAGTGCCTCCATACCAGCCTTGGCAAACCATGGCTGCATCCAGATGTCCTTACCATCCTACTATTCAGTAGGTGAGAAATCCCCAGATGACTTACAGCTTCTGACAAGGTTCTGCAGTATGGAAATAAGGGATACTGCAACAAGGCAATATAACTGAATTGATTAATAAAATCCTGAACTAAACACTTCCCATGTCTTACTTCAGACTGAAACACAGCTCATGTACAACACACAATAGACATCAGGTCATTTACAGTTTGTTTTTTTTTGTTTTTTTTAAATCCAAGAGAGAGATGGAAAGGTAATTATGATTTTATTATTCCCTTACAAGAAGACTGAGCAATGGATGTTCTATTATCCCAGGCCATGACAATAAGGATTTAAATAATTATTATTAATATTATGCACCGAAACGTTTATCTAGTTCTTTCATATATTTGCTATTATTGTTCCATTTGACAGATGGTTAAATTTCAATATTTTTTGTGTTCTCTGTTCTTTTCATTCTCTTTTGAATGTCTGCAGCATCACTCAACCAGCATTGTCCATCCCAGGCCGGAGGCCACAGTATGAGGCATTTTCTTACAAATTCTGCCCTACTTCTCAAAAATGCACCTCGTCACTTCCTTGTGAGAGCACAGTCAGATCCCTGCTGGCCTGCAGACCTGTATATACACATTTTTCTCTTCCACTGCGACCTCTTCCCAGGCTGCACCATGTTGCTAACCCAGCACGTAACCTTAACATCAGCCAGTGTGGCCTTCGACCTTTGGTGAAACGGCAACAGTTACCTGGATGCCAGGTAGAGAATTTATCCATTAAAGGGATACCATGTTTCAGCAGAGCTTTACCCACTAAGGGCCCAAAGCAGCTGCATGTGTACTTACCAACTGAGGGCACTGTAGAGGAAGATGACAAGGACAGTGAGTCTATTGATGAGGGTTTCATGGATGAAGTGGATCACAAAGCTGTCTTAAAGCTACAAGAAGGAGAAAGAAAGACACTTATGTAATCCAAACCTTCAATATTGTTAAAAGCAGATTTGTTACAACTGTTTTTTTCCCCATCATGTTTATTACAATCATTTTTCAGAAATGGAAGTGAACTAAGCCTTAATTATCATAGAAATAAGACTGTGAACTGTAAGGATGTTTATCTATATTGTTGTATGCTTGTAAATATATCTATTTGTTTTATAATCATAAATCAGAAGACTATGGATATAAATCTGAAATAAAATGATTTATTCAAAGGTCTCTGTAATATTCAGAAGTATAAAATAATGGGATATATACATTTTAGTCAGTCATTTTAAATCTTGCTGTTATCAGGCAACAACAGGCCACATATAGACAAGATAGTAGTCTGCAATTTTATTACTCCATTAATTATAATGATAATAATAGAGAAATGTTTGTAGTAAAAGTTTTTGTAGATAAACACTTCAGAAGTACCTATAGTTCTTTTCATGGTAGCTGTTAACTGACAAGTCCATATACACTACATTGCCAAAAGTTTTGGGACACCCCTCCAAATCATTGAATTCAGGTGTTGTTTTTCAGGGGTTGGGCTTGGTCCCTTAGTTCCAGTGAAAGGAACTTTTACGGCATACCAAGAGACCTGGCCTCAACCCGATAGAACACTTTTTGTATGAATTAGAGCAGGAGACGGAGCGAGCCTGGCCAAAACTGAGACGTCTGCCTTAGCATGCACATGAATGTAATACAGAGTTGGCCCACCCTTTGCAGCTATAACAGCTTCAATTCTTCTGAAAAGACTTTCCAAAAGGTTTAGAAGTGTATTTATGGGAATGTTTCACTCCAGAAGCGTGTTTGTGAGGTCAGGCACTGATGTTGGACAAGAAGGCCTGGCTCGCAGTCTCCGCTCTAATTCATCCCAAAGGTGTTCTATCAGGTTGAGGTCAGGACTCTGTGCAGGCCAGTCAAGTTCCTCCACACATGTCTTTATGGACCTTGCTTTGTGCACTGGTGTGCAGTCATGTTGGAACAGGAAGTGGCCATCCCCAAACTGTTCCCACAAAGTTGGGAGCATGGAATTGTCCAAAATGTCTTGGTATGCTGGAGCATTAAGAGTTCCTTTCACTGGAACTGAAAACAACACCTGAATTCAATGATTTGGAGGGGTGTCCCAAAACATTTGGCAATATAGTGTATATAATGTAAAATATATAGACATATCTTGGCGTGAGTTCTGTGACATAAGAGAAGTTACATAAGAGAATGTTACAGTAAAATTCACAAAAAGTTACATGTATGCAGCAGATTAAAACCTAAGCAAAGCTTTGCGGAACCTCAAGAACGTTCCCAGAAATTGGGTTTGTGGCTACAAAGAATAGTACCTAAATCAACCCGTGATGATCTCTGAGAACGTCCTGTAAGAACAACGTTATGAAAAAGTCCCCTATATGGTTTATAGTAACATAAATAAAACCTAAAAAGCAATGGTTGGTGATGTTTGAGAACGTCTGGTAAGAGAACATTGCCAGAACGTTGCAGAAACGTTATTTTAATGTTACACACCCTTCTTCTTCTTCTTCTTCTTTCGGCTTTTCCCTTCAGGTGTCGCCACAGCGAATCATCTCTCTCCACCTATCCCTATCTTCTGCATCCTCAACACTTGCACCCACTAGCTTCATATCCTCATTTATTCCATCCATATACCTCCTCTTTGGCCTTCCTCTTTGCCTCCTGCCTGGCAGCTCCATGTCCAACATTCTACTACCAATATACTCACTCTCTCTCCTCTGAACATGTCCAAACCATCTTAATCTGGCCTCCCTAACTTTGTCCCCCAAACGTCCAACATGAGCTGTCCCTCTGATGTACTCGTTCCTAATCCTGTCCAATCTTGTCACTCCCAAAGAGAACCTCAACATCTTCAGCTCTGCTACCTCTAGCTCTGACTCCTGTCTCTTCCTCAGTGACACTGTCTCTAAACCATACAGCATGGCCGCTCTCACCACTGTCCTGTACACCTTCCCCTTGATTCTCGCTGATATTTTCTGATCACACAGAACTCCCCACACCTTTCTCCACCCATTCCAACCTGCCTGCACTCGCTTCTTTACCTCTTTCCCACACTCTCCATTACTCTGGACTGTTGACCCCAAGTACTTAAACTCCTGTACCTTCTTCACCTCTTCACCCTGTAACCTTACTGTTCCACTTCCCTCCCTTTCATTCACACACATGTACTCAGTTTAATGTTACACACTCTAGTATCTCAAAATCAATATTTGGCGAATGTTTTCCCAGAACATTTTGGAAACACCTCGGACTTTTGTAATCAATATATAACCTTAATTAATATATAACCTTGACAGAACGCTATGAAATCCTCTCAACAAACAAACAAAACAAAAACAATGAGTAAGAAAAGTAACCAAATGCTTACTTGAGGGAAACATTATAGCTGTTTGCAAGGTTACAGAGAGGTGCCTTGGTTAATAAGCTATTCAAATAGCAACAATATTCATTTTATAGTTTTCATTTGAACAAAAAGCATAAAACAGATCCTATTTATCAAAATGCCAATATACAAGAGTGATATTATTTTATTTACTTCCCAAATCCCAACTGAAACTTCTCCGTCGTCTCTGGCGGAATCGCCATATTGGCCGCAAGATGGCGCTGTCTCATACTCGAAGGCCTGCACTAGCGGTGAGTGTACTACAACAACAACAACGTGCGGAAGTAATTTAGCGGGAGTTCACCACGCTCTAGTCCCTGTTCTCTGTCTCGTATATTTACTCCTATCTTCTCACACTGTAGATTATCGTGCAAGGCGTGTGCATGGTCATTTTGCGTGACTGCAAGCTGGCTGAGGTGAGTATCTTACACACACTTGCACTGGGGCTAATGTAGCTCTTCTGCACAAATGGCTAAAATCTGGTCAAATTTTGTTTTTGCGCCATATACCGAGGTTCGGTTCCCAATGACGCTGAACATAAAGAGCGTAAGACCGTGTGCATGACGTCATTAATTCACCTTTCTGCAGCGGATTTCAGACACTGTAAACAAATGGGGCTGTGTGTGTCCCGAGTGTTATTGCTGTTTGTAAACAATATGTACATGCCTTTTTGAGCTATCAAAGCTAGCTGAGCTCTGTTAAACTAAATCCATGTGAGATCAGAGCTGATAAAATAACAGAGGTGATCATGCATGTCTCCTGCAAAAGTTTTTTATTTATTTTTTATTCTTAAACAAAAAGTTTCTTTAGTCACAGTGTACTTCATGGCACTTCACTATCTTCATGCCATTCTCTGGAGAAAGTAATGGGTGCCAACACTGACCCAATATAGTTATGTCCATTGGACAACAACAAATTTTCAGCCACATTTAAATCTTGCCAGTGTTTGACCAATGTCATCCAACATTGACTGCCAGGGCCAGCAGACCTTCAGCCACCATTAAATCCACACTGGTTGTACACTGGCAAGTTTATGATGAAAAGTTCCTAATGTTGCTCTTTCCAGTGTTGTTATGAAAAATGTTGTTGTCAACATTGGGTCAGTGTTGGGGCAAGATAGACGGAGATGTTGTAAAAAGTGCTTGTTTTCCAATTTTGGGTCAGCACTGGCGAGGTTGTTATAACAAAAAGTAATACTTCACCAGTTTGTGGCTGACTTTGGCTAAACATTTGCAGGTTTGTTATGAGCAATGCTCCTTTGCCATAATTGGCACAACATGGGCCAAGTCAGTTTGCTATAACTTGACATTGTAACTGAAGCAGTTTTGGACAGTTAAAATTGATTTACTTATTTGACAAATATTCAGAAAATGGTATTTTGTTTGAAAAAGTTTTTATTTGTTGATTGAGTGGAACCGACAGCAAAATATCTCTCAAGTAAAGTGTTAACCCGGCTAACCAAAGGACTGAAATAGCTCACTCAGGAAGTAGCTATGTTTGCTGACCTGTTTTGGAAAAACTGTATTGCTGAAATGGTTAAACGTTCTTCATATCCATCGATGTATGTGCTATTTTTCAGACTTCTAAGATATACAAGAAGAGACCGATACACAGATGGACGCTGCTTTGATTGGTGAGGAGGAATCTGCCAGTGTAAGTGCTCAAGATCACACAAATTCCTCCAGCTTGGATTTCCCAAATGTCATGCAAAAGGTGGACTGTGAGAAAACTGTGAATGAAAGACAGGAGGATGGCGAAGTAGAAATAGAGATGGATGAGAAAGACCATCAGATCAGCCATGAAGAAGAGTCTGAAAATGAGGGGATGGGTCCACAAGGAAGAGACATACAAGAGGAGGATATGGCGTCAAAGCATGGAAACTGTGGAGAGGAACGGAAAGAGAGTGAGGATATGACTGAGGAGAAGAACAATACCAGCCAGGAGGAGGAAGAGAAGAACATATCACAGGTAGATTCTGATCTAAGCCTCCAGCTAGGTAAAAAAACGCTAGATAAGAATATTTTGGACAAGAAGAATGAAGGAAAAGAGGTGGATGAGAAAAATATGGAAGAGATAGAGGAGACATCTGAGGAAAAGAACGAAACGGAAGAAATGGAGCACGAGAATTCAGAGCAATACCAGGAACCCAAAGTCATGGAAGTAAATGAAGAGAACAGACAGGACGATTTAGTTGGGGCAGTTGAGCCTGAAGGAGAAGGCATAAAGAGCGACAGCTGTGCTGGAAAAGCAAGGGATGTCAGTGACCGAGAAGAGAAGATGCAGGTGGCTGATCCGGAGGCTGCAGAGTCTTTTGTGAACGTAGGTAAGTGTTCAGACAAGCATTAAAAAAGGTATTTAAAAGTAACCTAAAAAGAGTTTAAACATTTTCCTCTCTTTTTCTTCAGTTTCGTTTGAAGCTAAAACCGAAAGCCATTTCGAAGAGAAAAGGTCTGAGAAGGTTTTTAAAAGCGCATCACAAGACTCATCTGAAAGCTTGATTAAAACAGGTATAGACATAATAATCACCATGAATTTTACTTTTTAAATATTTGTCATGAATTATGAAACAGCAGTTTAGAATTGCTAAAGTGTATAAAGTAATAGTAAAGCAAGTCAGGCAATACAAAGTACTGTGTTGTATTATAATTATAAAAGATTCTTTCGGCCATATAAACATCTTGAAGAAAGGTAATACTTCTTGTTCATCAAAAAAAAGTCTCGACAGTTGAAATGGTCATCCACAGTTAT
Organism: Hemibagrus guttatus; assembly: GCA_033459395.1. Lineage (NCBI taxonomy): Eukaryota > Metazoa > Chordata > Actinopteri > Siluriformes > Bagridae > Hemibagrus > Hemibagrus guttatus. Next base: position 4,489,711 of record JAUCMX010000028.1, read on the forward strand.
AGGTTACATGACTGTCAGTGTTTTGACTCCCTGTCATTTATTTGTGTCCAACAGAAAACCATACAAATCAAAATTGGGAGAAGGAACTGCCTGGACACACAGTGAGCATTTGATCAGCAGTCACTTTATAAAGCATAACTCTAATGTGAATGTTTATTGTGTGTATGCATGTAACGTTCTACACACATCTCATTCCTTCCCAGCCAGAGCATTCTGTTCATCCAGAATTGGAGGCGGAGAAAAAGACGACTCCTCCCACTTCTGATTCCCCTCTTGTGAAGATCAAGGATGAACCTGTGGACGAGGAATACGAGAAAGCACTTGGTCCTCAGACTCCAGCTGGAAACATCAAGGACGAACCAGATACATCTGAAGTGAGTTCTAGCTCGAATTTTAATATGTTCATTAGGAGTGATTGGAAAATAATGAATGATGGGGTGTTGTGATACAGCCCAAACATGCCTGAGTTTCAAACATTAACACATCCCAATGTGATTTATACAACTTAAACAAAAGCAATATGGCAAGCACTACGTTTTTAAAAATGCTTTAATGAATGATCTTGCTTTTTCTTTCTTGATAGTTTAAATTTCATGTTGTACAATATACACCGATCAGGCATAACATTCTGAGCAGTGAGAGGTGAAGTGAATAACACTGATGATCTCATCATGGCACCTGTTAGCGGGTGGGATATATTAGGCAGCAAGTGAACATTTTAATGTGTTAGAAGCAGGAAAAATGGGCAAGCGTAAGGATTTGAGCGAGTTTGACAAGGGCCAAATTGTGATGGTTAGACGGCTGGATCAAAGCATCTCCAAAACTGCAGCTACTGTGGGGTGTTCCCGGTCTGCAGTGGTCAGTATCTATCAAAAGTGGTCCAAGGAAGGAACAGTGGTGAACCGGCGACAGGGTCATGGGCGGCCAAGGCTCATTGATGCACGTGGGGACTGAAGGCTGGCCCGTGTGATCCGATGCAACAGACGAGCTACTGTTGCTCAAATTGCTGAACAAGTTATTGCTGGTTCTGATAGAAAGGTTTCAGATTACACAGTGCATGATGAGTCAGGGCTGTTTTGGCAGCAAAAGGGGGACCAACACAACATTAGGCAGGTGGTCATAGTGTTATGCCTGGTAGGTGTACACAGCTATAAACGATCGTTCCCTCAATAACCTTCTCTTTCTTTCTTATCATGTTTAAAGAATTTCTGGGCCAGCAAACTTACAGCTTTATCCCGAAACCAGTACAGTCTACTGACACTGGAGACTCCTTCTAAAAATGCAAAATAAACATTACAGAAAGCTTCACCATATCAATGATTACTGATTATTATTAGACTTAAATTATTAATGTCGATACTGTAGAAATGATCGATTAGAACGAGCTCGTTTATACGGATTTGTGATTTGAATTACAGCCACCATTATTGTGAAAACTGCTGTTATAGAAAAATAATCAATACCTTCAGACCAATCAGAATTGCGAATTTGTTTTCAACATATTTGTCGTGTTATGTGACTGCAGGAATTTGGCCAGAAGACCTCAGAGCAGATCAAGATCAGTGCTGTGTTCTCCGTCGGGGGAAGCTCTACGGAATTAGGTAGGAAAACGCGTGATAATTTTGTGTCAAATGTAGAATTTTTTTTTATACATTAAAGTTTTTTCATATTATACAAAACTTTGCTAAAGTCCAGTGTATCTTATGTCAGTTGTACATTGCCATAATTAAAAAATTATCTGAAACAATAAATTCAGCTGAACACAAATTACTTCGACTGTAAGGTATAGAAGTAGGAAGAAAGGGGCAAACAAAACACTTCACAATTTATTTGGCATTTTTTTTAAATTATGTTGAGGTTTCACAGTATTCTTACCTCTGTACAGGATCTCCAGCTGTGGTTGCTGCAGCAAAAGCCTCATCGAACACCTCAGTGCCCGTCCCGTCTATAAACTCTGCCACATCTCTGTGTGTGGTGTGTTCAGGCTGTAAAAAAATCCTGTTAAAAGGCCAGACAGCATTCCAGCGTAAAAGCAGCCCTCAGCTTTACTGCTCACCACGCTGCCTCTACAGCATCACATCCGGCGAGTCGGTGCCCATGCCTAGCTCTAAAAAATCTTGCTATTACTGTCTCAAGTGAGTATTGTGCAGTAGTCATTGTCAAGTCATGCCAGTGGGCTTGATAGTAAAACTTAATAGCAAAAACTTAATGCTTCACTTGAAATCACCTCTAGATCTTTTATCTTTTGTGAAATAAGAGAAATAATAAGGGAATAACATGCACCTAGCTATGAAACTGCTGAAAAGCTTATTTTCAAACTACATGTGGTCCCTTTAAAGAAAAGGGAAGGGGGCACATATAAAAAGTGCTGTAATTCCTATACTATTTACCCTATTTAAATGTAAATACCCTCATATCACAGCTCAAATTCCACACTCTGTTCATTGTTGAATTGTAACTCTAGTACACTGTCTAAACAAAGGTTTAAAATAAAAATAGGTTTTCAAATGTTTAAATATTTATGGACCTGAAAGATGTATGTATGCGTTTATCTGGGTATGTATGTGTAATTGTCTCCCTTTATCCGTGCAGAAGCATTCCAAACCCAAAGGATGTCATCGTTGCCCCTGTGGATTCAACCAAATCAGTAAAGGATTTCTGCAGTCAGAAATGTCTCAGTGCCTTTAACTACAAGAGGGACAGTGCATTTTCTGCACTTGCCACGAAATGCAGCATGTGTCAAAAATCCTGCACTGTAAGTGTTGCCTTGATTAGTTGAGCAAATACCCAATGCTTAAAAAAGTTCTTAGAGGATAAACCTGCCAACCTTCTACGTTAGTACACTGCTATGATTTAGCATTCAAAAATATACCAAAAGGATCTACTCTGGTATTAACTGAAAGCCCCTTTCAATCTTCCCGTTCCAATCTTTTTTTCTCATCTTGACTCAGTTTTCCTTACTTTAAAGATGTGGCACTTTGACGATGTGTTGCTTTTTTAGTTAATTTATGGGAAATAAAATCTGTCTATTTGTAACTTTAGACAAGTATAGCTAACATCAGTAAACTGGGATGGCTTGAAAATATTCAGCCACACATGGTGGCATGGCCACTCATCTGTTTTCGTGTATACATTTTGACTAGCTCAAACGGGTAGCAACTTTTTTCTCCAGGTGTGTGGTGTTTACCTTAGAATCCTGTATATATATAATCCACTTAATTAATGAGCAGGGTATAGCTGTAAGTTATACAGCTGTGTTGCGAAACCTTCTTTCTCTCCTCTCCAAGATTCGCCATGAGGTGAACTTCATGGGCAGTGTTCATAAGCTATGCAGTGATGCTTGCTTTCATCAATTCCGCGCATCCAATAAGCTCAGCATGAACTCCTGCATATCATGTGGAGGCTACTGCTACAGCGGCGATAACAAGGGACCAACTTTGTTATTAGATGGCACCACTAAGAAGTTTTGCAGCCAAAACTGTGTCTCCACCTTTAAAAAGGTAATGTTCAGATCACTTAGTGGATTTTTGTGCTATGATGAATAAGATATTCAGTTATGATTCCTGCCAAAATCCAAAAGAGATTGCATACCGGGTTTTCAACACACACACACACACACACATGCTCCCATGACCCAACTAGAACCTGTGCCTATGTCACCATTCTCCCATGTCCAGCATTCTCTTGTGTCCAACATGCATCCCCATCTATGTCCAACATGCTCACATGTCCTACACACACACACACACACACACACACACCATATAAACATACAACAGTCAACTTACACAACAGTCTTTCATCTCTTACAGAGACTCGCTTCTCACACAGTGTTTAGAATAATCAGACTCAGTAAAGTTTTTTAAACTTAAAAAGCCCTTAAAATGAGCTCACTAATTGAAAAAAAAATGTTGAGAACCCTTGCCTTATAGCTAACCCATATGTTCTACTGATTTAGTTTTATTGCTTGATTTCTGCAGAAGTACACGAAGGTCGTGCCCTGCACGATGTGCAGAGTTTATCGTACCGTAACAGAAATGGTGGAAAGCATAAATTTGGAGGGTAACACCGAGCTCTTCTGCTCTTTTGCGTGTGTGACTGCTCACAAAGTGCAGACGGTCAGCTCATCAGGTAAAGGGTTTCATTTCACGTTCAAGTCAGTTTACAGAAAAGTGGGTTTATGGTCATAATGTTATAAAAGGGGAAAACAAGTGTAAAAGAAAAAAGCTGAACATACAAATGTGCAGTGTGACGCAGGCAACACTTTTCTCTCTCTCCGTCACACTAACACACACACATTGAAGGTTCTGCACTGGAATGCAACCACTGTAAGAAGGTTCTTGTGCCTCAGTATCACCTCGCCATGTCAGATGGTACCATCCGTAACTTCTGCTGCTTCACCTGTGTTATATCATTTCAGGTATGCTTCAGTCTTTTTGCATACTGCATATCATTTAAAGTATTACAAATAATAATACAAACTGAAGGAGATTACCTCATCATGATATAGTTTTTGACCACAAATTTCCTTGGCTGTGAGCTATAGTTTTCTGTCCTTCTCTTGTAATAGAATAATCTATCATCAACGTTTTCTATTCTAACTGCAAGGTGACTTTCTTATAGCAGGACAGTTATTTATTTTTCATGAAAACAATCTCATAGTTCATCATTTCACTCTGAGGAAGATTAAGAATTGTCTTTGTTTTTCAGTCTTATTTAACTAGTTTTTTGTTTCCATCTTTGTTGTATAGGATGCCTTCAACAAGACAAATACTCAGAGCAACCAGCTTAATGTTGCTCCTTCTCTTAGCACCGCTCAGTTGAAGTCTGCCCCCACAGTGCAGTCTGTATCTCCAGAGTCCAGCTCGCCCAGCGTAACCCAAAGCTCCTCAGTGACCAAATTCTCCTGTGCACAGTGTCAGCGTTCATTCTTCTCCAAGCCTGAGCTGCTGGAATTTAAGGTATTTTGTGTGGACTGTCTGAGGCCAGGTTTACAGTCAGGATTCAAAGCTAAAATCAATCCTATATTGCATTAAACATTTTATATTGATATCTTTGCCAGGAGTTAATGTAATTTCTAATAAGTCATGTGTTCTTAAATCTATTCTGTATAACGTTACAGGGAAAGATGTACGTGTTCTGTGATAAGACATGTGTGGATGAGTTCAGGAGAACACACTACATCATGGCGCAGTGTGTGTACTGCAAAATCGAAAAGGTGGTGAAGGAGGTGAAGAGGATTAACAATGTGGACTGCTCTTTCTGTAGTGAAGGTGAGGTTCTGCTATGTAGACAAGGATGGAAAGTTCTCGTGGTTTGATATGGATGCATTGATTTTTATGTGCAGGTTGCACTAGCTGATTGTAAATCAGGGTGTATTGTCGACCCTGAACCATTCATTGAAAATAACTAGTTTCACTTGTGCCACAGACACACAGGATACATCGCAGATCACCTAATCAGAAACATGGCACACACAGGAAACACTACTTCAAGTTAAAATTAGTTTTAGTGTAATATTTTTTATTTAAAAAAAAGATGCTTGGGCTCTCTTGCAATGGATTTAATGCCATTTTAATAACGAACATCATCTTCATTTGAATGCATTGAATGAGAATAATACTAATGTTATAATCATGTAATAATAATTTCACATGCTAGGAGGCAAGTGTAATTTTTTTAAGTTATAGGCTAAGTTGAAGATTTTACCTGGTGCAACCTTTCATTTTTTTAGTTTGTTAGCTCAAACATAGTTGCCATTGATTGAGGGACAGTTTCCATTTAGATGCATTTTTTTTTTAAAAAAAAACAAAAAAAACTTTAGTCTAATCTTATCCAGAAAGGGCTGGTGTGGTTGCAAGTTTCAATCCAACCAAGCAGAAGCCACACGTCATAGTATTTTAAAAGCCAAGATCAACTAATTAAATAAGTGTAAGCAGGTGTTGCTCCTGCCTGACTGGACCAAAAACCTGCACCCAGACCGGCCCTTTGCCAGAAAGATTGGACACCCTGCTTTAGTATTTCAAAATTTTTTGCATAGCTTTATTTTTGTATTGCAGAGTTTAATAACACTTTTCAGGAGAATTGCAAAGAAAGGAAATTGTAAAATCAGATTCACAGTCTCTCCATATTTACTGTGCAGACTTATCCTAGAAATTAAACGTCTCCAATTAATCCACAGGCTGCAAACTTCTCTACAAGCATGACCTTGCCAAACGCTGGGGAAAGAGGCATTGTCGCAACTGCCTCTACTGCAGCAGCACTTCTCAGACTGTCATAACCAGCATCTTTTCTGGTAAACAAGAGGAGTTCTGTGGGAATGAATGCCTGTCTCAGTACACATTGTTATTCTGTGAGGTAAAAAACCCAGAATCTTTTCATCCTCTCTATCTTCCTGCTCAGAGACCAGGATATGTTAGTGTCAAAATATAGTACAGGATTGTGAACTAATAAAAGGTGAATGGAAATGGCTTATCTCTGCAACACACAGGTGGCCAAATGCAGCATGTGCAAACGTGCAAGGAAGATGACAGAGTCAGTAAAATGGCAGAATGACATAAAACATTTCTGTAACCTGAAGTGTCTGATGCTCTTCTGTAGTCAGCAAGCATGCACTACGATCTCTCCTGGGAATTCTTCCAAACCTTCTCTTACACAAGGTAAGATAAATTTTGTTTAAATAGATCCTAAAAGCAAAACTAAAGTGTGAATAATTACAAAGAGCAAAACACATTCCACAACATGTACAGAGATGCCATACAGAGATCTATGATTTAGCCATTGATACATTGACCAGTGATACAGGAGACCTGAATCTTAGACATTTCTGATTTTTCAGTTAAAGAAAAGTTTCTTCCAAAAGCGAATATAAGTCACTCATCAGGAATTGGCAAGTCTCAAAATCTTTTTCGCAGAAACAAAAGAGTGACAATTTTGCACTCTTGGGCTGGAAAAAAACCCAACCCTGGTGGTTCTGTAAAAAAAAAAAAAAAAAAAAAAAAAAAGTCAAAAATGACCTTTTTTTTGTTAAAGACTGCATCCTTATTATTTTGTATACTCATACATTCACAGATAGAGGGGCCATTTTGACTGATAGATTTTTATTTTGTACGTTTTTACATCAGGGCACGGTGGCTTAATGGTTAGCACGTTTGCCTCACACCTCCAGGGTTGGGAGTTTGATTCCCGCCTCCGCCATGTGTGTGTGGAGTTTGCATGTTCTCCCCGTGCCTCGGGGGTTTCCTCCAGGTACTCCGGTTTCCTCCCCCGGTCCAAAGACATGCATTGTAGGTTGATTGGCATTTCTAAATTGTCCGTAGTGTGTGATTGCGTGAGTGAATGAGAGTGTGTGTGTGCCCTGCGATGGGTTGGCACTCCGTCCAGGGTGTATCCTGCCTTGATGCCCAATGGCGCCTGAGATAGGCACAGGCTCCCCATGACCCGAGAATAGATCGGATAAGCGGTAGACAGTGAATGAATGAACGTTCTTACATCACATTTTCTTATCTAGGCTCGACAGTGCCAATCTCCATAGCACCTGCGACACATTCGACCACCACCAACAAAGCAACTCTTCCATCTTTGGTTCCAAAAGAGGCCACGCCTGTTATCGCTAATGTTATCTCACTATCCAGTGCCACCAATGGACAGCCTAATGTCCTAGGAAATACAGCATTGCAAGGTATTCTTTTCCACTAATCTTTTGGCATCATTCAAATGATTTCTGAATAAACGAGTAGAATTGTTGCTTTTTTTATTCATACCTATTCTTATGTAAATATTTAAAGATGAAGATGGCAAAAGACCTTAACCATGTACATTGTCTTGACTGATATTGTAACTTTTCCACCTCAATTTAGCTTTAGAATTTTTTTTTCCTGTCCACTCATAAGATTTTTAACTTTTACTTTATAGGAACTGTCCCTACTGTTGTGAAGCTGTTAGGACATGTAAGTATAAACAGTGGCATGAATGCTAGTCAATTATTTAAATTGTCTTAAATTTGATGGTCAGTTACCATGGACAGCAATATATTAGTGACTATGTGGCCTTCATTTTACTCCAGAAAATAATGTTGTGGTGCTTTTACACTGTCAAATGTAAAAAGGGTTTAAAATCATTTTCTTCACTTTGCCTGAACAGTAAGCGTTTATATATTCTGTGGAATAATCATTATGAACATTATGCCTAATATTGTGTTGGTCCCCCTTTTGCTGCCAAAACAGCCCTGACCCATCATGCACTGTGTATTCTGACACCTTTCTATCAGAACCAGCATTAACTTCTTCAGCAATTTGAGCAACAGTAGCTCATCTGTTGGATCGGATCACACGGGCCAGCCTTCACTCCCCACATGCATCAGTGAGCCTTGGCCGCCCATGACCCTGTCGCTGGTTCACCACTGTTCCTTTTTTGGACCACTTTTGATAGATACTGACCACTGCAGACCGGGAACACCCCACAAGAGCTGCAGTTTTGGAGATGTTCTGATCCAGTGGTCTAGCCATCACAATTTGGTCCTTGTCAAACTCGCTCAAATCCTTACGCTTGTCCATTTTTCCTGATTCTAACACATCAACTTTGAGGACAAAATGTTCACTTGCTGCCTAATATATCCCACCCACTAACAGGTGCCATGATGAGAAATCTTACACAAAATAGTTTTATCCAGTGAGAGGTAGTACTGATGAACGGAAAAGCATATTGGCATTAAACCTTGGCATAAATGGAAGAAGACAGTGTCTGGATTTGAGGCTACATGAAGCACAGGCTTACTGAATCTGATTGTTTTTCTAATCGTCTTCTGTTTTGTGTTAGCAGACCGTGACTCCCTTTCTTTTCTTTTGCCTCATGAATGAGTTTCTTGTCATCAGTGTTTGAGGTGCTGCAGTACAGCATGAAATAGAAATGGGGCATCCACCTGTTATTAGGACAAGATGTTAGAGTAGCTTCTGCAACAATGGCCATGATCTGACAAGACTTCCGTTACAGAGGTCTTCAAGTAAATGGTGATCAAGAAAATGTTTCTAGATAGTAATCAGCCTTACATCATATATATTTTTGAAATAAAAGGCCTAATTGAGTCAAATTAATGTTAGTTTTTGATAACTAATGAAATAAAATATATCATTGTTTGTAGGCCAGCACACAGACAGATAGTGTGAAGACGCCCGCTGCTCCCCCGAGGATCCTGAAGAACAAAGCTTTGCTATGCAAACCGATGAACCAGAACAAGGGCACATCCTGCAAACCCAACACTTCTGATATTAACACACAAACAGGTACTAAGCAGATCACCATTAAATTCCCACAGAAATTTTTCAGTAACCATATCAATGTTTACCAAAACAGTCCTTGTGCACAGTTTTGCTTTTTCCCAGACACCTCTTAGAGATGTTCAGATCTTGGTTGTTTCAGGAAAAAACTAAGCAGAGCACCTCTTGTTCCTGAGGGCCAGTTTGGCAAACATTGACTTACCGGTATATATGTCATATATGCTTAATGAATTCTTGTTCACAAATCTGTCCACAGATGAAACCCCACCTAAAGTAATAGTGTTACCAGTGCCAGTGTTTGTTCCTGTGCCTATGCACCTCTACACACAGTACACACCACACCCTGTTGGACTTCCTTTTCCGGTGAGCTGCTTCCTGTCCACTATAGATCACTGATTTATTACTTACATCTTAACTCCTTTTACTTCAACTTATTTGGTTCTGGTATTCCACGTTCATTACAGGTACTTGTATTTTTGCAGTGTTACAACTTGAAATAGAAACATTTGGGATGATACGTCATGAATCTACCAAATAGTCCATAATTATTATAGTAGAGGCAATAAAATCTATATTGTTTGCTATATTGCTATATATCTTAAATTAGTTTCCATCAGAAGTCATATATTGAATGGAGTCCATTTGTGTGCAATTAAAGTGTCACATGATCTCGATATAAGTACACCTGTCCCTGGAGGACACAGAAGACAGAAGGGATAAGGCTCAACTACAAATATGACTAGAGTTGGTCCTTCATCAGGCTGTCCGTGACCACGTAAGGGGAGCATTGTTCAGAAAAAATAATTTGCACCTTCTAATATTAGACGTGTAAATCAAAAGGTACACATCCCAATTAAGTCTATTTTAATTACAGGAAGTTTGTAGGGGTTGAATACTTGAATGCAAGGCTCTGTGACAGGCACTGGACACTTTGAAATGACAATAAATGAAATATATTGCCAGGCACATTAGTCAGTGGCTTTATGATACATAAATGACCATCCGTTAAAAAATGTCGGTCATACAGCCAAAACACTTGAAGTCTCATCTGATCGTGACGAAGGAATTTGCAAATTGGATAACTCAGGAATTTTTTTCTTTGGTAAAATGCCGTCCACTGACCTGTAGAGGTCCGGCTGACTGTACAGTTACAGTACTGATTCCATTCATTAATATCTCTTTGCTCATCGTAGGTGCCAGTGCCTATGTTTCTGCCCACTACTCTGGACAGTGCTGAGCGAATAGTCGAGACCATTCAGAAGATCAAAGAGAGAATTCCAGACAACCCGCTGGAGGCCGACCTAATCATGATGGCAGAGATGGTGGCGGAGGACAGTGAGAAGGACAAAGCTGTCTCCCAAGGAGGTGCGTGTACAAAAGAGTTGAACATTTTTAATTGCAGAAAAGCTTTTCGTGTAAATGTTACATATCAGCGGGGGCACGGTGGCCTCACACCTCCAGGGTTGGGGGTTTGATTCCCGCCTCCGCCATGTGTGTGTGGAGTTTGCATGTTCTCCCCGTGCCTCGGGGGTTTCTTCCGGGTACTCCGGTTTCCTCCCCCAGTCCAAAGACATGCATGGTAGGTTGATTGGCATCTCTAAATTGTCCGTAGTGTGTGATTGCGTGAGTGAATGAGAGTGTGTGTGTGCCCTGCGATGGGTTGGCACTCCGTCCAGGGTGTATCCTGCCTTGATGCCCAATGATGCCTGAGATAGGCACAGGCTCCCCGTGACCCGAGTATAGTTCGGATAAGCGGTAGACAATGAATGAATGAATGTTACATATCAGCATTCAGTTATTTAAAATTAATTAAAGCTGCATATTCAAAAGCAAACACTCAATTCTGCATAACGTCAATAACAAATTCATACACTAAAATCATGTATGAATTTTTCTCTAAACCAGAATACCTTCACAATCAAAGTTAATTCAGGTAACATTGAAAAGAAATATTGCAGAAGTTTTACATAAATTCTTAAAAGGCTTTTAAGGTTTAAATATTACTGGAGACTTCACAGCTTAGTTTGGTATACAGTGGTGTGAAAAAGTGTTGGCCCCCTTCCTGATTTCTTATTTTTTTGCATGTTTGTCACACTTTAATGTTTCAGATAATTTTCCTTTCCCAGACTGATAGATCTCAATGGCTTTCTTTCTCATTTGTTTTTGAATTTCTTTGGATCTCTGCATGATGTCTAGCTTTTGAGGATCTTTTGGTCTACTTCACTTTGTCAGGCAGGTCCTATTTAAGTGAGTTCTTGATTGTGAACAGGTGTGGCAGTAATAAGGCCTGGGTGTGGCTAGAGTAATTGAACTCAGGTGTGATAAACCACAGTTAAGTTATGTTTTAACAAATACTTGTTCACACGGGGCCATGTAGTTTTGGATTTTGTTTTCCCTTAATAATAAAAACCTTCATTTAAAAACTGCATGATGTGTTTACTTGTGTTATCTTTGACTAATACTTAAATGTGTTTGATTATCTGAAACATTAAAGTGTGACAAACATGCAAAAAAATAAGAAATCAGGAAGGGGGCCAACACTTTTTCACACCACTGTAGTAGTTTTGATCATTTTGCATCTGTGTCTGTAATTAAATTTAAATGTTTAATTTCAGTTGATCCTAATTCTGGCTGTAAAGCATACTGGTATGTTAGATGTGCCATCAATTGCTTATTAGTAATATTACTGTAATGTCACTGTGCTTAATTTGCTAAAGTTGGCTACAGCAACTACCTAACTTTCTATAAGCACTGACATTTCTCATCTCTGCCAAATGGGTAACAAAGGTATTACAGCACATTAGTACTAGGTACCAAGGTTTTTTTTTCCATTTATTTTTTTTATCTTCATTTTGTTAACTTTTTTCCAGTTTTTTTTTAATACATTTTCTATAAATATTTCTGTTGATGCCTTTGAAAGTACATTGAGCAGTACTGTGGATCTGCATTATAATACCTAATCTGATATATATACACATTATAATGTAATATAATGATTAAATATAATAATTAAATCTACCATGCCTCTAAGACGAAACTGCAGGAAAATATTTTTAGAACACATTGTTTGGCCTTTTAATAACAACAAGTGCAGATCAACATGCTTAAATATTCTTCAGCCCATTAGAGCACCACTCTTATATTTCATATGCTAAAAATCCAGAATAGTTCTAAGAGAGTATGTTCTCACCACCTATGGTTTGTATTTGCTGTTTCCTTGTAGAAATGAAGTTATTATGAATTAACTGCACAAACTATTGAATAATTAAATGGCTCACTGATACCATATTCCTTCCACTTTGGTTAATGCATGCTGTTGTTTTTTTTTCCATTTAGACCAGGATGATAATTTTATCGAAGACTTCGATTTGGAAGCCCTCTCCAGCCACCTAAGTTGGGAGGACGACAGCATCTCGAGCACCTCCCGATGGGTACATAATTCAGAGTCTGAAAAAGTGCCACCATCCAGACAGGCGGAGCAGTCTCCCAGCCCACCCCCACAAGAGTCCCAAATGGACCTGGAGGCAGATTTTCCAGTTGGTAAGCACTGTGAAGAGGCTCACTTTCAGTTGTCTTTCATATACTATGATTACTGATCTGCTATTGGTTGACTTTTGTGATCAGCAGAGAGCTTTGAGCATTTGGAACACCGCACACAAGAAGACAAGACTGTAACCACCAGGCCGAAAACACGCAAGAAGAATCGTGATTGTTTCTCTCAGAAAAAACGAGTATGAACATCACAGGCACCTTCCATTTAATTGTCCATTCATTCTTCTTCATTTGAGTAAAAGTATACACCTGTCTTGCAGGCTGGAATAGGCAATGTACAGCCAAAACTGCTAAACTTTTAAACCTACACTCTTACAGATATACACTATATTGCCAAAAGTTTTGGGACACCCCTTCAAATCATTGAATTCAGGGGTTGGACTTGGCCCCTTAGTTCCAGTGAAAAGAACTCTTAATGCTTCTGCATACCAAGACATTTTGGACAATTTCATGCTTCGAACATTGTGGGAACAGTTTAGGGATGACCCCTTCCTGTTCCAACATGACTGTGCACCAGTGCACAAAGCAAGGTCCATAAAGACGTGGATGAGCGAGTTTGGTGTGGAGTCCTGACCTCAACCTGATAGAAGATTTTTGGGATGAATTAGAGGGGAGACTGCAAGCCATTCCAAAACTGGGATGTCTGTCTTTACATGCACATGAATTTAATACGGAGTTGTCCCGCCCTTTGCAGCTATAATAGCCTTCAACTCTTCTGGGAAGGCTTTCCACAAGGTTTAGGAGTGAGTTTATGGGAATTTTTGACCATTCCACTAGAAGCACATTTGTGAGGTCAGGCACTGATGTCGGATGAGAAGGCCTGGCTTGCAGTCTCCGCTCTAATTCATCCCAAAGATGTTCTCTTGGGTTGAGGACAGGATCCTGTGAAGTTCCTCCACAAAGTCACTCATCCATGTCTTTATGGACCTTGCTTTGTGCACTGGTGCGCAGTCATGTTGGAACAGGAAGGTGCCATCCCCAAAGACTGTCCAAAATGTCTTGGTATGGTGAAGCATTAACAGTTCCTTTCACTGGAACTAAAGGGCCAAGTCCAACCCCTATATATATATATATATATATATATATATATATATATATATATATATATATATATAGATATAGATATATATATATATATATATATAGATATAGATATAGATATTTATGTTTATGTTGATGGATTAATTCGAGAGCTCAGTGTAAGATGTGTGTAAATGCAGGCTCGTAAACGCACAGAAGCTCCTCAGTCATCAGCAGCTGATGTTCCTCACCCCACTGGAGTGCACACAGATTACGGCGTTCAGGCGTGGAAGAGCTGGGTACGCTGGAGGGAAACACAGCCTAATATGGAGATGCCCAAATTTGGCTGTGAGTGACTGCTGATTTGTCTTTGACATTCTTACCTACCTACTTACTAATACCTACTTACTTACAAACTGAGTAATTTATCTTATCACTTATTTACACAGTGGAACCTCGGCATATGAAAGCCCTCCCTTACGAATTTTCACCTTAAGAATAAAAATTTTGCAAGAAATTTGCATTGGCATATGAAGCATTTTCATCATACGAACGAACTGAACCAAATGCTGGCTAAGTTGCACATACGTCCGGGAGCCGTTCAAAACTTGTTTGCATCAGTGGGAAGCCAAGCGAAGCCAACCAAAGCAAGTTTACAATTTTTTTTTCAGTCAGCGAAAGCTGTTTGGAAAGAGTCAACCCACGATACCAGCGTTGCCTTCGGCATGCGTTCAAAAGCTAGGTGATTTTCTGGGTGTTTTTTTGTTGACAGATCGGTGGCGTGGGTGGTCTGTTCTATTTTTAGCCCAAGCTTGGTGGCATGACTTCCTGTGAGGACCCTTGACATGGAATGCTTGGCTTGGGTCAGTTCTTTGTAAGCAGCCATACAGTTTACATACGCTTCATATTGGTCATATTTTTGGGTGGCTGGAAAGGATTATCTGCATTTACATTATTTCTTATGGCAAAATTATTTTGGCAATACAAATTTTTGCCTTAAGAACTCGCCTCCAGAACAAATAAAATTTCTATGCCGAGGTTGCACTGTATTTACCTACTTACTTACTAATTTATCTGCTTACTTAATTATTCGACTAATTAGCTACCTACTTGCTTACTAACTCATAATCAACTTTTTTTTTACTTTTTTTTTTTAAACATACTAATACCTTTTCTTCATTTTTACCTATCTACTTATTTACTTACCTACTTAATACCTTACAAATATACCTTTTTGCAAACGTATTTACTTACCTACTTACTAACTCGTATACTAATTTACTTTTCTACAAATCTACAATTTTTCTACATATTCACTCTTCACTTTATTACCAACTTGATTATTATTTACATATTATAACACCTCCAGATATGGAGGGTATGGAGTATATATTTTACATGTGGCTAAAATCTACGATTTGACTTTTCTCTGATTTACTTAACCAGCACGTAACATTACAATAAAGGAGGACCTGTTACAGTGCACAACGGCTGAACTAAGCTACGGCCTCTGGAAGTTTATTAGTGAAGTTCGTCGCCCTAATGGAGAAAAATACAAACCAGACAGCATCTATTACCTCTGCTTAGGCATTCAGCAGGTACACAACTGTATTCAAAATGCTTTGTTCAGATTGTAAGGCAACATAATTTAAGACTGTGGTTTAAAAATTCTCTTATCCTTTCCTGTGTAGCACCTTTTTGAAAATAGCAGGATGGAGAACATCTTCACTGACTTTTTCTACACTAAATTCAGTCAAACTATGTCCAGTTTACTGAAAGACTGGAAACCCACTATACTTCCAAGTGGTGAGAAACATACAGTTTATATTAATCTATAATCTAAGATCTAATTTATGTCCTTGGTTAAAGAAGCACTAACTAAAGGTATTTCTACTTTTCTCTTCCCTTTGATTTTTTTTTTTTATAGTTATAAAGAAATGATGCGGCTAGATTTAAAATGGTTTTCTCATGCTGTAAGTGTGTGTGTGCAGGTTACGTGCACTCTCGAGTGGAAGAAGAGTATCTGTGGGAGTGTAAACAGTTGGGCGCTTTCTCCCCGAGCGTGCTCCTCAACACTCTGCTTTACTTCTGCACCAAGTTCTTCAACTTTAAGACTATAGCACAGCACCGGCGCCTTTCCTTCGCCCACATCATGCGCTGCACGCGTTCACAAAGCAACGGGAGCAAGATGTCCTGTCTCCGCTTTTACCCTCCCGTGCACAAAGAAAACAAAAATACATGTTAGCGTTTGCACCAAAGCACCAATAACATTTAAATTAACGCTAAACCCCTCAACTTTGTATTAACTTCTTTGTGCTTGAACTTCTTACAGCGAACGAAGATACAGATGGTGTCCCTGCCAAGAGGAAAAAAGAAGAGGAAGAGGAGGAAGGAGTGGTGCTGGAGATGCAGGAGAATGTCGAAAACCCTCTCCGTTGTCCTGTTAGACTCTATGAGTTCTATCTCTCCAAATGGTACGCCAGTGGTCTGACGCTGAATTCATAATTTATTGCTTAAAATGCTTTACATCTTAGTACTGGCTAATGAATAAGGAGTAAGACGTGATAAAGTGTGCTGGTGTGTTGTGGCCTGATCCTGAAAGAATTCTCAAATCTGATTGGTCGGAATATTCAGTAACAGCAGCCCGAATTTGTTGTCATGTGCAATCCAAATCACAGGATTAAGTTAATGTTATATAGAACATTTAGTAAAATTTAAGTCACAAAGACACAATTTAAAGCTGCTTTTTAATAACAAGACTTAACAAATGTCTTCGTTATTTAACAGCATATCATCATCGATATTCTAAAGCTTTCCGAAACATTTAAGGGAGAAGTCTTCCAGGTTTCCCACGCTTCAAAAGTATTCAGGACCAAGAACTGTTGTTTTCTGGTTTCTCTGCAACACAAGAAAAAGAAAAAAGCGAGGCTTGTGAGGAACTGATGTTTGTAGTTGCTATAGAGCAAGTGATAACAGGAGCAAACTTGTTTCCCAGAATTTCACAACGTATTAAATGAAACTTCAAACTGATGCAAAGATCAGATTCACAACTAGAATGCTTATTGCCAGGTCTGTCCAGACACACAAGGAGTTTTTTTGGTGCTGGAGAAAAAACGAATACACGGAACATTACAGTAAGATGTATAAAATATAAACCAGGTACAAAAATATACCAATAGGTATTAAAAAAAAACAAAAAAAAACGTAGACATACATGGAACACAGAAGGATTGGAGTACATGTGCAAACATGAATGTATTGTTTTGTAATAAATGAAATAATGTAATTTAGGGCAACTTGCTGTAGAATAAGATGAATGAAACTCTATTAACTTCTTACAAATGCTTGTCCTCTTTTAGAACTAAAACCTGATCCATTCGTCTTTACACTCTCATTCATTTCCTTCTTTCTTACTTTTTCAGAATTTGCAGGTATGGTGAATTTGGGTAAGAAAGAATTACACGTGGAGTCTAACACCAGTCTTTTGTCCATTCCAGCTCTGGCACGGTAAAGCAACGCACGTCTGTCTTCTATCTGCGTCCAGAGCGCTCGTGTGTCCCCAACAGCCCCTTGTGGTTCTCCCACATGTCACTGGATGACAGCGAGCTGGAGAGCATGCTCGGTCGCATCCTCACCATCCGAGAGATCCATCTGGAGAGTGAAAAGCCTCTGAACGTTTCTGAATCGGAGAACCAAACTGATTCAGAATAACACAACCGTGATACTTCATCTACAGACCAGATGCTTTAAAATGCTCTGTTGGTTTTTTCTTGTCGATGCGTCACAGACTTTGTTGAGGATGTAGCGGTGCTCAGTAATGAGACCGTGGCTGGAATCCAAATCTACAAGCGCACAATATTCAGTTTCAGTCCTGTAGATCATTCTGCGGTGCTTTTTGTTCACTATTTTGTTTTATCATTCTGTTCGAAACGGTTCACATTTAGGAAATAAAACAACACAACGTCGGAAATCACACCATCGGACACACTTGAAGAGTCACTCGAGTTCTGAGCGGCAAAGCATGATAAACTGTTGTATAGTGCTTTACATTTACCTGCCTGTGTAAGCTAATTCTTATCATCGTGAAACACATCCGTTCACTTCTTGTGGTATTCAGCAACACTAGATCACAATAGATCGTCTGTTTCAAAGTATATTTTTGTTTTTGAATCAGTGTTTTTTGTTTAATTTTTTGAAATCAAACCCTCAGAAATGCCTCCATACTTTTCTCAGATTGAACAACTTTTTTTTAATGGCTAAAAAATCCAGCAAATAATTCAAATAATTAATATGCTAAAAAATCATGTTTTGTGATTTTTTTTGAAAAGAATAAATATGAAATACTGATTTAAGTTTTTTCAGCAGTGCTACAGGATGCATTACTTAAGAATCATAAAGCTATTTCTGTTGTAAACAGTGTGTAAGTGTACAAATCTGTTACCTGTCCCATATTTTGTACAATTGGCCTTACTGAATTGGTGTTATGTGAATTGGGGGACACTGTTACTTATTGATACACCGATCAGGCATAACATTATGAGCAGTAAGAGGTGAAGTGAATAACACTGATGATCTCCTCATCATGGCACCTGTTAGTGGGTGGGATATATTAGGCAGCAAGTGAACATTTTGCCCTCAAAGTTGATGTGTTAGAAGCAGGAAAAATGGGCAAGCGTAAGGATTTGATCGAGTTTGACAAGGGCCAAATTGTGATGGCTAGACCACTGGATCAGAGCATCTCCAAAACTGCAGCTCTTGTGGTGTGTTCCCGGTCTGCAGTGGTCAGTATCTATCAAAAGTGGTCCAAGAAAGGAACAGTGGTGAACCGGTGACAGGGTCATGGGCGGCCAAGGCTCATTGATGCACGTGGGGAGTGAAGGCTGGCCCGTGTGATCCGATCCAACAGACAAGCTACTGATGCTCAAATTGCTGAAGAAGTTAATGCTGGTTCTGATAGAAAGGTGTCAGAATGCACAGGGCATCACAATTTGTTGCGTATGGGGCTGCATAGTGGCAGACCAGTCAGGGTGCCCATGCTGACACCTGTGCACCATTGAAAGTGCCAACGATGGACACGTGAGCATCAGAACTGGACCACGGGGCAATGGAAGAAGGTGGCCTGATCTGATGGGCCGGGTGCGTGTACATCGCTTACCTGGGGAACACATGGCACCAGGATGCACTATGGGAAGAAGGCAAGCAGGCGGAGGCAGTGTCATGCTTTGGGCAATGTTCTGCTGGGAAACCTTGGGTCCTGTCATCCATGTGGATGTTACTTTAACACATACCACCTACCTAAGCATTGTTGCAGACCATGTACACCCTTTCATGGAAACGGTATTCCCTGATGGCTGTGGCCTCTTTCAGCAGGATAATGTGCCGTGCCACAAAGCAAAAATGGTTCAGGAATGGTTTGATGAGCACAACAACAAGTTTGCGGTGTTGACTTGACCTCCAAATTCCCCACATCTCAATCCAATCGAGCATCTGTGGGATGTGCTGGACAAACAAGTCCGATTCATGGAGGCCCAACTTCACAGCTTACAGGACTTAAAGGATCTGCTGCTAACATCTTGGTGCTATATACCACGGCACACTTTCAGGGATCTCTAGTGTAATGCAGCTCTATAAATGAAGAATGTATTTGCATTCAGTTACATCTATCCATACTACACACAACATGGGGGATCCCTGAAATGCTCAAGCATTTATGCCTTGAGTATTTTGGTTGAGATATACTCAAATAAATATTTTTATTTTATATATTTAAATATTTTTATTTTATATATTTAAATATAATTTTTTAAATATTTTAAATATTTTTAGTATATTAATTTTGGGCCCTAACACTTTAGGAACCCGAAAAGAAGGAAGAAAGGATAAAAAAAATCCCTTTTAAAAAAGAAAAAAATATGGTTTGGTGAGGGACTTTTATTTAGAAATGCTTTCACTCCACGCTGACAATTATAGTTTCTGATTTCACACTTCCTGTTGAGAGCATGACAGACCTGACACCCTGAACATACATTACACCTGTGATTATTTATTTATTTATTTTTTCTTTATTGTGCAATGGCGAAAGAATAATGTATTTAATATTCAATGTGATGCGGAGTTATTTTCTAAAGTCAGCTAGCTAGCCATTCCAACATGGAGGAAACAGACATAGCTGAGGAACTGTTAGCCAAACAGCATCGTAAGGAGAAGAAAGAGCTGCAAGGTGGGACACTTTTTTCCATTTAGCACAAGTTTGCTTTTTTATTATTTACATCTAATGACTTTCTTAACGTGATTATGTATTTATTTATTTTAATAATTCCTTCAGAATGGTTCGGAAGCAAAATAGCTAGTAGCTAGTTAGATTTCCTGTGAGAGACAAAAGGCTCTGAGTTGAATATAAAGTGCACTACAAAGGGTGCAAAAGCCGGTATTTTATTCTCTAAGTAGTGCACTAATCTAGGGAGCATGGAACTGTTTAGGATTCAGCCGTTCAAATGGGTTCAAAAGCATTATTTATGCTGTTTCCACCTTCTGTAGCTAAAATCCAGAGTATGAAAAATGCTGTACCTAAAAATGACAAGAAAAGGAGGAAGCAGCTGACCGAGGACATCACCAAGCTAGAAGCTGAGCTGAATCAGAAACACGAGAATGAGCTGAGACAGCTCCAGACGTCCACTGCTGAAGTTAAGGTGGTGTATATGGACAGTTCTGTGCTGTTGATTTGCTTGACCTTCAGTCTGATTCAGCAGTGGAGATAACTGGAACTGTGTGATTGTTATGTGAAGGTTGAGGAGGTTACAGATGCTGTTGAGGACATGAATGTGTCTGGTGGAGAGACCAGGATATCCAAAGCTCAAAAGAGAAGGGTGAGTTGATCTGTCTCCCTGACTGACTGTCTGTGTCTGTCTGTCTCACTTTCATACCTGTCTGCCTGTGTCTGTCTTACCCCTGTCTTTCTTTGTCTGTCTCTCTGCATCTCTGCTTGTCTGCCTGTCTGGCTCTCTCCCTCTCTGTCTGTATGTCTGCCTGTCTCTCACTTTCATACCTGTCTGTCTGTGTCTCTCACCCCTGTCTTTCTTTGTCTTTCTCTCTGCCTGTCTGCATCCCTTCTTGTCTGTCTGTCTGGCTGCATCTCTGCTTGTCTGTCTGTCCCCCTGTCTGTATGTCTGTCTGTCTGCCTGTCTCACTTTCATATGTCTGCCTGTGTCTGTCTCACATCTGTCTTTTTTTGTCTGGCTTCCTGCCTGCCTGTCTGTCTGTCTGACTTTTATACCTGTCTGCCTGTGTCTGTCTCACCCCTGTCTTTCTTTGCCTGTCTCTCTTCCTGTTTTTCTGTCTGTCCATCTGCCTGTCTCTCTGTATGTCTGTCTCACTTTCATACCTGTCTACATGTCTCTCACCCCTGTCTTTCTTTGCCTGTCTCACTTCCTGTTTTTCTGTCTGTCCATCTGCCTATCTCTCTGTATGTCTGTCTCACTTTCATACCTGTCTACATGTCTCTCACCCCTGTCTTTCTTTGCCTGTCTCTCTGCATGTGAGAGGCCTGTCTGTCTGTCTGCATCTCTCTTTCTGTCTCACTCACTTTTATACCTGTCTACATGTCTCTCACCCCTGTCTTTCTTTGCCTGTCTCTCTGCATGTGAGAGGCCTGTCTGTCTGTCTGCATCTCTCTTTCTGTCTCACTCACTTTTATACCTGTCTGCCTGTGTCTCTCACCCCTGTCTTTCCGTTTTACTTTCATGCCTGTCTGTCTCACCCCTGTCTTTCTTTGCCTGTCTCTCTGCATGTTTTTCTGTCTGTTTGTCTCACTTTCATACCTGTCTACCTGTCTCTCTCACTCTTGTCTTTCTTTGCCTGTCTGTCTCTCTCTCTCTCTCTCTCTGTTTGTCTGTCTGTCTGTTTCTCTCTGTCTATCTGTGAGTTGTTACCATCAAAACATTTATATATTAAATTTGAATTCCAACCAGCAGTACTGACACAGCTGGGATGTTCTAAGAAATTAATCAACACTTTCTGACCAATCACATCCAAGAGTTCAACACTGCTGTCACTGTCAGTACGTGATAAGTGACCAGACAGAATCATCCACTCGGACTTTAAGTGTTCTAAGTGCTTTGTGGGACATTTTCCAGGACAAGAAAGCAGCTCAGGAGAAGGAGAGAGAGAACCGCATCGCTGAAGCTGAAGTAGAGAATCTGTTGGGATCCAGACATCAGGAAGGCCTAAAACTACAACAAAAACTGGCCGAGAAGCAGCTGCAGATTAAAGAGATCTCATCGGATGGCCATTGCATGTATCGTGCAGTAGAGGATCAGCTAACAGGGCGTGGCTGTTCTATCGGGATCCAAGAACTCAGAGTTCAAACAGCTCAGTACATGAGGAGCCATGAGGACGATTTCCTGCCCTTCCTTACCAACCCTAATACCGGGGACATGTACACTGCAGGTGAGCTGCAGCACTTCAGGTGCAGCCAGCGTTCTTTCACATGCACATTCCTCCCAGCATTTTTAAAGATATATAGTCTGGTACATTTGTTGATTTTGTTTGAATAAACCTATTTATTAGAAGGAATACAAATTATCTTTAGGAAAGAGGACAGATGGATGACAAGTGATTCTAAGCCAGTGACGGTACAGAATACAGTGATTCTAAATAGAAGTGGTGATAATCGGTTATTAGTCATAAAGTTTTGGGCATTATTATTATTTTTATTATTATGTACATGTTAAGATATTGTCTCTGTGTTCCTTTTTTTTGGACGCTTTTTGGCTCCCGAATAAGTCTGTCCCATTTGCTTCCTTGTTTCAGACATATTTAAAAGAACATTGTATGTTTTTTTTTTATTATTATTATTATGATTTTGTATTTTGCATGCAGCTTTAGGAAAGTAATCAACGACAGGCTGATGTTCAGCAGCCAGACACTAGGCAGAGTTTACTGTTATCACAAAACAGTTGATTTTTTTTCCAATAACGCCACATCCCTGATGTGCTTTATTCATCTAACTTCAGAACATCAGACATTTCTAGTGAATACAATATTTTTACATTTATTAAAAGGCAAGCCATCATAGTTTTCACCACATACACTAACAGTGTGTACAAGTAAGTAGTTAGCATGTTATAAGTACTATCTTCAATTATATGAGTTCATACAGTCATGTAGCATCAAAATCACTAGAAAACAAAAAAAACCCTCTTTTGTCTTCCTGTACACAGAGGAATTTGAGAAGTACTGCAGCGATGTTGCAGAAACAGCAGCTTGGGGAGGACAATTAGAGGTAAGAATTCTGATAAACTTTTATTTAAAATTGCATTTATCTAAGATTTACTCCAAGGTGTATTCGCTATGGTCAATTCTTCTGTGGGATTGTGGGATGTTGATTGTTTTGGTATTTTGTTAATTCTGTTTGTTTCCCATTGTAATTAATTTGTAATTACAAAACGTTATTATGATATAACGAATTAATGAGAGTGTTGAGAGGTGAATAGAAAATGGTTAAGCAAATGTGTGTTAACGTGAATAACTTCTTATTTCAAGATACTTGGTATTTTGATATTATCTATAGTTAATTAGACTAGATATTTCTAATGATTTTATTTTGAAATAATGACGTCAATATATAAGAAAAAACAAAATGTCGAAATAAAATGACTAGAAATAATGAATTAATAAATTAATGTCTCATTATTTTGGACTTGACGGGTTAATTCAATTTAAGGCAATATTTGTGGCAATGTTTAGACTTCGTTATCTTGTTATTTTGATAATCTGCTAATCTTGTTAGAAACTTTTCCATGGTTTAACCCGATTTCTTCTCATCATAGTTAAGAGCCCTTACACATGTCCTCCAGTTACCGATAGAGGTCATTCAGGCAGATTCTCCTGCTATTATTATCGGTGAAGAGTATGACAAGCCTCCCATCACTCTTCTGTAAATATCTGAAAATAAATAACCATATAAAATTTCCTCATTTTCTTTTACATGTTTGTTGTATTCAGTGAATTTTCACATTTCCCGTCCTTCACATTTTACAGTTACATGAGGCATGCGTATGGACTGGGCGAGCACTACAACTCTGTGGAACCGCGGAAGGATGCAGCGAGTGAAGAGCAAAACTAAAATGATTCGTCTTGGGGGGGGGAAAATCTCTTTTTCATATTAGGTGGAGGAAAATTCGTAACTCCAGATTTACAGTAGATGCTGAAACAGAGGAGAGATGACTTCCAGAAGAATCAAGTGATGTTTGCTGTTTTAGGTGGCTTGTTAATGATCTCATCACCTGATGCACAGTATTCCCAGGTCATAATTAATAAACGTGCAGTGGTTAGGGCTGAGGAAATAGCCGATAAAGAAGCTTGTCTTGGAATAAAAAAAAATTTAAAAAAAATTTAAAAAAAAAATAAAGTAAATGCTACATTTCCTGTTCTTTTTTTGTTGAGTCTTGTGTTGCTTTGAAATATTATTCAATAAATAATAAGTCTTGCTAATAGATCATGGGGGTGCCAAATATTATGCTGAAACAAAATAGTGATGAAGTAAATGAAAATGAACTCGTAATTTTGACATAGATTGTGGGATGTTAAATATTACTAATAAAACATATTTATTTCTTTATTATTTAGGAATAATGCTGAAATAAGGGCATCTTAATATTTCATGAATGTGAATAACATCCCATTCTCTGTACCACTTATACGATCTATTCTTGGGGAGCCTGTGCCTGTCTCGGGTGTCATCGGGCATCAAGGCAGGATAAACCCTGGATGGAGTGCCAACCCATCACAGGGCACATACACACACACACACATTCCAGGCAATTTAGAGACTCCAATCAGCCTAGAAGCATGTCTTTGGACTGTGGGAGGAAACCAGAGCACCCAGAGGAAACCCACCAAGCATGGGGAGAACATGCAAACTCCATACACTGAGCGGGACCGAGACTCGAACCCAGGAGGCTGGAGGTGTGAAGCAAAAGTGCTAACCACTAAGCCACCATGTGAATGACATGACATTGTCATTTCTTTTTAGTTATCTTGTTATTTCAATAACCAAGTCTTCCTGGGAGGTCATGATGGCGTGCTTGCCTCATAACTCTGGGCTTGGGACTTGTATTCCCTCATCTGCCCTTTGTATGCAGAACTTATATGTTCACCCCATGCTTCCTGAAGGCAGGATTTCCTCTGGGTACTCTGGTTTCCTCCCCCAGTCCAAAGATGTGTCGTACACCATCTCTAAATTGTCTGTAATGTGTGAATGGGTGTGTGATAGTTTCCTGCACCCCATCCAGGCTGTCCCCCCACCTTATACCCTGAGTCCTTTGGCATAGACTCCAGGTTCTTTGTTACCCCATGGCCAGGAAAAATGGATAATATTATTGATAGATTTTAGGATGCTAAATGGTTCTTAACTCGAAATAACAAATTATTTCACAATATCCTCTATAACAGTTAATTTGTTCACTTGTCATGTGATTTTGACATTGTGGTTATTTCTACAATCTATCAGTAAGGCGAATTTATTGAATATTATGTAGAAACTTAACTGGATGATGTTAAACTAACATGATGCTTACTAGAAATAATGATTTAAGTTAGGGGGAATTAAAACCTGACAAAATATCTTGAAATAACGAATTAGGTCGGTTATACGCTTCAGTACTTTTCATCAACACTAGAGGGCAGTGTCGTGCGAATTCATTTCCAGCGTACTTCCGTACTAACCAGTATGTGTAGAATAGAGCGGTTACAGGTTTACACACGTACTTATTAGTGGGAGAGGGTGCGACCCACGTTTCTATGGAAACGTGAATAAATCGCTATGCTGTCGTGTTTTTTGAGCTTGCTTTCGGGCAAATGGCTAATGATTTGGTCATTCGAGCACTGAAAGCTAACGCCAAGTCGTTAAATTTGAGCTCTAGGAACATTACAAAGCTTTCAAAAGATTTTGCAAAGTTACCTGAGGTTAAGGAGCTCCGTTTAAACAACAACCGCCTCACGACTCTGCCTCTCGAACTGCAGTGCATGCGGCAGGTGGGTGAACGGGACTGTGTTTAAACCATCATACCATATTATATATGTATGTAATATATGTTTATTTGAGTGTTTTGCTGCTTTAGTTGACAGAACTTAACCTGGGCAATAACGCTTTTGAGGAGATGCCACCAGTCCTGAAGCATCTTCATAGCTTGAAAAAGCTGCATTTGTTTGGGAATCAGATCTCCACACTGCATGCAGAGGTTCTGGGTGAGTTACAGACATACTACAATAAGCCTTATATTTATTAAAGTCACGATGAAACAAGATATAAGGGGATGAAAATAAAATAGTATTATTGAATATTCATTGTCTACCACTTATCTATTCTCGGGTCATGGAGAGATCATCGGGCATCAAGTCAGGATACACCCTGGAGGGAGTGCCAACCCAACACAGGGCACACACACACACACTCTCATGCAATACAGACAATTTAGAGACACCAATTGGGGAGGAAACCCCCGAGGCATGAGGAGAACATGCAAACTCCACACACATGGTGGAGTCAGGAATCGAACCCCCAACCTTGAAGGTGTGACGCAAACGTGCTAGCCACCAAGCCACTGTGCCCCCCTATTCATAAACATGAGCAAACATAATCCAATGATTTTTGCATCAAGTATTTATCTTAGTATCCCTCTTTGAACCTTTATGAAAGTCAGTCATAGTAAGACTGAGTACATGTGTGTGAATGAAAGGGAGGGAAGTGGAACAGTAAGGTTACAGGGTGAAGAGGTGAAGAAGGTACAGGAGTTTAAGTACTTGGGGTCAACAGTCCAGAGTAATGGAGAGTGTGGAAAGAGGTAAAGAAGCGAGTGCAGGCAGGTTGGGTGGAGAAAGGTGTCGGGAGTTCTGTGTGATAGGAAAATATCAGCGAGAATCAAGGGGAAGGTGTACAGGACAGTGGTGAGAGCGGCCATGCTGTATGGTTTAGAGACAGTGTCACTGAGGAAGAGACAGGAGTCAGAGCTCGAGGTAGCAGAGCTGAAGATGTTGAGGTTCTCTTTGGGAGTGACAAGATTGGACAGGATTAGGAACGAGTACATCAGAGGGACAGCTCATGTTGGACGTTTGGGGGACAAAGTTAGGGAGGCCAGATTAAGATGGTTTGGACATGTTCAGAGGAGAGAGAGTGAGTATATTGGTAGGAGAATGTTGGACATGGAGCTGCCAGGCAGGAGGCAAAGAGGAAGGCCAAAGAGGAGGTATATGGATGGAATTAATGAGGATATGAAGCTAGTGGGTGCAAGTGTTGAGGATGCAGAAGATAGGGATAGGTGGAGAGAGATGATTCGCTGTGGCGACACCTGAAGGGAAAAGCTGAAAGAAGAAGAAGAAGAAGAAGAAGATCCCTCTTTGAACCTTTCCACATTTTCTGGAGTTACAACCTATAACTGTTAAAGTAAATACTTCAAAAAGCATCATGAAGATTAAAAGCTATCAAAACATGTGGACAAAGATCTAGAAAAGTCTGAAATCTTAAATAAAGAAAAGTTTGGTCCAAGAATTTGATTGGATGAATAAGTGCCCGATTTTGATTGGACGATTGAGTTCAAGAGTGCTCATGTTTAATATAACTGCACTGGGATGTTTCACTATGTGTATCAATCTATGTTTGTTATGAATTTTTCCAATTCTAACAACAGCCCCACTGTTAGCACAGTTAGCGACACCTTTAGAGGATACAGCAAAGAACTTGTGACTTAAATATGAAAGCCTGTCAGATTCATTAAAAGAATGAAAGGACACCAATTTCACTGGATTCACCTTAAATTGTTGTGAGCTAGCTATCCAGTGAACATGACTTCTTTTCCATCTATTTTCACTCGGAAGAGCAATACTCAACCTTTGACCATGTTGTGACTTAAATTTCACTTACTCAGTATTAACTTATTATTTATATTCCCCGATCAGGCATAACATTATGAGCAGTGACAGGTGAAGTGAATAACACTGATGATCTCCTCATCATGGCACCTGTTAGTGGGTGGGATATATTAGGCAGTTAGTGAACATTTTGCCCTCAAAGTTAGAAGCAGGAAAAATGGACAAGTGTAAGGATTTGAGCAAGTTTGACAAGGGCCAAATTGTGATGGCTAGACCACTGGATCAGAGCATCTCCAAAACTGCAGCTACTGTGGGGTGTTCCCGGGCTGCAGTGGTCAGTATCTATCAAAATGGTCCAAGGAAGGAACAGTGGTGAACCGGCAACAGGGTCATGGGCGGCCAAGGACCACGGAGCAATGGAAGAAGGTTGCCTGGTCTGATGAATCACGTTTTCTCTTTCAGCAGGATAATGCACCGTGCCACAAAGCAAAAATGGTTCAGGAATGGTTTGATGAGCACAACAACGAGTTTGAGATGTTGGCTTGGCCTTCAAATTCCCCAGATCTCAATCAAATCAAGCATCTGTGGGACGTGCTGGACAAACAAGTCTGGTCCATGGAGGCCTTACCTCGCAATTTACAGGACTTAAAGGATCTGCTGCTAACATCTTGGTGCTATATACCACAGCACACCTTTAGGGATCTAGTGGAGTCCATGCCTCGATGGGTGAGGGCTGTTTTGGCAGCAAAAAGGAGGACCAACATGATATTAGACAGGTGTTCATAATGTTATGCCTGACTGGTGTATGACTTGTATAAAAGCAATATCACAATCATGTGGTTATACTGAATGTCAGTGATATTCAGTTTATCCAAACTCTTTCTCATGCAACGTTACTTAAACAAAGAATGGAATGAAGATGACACAACAGCAAATCTGTCTACAAGAGGCTGTACACCAAAATTCAGTGACTTGATAAGAAGGGCATTAGTGACCAGTGAAAGTACACAGCTTAGATCTGTGAGCTGTTCACATGACAGCCTCTTGACTTGGCTATACATGAGCTGAGTCAATGAAATGGTTAAATAAAGAACCACAAAGTTAAAAGTTTGGCAATGAGCACATCATTCTGTGGATTTGGAGTCCTGCTTAAAACCTCTGGTTAGGACTGAAAAGAGAAATCTATAGGCACAAACATATAAACCTCCAAATTTGCTAGTGTTGTTATTCTCTAAGACATTTTAAATCACAATCCAAAATTAATAAATAAATAAATAAATAAATAAATAAAATAACAATAGCAAGATTCATCTATACATGAGTTCACTCAGTACTCATATTATTTATTTATATATTAATTTTGGGGGTGCCAATATTTCTGATATGTACTGTACTGTATCCACAGTACATTTTAAGATACTTATTATATTATTGACCAGGTTGCTTATAAATACAAAGGAGTAGCTAAATAATTCTGTTAATGTCTGTAACATGAATGAATGAATTAATTAATGAAGGTACTGTACTGTATTGTAATATAACTGCAATGAAATTTCAACTCTAGCTTCTTTTTATTCTTCAGAGAATCTTTCAAACCTCGTTCTTCTCAACCTGAACCACAACAAAATCCAAATCATTCCTCCTGCTATAAAGAGGTGAATGATCTAGTCAGATTTCATTCCGAGTGTGATATTAACTTGAGATGTGGCTCCTCATCGCTTTCAAATGCTTTCATTTACAGCCTCTCGAATTTGGAAAGATTCAGTATTGCAGACAATCAGCTAGAAGAGATTCCTGCTGAGTTGGGGCTGGTCAGCAAGTTGATGGAGATGAATTTATCCAGGAACAAGCTGAGTGAAATCCCACAGGAGTTGTATAAGTTAACACATCTGAGGAAGCTGAGCTTAGCTAGAAACAGTCTCAGACAGTTACCAGAGGTGGGTTCCGAGGTAACAGTTTCTTAGAATAATCTTTAATTTATGTTTAATTCAGTAGTCTTGGAATGAATCAGAACACTTCTACTTTTTCCAAAGGGAATTCCTGGATGGAAAAATTTGAAGATGTTAGATGTTGCAGGTAACCGCCTGTCTATGTTTCCAGTCAATGTAAGTGTCTGATATATATTTTGACAAACATTTTCCATTTTAATAAAAAGATTTTGGTGGATTTTGTTTACAAATAGTGCAATTAACATAAAACACCATAAACATTTAGCTAATACGTTTGTAAATGAAATTCTCAGATGAAACCACCTAAAATGAAGAAAATCTAAAAGTATTTATACCACAGAACTGTCAAATTCTCAATTCTATCAGTGAATTCATTTTGCATAACACCATCTCTGACAGTAGTTTATAGGTTTTATTTTTGTCTTGTATAAATGCTAAACGTTGGTGACATATAATATAGCAGCATACTTTTTATTAGTCTTCTTTATTATCCTTCTTATAATCCTCAGTTCCACGTTCTTGAGCTGGAAGAATTATACTTTGAGGAAAACGATCTTGTTCAGTTGGAACTGTTCACATCTGCTAAAGTGAATGAAGTTTTCCCATTAAAGGTGAGCTTCTGTACAATGATACTGTACTACTGTACTCCCAAACATGTTTTTTCTTTTCATTTGAACCCATTATTACTATACATGTAGTATTGAGTTTTTATATTACCTTGTTTGACTGTTCCCTTAAACTGGGCTGCTCCTGTAGTGAGATATTATTGTTCATGCAGGATATTTAGTTAGTTGGTTTAATAAGTCCTGCAGAAAATTTGTGAATTTCTTTTATTTTATATATTAGGTACAAAAAGAGGACATTTTTCTGAACATTAAAAATAGCGAAATCTTACTGTTAGTACTATTATTAGTATCTTACTTATCTGCTACAACGCACACAAGATATTTTAGAATAGCTGCCTGAAACCCTTTATAGAGTTAGTAGTCAAGACAGGTGCAACTGAAGGTAAAATTTCTTTATTAATGGTGTTCTACAAAGCACAGTCTTCATCCATCTTTTTGGTCAAAAACATGAACCTCAGGCCAATTCAAATGTATTTAAACCTGACAGGCAGAAGTCAAAACCAGAATATTATTAACATGACTGAAAGCTAGGAGACATCGTAACTAGGGCACAGCTCAGACATGCTGTATAACCTCAGCAAAACGAAGGAGTATATACACTGGTTAATGAGAGATAATGAAATTAATGAGAAGTGACAGGTAGTAATGATCAGGATTCAAACTGAAGCAGAAGTGAGGAAAAAATAAGAACTGAACAGGTGGGAACTTTGACAACTGATAACATTGTTTTCTTGCACAGGAACTTGCTGCCAGATTCATCCTGAAAGAACATTTAAATAAGTTGTCTGTGGTGTCCAGGGCTTCATTACTCCTTCCAAATATACAGACAATGCTCTCTCAGTTTGGAAGGTGTGCCGTGTGCTTTGAGCCCTTTCTGACCACCTGGGTGGAGTGTGTACAGTTCATCAGCTTGCGCAAGGTGCACATACTGTATTAACACTCCAGATTCACAAATGAGAAAAAGTTATTTAATGGCCGCATAAAGCATAAAATCATCCACTGATCAACCATAACATTACATCGAATCACTTGTTACAATAGCACCTGTCAAGTGGAGGAATATATTGCGCCAGCAAGTGAACAGCCAGTGCTTGAAGTTGATGTGTTGGAAGCAGGAAAAATGTGCCAAGGTAAAGGTTTTTGTCAAATGGTTTTAATGTTATGGCTGAGCTTTAGGTAACATTCACATCAAAAAAACTGTAGGAATAATGTCATTTCAATGACTTTGATCGTGGCATGGTTGTTGGTGCCAGATTTCAGAAACTACTGAAAAAGCAAAAATCATCCAGTGAGTTCTGTGGACAGAAACGCCTGTGAGAGGTCAGAGGAGAATGGCCAGACTGGTTTGATCTGACAAGAAGATTACACTAACTCTAATTATCACTCTTTACAAGTGTAGTGAGCAGAAAAGCATTTCAGTATACACAACATGGATGAAACTTGAGGTGGATTGGCTACATCAACAGAAGTGTATGTGTATCAGGCTTTTAGCATTCACACGAATGAGGAACAGTATAATTAATTAATTAATTAGCCAATCACATTCTGACACCAATCACATTATGACCACCTGCCTAATATTGTATTGCTCGATTTGATTGAGATCTGGGGAATTTGTAGGCCAAGTCAACACCTCAAACTTGTTATCAAACCATTCCTGAAACATTTTTGCTTTGTGGCACAGTGCATTATCCTGGTGAAAGAGGCCACAGCCATCAGGGAATACCGTTTCCATGAAAAGGTGTACATGGTCTGCAACAATGCTTAGGTAGGTGGTACATGTTAAAGTAACATCCACATGGATGGCAGGATCCAAGGTTTCCCAGCAGAACATTGCCCAACGCATGAAACTGCCTCCGCCTGCTCGCCTTCTTCCCATAGTGCATCCTAGTGCCATGTGTTCCCCAGGTAAGTGACGCACACGCACCCGGCCATCCACTTGATGTAAAAGAAAGCGTGATTCATCAGACCAGGCCACCTTCTTCCATTGCTCCGTGGTCCTTGGCTGCCAATGACACTGTCGCCGGTTCACCACTGTTCCTCCCTTGGATCACTTTTGATAGATACTGACCACTGCAGACCAAGAGCTGCGGTTTTGGAGATGCTCTGATCCAGTCGTCTAGCCATCACAATTTAGCCATTGTCAAGCTCAAATCCCTATGCTTGTCCATTTTTCCTGCTTCTAACACACCAACTTTGAGGGCAAAATGTTCACTTGCTGACTAATATATCCCACCCACTAACAGGTGCCATGACGAGGAGATAATCAGTGTTATTCACTTCACCTCTCAGTGCTCATAATGTTATGCCTGATTGGTGTATTAATAGTGTAAAATATCACATATTTCTGATTAGGCAATTTATACAGAATGTGATAAATATATCATTGCAAGTCTTTATTTTTCCTAGGACATGGGGATAAAAAAGTCCCAGAATATTCCAGTCCGAGTGATGCTGTGTTCCTATTCCTGCTTCAACAAGAGCAGCCACTCTTACTACAGCATCGTTAAAGCAAATCCGTAAGAGGTGCCCTCTCACACTTCTCATGAGCTACATCTGCTCATTCCAGTATGTTCAGGTCCACGTCCATTCAAGTTCCAGGTCTCCTTTAATCCTGTCCTGCAGTAGGGTATGGCATTCAAAAGCAGGTGAAATGTTTTTATTTATATAACTAGTTAGCCACCAGATGGCAGTGTATGATCACTCACTGGCTCTGGATGTTTCTGTGAAAGAACTCCTCATCTGATCTCTGTGCTTTCGTTCAGGTTTATTAATGCACATGGACATGGGGCATAAAGATCTATTCCCTTGTCTTGAAATCTTTGAATATCTTTACATTATGATTCATAAAGTATCAATATTATAGGTTAGGACATATACAGAGAGACACAGACAGAGAGTGAAAGAGAGAGAAAGAGTTTGACTTTTTTCCTCATCATTTATTTAAAGTCCTTCATCTTCAAGGAAAGTATCATAGACAGG
This sequence comes from Hemibagrus guttatus, assembly GCA_033459395.1. NCBI lineage: Eukaryota > Metazoa > Chordata > Actinopteri > Siluriformes > Bagridae > Hemibagrus > Hemibagrus guttatus. Next base: position 4,522,981 of record JAUCMX010000028.1, read on the forward strand.
TCACTGTCATAAAATCATAAAATGTATAATAAATGTATGTATATTTTTATGGAGGTAAATGACAAATAGTTTAATAATACATATATTGCATGCATTTATGACTTACTAAAATGTCCTAAATAAAACTACAAAAGCTACAAAAAAATTCTCTTTGAATTATTGATGGCAAACCTGTGAATAATCAAATCCACAAATGTTAAACCCGCGAATGTGGACAGCCGACTGTATCTTTCTGATTTGTTTAATTCACCAGTCAAAAGCGAACATAACTATTAGTCTCACTAAATAACAAAATTATTTGTAGTAGTTATTACATTAAAGCATTAAGACACATTGTAAAGCATATTAAAAGGGCTAAAATGTATGTCAGTGTATATATTAGGTACCTTTTTTGCTACCACTAACCATGTTCTTCCAGTGTATTAATCCTAAATTACATTAAATTGTGTCTGTGTGTGTGTGTGTGTGTGTGTGTGTGTGTGTGTGTGTGTGTGTGTGTGCATCCTGTGTTCCTGGAAATGAGTCCAAATCAACAGAGTCCCTGACCAAGAATAAGTGGTTACTTAAGATGAATGAAGAATAATATATAATTTGACACTTTGTAGTTGCACACTATTTTGCAGTATTTATTTTCTAAGCAGCGAGAGCAATCCATCAAGGACATATTTGTTTATACTTCCTGCTAGAGCGATGACTGAGAAGTCACATAATGGTAAATGGAGAAATATTTGCTAAAGCTTTTTTTCCTCTTTTATTATTTGGGATGTTTTTGCACCATGTCAGTGACAAAACAATTAGTCACTGTAAAACAATAGAATCATATAATGCAGTGTTATGCTTATTGCTTATATACTGAGCTATAATTGTGTTCGTAGTCACCTTAGTGGGGTATCTCGATTGTTATATGAATAAACTGTAGTAACTGTCTTTCTGGATTTGGGTAGATATTTTGCTTATTTTTAGCAGAAAGATATGAAAACCCAATCCATTTGCTTAATTAGGAGGAACATCACTGGTTTCATACCACTGACACTAAAATACATTGGAGTTAATGAGAACCGTTAACAACAATGGCGCTATTAATTGTGAAACCTTATTTAAGGAATAAATCACTGAGTCTATTCTTCCATATGTTTACCATATCAGTGATCCCAGTAATATTTTTCTTTCTACCTCATCACATTTAGTTCAAATGAATGTTACGCATTTTCAATCCACCAAGTGCCAAAAAGCTGTTTAAAAGTAGATCTTCTTTTGCTAGCACATAAATTTCAGTAGCCTAGCTCTCTATAGAGCAGTCTTCAGTTCTCCATATCTACCCTTAGTTCATCTGTTCAACCTGAGAGAATTTAATTTCTCTGAGTTAATTTCCCATGCAGGCCCTCTGAGCTCTGAGCACAATCCATGGAGTTGGGTCTGATGAATAATGCAGCAGGTTTAATTGCAAGAGCCAGAAACTAATGATTTTGGACTGGTTAACAGCAGGGGAACCATACATCTCTGCAAACTGAATGAAAAATCAGTTTTTAAAAAAGGGAATAGGGGAAAAACGCTAATTGATGAATAATTAAAGCTTCAGCTACAGGGCATAATTGTGACATTTTGTTTCAATCAGTTTTGAAGTGCAGGGAAAAGTGCACTAAAGAAAGTAATGACAACTGTGAGAATGTCCGGTGCATAAGAAGGATTGAGTCACTTAATTATACAGTCAAACTCTAGATAAGAAATTTTTATCTGAAAAACGAGCGGGAAAAAATAGGCAGGTTGTGTTGGATAAAATTTTTTGTGCAATTTTGCTGGATTAAAAATGTTACATGTGATCAGTATGTTGTGTTTAGGTCAGAGTATTTTGTCAGCAGAACAATATTTGGTTTGATATTTCTTTTCTATTTTTGTGTTACTGTAATAGCTCCTGAAAATATAACTATTATTCAGTCATGCATTCTTACTTGCAAACAATTGATAAAAAATATAGAGCGGTGTTGGAAATGCGTGTGCATATAAGAAAGTGAAATTTATTTTTCAAACAAAATATGATTGCAAAAAACAAAAATAGATGTCAGGTTAACCTGAGAGTAACATCTTGAAGTCTTTAATTACATTACATTACATTAATTTTTTTCAATCATACCCTTACACACTCTTGCCATTAGAATGATAGCGTAATATAAATAAATGGAATATTTTGGATAATTAGCATGAATTTTATCTATTTTATTCATCTCAATAATTGACATAAGTGATGCAGTGATAATTTTCATAAATCTGCCTTCATAGATTTTGGACTTTATAAGTCAGTGACCACATCACAGAGGCACCAGGTTCTGTAAGAAATGACACACAACAAAGGCATGCTTTTATAAGAAAATAATCCACACTGGGTGGTATAGTATGTTACCTTCTGAAGCGGATTATTTTAGTGAAGTAGCACAGCCTGAAGGCTTACTGTAGAAGTCAACCTGGAATTAGTTGCTATAGAAACAAATACATATTAGAACAAGTACTTTAATATAAACCTGCCATTTATCATTTATCATTTAGCTTATCAGGAATTCAGCCATGGGCCTGGGTTACTGTGTGTGTGAAGTTTTGCATTTTCTCTCTGTTTTCACATGGGTTTCATCTGGGTTCTCTGGTCCCACTGTCCGAAAACATATAGTAGGTCGATCTGTTATGTTAAATTGGCCCTAGGTGGAGAGAGAGAGAGAGAGAGACAGACAGACAGAGACAGAGACAGAAGAGAGAGAGAGAGAGAGAGAGAGAGAGAGAGAGAGAGAGAGAGAGAGAGAGAGAGAGAGAGAGAGAGAGAGAGAGAGACAGAGACAGAGACAGAGACAGAGAGAGCGAGAGAGTGCTCTGTGTTGTGCCGGCATACCATTAAAAGTTGTATTTCTCTTTTGTGCCCAGTGTTCCGGATCAACTGTGATAATAATCATGATACATAGATGGATGGATGGATGGATGGATGGATGGATGGATGGATAGATAGATAGATAGATAGATAGATAGATAGATAGATAGATAGATGATAGATGGATATTCCTACTCTCTCTCTCACCCTCTCTTTCTCTCTTTTTTCCTCACTCTATGTATTGTATAAAATATGCATTATTCCAGTGAGCAGATGTCGGGCCCTGCAGCAGAAAACCTGCCTCAGGCCTTGTCTGGTGTGTGTGTGTGTGTGTGTGTGTGTGTGTGTGTGTGTGTGTGTGTGTGTGTGTGTGTGTGTGTGTGTGTGTACCTCCTCTGCAAAAGAACACTTTGTTAATACAGAGCTCATCCCTCACCTTGTTGTTTTGCTAGGCTCATTTCACACAAGTATACCCAGCACACACTTGTTTTCATGCATCAGTGTTTCAGGGATATTACAAAAACACCAGCTGCTATTGATCCCTCTATCTGAGAGCATTTGAACTGAATAAAGAATAGGTGCTTTGATTGGCATTAATGGAAGGGAAGAGGAGCTGTCAGAGGAGAAGCTATAGCACAATAGGAAAACATATAGAGAGCACTGCATCAGTACATTTTGAACATGTATGCCATATGTTAATTAGGAGGTCTGCGCTGATATGATTACCGAACAGGATTATAGCCTGTGGTGCCGTGCCATATCTCTGTGCTTTCTCATGGGGAAAGCATGATATGATAAAGTAGCTGCGCATGCATTTTAATTTACTGAGCTCAGTACGGGCAGTATGATGTTGGAAATTCAGCTCAGGATGATCAATTGGAGTGCCTGTTCATTACACCTCTTGTCTGTTAGACTATTTAAGCTCCTATCAGCCTCACATGCTCAAGGCCTTCGGTGACTACGGTTGAGAAAAAAAGGAGGTTTCAAATCCATAATTCACATGCTTGGAATGATAAAGTAAGTGAATGGTTGCTAATAGCAGTCATTAGTAAGAGCTCAGGGACATTTGGAAAGTCTGTGCATCACAGTCGTACTGAGCTGAAATGTGGTGTGGGTTTGATCAAAATAAAACAACTTCATTCTGATTTGGATTTGATTTATTTAAAAGAAAATTGTGAATGTTAACTTCGTGACTGTCAATTAATTATCTGTTCATGTGGCTAATAAACACTACGTTTAAAATGTATCTATCTATCTATCTATCTATCTATCTATCTATCTATCTATCTATCTATCTATCTATCTATCTATCTATCTATCTATCTATCTATATATCTATCTATCTATCTATCTATCTATTCAGGCTACACAATCAGTGGTCATTTTTTAAAATATTTTATTTCACTCAACCATTTTGCTTGTAAAGTAGTGCAGATAATAATGTTATTTGTTCCCCATAATGATACAAACACTGCCAAACCATCGCAGGGCACAATCACACACACACTTACATACCCATTTACTGATAATTTAGAGATGCCAGCCAGCCTACAACACTTTGAACTAGGGAAGGAAACCACAGTACCCAGAGAAAATCCTCAAAGTACAGGGAGAACATGCAAACTTCACACACACACACACAGGGCAGAGTTGGGAATCAAACCTCCCAAAATGTTATGTTATACATTATATCTTTTAACACACCATGCTGTTTCATTCTTTACGTAGTACGTGTGTTTCTCAGACATGAACTGAAATAGACCGTTTCTGAGTGTCTGCACTAGAACTTGAGCTGACTTTGGTGCCACTAAGTTGCACTCTCTGAGTCCATGTGGAGTGGGTATATTAAAATGAGTATCATTGATTGCTGGATTAAAGACTGTGTGTCTGAGAGGGAGAAAAACAGCCACTCGGTTTCACACAGAGAAGCCCTGTTGAAGTGAGACGAGCACTCTCCAATCAGGCCAATCTATTGTCTTGCATCTTATGCTGAATGAAGTATCTCCCGTCGAGCCGCTGCCACAGCACTATGGCATTGTCAGCATGATGGCTGCACAATCAATTCCCTCTTTCCCTCTGTCTTTCTGTCTCCTTCTCCTTCTCTGATCTGCCTCTAGAAGGCACTGTGCCTCTGTGCATCGACCTCAGATGGGCTCTGAAGTCACAAACAGTGACTCAAATGCCTTCAGCTACACAAAGCAAAATAGCTGAGGATAAAAGTCAGACCTACCATGGATAATGTGGACGATAAAGAGAGTGTATTTGACATTCGTTACAGCTCGAGTGAATGGGATTAAAATCAGACTTGAAAGAAAATATTTTGCCTGCACTGTTTTCTTAAGTGCTGCTCATAGCTTTGAACCACAATGGTTTTATGTCTTGTATTTCCTTCTTAATAAGGCTTTAATGCATAATATTATGTATGAGGGAATCCAAGACAAAAGTGACTTTTTTTTTTGACAAAACCTTGTAAAATCTTTCTATACAATTGATTTCAGGTTTTTCTGCTGTATTTTTTACCATGGCAGATCAAAGCTCTCTTATTATATCGTGTCCTGAAATGTTTTCTAGTAGGGAGAATGCCATTGAATATGAATATGTTATGTGGATTGAACATCTATGTGTTTTAAATAGATACAAATCTAAAAACAGATAGGAGGCTCACTCTTTTCTTTGTCAGTCGTCAAGTAGTTTACTTCAGTCTCCTGATCTAAACACTGTTGTTCTTTTCTTTACCATATTTCTATATACAGTGCCCCAAAATTCAGAAAAGAAATCTGATTAAACAAAAGAGGACATGTTTCTGCCTGGGTCTCCAAAAATATTTCATTAATTAAAATTTTTTATTGTTTTTAAATGAAAACCATAAGGGATTTATAAATAAATTATGAATCTTATAGAAGCATGTCCTGTGAATTCCTTTAATCTATCTGGAAGGTAACAAATCTGAAGACAATCAAGAAGAAAATCTGTTCAAAATATTTTTAGTCAGCTATTATTGTTAGCTATAAACAATAGCTAACATCAGGAGTTTAAGTACTTGGGGTCCGCAGTAATGGAGAGTGTGGGAAAGAGGTAAAGAAGCGAGTGCAGGCAGGTTGGAATGGGTGGAGAAAGGTGTCGGGAGTTCTGTGTGATAGGAAAATATCAGCGAGAATCAAGGGGAAGGTGTACAGGACAGTGGTGAGAGCGGCCATGCTGTATGGTTTAGAGACAGTGTCACTGAGGAAGAGACAGGAGTCAGAGCTAGAGGTAGCAGAGCTGAAGATGTTGAGGTTCTCTTTGGGAGTGACAAAATTGGACAGGATTAGGAACGATTACATCAGAGGGATAGCTCATGTTGGACATTTGGGGGACAAAGTTATGGAGGCCAGATTAAGATGGACATGTTCAGAGGAGGGAGAGTGAGTATATTGGTAGGAGAATGTTGGACATGGAGCTGCCAGGCAGGAGGCAAAGAGGAAGGCCAAAGAGGAGGTATATGGATGGAATTAATGAGGATATGAAGCTAGTGGGTGCAAGTGTTGAGGATGCAGAAGATAGGGATAGGTGGAGAGAGATGATTCGCTGTGGCGACCCCTGAAGGGAAGAAGAAGAAGAAGATAAACAATAGCTAACATATATCTGAGATTGTTAGCTTGCTCACTTAGTCACATCTTGCCAGACGTTTTCAACCGGTTATGTCGACTAAGTCGAGTTTTGTAGCTGACGTTCAGTAGAAGTTTGCAATTTGCTGGTATATGTTTCTAGCAGCCTTGGTTATTTAAAAGTGTTTTTAGGGCTCACATTGAATACTACTACTACTAATAATAATCCAAACACTACTTTAGACTTCACTCCCTTACAATACAGATACGGATATATCGTCCCTCGTACGTGTAATAAGGTGATGAGTGATTCTTTGGTGGACACAAAGAGGATGAAAGAGAGATTAACAACAATAATGGACACATTCCTCAAGGACGTTCTTCATCCCCCTCTGTATGCGCCAGATGTTGGGCCAGCCGAGGCAGAATGCCACAGGCACTGCATGTTCCAGAAAAAAGCGCAGGTCCAGATGCCGCTACCTGGACTGTGATGGTGCCAGCTGCTTTCCTCACTGAGCATGCTCCCTACAGATCATGTGACCCTATCAAACATAATATGCTAGCAATAAACATGGAAAGACGGCGTTTACGCTCATCTCCATTCTCTATTCTCCGTTTTGCTTCTCTCCTTGAATGTCAAATTTAAAAAAGGCCTCTTTTTTGTTATTTATTGTTCTTCCGAGAAAGAACATTTCATCTAAAAGAAAAAGACAGCAGGGTTAACAAAGAGAAAATGTATCCGCAAAATTGTCACACCACCTACCACACATCTTATAGCAAATAATATCAAAAAAACGATTTATTCTGGAACTGGTAATTTTCTATAATTTGCTAGTTATGTATTAACTTCCCTTTCAAAGCGCATCAAAGAATTCATTGTGTTTTTTTCTCTGCTGCAAAATCACAAAACTTCCAATCCAACTCTCTGCAGGATTGAAAGGTAAAGTCTTGAAAAAGAATACAAAAAACCCTGTACACACTCCCTGGTAATTTTGAAGGCGGGAAACTTTGCGAGTGCGCCACAAGATTAAAGCTTGTTCATTCTTTGAAGTTTCTGCTTCTTCTGTATTTTCTTGCTCCTAACAACATGGAGTGTTTTTTTTTTCTTTAGAAAATGAGGGATGACCCAAAACTGCCAAAATGCATTCCAGGTCTGTGTATGTGTGTGTGTGTGTGTGTGTTCTCCATGCTCTCCTGTAATGAGAATAATGGGATGGCTTCACTTCAAAGTCCATGAGCTTTATTTTTGTTATGGATATTTCATGTTGGTCCTGAGACAAACCACAGAGACAAAGCTGCAAGCCTCAGTGTATTTTTAAGCAGAATGCCTTGTCTTGTCTTAAGGATTTCCAATAGTTTTACTCGTTTAGAGTACAGTTACTAGAAACCTGAAAGAAATATAGGATTGATTTTTTTATAGGTGTAATCCTCACCTTCATGATAACGAACGTAGACTAAAGACATATCTCTTTAGCCAGGCATACACGTAATACATCCCATAACTTTGTGCTCCAATACATCTGATTAAATGCACATCATCATCTAGTGCCTGCTAATATTATGAATAGCAGCCACGCTAATTCCTCTCCACTTGTTTCCCTTTTTCTACCCACCCCCGAGTCACACAGAGATTGTGCCAGCTCCAGTGGCATCCAGAGATGGACCAGCTCCAGCTGGGTTCTGCATTCTGAGGACTGGAGTATTCAAAGCAGCACTGCCAACCCTATGTGGACATTTTACACATGACATCCTACACATGCTGTATCTACATCACACAACTAATGCAGAAAGGACATTGTTCATATCACACTCTCCGGTGTCACCCAGATGAGGATGGGTTCCCTTTTGAGTCTGGTTCCTCTCAAGGTTTCTTCCTAATTCCATCTAAGGGAGTTTTTCCTTGCCACAGTCGCCTGAGTCACCTCAGGCTCACTCACTAGGGAAAATTTTGTCTAACATCTAGGACTGTTTGTTTGTATGTTTATTGTTTCTTATGTTCTGTAAAGCTGCTTTGAGACAATGCTCTTTGTTAAAAGCGCTATACAAATAAAATTTAATTGAATTGAATGATAATATATTGGGCATATTACAGAAGAGCGAATGTGATAGAACATGGTGTGTATTAATCCTACTTAAAGTTAGGAATATACTAAATGTTAGATCATTTGTAACATGAGACAGAGGTGTTCACAGATGTATTTCAGGATGTTTTGTTAATTTGTTCACTTGACATGTTCACTTAACTCTTTTTACCAGAGGCCGGTGGAATTTGCAGCCGTTTTGGGGAGTCCAGGTTCAGCATTGAAATTCTTTAGCATCTCTCACTCCACAGTGGAGGTTAATGACTCCTGGAAGTAGACATAGAAGACTAAGAAGTAATATTTCATATGTATTGCTGTTTCTACCTAGGCTACTTGGAGCAATATTTTCATAGAAAAGCTCCAAAAAACAAAAATGGATAGTTTTTATTCACAAAAATGTCTGATAAGTTAATTTCCATTCTGTCTATGGAATGGAACACCAATTTACACGTAAAAAAGGTTAATATGCTATTTAGTTATTGTGCAATTTTAGGATGCAGATCATTGAGATCAAGTTAACATTCACATCAATCTAAGTGACACTGAGCATGGCATGGTTGTTTGTGACAGATGAGTGTTTGAGTATTTCAGAAAGTATTGCTGATCTCCTGAGATTTACTCTGAGAGTTTACACAGAATGGTGCAAAAAACAAAAAAGATCCAATAGGCGGCAACTCTGAAAGGGATATGCAGTGCTGATGAGGAAGGTCACAGAAGAATGACCAGATGACTCAGGTCAAGCTGACAGGAAGTCTACTGTAACTCAAATAATCGCTCTTTACAACCCTGGTGAGCACAAAAGCATCTCCGAATGTTCAACACATGGAAACAGTGACAACAGAAGATCACATCATGTTCCACTCCCGTCAGCCAAGAACAGGAATCTGAGGATTTAGAGCGCACAGACTCTTCGAAAATGGACAGATGACAGTTTACATAGTATTTTGTATTTTACAGCATGATTTAGATGTGGATGTGGCAACTTAGTGGTTAAGGTGTTGGACTAGTGATTTTGAATCCTAGTTTGACCAAGCTGCCACTTTTGGGCCCTTGAGCAAAGCTCTTAACGCTCAGTTGTATAAAATGAGATAAAATGTAAGTCACTCTGGATAAGGGTGTCTGCCAAATGCCAGAAATGTAAAAATATCCCTTACAGAGGAACAGTTAAACAGTTTCCTCTATTAAAATAGTCACTAATTTATTATCAATGTTATAACAACAAATACTCACCAAATCCAAAACAAAATGTAAAATTCCAGCACATATATGTGTGTGTGTGTGTGTATGTGTGTGTGTGTGTGTGTGTGTGTTTGTGTGTGTGTAAATACAATATGTCCTTATTAATAACACTCAGCTGCCGGATCTAATAGCTTTCACAGCTTACTGATTACACTGATTACACATATGCATATGGAAAGGAATGAACCAGTGTTTAATGCTATGTTGGTGGTTGGTTGATTTTTACATGTTATATTGTGCACAAGAATATCTCTCTTCTTTTAGTTGTTTTTCTTTTGCTTGCAATTTCCATTTTTTTTCTGAATGTTTTGCTATTTCTTAATTATTGACTCTCAAGTGTGTATTGAATGTGCTTAGATCATTGAGCACCATATGGGGATGTGAGTCCACTCCAGCAGGTGTGTCGATGGGAAACATATCCAGCGGCTGTGATTGGAGGCAATGTGCTTTTCTGTGCTGGAGCTCATCCAGCCTAATTGGAGCACCTGGCTTGAGTCAACCACCTCGACCCACCCACTAATTCAACTGCTTAGTCCAGTGTGGAAATCCAAAATGAGATGATGAAGAGAATCATTGGTGTTGGAAGCTGCAGATTTTTTCCCTAGGCTGTGTTTATGAGCTTGTCTGGACAAGCAAATAATGGCAATTCCTAGGAGAAAGGAAAGTAAGATAACTTATTATTTATCATTTCTAAAAAAAATCATTACATTGCTGCAATAAAATCTGATCATGTTTACCTTCTAGCACATCATGCATTGATTGTTTATATTTTTATGACTTTGCTAGAACATTCTCAGTGTTGTGCACTATTCACTGAAGCTAACAGACATTACAAAGGCCTGTTTTATCCTGAAATGGAAAATGAATGACTTTCATTTCAAATCTTTTACTTAAGACCAAAGGCATTAGGTTAGTCAATCTAAGCTAGCTGCCTATGTTTACTAAGAAGCATCCTTTGTAGGTGAGCTCAACTACACAACTGGACATAGGCCTCAAATCTGTTTAATAATGCTAGGGGCTGTGCTGTTTTTTTTTAAGTGATGAATTGACATCTTTGTGGCAGCCTGGAAAAGCCCATTTTAAGAAGTATACTTAACCAATCATGTGGCAGTGGTAAAACTACTCACTCTGCATGAAGATGTCTTGCACAGCAGTTGGTAGACAGGAATGAATCCATTTCCTGTTGCACCTATCCTACACAGGGAGCCTGGAGTCCATCCTAGGGGACTTGGGGCACAATTCCAAGGACACCCTGTATAGGGTGCCAATGCATCACAGGGTACACAGAGGAAACTCCTGAATCACAGGGAGAACTGTGGACACAGGGCGGGAATCAAAGCCCCACCCTAAAGGGGTGAGGTGGAATAGTCGGAATAGAATATTTAAAAGTAATTTCTTCCCTTTTTACTTTTGGGATTTAAATTCTTCATAAAATATTTACTTTTGTTTAGAAACATGCAGTGTAGAATATTTCAGTACAGGAATCCACTGTTTTCAGAACTTCTGTAGTTTCTAACTCTTCATATTTCACCATTTGAAGGTTTTTATTCCAGACCCTATACTTTGTAGTTTATGAAACCATACCGTAACCCAGACTCAGATTAGTAAATTTGCAGTACAATAAAAAATAATTTTACTGTATTTACCTATGTAGTGAATCTATATGTAAATAAAGACACAGAGAAAAAATTGAGAGAAAATATAATTCTTTAATAATTATATTAATAATACGCAAATTACCGCTGTATTCATCCTATTTGAATCAGCACTGCAGGTGTAAATTGCCCAAATGAGTGATCTTAGCAGCGACACTGACTCCGCCCACTGGAAGGTGCCGAAAAAGAAATCAATAGAGGGAAAAAAGAGACAGAAAGTGTGTGTGAATAAAGCTTGAGAATTTCGAGAAAAGAAACAAGTTCCATTCCATTCCATTGTCTGTACCACTTATCCGATCTATTCTAGGGCCACGGGGAGCCTGTGCCTATCTCAGGCGTCATTGAGCATCAAACACCCTGGACGGAGTGCCATCCCATCGCAGGGCACACACACACAATCATACACTACGGGCAATTTAGAAATTCCAATCAGCCTAGAAGGAAAACCTGTCTGTAGGAGGAAACCGGAGCACCCGGAGGAAACCCACCAAGCACAGGGAGAACATGCAAAATCCACACACACAGTGAGCGAGACTCAAACCAAGGACGGTGGAGGTGTGAGGCGAACATGCTAAGCCACCATGCCACCTAAGAAACAAGTTATTTTAGAAAAAAATAACTAAGGTGTTTTTCCATAAGGCTTAAATAAAGTAGATTAGTTATTTAGAGCTAAAATACTGATCAATTTTGGAGTTGTAAAGAAGCTTACCCGTTTAAGGCCTTGTTCATCTTGAGCGTCAAGCTGAAGTTAACGGAGTTCAGTGTTTTGCCTTTTCATCGATTCATCGTCTGTTCTGCTTGATGGATTCTTTTCCTTTCAACCTCTGAGGGGAGTTTTTTCCCCCCTGATTTCAATTGAATGGACTGAAGTAATTTTCTGAACTTGATTCGATTCAGTGAATGGACTGAGGTAAATAACCATTATATTTTGCTATTTTGTGTCTTAGTTCACAGTTTGTTTGGTTACAAATATTTTTTCTGACAAGAAGGGTTATCGGATTTATATAATTTTTGCACGTTTTCAAGGTATCTTGTGAATGGATAATTTTGTTTATTGATTTTGGTTGCAAAAAAAATAAAGGTTTAAATTACAGTAAAGCAGAAATTGTAGTCGAAAATCGAAACTTAACAAGTTAATAAGCTTAACTTTATTAGTCTACAATAAATAGGTGTATTTAATTTAGAGAACTAAGAGTTACACACCAAAACCTAAAATTTCATAAAAATAAGAGGGGAATTATCAGCTAAAGTGTTTTTTTTTAAATTTAATTTAAGAGTATATTTCATTTGTTATTTGGGTTTGTCATTTTCAAACAGAACTTGGTTGATTATATATTTTTTCTATTGACATTTCATGTGTATCTTTCCAACACTCATTTACTGTTCACTGTTCACTACGTCAACTCTTAACCATTCACAGAAATTACAAAAAAATAAAAAAAAATGTAATATCTGTGTGTTCTTTGTCTCCAACGAATTTTGCGTCTTCTGCTTGGCCCATTAACCTGCAATATGTTGAACTAAATTCTACGTACCGTGTGGAGCATTGAGTCAAGCATCCAGTTGGCAAAGAATGTAAAACCATTCTTGCCAAGCGAGTGTTACAATACTTATTAGGATTCTTATTTGTTTAGCCTACACTGTCTCTGGCCAAAGTGAAAATGAAAATGAGGCATCATTCACTGAGGCATTCATGAGGCATCAAGGCAGGATGAAACCCTCTACACGGTTCTTATATTTCCTTTGAATCCTTTTAATCAGAGGGTGACAAGCCCACAAAGGCCATTTTAAAAATGTTGGAGGTTGATATAATCCAAGCAGGACTGTGAGATTGAAGCTATAAGAACACTGTGGTGTATCAGGCTGTCTCCTCATGTGTTAGATGGATTGCAGGTACTGAGTCCTTTTGGGTTTTGGGTGTGAATAGGCAGATAGCATGTTATTCAAGACAAGTGTTGCTCATCTTATTCCAGCGAACTTGCAGATTTTTATTTATTTTTTTGTTGTTAATACGCTTTGGGAGTACCCTGAGCTCAGATGCATATTTCAGTGCGATTCTGAAGCATCTGGTAGACCTGAATGCAATCCTGCAAAGATAATAGGAGCACATTTTAAATCCTCACATTTAAAAAAAATGGCCGAGTTTGCATTTCAGGGCATGTTCTCCATAGCTTCACATTTCAGGTGGGATTACTTTTTATTAGATATGCATCTGACATCTCATGTGTGACTAATAAAAGCAATTTATTCACCGCATGAAACCCATATGAGTACATTACACTCAATGAAGTTATGGTGAGTGACAGCATGAAAGGACTGTTATATGGATTAGGGTTGGAACTGAATATGAATACATTATTTAGAATGAACAGATATAAACAGATATAATACATGTACATATGTCCCAGAGGTGTATATTATATGGACCAGAGGTGCACTTTTATTTATTTTTATTTATTTATTTATTACTTAGTTATTAATTCCTGTGGATTTTGATTTTCTATAAATTTTCAATATGGAATTTTCAATATAAGGCAATATGATTTAAAAAAACAAAAAAAAAACAAAACATGATCAAAACTCGACGCCATAAACAAGTAAGCTTCTTTACAACTCCAAAATTGATCAGTATTTTATATATATATATACACACACAGTGGTGTGAAAAAGTGTTGGCCCCCTTCCTGATTTTTGTCACACTTTAATGTTTCAGATAATCAAACACATTTAAATATTAGTCAAAGATAACACAAGTAAACACATCATGCAGTTTTTAAATGAAGGTTTTTATTATTAATTATTATTATTAATAAATATTATTTATTATTAATGAATGTAATTAATACAAATATTTTGTTTTGGTGTTGTATTATGTTCTGAGGTTGCTGTGTAAGACAGGAATGTTAGGAAAGGTTTTTGTTTAATTTTAGATTTAGACCACTCTTACCTCCAGAGAGCACCTGCTGGGTCCAGCGCTTCTCCACCATTGCCCTAGGAGAGATGGATAGCTCCTTCTCCATCCTGGGCCCATATCCAGGTGTAGAACAGCTGGGGAAGACCATGGTAGGGGGATGACAGGGAATGAGAGAGGAGGTGGATGAGGAAGAGGAAGACGAGGAGGAGGAGGAGGAGGAGGAGGAGGAGGAGAAGCTTACGATGGGAGCTATAAATTGCACAGGAACTCCGGGTACTTAACACCGGCACATCTCGATGCTGATATTAATCATACACAGGTGCTCAGGTGTGTCCTGTCAGTCCTCCGGCCGTCAGCTTCACTTATTCACTTCCTCCTTCTCTGCTCCGGAGAAGTGTACGGCTGAGCTCTGCTGATTTATGACCTCTCCCGGGTCATTTATTTGATAGCATGAGATGCATCGCCAGCCATTTCATATGAAATTTCTCTCATCCTCCACCCTCTGAGTAAATTGTCATGCTTGTGCACACTCGAGTGATGGGAATGTAACTGATGAGGAGCTGACTAGCGTTAATAAAACAGTGTTCAACGTTAACACATAAGAGTAATATCACAATTCAGGTTCTTGTCGTCGTTGAAATGGAGTGTCTACGTCTGAATTTTAAAAGCAATTCATCATGTTGTGAAGAAGTGAATGAAGTCACTGTAGAGATATTTCTGTGACGTATGATTTTTTAGTTTGCTCTCAATGAATTATTTATTTATTTATTTTATTTATTTATGCTTTGAAGCCTATGTGGTTTTAAGCTTCCCCTGGGCAAACAGGTCACAAGATATAATATAATTTAATTCTGCCTGTGACACAGCAGCTATATAAACAACTGTGCCACTGGGTCTCACAAAACAAAAAGATATAGGTCAGGGCTCGATCGCAAAAAAAAAAGTCTCAGACTTGAGATATGATTTTCTTCAGCCAAGGGAATGAGTTAAAGGTGTTGCATAGAATCTCAAGCACATGGGGAGGGATAATAAAGAATTCCTACTCAGATTTTGCTCTACTACCATTTTATGGTAACCATGGCAGCCTCGGTAAAGATGGATAAAAGAAGGTTTGCTTGATCTCAAAGATTTAATGATATGAGATAAATGTAGCCATTATATGTTGTTTTATGGTTTAAGAATACGCTTAAGAAAATTCCTACTCTGAGAATGAGGTATTATTTCAATTAGTATCTAAAAATAGAAATAATTTAAAAAAGTTAATACAAATGGTTAAAAATATATTTAAAAAATGCTACAGCTTTCCTAGGTTTTTTTTTTTTTGTTATATATTTGTTATACACACACACACACACACACACACACACCAAGGGTGAAAATGTTTCTGTAGCTAATACTTCTATTAACATAATAAAAAAATCAGGTGATGATGATGATGATGGTATATTTATAACATATTATTACTATTTATTATTTATTATAATTATTATTAGTATAAGTAACATGATGTAATTATGAAAAATATCATTACTATCAGTTGTTACTGATGGTGATACTAATTTTCTGATTGATGATTCTCATTAATATGTTTTTGCCACTCGTATAGTTTACTGCATACTCTCAGTAAAAATATTTTTTAAATGTTTATTTTTTTCATCTGGGAGCTAATGTCGTAGTAGAAATGTCCCAAGTTCTCACTTCTGTGTAAAACAATGTCCTTGAGAGAATTGTGAAGGTGCTCATGATTGTTTTCTTTCTTTTATATTTGAAAGCAGCTTCAGCATCAGTGAATTTCTTTCGAATGTGTATACAACTACATAGGCTATATTACAGATAACTTCACCAAATAAATAATTTATAATTTTCTAAAATCACAGCCATATACGTATTGGGAAGTCACTGAATTCAGGCGTGGTTTTTCAGGGCTTGGGCTTGGCCCCTTAGTTCCAGTGAAAGGAACTTTTAATACTTCAGCATATCAAGACATTTTGGACAATATCATGCTCCCAACTTTGTGGGAACAGTTTGGGGATGACCCCTGAGGGCTTTTCTGGAAGGTCCATAAAGACATGGATGAGTGAGTTTGGTGTGGAGGAACTTGACAGGCCTGCACAGAATCCTGACCTTAACCCGATAGAACACCTTTGGTATGAATTAGAGCGGAGATATCGCCCAACATCAGCGCCTGACCTTGCAAATGCGCTTCTAGACGAATGTTCAAAAATTCCCATAAACACTCCTAAACCTTGTGGAAAACCTTCCCAGAAGAGTTGAAGCTGTTATAGCTGTAAAGGGTGGGCCAACTCCATATTACATTCATGTGCATGTAAAGGCAGATGTTCCAAAACTTTTGGCAATATAGTGTAGTCTTTTGGTGAAGTTATCTGTATGATCATATCACTTAGTTAAAACCCTTAAATCTCACATTTTTATTTTTACTTAATTTGAAAATTCAGCTTTTCTGCACAGTGAACTGGATGTCATTCCAGCCATGGAAAACACAATGATGCCTGAAAGTCACAGCGTCTCTCAGCGTGTTAAAGTTTCCCCATGCATGACTCACACTCTCGTAAACACAAACTTTACATTTGAGTCAGCAAGAGCGGGGCCTGTGTGTGCAAGGCACGAGCTGGATCTGTGTAGAGGGGGGAACCCTGCGAAGCATCAATCATGCCTTAAACACACAGTGGGTGCCATGCGGTCCGCACCTCGCTCGCTTCTCAACAGCCATCAATCATCTCAGCAGCGTGAACCCTGAGCCGTGTGCGCACTGACACTGTTGGCCCACACCTGAGATTTGGGGAGAACTGAAATGATCCCAAACCAGATTGGAAGAGAGCAACGTTTCCCCTTATTGCAGCTGCAGAAACTCCGTGCATGAGAATAGCAACCTTATATAGGAAGAGAGGAACATTTTCATAGCAGCTGTGAAGGATTTTCACCCGGGTTATTTTATTTCCAGGTTTCTGTACTAGACTGGAAGATGTTTAGTAAAGACGTGTCGCTTGCTTTGATTTACTACCCCAAAAATCTTCTCTTAGATTTTCTTTCTTTTACACTTTAAAAAATGTGCTTTAAAACAAATATCATTTGAGACTGATCTGATGTTGCAGTTGTAAATAAGAATCTTTTATAGACAATACGTCTCTATATGTGATGCATAATGAGAGCATTTTCTAATGCCTAAGTTATGCTGTTATAGGAAAATAATCAACAGGGTGAAGTGGACTTACACCCTAAAGTTTTCCAGTAACAACAGATTTCTCTCATATATTAAAATCTTTGAGGAACAAGCAAACCTGTTAATTCATCTTTACCAACGTTGCCATGGCTACCCTGAAATTGTACTACAGCAAAATCTGAGTAGGAAATTGTTATATATATACATATATACACACACAGGTGCATCTCAATAAATTAGAATGTCGTGGAAAAGTTCATTTATTTCAGTAATTCAACTCAAATTGTGAAACTCGTGTATTAAATAAATTCAATGCACACAGACTGAAGTAGTTTAAGTCTTTGGTTCTTTTAATTGTGATGATTTTGGCTCACATTTAACAAAAACCCACCAATTTATCTCAACAAATTAAAAAATAGTGACATGCCAATCAGCTAATCAACTCAAAACACCTGCAAAGGTTTCCTGAGCCTTCAAAATGGTCTCTCAGTTTGGTTCACTAGGCTACACAATCATGGGGAACACTGTTCCCATGACTAACTAACACTATTAGTTTTACTTGATCTTAGTGCTGCATTCGACACTTTAGATCATAACATTCTCATAGACCGCTTACAAAATCACATAGGTATTCAGGGACAGGCATTAAAATGGTTCAGATCCTACCTGTCTGATCGATACCATTTTGTAGATTTAAATGGAGAAATGTCCAGTGTAATGCCAGTGAAATATGGGGTCCCACAAGGTTCAGTTTTAGGACCTCTGCTTTTCTCAATATACATGCTTCCCTTAGGCAACATCATTAGAAGGCATGGGATTAGTTTCCATTGTTACGCTGACGATACACAGTTATATATCTCATCAAAACCAGATGAAATATCTAAACTGTCTAGATTAACAGAGTGCGTTAAAGATATTAAAGACTGGATGACTGATAATTTTCTATTACTAAATCCTGATAAGACGGAGATATTACTGATTGGTCCAAAAACCAGTACACAGAAGCTCTCACAATTCAACCTGTACTTAGAAGGATGTTCTATCACTACTAGCTCTACAGTGAAAGACCTGGGTGTAATATTAGACAGCAGTTTGTCCTTTAAAAAACATATTTCCGATATTACAAAAATAGCCTTCTTCCACCTCAGAAATATCGCCAAGCTTAGGAACATTTTATCTGTATCTGATGCAGAAAAGCTAGTTCACGCATTCATGACCTCCAGACTGGACTATTGTAATGCGTTATTTGGTGGTTGTCCTGCATCCTCAATAAACAAGCTACAGTTAGTCCAGAATGCAGCTGCTAGAGTCCTTACCAGGTCAAGAAAGTATGACCATATAACCCCAATATTATCATCCCTGCACTGGCTACCTGTTAAGTTTAGAATTGATTATAAACTAGCACTTCTTACATACAAGACTCTAAATGGTTTAGCTCCCACGTATCTAGCCAGTCTTCTAACACATTACAATCCATCACGCTCCCTAAGATCTCGAAACTCCGGACTTCTGGTAGTTCCCAGAATATCAAAGTCTACAAAAGGGGGTAGAGCTTTTTCATATTTAGCTCCTAAACTTTGGAACAGTCTTCCTGACAGTGTTCGGGGCTCAGACACAGTCTCCCAGTTCAAACGTAGACTAAAGACATATCTCTTTAGCCAGGCATACACCTAATAAATCCCATAACTTTGTACTCCAATACATCCGATTAGATGCACATCATCATCTAGTGCCTCCTAATATCATGAATAGCAGCTACGCTAATCCCTTTCCATTTGTTTCCCTTCTTCTACCCATCCCCGAGTCACACAGAGATTGTGCCAGCTCCGGTGGCATCCAGAGATGGACCAGCTCCAGCCGGGTTCTGCTTTCTGAGGACTGGAGTATTCAAAGCAGCACTGCCAACCCTATGTGGACATTTTACACATAACATTCTACACATGCTGTATCTGCATCACACAACTAATGCAGAAAGGACATTGTTCATATCACACTCTCCGTGTGTCACCCAGATGAGGATGGGTTCCCTTTTGAGTCTGGTTCCTCTCAAGGTTTGTTCCTAATACCATCTGAGGGAGTTTTTCCTTGCCACAGTCGCCTGAGTCACCTCAGGCTCGCTCACTAGGGAAAATTTTGTCTAACATCTAGGACTGTTTGTTTGTATGTTTATTGTTTTTTTCTTTATGTTCTGTAAAGCTGCTTTGAGACAATGCTCTTTGTTAAAAGCGCTATACAAATAAAATTGAATTGAATTGAATTGAATTGCTGATCTGACAGTTGTCCAGAAGACAATCATTGACACCCTTCACAAGGAGGGTAAGCCACAAACATTCATTGCCAAAGAAGCTGGCTGTTCACAGAGTGCTGTATCCAAGCATGTTAACAGAAAGTTGAGTGGAAGGAAAAAGTGTGGAAGAAAAAGATGCAAAACCAACTGCAGAGAGAACCGCAGCCTTATGAGGATTGTCAAACAAAATCCATTCAAGAATTTGAATGAACTTCACAAGGAAGGGACTGAGGCTGGGGTCAAGGCATCAAGAGCCACCGCACACACAGATGTGTCAAGGAATTTGGCTACAGTTGTCGTATTCCTCTTGTTAAGCCACTCCTGAACCACGGACAACGTCAGAGGCGTCTTACCTGGGCTAAGGAGAAGAAGAACTGGACTGTTGCCCAGTGGTCCAAAGTCCTCTTTTCAGATGAGAGCAAGTTTTGTATTTCATTTGGAAACCAAGGTCCTAGAGTCTGGAGGAAGGGTGGAGAAGCTCATAGCCCAAGTTGCTTGAAGTCCAGTGTTAAGTTTCCACAGTCTGTGATGATTTGGGGTGCAATGTCATCTGCTGGTGCTGGTCCATTGGGTTTTTTGAAACCAAAGTCACTGCACCCGTTTACCATAAATTTTGGAGCACTTCTTGCTTCCTTCTGCTGACCAGCTTTCTGAAGATGCTGATTTCATTTTCCAGCAGGATTTGGCACCTGCCCACACTGCCAAAAGCACCAAAAGTTGGTTAAATGACCATGGTGTTGGTGTGCTTGACTGGCCAGCAAACTCACCAGACCTGAACCCCATAGAGAATATATGGGGTATTGTCAAGAGGAAAATGAGAAACAAGAGACCAAAAAATGCAGATGAGCTGAAGGCCACTCTCAAAGAAACCTGGGCTTCCATACCACCTCAGCAGTGCCACAAACTGATCACCTCCATGCCACGCCGAATTGAGGCAGTAATTAAAGCAAAAGGAGTCCCTACCAAGTATTGAGTACATGTACAGTAAATGAACATACTTTCCAGAAGTATTTTTAGTGAACAATTCACTAAAAATGTTGTTTTTATTGGTCTTATGAAGTATTCTAATTTGTTGAGAGTGAATTGGTGGGTTTTTGTTAAATGTGAGCCAAAATCATCACAATTAAAAGAATCAAAGACTTAAACTACTTCAGTCTGTGTGCATTGATTTTATTTAATACACGAGTTTCACAATTTGAGTTGAATTACTGAAATAAATGAACTTTTTCTAATTTATTGAGATGCACCTGTGTGTGTATACAGTGGGGCAAAAAAGTATTTAGTCAGCCACCAATTGTGCAAGTTCTCCCACTTAAAAAGATGAGAGAGGCCTGTAATTTTCATCATAGGTACACTTCAACTATGAGAGACAGAATGAGAAAAAAAAATCCAGAAAATCACATTGTCTGATTTTTAAAGAATTTATTTGCAAATTATGGTGGAAAATAAGTATTTGGTCACCTACAAAAAAGCAAGATTTCTGGCTCTCACAGACCTGTAACTTCTTCTTTAAGAGGCTCCTCTGTCCTCCACTCGTTACCTGTATTAATGGCACCTGTTTGAACTCGTTATCAGTATAAAAGACACCTGTCCACAACCTCAAACAGTCAGACTCCAAACTCCACTATGGCCAAGACCAAAGAGCTGTCAAAGGACACCAGAAACAAAATTGTAGACCTGCACCAGGCTGGGAAGACTGAATCTGCAATAGGTAAGCAGCTTGGTGTGAAGAAATCAACTGTGGGAGCAATTATTAGAAAATGGAAGACATACAAGACCACTGATAATCTCCCTCGATCTGGGGCTCCACGCAAGATCTCACCACGGTGAGCAAAAATCCCAGAACCACACGGGGGGACCTAGTGAATGACCTGCAGAGAGCTGGGACCAAAGTAACAAAGGCTACCATCAGTAACACACTACGCCGCCAGGGACTCAAATCCTGCAGTGCCAGACGTGTCCCCCTGCTTAAGCCAGTACATGTCCGGGCCCGTCTGAAGTTTGCTAGAGAGCATTTGGATGATCCAGAAGAGGATTGGGAGAATGTCATATGGTCAGATGAAACCAAAATAGAACTTTTTGGTAAAATCTCAACTTGTCGTGTTTGGAGGGGAAAGAATGCTGAGTTGCATCCAAAGAACACCATACCTACTGTGAAGCATGGGGGTGGAAACATCATGCTTTGGGGCTGTTTTTCTGCAAAGGGACCAGGACGACTGATCCGTGTAAAGGAAAGAATGAATGGGGCCATGTATCGTGAGATTTTGAGTAAAAACCTCCTTCCATCAGCAAGGGCATTGAAGATGAAACGTGGCTGGGTCTTTCAGCATGACAATGAACCAAAACACACCGCCCGGGCAATGAAGGAGTGGCTTCGTAAGAAGCATTTCAAGGTCCTGGAGTGGCCTAGCCAGTCTCCAGATCTCAACCCCATAGAAAATCTTTGGAGGGAGTTGAAAATCCGTGTTGCCCAGCGACAGCCCCAAAACATCACTGCTCTAGAGGAGATCTGCATGGAGGAATGGGCCAAACTACCAGCAACAGTGTGTAAAAACCTTGTGGCGACTTACAGAAAACGTTTGACCTCTGTCATTGCCAACAAAGGATATATAACAAAGTATTGAGATAAACTTTTGTTATTGACCAAATACTTATTTTCCACCATAACTTGCAAATAAATTCTTTAAAAATCAGACAATGTGATTTTCTGGATTTTTTTTTTCTCATTCTGTCCCTCGTATTTGAAGTGTACCTATGATGAAAATTACAGGCCTCTCTCATCTTTTTAAGTGGGAGAACTTGCACAATTGGTGGCTGACTAAATACTTTTTTGCCCCACTGTATATGTATATAAACGCAGCACAGTGTTGGGGTCTTATAGCACAGCAACGTATTAACAGTTTTTTTTTGTTATTATTCCTTACAAAGCATCTCATTCTTTTATGTTGCTGAACTTCCATGAAACAAGTTAGGTCCTGGTATCACTTAATTTACAAAAGATTTTTATTTTACTGATTTTACCACTGACAGTGTTGCAAAGTGCTCACACTGGAGACTCCTTCCAGAAATGATAAATAAACATCTTACTGAGAACTTTACCATATCTACAAATACACACTTTTTAAAAATCCATGTTAAGTAAATCTTAAAAACAAACACATTAATATAAACCTGTGATTTGCTTTCTGACCAATCACAATCAAGAAATCAACAGCGCTCTGGTGTTAATTGTGATTTTCTTTCTGTTCCATTTCACATGTATACGTTCTCATGCATCTCTGAAATGAGGACAGCTGTTTTTGCCAAGCAAACCTTTAGCGCATTCCACGTTGCCGCAGTAGAGCAATGCCCAGAGGACAGAAGGATGGGAGAGGAGTCATTCTTTTTCTCAGTATAAATCTAGGCTTGAGCTGTGCTGGCCACTAGAGATAAAGAGATGCTCTCGTTTTCTCGTCCTGTTCAGCTACAGGACTGAGCAAGGCCATTAGCTGACATTTACACAATGCTTTTGTCCAGTCTCTCTCTCTCTCTCTCTCTCTCTCTCTCTCTCTCTCTCTCTCTCTCTCTCTCTCTCTCTCTCTCTCTCTCTCTCTCTCTCTCTCTCTCTCTCTCTCTCTCTCTCTCTCTCTCTCTCTCTCTCTCTCTCTCTCTCTCTCTCTCTCTCTCTCTCTCTCTCCCTCTCTCTTTTTTTGAGCAGCTGTGTCTGGGTTGATGGAAAGCTCATTGCATGCACCTTTCAGGGTCTGTGTGGAGATGTACTGCCTTAATAATGTCATTTAGGCTGAATGCTGATTTCCCAAGGCCTGGGCAGTGATGATGGAGGTGCTACAAAAAAACATAACCTTGCAATTTAACATTAAGGCAATGTTTTCCTCATTGAAGCTGAGCACCAGTGGAGCTTTTTTTTCTTTTTACATTGCTTTTCCTCCTCCACCTAGTCTCGCCGCTTTCTGTTACTGTTGACCTTAAGGCACCTGAATGAGGTGATGGAGAGCTATAAACACATCCACCATCACTTGAATTCACATCAGAAAATGTGCTCTCACTTAACTCCAAAAGGGAAAATGCTTTTCCTCCTCCCCCTCACCATCAAGGTCTACAGTAATGTTCTAGCACATATCCGGTTTGTAGTTACATTCCACCATGTAGTTTGATTTAAAAGGGACCGAAATGTAAACAGGTGCTAGGTGAACCCTTTATGACGTCTAATCCTGTGTTCTATCCCTTGGAGCTGAATTTATATACCGCATTAGCTCTCGTCACGTCACGAGCATCGCTCTTCTCCTTCCGCCAGCATTCTATCGCTCTCTCGCACGCAGGCATTAGAGCTTTATCTCATCTAGCTCAGCCGTAGCTCAGTCCTCGGGGCTGCTTCACTAGGAACTTGTTTCTTATCAGGCACTCTGCACCTCCGCCTGTGATAAAAGACCCAATTAATGGAGCAGAGAAAAAGGTGAAGCATTTGAATAATGGAGACAGCTGTTTTTCTCCATTCAAGAAAATCCATTCGTATTGTTATCAGCTGAGAACACTCCTCCAGACTGGTGCTTATTTCAGGCCTTGTCTATTCTGGCAGTTTGATAAAAAAGAAAAGAAAAGAAAAGAAAAAGCTAAAAAAGAAAAAAGAGGCCTTGAGTAAACCAATAGTGAATGGCGGCAATATCTCATCATTCTAACTCATCCCAAGTTTTATTACATGCTAAGTGGGAAGATAAAAGAGTGGACGTGGTTCATAATAAAGCAATTTCTTTCTCCTGGATAGACCCTGAAGCATTGCAAGGTTGAGTGATTATAAAATATGGGAGTTAATTGTGACGGTGTCCAGGCAGCAGCTAAATGCATCGTTTACAAAGCCCTCTGCCAGGCTCGCTCTAATTGCAACGTTAAACGGCTTGTCAATGCGACAGGCTTCGGCAGGACGTATTAGCGTTTCTCACATTAGGTAGAATACGAAGGGAAAGTGGAATGAATGCAGACCTCTCACCTTAATAGCGTCATCTTAGTGAGGGCAGTGCCACTTAATTACCTGAGGGTATTATGGGAGGCAGACAAAATCAAAATCAAGATCAAGGTTGAAGGCTAAATACAATACATTTAAAGAGTGAGTCACAAATGAGAAGGCGATTTTACGCCACAGCTGTTTTGTCTTTTAATGAACAATTGGCACAATGTCTTCATTTGTGTAGATGCCAAAGTGAATGAACAATACGTGTGTGTGTACTTTAAGGATTATTGTCCCCTTGAAAGTGAGAGTAAAGCACTGAATGTGTGTGTGTGTGTGTGTGTGTGTGTGTGTGTGTGTGTGTGTGTGTGTGTGTGTGTGTGGTGCAATCATTTTTTCAATAAATTGTAGTTCTGAGGTCATGTCCACCACCATAATGAACTCCAACTCCCAGCATACACCTCACACTGTCAGTGCGCACACACACACACACACACACACACACACACACACACACACACACACACACACAAAAAAAAAACAAAAAACTGTGAAGTATTTGTACCTTGTGTCATCACTTTACCAAGTCATTGTGTTTTATTGATTGTGTTTCACTTTTTTTTCTTTGCTAGTCCTGGTTTTCTGATTGTTGTCTTTGCTGTCTGATTGTCGTTTGTACATCACTTGACCTTTGATAGTTTTTTAATTACGATTCTGTCTCTTGATGTGGATTCTCTGCATTGTTTATATTAACGTGGCTACATTTAATACTAACTTCACTCGTATTTGCGTGATTTGAAAACTGGGTTTTTCTGGTCTCAACTATAAAAGTTATAGCAGCTTATAGCATCTAATAACCCACTAAAGTTAAAAAAAGAGAAAATAACTCGTCAGACATTTTATTACCCAATATCTGATCACAAACTGAACTGATTAGGCGTGTATATATATTTTTTTCCATGGCATGCCTATGAACTTCATCACTCACTGTGTGAGGAAAAAATTTTTACTCCCTAATGTTGTAACCAGGGGGGCACGGTGGCTTAGTGGTTAGCACGTTTGCCTCACACCTCCAGGGTTGGGGGTTCAATTCCCGCCTCCACCGTGTGTGTGGAGTTTGTATGTTCTCCCCGTGCCTCGGGGGTTTCCTCCGGGTATTCCGGTTTCCTCCCCCAGTCCAAAGACATGCGTGGTAGGTTGATTGGCATCTCTAAATTGTCCGTAGTGTGTGATTGTGTGTGTGAATGAGAGTGTGTGTGTGCCCTGCGATGGGTTGGCACTCCGTCCAGGGTGTATCCTGCCTTGATGCCCAATGACACCTGAGATAGGCACAGGCTCCCTGTGACCCGAGAATAGATCGGATAAGCGGTAGACAATGAATGAATGAATGTTGTAACCTAAAGCTATGGTCACCAGTCAGTCCCCTATCATACATCAGCTACTGAACAAGTGCAGTGTAAAGGCAAACATATTCGTCCTCTAAGACACATGATACCAACTGCATCTTTCTCATGCTGTGTCAGAGGGCAGCTTAACACACATTGGAGCCCAGGATTTAGCTCATGGCTAAACGTTTGGTTCGTGTCTCTATGATTGACAGGTGACAGAGGTGGCATCACTTCCACCATGAGAACTGATTGCATCAGCACCATCGGGATTAAAACTTGCAAATCTCTCAACGATGCACATTTTGCTGTATGATGTTGATCCTATTTGTACCTTTTTCTAAAACGAGAACAGGATTCTGGAGTAAATATTTTTTTAACCAGAGAAACAAGCTAGTAGATAAACCAACAATCTATATATCATATAATTAGTCCATAACTGCTCTGAAATGGGGAAAAAATGAAAATGACTTGTTTTATGAATTGACCTATTTATTGCTTTGGCTAAAAAAAATAAACAAAAAAAACAAAGTTCTGAATTTTTTTTCAATGTTTTATGATTATCATGTTTAACTTACATACTGAATTTTATGAGTATGTGTTGACAGTTTGTCTGTTTCGACTCAGAGGAAAGGATGAGCGAATGACAGCCAAGACCGTGAGCAGGTGTGTAACAGAAGGTTTATACTGTAATATAATGTAATGAAACTGTAATATTTTCTGTAATGCTGTAAATAAAATTGGCTGAGATGACATCATCTTTCTGTTCAAATCCTTATATCGCTAGTGACCTTTGTGTGTTTTGGGATTAAAAGTATAAAAAAAGGCCTTATTTGTTGACGTTTTTGTTTGTCATATTTCTGATTTTACTCTTAAGAATGTATCATGGGAAATGAAAAATGACAATTTAGGATTTAATTGTTTTATATGAAACAATATTTTAGTGTGTCAAAACCCTCTAAAAACTGAAATAAAAAGCTGTTTATTTGTTTACTACGTAAACAAGACGCTAACCTGTGCAAATCTTCATTTTAGTGCCACATTTCACCCAGCTGTCCCGAGTAATGAGACAAACGCAGTCTGGAGTTCAGGTATTAACATATTTATTACACAGTAAAGAGTACGACAATACCAGAATCATACTGCAAAGATTCACAGACTGACAGACCATTGATTATAGCCCCCAAAAATAATAATAAAAAAGAAAAACAACAGAAAAAACAAAACAAAACAAAACAAGAACCCACAGTTCTGACAGAGTAGACTCCAACAACATACTGAAACAGTGTGATGAAAGAGCACACCCCCAGTGTCAGTCTACCATTATCCTGTGGTTCATGTTTCAATTAAGTATTGCACAATAACCTTCGTTTATTTGAGCTTTTCTTCACAATAAAAAGTTTTTATTTCTTTGTGCCTAGACCCACCCCTTCCCTTTCCCCACCCGAGTCATGGATTCGGTCGGGCTCCACGTTAATTCACTTACAAACTGAAAAATGCAACGCATGAACATCTCCCTTTATATATAGCGGCAAAAAAAACAGGCATGCGCAAAAAAAAATAAAAATAAAAAATAAAAAAAAAACGACCAGCCTTCTTGTGTTTAGAACATGAACCTAGACGACACTGACAAGTGGCCTAGAGCTTCTTACAGCAAAATAGGAAAAGGGAGGAAGGAAGGGTGTAAGGGGGCGCGAGCACGTTTTTCTCACTCGACCACTTCCTGAATGTCAAATGGAGTCGAAACTTTCCAAATGTTATTTCTATTCTTCATCAGAGAAGCGATCTTTGTGTGAGACAAGCAAAAATGAAACATAAAAAGGTTTTTTTTTCAGCATATTTCTTCTATTCATTAAGTTCTCTCTTTATGAGGTCTGCATTGTTACCAAGTAGTGATATGGTTTCGCAGCTGTATGAGCTTTTAACTTTGGATTATTTATTTTTTTTTAGTCCTGTTCTCACGTGCCCATTTGGTTTGACTCGACCAGTATCTGCTCAGCGACTGGTGCTCGTAACATGCTGTCAGAGGTAGAGTGAGGGTTTTTTTTTTTCGTTTTTTTTTCTCCTTTTTTTCTTTTTCTGCCACGGAGGGAAAAAAACGTTGTAGCAAAACAGATCTTTTAGAAGAAGGAGGAGAAAAGGAGTTTCCTAGGTGTTCGTTAAGACTTCCACAGTACTTGTTTGTTTTTGATCAGGTTTGCCCTGGTACCAAACATACTGGTAACATATTGGACGCGTTTTACAGAAAAAAAAATAGAATAAGACAGCTTGGTTGTGAACAGAAAAATTCGTTTTTTTTGGATCGTTTCAGCTCAGGAATTGGAGAAAGAGTGAAGGGAGAGGAAGGGATGTTTAGCACCATGGGTTTGGGGAGAGAGAGCTTCCCACTCTTAAAATTGATCATCATGGGTTGCATGGCTTTAGTGTTTCATCTCGGCTGATATGCGTCACAGATAGAAATGAACGTATGAATAAGTGCTGTTTTAGTTGAATTAGTCTGAACACCCCAGTGCATTCTGGGTGATACTTTAACCATGGGGCTGCTGAAGGAAAACCTCACTAGCTAGAAAATAACAGATTCATGCCACCGTCTCTATTATTGCTCATTAGGTCACATCCACGATCTCGTCCGCAACAAGTGTAACTTCGCTTCACTTTTTCCTCCGTTCAGGCTGAGCAGGGCTGGTCTTGGCTTTCAACAGGAAAATGTTAAAGGTTTCAAAATGGAAACCCAAAATGGTTTCCCTGATGAATTCTCGGAATAAAACAAAATAATCGATGGTGCGCTTGATGTTTGTTTTTAGTTTTTTTTTTTTTTTTGTTTGTTTTTGTTACATCTAAATATAGGATAAAATCAGGTTTTGGTCCTTCGTGTCGTGTCTTTGGCTGTCTTCCATGTTAATTCTTCTTGTAATACTGTGTAACCTGGTGCTTTGCAGTGTTAAAGCTGTCTGTTTACACCTCTGCATTTGGAAAGTTAGATTCTTAGCATATGTTTTTTTTTTCTTTTAATGTTTTTTTTAAACGATTTTTCTCCTTTTTGTATAAAACGAACAAAAAATAACGAACATATATTTCAACATTCAGTAATGTGCATGCACTGTTTGTAACTATTCAAAGCAAAGGTATGACGTTTTTGCTATCGCTTTTAGGACAAAGAAAAGATTCCTAACAAAAGCAGGACTGGATACTATTTTTCCCTTTTTTTTCCCTTAAAGAAAATAGAAGATCACAGACACGTAAAAGAAGCACTGCGGAGTCAGTGACGTGAGGCTCTCTACTGAGAAACTTCGAAATGAGAAAAAAAGAAGCATGCTGAAGGGAACGTTGTGACAGTGCAAATACAATTATGTACGTCTCATGTACAAAACATTAATGTTAGCATTCCGTGTAACATGCTAGTTCTCAGAAAAGGTCGGCGTTAGACTGAAGCAGCAGCTCTGAGAGATAGCTTTTGTCTCCTTTTTGAGGACAACGGGATTTTTTTTTCTTCTCGAACAACTACTAAGGAACTACCACAAACACCCACAAACAGGAAAGCAGCTCGCGATATGCTTAATATGTTATGATGCACCAGCTAGAAGGATGGGCCTAAATGTTTTTTGTATTTTTTTGTTTCTTTTTTTTTTTTTAAGGTATTATGCATGATCACGATTTTTGTCCAACACATGTACAATAAATAAGCATCAGAGAGACAGTATGGGACACAAATGTTCAACACAATGAAAGCGAAGAGGAAACAACAAAAAGAACAAAAAGAAGGATTGAGGGTGGGGCTTAAACGTTGGGCAGAAGTGGAGGATCGCGCCTTTTTTCGGCCCTTCACCCCAAACGGCTGTCGTAGCGAGGGACGTGCTTGGGTGGGCTGATGACTTCACTTCCTGTTTCGGAGCTGATGCAAGCACGCTCATCATCGGAGCTGTGCTTGTCAAGCTGCTCGGTCCTCCGTGCCTTTACATTCCTCTGCGAAAAACAGACTTTTATTTTTCAGACCACTGACCTGGATACCATCAAATGTCTTGCAGACGTGTAAATAAAAAGAGGAGGGAACATCTGCGTTCCTGCACAATCTGCTGCGCATCTGCATGCGATGCCGAGGGTCTGCCGAGTTCAGTAAAAACGATATTCGTCTTCTACTCCACAATGTCCTGCCCTGATGTTTTTTTTCCCCCATTACTTTTGTTTTTGATTTTGTCTTCCTTTCACGGAATGCTGTCTTTCATATAATCACATTTTTTTGCGTCTTTGTTTACAACAGCTATGAAGTAAATCCCTTGGTTTGTTGTTTGGTAAAGTGTCTTTTTGTTGAGGTCAACTAGTTTGATATCCCAGCTAGTGGAGAGGAGAAAAAGCGCTGAAAACAGGCAAAACAAACAAACAGCAAACAAACGAATCAAACAGGAGGTTTAATAATGTGCTGATCCAGAGGTCTTTTTTTTCTGCTTATTAACAGGAAACATTTAACACAAACAAAAAATAATCTATAGTAGCAATTGGGCGCATTAAAGGATGGTGAGAATTTTAAACAAAGAATATCTTTGTGTTCTCTGTCATAGCAAGTCAATATGACCCGATACGGACCTCCGGTTGGGCGATCGCTCTGTGGAACTAGTCCTCTTTTTCTCGGTTAGCATGTTAGATTTAGCATGTTTGAGTAAGCGAGGCGAGGCGAGACAGTTCTGGCAGGGGTGTGATGGATTTGGCTCTAGCGTGGCGCAGGCTCTAATGCTGCCGGCGTGCCAGGCGTGTCCGAGCGTGGCGTGGCAGCGGCGGAGGGGGTGTCGGCGGGGCTGCCAGCACTGCTACTGGGAGTGCCCGAGGAGCTGGCTGTGCTCGGCGTCTCGCCCTGCTGCTGCGCCTGCAGTGTCTGCCCGCACACATGGTGGTGCTTCTCCCAGTCCTTGTGCTGGCAGAAGGAGCCGCAGTAGCGCGCCGTGTTGCACCCGCTGCACGTCTCGCTTGCCTTGCGTCCACAGTTCCAGCAGCTCTAGAGGGAGGGATGGAGGGGAGGGAATGTTAGATATTTGTCTTTTAGAACAGGAAATAGTGGAAATATAATGCTAAAAAATAAAAATAATGATATACAAAATTTGAATGAGGCATGAGCATGTTTTCATTAAACATTATGATGGGGTTGTGATGAAACTCCTTGTTTATTTCATTGAATTATTTTACAAATTTATATAATGAATTTCTCTTTATTAATAGGGATTTTTCTTGTGCTAATATTGTGTAATGTTACTGTTAGTTTAGAACATTAGAAATAAAAATTCCTGTTCATCTAACTCTATGAAATCGAGAGACTATTATGCAGGCAGGAAAACAAACACAAGTACAAGTATTCAAAGATTTTTTGAATAGGGGTCCATCTGGGGTTGTTTGCTGAAAAAAAAGATTGAGAACCCCTTCCTTATGTGTATCCATAATGCAGTCAACACTATCCTCTTGGCCATCTTAATAACTTCCACCACCTCCAAAAGAATTCTGGAGGAAAAAACGAAAAACTTCCCAAGCATCCCAAGTGTGTGTGGATTTCTTCTTCCACAGAAATAGGTATACGCTTACATCCAAATAAACTACAATCAAGTAAATAACACTCACATGCTCAGCTACATGAACTCTACCAGCAAATTAATTCTGCCTTAACAAGAAGCAAAACAAGATGGAGGATTTATAGTGTAAGACTAAACTAAGCTTGTTGTAAATCCTGTTCATTTCTAGCCTATTACAATGTGGCACGGAGCACCGCCTGCTTGCCGAGAAGGTTCCTGATTGGCTAAAGGAGTTTGATTGTGCTGAGAGCATCTACAGTATTCACTGATAACTGCGCTATCAGGAAGTTCTTGAAAAAAATTTTCGTCATCAATCTTCTGTTTCTGTTGATGACCTCTTTGAAGGTTTGAACATAACATGAACTTGTTCCACACGACGGGATGTAAAGACACATTTGCTACGGGTTAAGCTGAAAACTTCTCAGGTTACAGCCGAGGCCTCTTAGTCTTTGTCTTCGGGCCAAATAAGAGCAATTAGGACAAAGTTCTAAATGTGAAGCAGAAACGGGAAGCTGGAGTTATAAACAGCTACCGACGCAATTCTCCGGGGAGACGTGTGCATAAACAGGGCTCTGGCAATTAAAGTCAGATGTGTGCGCCGTTTTCCCCCACTAACTGATTAAATGAGCTGAACCCCCACTGTGCCTTACTCTTTTTTTGTAACATCCCCCCATCAAATCAGAACCACCTTAAACATCCAAACGTCTTATTTAGAGTGATGGAGGGCAGGCCACACCTGGGATGACAAATAACACAAATGTTGTCTTCCTCTACACAACACGTGGGTATCTTTGGCTTCCTTTCGGTCTGTCTATTTAACACATTCTTCTAACAGTTTCTATAACCAGTTTCCATTGTCTGTACCGCTTATCTGATCTATCATCACATTTTTTCATCTATCACGGGGAGCCTGTGCCTATCTCAGGCGTCATCGGGCATCAAGGCAGGATACACCCTGGACGGAGTGCCAACCCATCGCAGGGCGCACACACACTCATTCACTCACGCAATCACACACTACAGGCAATTTAGAGACTCCAATCAGCTTAGAAGCAGTCTTTGGACTGTGGGAGGAAACCGGAGCACACACACAGTGAGCGGGAGAGAGACTCGAACGTGCTAACCACTAAGCCACCATGCCACCTATAACCAGTTTTATCATACATATTATCAAAGTGCTATATTAAGGGTATAAACAAAATGTACACTGACCTTAAAACAACCACTATAAAACATGGAATAATCCAAAATTATACCTGATACTAAAATGCCTCGTGAATTTCAGATATAATCAGATGGAATGTGATGATGATGATGATGATGGTGATGATGATGATCATTATGCGGAAACACCTCCAATGAAAATTGTGTAAGGGCTAAATGATGGCTAGCTTTGGAAGGAAGTTCTCAAAAAAAAGTTATTGATTAAATGGCTGATAAATACAGAGCTTGGTTTCCAAAACTAGAAAATTAGAATGGAGACCAGTATGAGGCTTAAGAATAAAAGAAGAGTGTGGGACTGGTCAGAAGTGTGTGGGATTGCTCAAAAGAGTGTAGGATTGGTCAGATTTGTGTAGGACTGGTCAGAAGTATGTGGGATTGGTCAGGAGTGTGTGGGACTAGCCAGAAGAGTGTGGGATTGCTCAGAAGTGTGTGGGAGTGGTCAGACGTGTGTGGGATTGGTCAGAGGTGTGTGGGATTGTTCAAAAGAGTGTAGGATTGGTCAGAATTGTATAGGACTGGTCAGAAGTGTGTGGGATTGCTCAGAGGTGTGTCGGATTGGTCAGGAGTGTGTGGGACTAGCCAGAAGAGTGTGGGATTGCTCAGAAGTGTGTGGGACTGGTTAGAAGTATGTGGGATTGGTCAGGAATGTGTGGGATTGGTCAGCAGTGTGTGGGACTAGTCAGAAGCGGGTTGGTTCGGTCAGAATTCTTGGGGATTAGTCTACAACTCTACACCAATTCATTCCACATGTTTAATACATTTTGTAAAGAGATTCCTTTATAACAAAATGGATTAAAATAGAACTGTGAGCATAGTCATTAAAAGGGCTGTACTTTGGTCCACGGTTTAAACCCACATGAGGATAATTAAGACCGATAAGAACAGTAGGTTTTAAAATAGCTTTAAACAAAACAGAACAAATTACATATGTTTAGCAGTAAGAGATGTTCAATGGTCCAACACCGAATGTATTCCCAGTGCTGTTATAGTAGAGGTTTGACCCAGGAAAAGTGAAAAGTGTGTTTATAAGGACATTTACCTCACTCGAGTCCTCTTGCTGATTTATAATAGACAGCGCATCCTCCGCGGCTTGCCTCTTGGCCTCAGCCACAGTGCGCTCCATCTTGGCTCGTTCGGTGCTGATCATCTCGTGAGCCTTGCGTTCGGCTTCAGCCACGGCCTTCTGCAGCTCAGACATGGCCTGCCTCTTCACTTCGTTCACCGCCTCTTCTGAAACAGATTTGAAGGAGCTGGTCACTTTAAAATACATAAATGGAGGACAAATGGATTTGATATTGTTATACCATTAGAATGTGAAGAAATAAGACTAGCAAACACATCTTTAAGTCATTCAAAATAAGACAACCATGTCAGTCCCAACCTTTTTTTTTAATTGATTTATTTAGAATGATTCTTTAAGATATACCCATAAAAAAACAAAAAAACAAATAGAAAAAAATAATCACTGTACAATACTGTACATGAATATTTGCTGATGTGTTTTTACAGAGTAATAGAAGAAGAATATGTCGATCAAAAACAACACCATCTACTTTTACGCTCTACAAACCCATTAAAGCCCTTTTTGAAAACTAATTGCACGATATTTATTTGATATATTAGTTTGATTCACAAAAAAACAGACAAAAGGCATTCTGGGATTAATTAGAAATCCGAACGCGAGCGTTTTTATGTTTGAGTATGACAAGTATTCAAGAGAAAAATAGGACAGCTGTTTTAATTTTGCTCAAAAACACACAGAACAGTAGCACAGAAAACAAACTGTTATCGACTGATTTTTCCACCTGTGAAGCAGAGGGCCATTCCTCAATAGACTGACGCTTGATCTGTGTTTTGTAATATTGTTGCGTTATTACTTTTGACACGGAGTGCCATCTGAGCGACAGGACTAGATTTTTTCTTTTATGTTTACAGCATTCAAAGCTGCAGCTTGTCTAATTGTGTATGCAAATCAGGCAATTTATATTTAAATTATGCATTTCAGTTGTGCTCCCAACGGCCCGTGCTGTACAGGATATGAAAAACTGGCAGGATGGTGCATGGAATAGATATGAATATTCACTGCCTACTGTACGGAGCGGATCAAAAAACAAAAGGATCAATCTACATCTTGTCACCTCCTACACAAGAACAGGTAATTAAATAATATCCATAAGATACGTCTTTGATCTCTATGAATATGAATGTGCAGTATTTGCATCTCCTGGTTTATAATGTATACTGGATGCTTTATGCGTTTTTATAATGCTTTTAGCTGTATAGCTTAATGCTGTGTTGAAGCAAATGGACACAAACATTGTGTCTATGTGTGTTCTGGTGCACCTTTAATGTCACTTATGAAATAAACTCTTATAAATTAGAATGCTGTGTCTGTGCCTTTTATATTTTTCATTCACAGACACACACACTTCTTCAACGACTCAATCATAAATGGGATTGCGATCTTCAAAATAAGGATTTCTTTTTACTTGAATTGGAATGATTTTTTTTTTTTAAACAATAACAGATGCACTGAGCTTCCAGTTTGTGGGCTGAGGTTGTGGAAAAATGGACTTTGTTCCCGGACACATGTCTGATAATATTCCATTGGTATGACTCAGACGGAATTTTAAACCGTAGTTGTTTGAACAGTGTTGAGAATGCAATGCCTCAACTAAACTTAAGGGCAGAGTAATAAAAGTATAGAATAAAACACAATGGGTGTGTGATGTTATTGGGAAATAATCAGTGATGGAGTGGTGTGATGAAGTCTGACCCAAAAAAGAGTTACTGCTACTAACCCTAAACTTGATCATTTTCAAATAATACTACAGACTGCATCACACTTATCAATTTATATTGATCCATTTAATCTATTTCAGTTATATTCTGTTAAATAATGTTACTGTACAAACAACAAAGACCCCAGTTGTGAAGACTGATGGTCTCATGGTGCAAAAAAAAGTGTTACAGAGTGCTGAGACACCTTTCAGAAACCTAAAATAAACATCTCAAACATCTCTAAACTATCTGCTAATTGTTAGCCATTAGATTTTTATAGTGTCCTCCATGTGATTCAGTTGTTACTATGGAAACAACAGCATATTAATATAAACACACCTTAATTGTAATGTCCAGATCTACTGTCATAGCTGCTGTTATATAAAAAAATAAAATAATCAATACTTTCTGACCAATTAGTATTCAACACTGCAGTCTAATAACTGCTTTTATTTCACTGAAAAAGATCAGCTTGATGCCAGCTGATTTAACAGATGCCTTTAAATAAGCAGCGGCCAGTTTTCCATTACAGTATCCATCATCCGTCTTCGATCACCCAGATCACCTACACCTTCAGCAAAGCTTTTAATCACACTTGTCTATTTTTTTAACTGACGGTCTGATAAAACGGTACCTCTGAGAGAGGTAGAGCTAGCGGCATCTCCTTTACTCCTAATAGCGCAAGTAGTTAAGTGCTCTAAAGCTCCGCAGCACTAACACTGTCTGATCGTTTGCTTTATGATCCGACATCATGACTGGAATGTGTAGAGGAAGTAAGTAAAGCCCAATGATTCAGGAGCTCAGCGAAGAATCCATCGCACAAGAACAAAAATCCTCCATCTGGACAACAGCGAAGAATGTTTTAGAGATCTAGCAGATGTGACAAAAATACAGGTGTAAGTGTTTAATTATTGTATTCACCTGCTTTCTTCCAGATCTCCTCAGGAACGTAGCCAGATACGGGCCTGTGGAGCACTTCCCGGTGGATCTCTGACACACAGAAAGTAGAACATGCTCTTCTATTACAATTTACATTAAAAAAATATTGGAAAATGAGATATTTAAAGACACGCCCAAAATATGTTTAGGGTCACTTAAACTATTACAGCAACATAAACTAGCAAAAAGTAATAAGACTTTTATATAGAGATCACACATCAATTTGTTGCTCCCAAGTTAAAAAAAATAAAATCACACTATCCTTCATTAGATATTGTATGCTTGTAGATAACACTGTAGATCTATATTTAGCCGCTACCTGCAGGGTTGCTGTCCTGGCCTGCAGGGCTCTGCTGCCTCGACTGGCTGCTGCTGCTGCTGCTGCTGCTACTGGAGCTCTTCTTCAGGTCCTCAGCATCGCTGTAGCGCCGGATCCAGTAGTTGAGCTCCTCGCGGTCAGCCTCTTGACATCGCCTGAGCACGGTGAGCGAGCGCCGCGTCTTCTCCACCATGTCCATGATGCAGTTAAGCAGCTGTAGAACACACACACACACACAAGCAGCTACAATCAAGGCAATGAAGGCATGCGATTAACAATGAACATGCCCAATAACAGTGATTTACAAATGAAAAAAATGTACCGAATGTACCGCAATCAGTTATATTCAGTTTTATTTTTAAGAAACATTTAAACAAGGAAGCAGAATGATCTACAATGGATTAAAAGTCTACACACCCCTTTTAAAAATCGCAGGTTTTTGTGATGTTAAGTAAGATAAATCATAGTCAAAACTTTTTCCATCCTCACTGTAAAAACACAATGTATAAAAAAATTAATAGAAACACAATCAGAAACTTGTTAGGGACAATAGAAAAAATAAAAATAAGTAATAACTAGGTTGAATATGTGTGTACACAAAATTCCAAATGCTTTGTGAAAAATTAAAAAATTAAAAGAAAATTAAAAAATCTGCGTCATGCTTTAGGGCTGCTTTTCCTCAGCCACAACTGACACTTTTATCAAGGTGGATGGAATCATGAATGGCTACAAAAACCAGCCAGTATTAATGCAAAACCTTCTGCTAGTAAGCTAGATTAAAATGAATTTCACCTTTCAACATTTAAAAGACCCAAAGCATACATCTAACTTCTATGATTTAATTTTTTTATTTGACTCCAGCACACACACATATACAGACTAACAAATACACAAAAACTGTGGAGTAGTAATAGAAAGTGTTATTACTTTTCTTACATGGTCAAGGTGCTTCCACTCCTCAGCCCATTCCCTGTCTGTGAGTCTATGATCGACGACCTCTTCCTGACGTGTGCCACCGTGCATCCCTGAGAAAGAAAACAACAGAGAGAGAGAGAGAAAGAGAGAGAGAGAGAGAGAGAGAGAGAGAGAGAGAGAGAGAGAGAGAGAGAGAGAGAGAGAGAGAGAGAGAGAGATGAGAGCAAGAAAGGGCCGTCTGCACTCGTTATTCTTTGTGCTACGATTCCCTTACAGCAGAGCACTAGTCTGCTCTGGAGCTATCGCTCAGCCGCTCCATGACACACACCATCTCTCACATCCTCACACACATGTTCTTCATCACTTACACGCTTCCCTCCTGCCACGCACTTTCATTCCTCACCACCCTCTACAGCACTGCCTGTGGGCACAGGCTCTCTCTGGGTGGAATTAGGCCTGCCAGGCTCAGATAGATCTCATTCATACATCACAGAACAGTATGCTCATGTATTTTTAGCACATCTTTAACCTTGTTTTGGATCCTGTTTCCAATAACATTTTGTTTAAAACCTTGCAATCCTGCATCCTGGGGAAAACAATTGGTTGGAAAACAGAAAACAGCCAATTGAAATCTGGAAATCCAAAAACTGCTTTACAGGATAAATGACAAATCAATTTATAATAGAAGTTGCTTTCGGCTGCTCGGGCTTGCCACAGCAGACCAACTGGTCCGCACAACAACTTGGCACAGGTTGTACGCTGGATACCCTTCTTGATGCAACCCTCCCATTTTTCTGGGCTTGGGACCGACACTGCATCTAGTGGCTGGGGTTTGGGCATTGGCTGGGAATTGAACCCAGGCCTTCCACATGGTAGGTGAGAAACCTACCACTGAGCCACCAATGCCCTTTCTAATCAATTTATAATGGCATCCAGTAAAGCACTAGCAGTACAAAATAAATCTTTCTGAATATTCCCAAGAGTAATTAAACAGATTTTAATCCTATTTTTCTGACATATTTAGCTATGATAGTCATCTCACAACCACATTCCCAAGACACAGAATGAGGAAATATCCCCTATGACCCCTTTAACCTCTTCCTCTTTCACGTACCAATGGGCCGCGGGCGCTCACGGATCTCGCGGTGGTTGGTGTGGCGATACGAGTCTCTGTAATGGTGGCCAATAGCCATCTCGTCAAGCCGGTAGTGGCCTGGCGGTGGTGGAGCGGTGTGAGGAAGGCCATTCGGCTGGTATGAAAGTCCATTGGAGGGGCTGAAACGTTGACCAGGGCTGATGGTGCATGGCCGTTTGCTTGGATGCTCCGGGTGTGGAGGCTCCCTCTCGAATCCGTTCTCTTTGGTTCTGGAAGGTGGAAAGGACAGGAGGTCTGATTATTGAGGCACAGTTTGGAGAAGAGACAGTAAGCTGACATGAAAATAAATAGCTGGTGTTTTCTACAAGAACTAGAACCCTGCTAGGTAGGACATTACAATGCCTGTCACTCCAAGAAAAGTGTGTGTTTGTGTGTATGCCCTCCCTCAGTACAGTCCCAGTGTCCTAATGAGCCACTTTTATGGCCACCTAATGCTCATCCG
The DNA here is from genome assembly GCA_033459395.1 of Hemibagrus guttatus. Classification (NCBI taxonomy): domain Eukaryota; kingdom Metazoa; phylum Chordata; class Actinopteri; order Siluriformes; family Bagridae; genus Hemibagrus; species Hemibagrus guttatus. The sequence goes on from JAUCMX010000028.1 coordinate 4,562,431, forward strand.
TCACAGTCCATCTGCTTGGAGGAACCCTCTACCCCCTGTCCGTTTCACACCTGAGAAATACTCCTGCTTCTCTTCTGCTACTGCTCTTGTATATTTTCAGTTGAATTTTAAGATCTCTGCTTTGTCTTTTGGAGTATTATAAGCCTTGGTGCTTTTGAGATCATTCAGCATTGTTCCTTGCTGCTGGGGCTCTGACTCATCAAAGTTTCAGGCTTTGCACCATTAACATTTATCTTTTGGGATTCATGGAGGCATGTGGTGTACATTGAATTTACTTTTGATATAAAGCCTTAAAGGAACATCAGTGGTCCAATTATGTATAATTATGAATCATAAATGTCTAGCATATTACAGTTTTCAACTAAAACACAGTTGTACAAAAAAATGGGTAAGCTTGATGGTTCAACCCCAAAACCAAGAAAAAGCATGGCTGGAAAATTGTAAAAATATTCTATCACCAAACTCAGTTTTGTCTTTGTTTCTCTACATAATTTCCATTGCATAAGAAGAAATCCGGACTCGCTCAGCCAAACTCATTTAAGTTAATTTTCACACCGAGAGAGGTTGCATGTGATTCGTACAAATAGACGTTTCACACATCCAAATAAAGAGAAAAGTCGGCCAGCATTCTCTTCTCTCTGACCTCTTTGATATTAATCAGAGAAAGTTGACCCTGCTTTGTAGTATGTGATTAAGAACATTTTGGATCCCATTCAAATTCCACCATTACGTTTTCTTCCTGCTCTCCCCGAGCCGAGGCGAGGCGGTGCGTGCCGAGCTAAGCAAAAACAGAAGCGCTTAGCCAGCGGGATGGGAGCTCGGCCTCATCTGTATGTGTTATCAGCCTCTCCCTTAGGCTCCGATCACTGGGCGTTAGATCTCTCACAAACATGGAGGTATTACAGGATAAAACAGCAAAGGAGCCTCGGGGACATGAGGTGATAAGCATTTTTTCATAAAAAAAAACCCAAACAAAAACAAAACAAAACATTGTATATGTATATATGTACTCCATAAAAGTATGAGCATTTTTTCCATTTGCTCATTCATTCAATGACTCATTCAGTTATTTCAGTTATTAAGGTTAACTTAACCATGGATGTTTGAAATGATAAGGGCTCTTGATCCAGGGCCTTAACAGGGAGCTGTTAAATTCTGGGTTTAGTCTGGATCCTAACTCAGTGTAACCCAAGTTCCATCAACTCAGATGCCTTTAAGTAAGGAATAAACACAACGGGGGATTCTATTACAGGAAAATAATAAACACTTGTGTGACGTGATGCTACCTGATGTACCCGGTGGCTGACACGGCAGCACATCGTTAAGTGTTTTATTCCTCAGTGATGTGTGTCAACAATTACAAAATGTAATTTATTAAACAGTGGCACAGCATACTCTTAACCATTTATAGTTTTGTTTAGCTTTGTGGAACCTGTCATCACCTATATTACATCAGATATATGTGTAATATACAGTAAAATTTTTAATTTAATATTTGAGCAGATGTAAAGTACATCAAGTTTCCATTTTCTCCAGTTGGTTCTGTGCTAGACTCTTTTCCTTTGGATATCTAAGTTCTGCCTCATTGAAAAGAGCAATAAAGAAACCCAATGGTGCACAAATCTGTAGTATTTAAACTCTGGCTAACAGAACAGCTGGGGAAGGGCTAGTCTTAGTTATATTATTTGGATCTCTGTAATGGATCTCTCTTTAAGTTTTAGCAATACAAATACTAATTGTGTTTTATTTTCATCCTGATACATGGATCAAGGAATGAAGGGACTGTAACACTCAGTGTGTTACTCTTTATGTTTAAGTTTTCAAGCAGATTCATTTTGAGTCAAATATTTGCAGTCTCCAGCTATACCATAAGTCTTAAAAGGAGTTCTTTAGTCACCATATTTGAATCAGTTAAGGTGGGAAACCTCATCGTTTAATTCATTACAACGTTTAATTCCAATTACTTTGGAACTACAGCGGAGTGTAATCCTGTCTTATTCTGGCTCACCTGTCCGGTGTCCTCCTCTTGCCATTCTCGTTGACATCCATCAGCAGCTCAGATGATTCGACGGGAGACGTGATGCTGGTGTCGAGTAGCAGCTGCTCGTGTTGGGCCAGGTACTGTGCTGGGTTCTGCTTGGCCAGGCGTGCACAGTGCAAAAGCTCCCGCTGCAGTAAGGGCAGGTTGGCCTGCAGGGGGAGATAGTGGTTAGTCAGTGCATTGCTGCATTAGTTAGACAAAGACCAAACATCACAATGCACTTGGCCATATTCCAGGGTTTTTACAAGCATTGTTTACCCATTACAGTGATTGTGAGGAAGCTCTTTGGAGGTAACAAAAAAAAAAAAAAGCAGCTTTGGTACTTTGTGACCCAAACCATGCATTAGTGCTTTCAGTCTGCCCACTGCCTGGCACAAGGGCATGTGAAATCACCGTTGACGTGGAAAGTGTCTTCTTCAAAGCAACATCATCTCTCATTTCCTTCCTGTCTCTTTCGGCACTGATTGCTGAGAGGTTATCTGGCTTTGTCCAAAAGACCCTTTTTGGAGGGTTTTACCATTTCAAAGTGATGCTGAAGAGCATTTTTCGGATAGAAATGTTTCATCTGGAAACAGCACAGGCATTACAGCATAAGGCCATTACTTCTACATGTGCTATCTTCTTTTTTCTTTCCTTCCATCGATAATAATAGTCAGAGAGCCCATGCAGAAATTTTATACAACCACAGAAAACCGATGCTACATGTTAACTATTAGTGTTAACAACTATTAGTGTTAAAATAATTTTGAACTGTGAATATATAGCTAACTCACTAAATAATCTTTTTATAATAAAGCTGATGTTCATAAGCCCACCAGGCAAGTGCTTCCAGATATGGTTGCCTAGTAACCTAACTGAATAAGCTAAAACATGGTAGCTAACATAACATAAAAATAGCTAGTTCAGTAAGTAAAAATGTTACTACAGACTTAATCAGGTATATAAACGTAGCCATATTGGAGATAAAAGCTATTGAATCTGGCTAGAGTTTTTTTTTTCATGACCATGAAGTGACTGCATTCTTTGCTAGAGGATATACTGCATAACTTGCTAAGACTTAACAGAGCTAATTCATCTGAATAGTAAAAGGTAACGTGTGTAGTGCAGCAGGTTGTGGGATTTATCGAGGTGTGTCACAGCACTGTGTACATACTGTTTAAACATACACATCAATATACATATTTGTGAAAATCTATAGTGAATAGTTTTTTTGGAGGTGGGGTGGTTAAACAAGAAGACAAAAATGGGTGGTCATTGTCCGCTGGGAGACTATGAATTAAAAACAAGCTTCTACATATGTTCTCATACCGCTAGCCATGAAGCCGGACAGTACATATTATCGTAATCTTATTATTGTTATCAGACCACATCTCAAACAACTCAAACATAAACCATATAAACACAAAGGCAGTCAGCTGGTGCAGACTCCTGATTACATCATTAGTGTGGTGCATGTTGCCCTTCCAGTAAGCACTTCTCCTCAAACCAAATGCTGGAGGTGGGGTCATTAGATGACATTAGCCTAATAAAAAAAAACAAAAAATACAAAACCATAAAAAAAAACAATGACTCTAATGCGCATTGTTGCAGCTGAGCTTCTGTGCACTTATAAAAGCCCCTGTTCCCACAGCCATATGGTATTTGTCATTAAAGGCTCCTTTGAGGAAAAGCACTAAAATTAGATGAGAGAAAGAGAGAGACAGAGAGAGAGAGACAGAGAGAGAGAGAGAGTGAGACAGGAGAGAAAGAGTAAGAAACAGTGAGAACACAAGTTGCATCTTTGATAGCACCCCTCCCGCCAGGATGATACAGTTACCATATGGCGCAACGTGGAGAGACAGAGCAGAGAGAGAGGAAGAGCTGGAGAGGGGGAAGTGGCCCTGTATGTTTCTCTGCATCCATCAGTGACCCCTAATGGGACCAATTTCTGTAGTGCAAAGCCGCCTGGGGCTTCCAGTGTATGAGATAGAGTCCTGCTCCCTATGAAAGGAGCCACATTCTGCACTCACTGAATCGAGAGACCCCATTCCCTCACGCTCTCTGTAGTAAACGACACAGACTCAATCTATTTTAATGGCTTATCTCGTTGTTAAAGGCGAGAGAGTGAAACAGGCTGACTGTGTGTGTGTGTTTGTGTGTGTGCGCACTAGAGAGAGGGATGTGATGGGGAGGGGATGAAGGTTACATAAAAAGGGAGGAGTTCAGGCATGCTGCATAACAGCTGTCATTTCTAAGTAAATAAATGAATGAGTCAAGTTCACAAGGAAAACTTCACTCGGAAACACGTTAAATAGGTTTATATTAAAATATGTGTAATGTGTTTGGTCATTCCTGTGGTAACATGTAGCCTGGTGTGGCATTTTTGTTATTCCTGTGAGAGTTTAGTAACTTTGTGCCACACTGATGTTACAGGGTGACATTGCCGGTGCAGTTTAACAGGAAAAAGGTAGGAATGATCTCAAATGTTGGTGATAAAAGTCAGAATCTGCCGTTGCATCTAAAAACCAAAGAACAAGGGCTTTGTTTCTCATTCATCATTTTTGTACAATGTCTCATTAATGAGTAATCCTCTGTAGGAGTCGAAGTCCAGTTACATGATGCAGATGTGCTAAGATATATGTTATAGCAGAGACTCGGCTCTGTAATAACATGGCATTGATGTTTGGTATTAACATGAAAACTGAAGCTCTTCAACCTGATCTGCTTGAGACGATGAGACCTGGACAGACTAGAGGACTAAAGCGCTGCTGCATCACTCTCTTAAAGTCGAGAAGCAAAGCCTTAATCCAACTGCACCATTATCAGCAGTTAGATGGACAAGTCTCAGCACCCTATAATTGACGTAAAAATGTCAAAAACAAAAAATCGAGTCATAACTTCATACAAAATAAATCTTTAGTGTTATTGAAAATTGATAATAAAGATCAGCATGCACGGGGGATTTCTTCTTTAAAAGCACACAATCTGCATTCTTGCCTACACTTTGTCCTACTCATAATCATGCCTAAGCAGGATTCTGAATGAATCACACGATCCATTTGTTTTTCAAGCATTTCACTTAAAGCGACTTGGCGTAAACAGACACTGTGAACTGTAATGAAATAAGTGACAAATGGAGTAAGAACAGCGTGCAGGCTGCTGCTCCTCCAGAGAACAATGGTGGCTCATGTTGCCCTGCTAATGGTTTCAAACGTGTATGGCCTTCTGACATCAACTGTGTGAGAAAAAATCGATCACTAAACACGGGAGTCCATCAGGCAGCGTGAAACAAAAAAGGACATGTTGTGTCAGGAGCTGAAACGGCTTAACTGCTAAAACTTTACTTTGTTCACAGCCATCATTTCGATAAAAGAAAAGATTGAATGCCTGGTATTGGTGTGTGCGGATAACATACAGGTTTACTCACAGCTGTAAAAAAAAAAAACAGTTCAATTTCAATTCGATTCAATTTATTTGTATAGCGCTTTTAACAATGGACATTGTCTCAAAGCAGCTTTACAGAAATAGAAAAGACAAGAGAAAGAGAAAAAAGAGAAAGAGAATAGAAAGAAAAAAAATTATAAATGAGCAAGCCTGCAGCGACGGTGGCAAGGAAAAACTCCCTGAGATGATATGAGGAAGAAACCTTGAGAGGAACCAAGTTCAGAAGGGAACCCATCCTCATTTGGGTGACACTGGACAGTAAATAATGTAAATGTAAATAATGTCCTTTTTTTCAACAGTAACCAAGCGCTCATGAGAAGCTATTAGGTCAGTGTAGTTTCTGACTTCATTATAGACACTAATTCCTTGCTGTCGCAAGCTGACAGATGTAACGGCAGTTCTGTGACGGTGTGATAGTCTCCAAGTGTCTCTGTCCACAGCTGTCTCCACAGCTGTGGACAGAGATCTAAACATCTAAATATGTCACCTAGTGTACATTGTCTTGCTAAGGAACAGATGATGTAGTGCATGTCATGATTAATGCTGGCAATCAAAGCAAAACAGAATGCAAACTGTGCTCTGAAGAGGAAACTCCAGCATCAACTTCCAATCCAAGTAGCCTTAAACTGTTCTTAGAACTAAAATTCGGCATGAGGAGGTCATGAGAAATACAAAAGGTGGGTAAAAATAAGAGCTCTTAACAGCTCTGTATGTTACTTCAGACAAACGATGTGCCATTCAAGATACCTAATGTATCTAGCTAATTCTTTATTTAGAAACAACTATCTAACTTGATAAATACTGAGCCTACAGTAGCACCTAAGTGCAAGAACATGCATGTGTGCTCTTCTTGACCAGGGCAGCATAACCAAGAGCTAAATATGATGTTTCTTTGAAAGCCCTTGTTGATTAATACTCAGCACTTTAGTCACTTTGATATCAATGAGTATCTAAAAACATGTACAGATTCATCCATCCGTAGAGAGACGAGGAACCAAATTAGGTCTCTATCAACAGGAAAGTCATACTAAAGGGGAAACCAGGGTTCCATTTCCCTGGTTTTTCCCTGGACTTTACTTCCCTGAACTCATAGAGAGAGAGCGAAAAAGAGAGAGAGAGAGAGAGAGAGAGAGAGAGAGAGAGAGAGAGAGAGAGAGAGAGAGAGAGAGAGAGAAAGAAAGAAAGAAAGAAATATGCACATCTGCATCTGGGCTCTGTAAATGCTTTCCAGATCGCTGGCTTGCGCTGTACCTTTAAAAACGGGATGACAAAAGGTCGGAGGGGGAAGTTGGTCGCTTCTTGCAGCTTGGAGTGGAATTCTTCGATGGTTAATGTGGAATTCTGTGAAAAAATAGAGCGAGAGAGAGAGAGAGAGAGAGAGAGAGAGAGAGAGAGAGAGAGAGAGTGAGTGCATGTGGAAAACATTATGTGATAATATTGGTTATTGGAGGCAGAACAACAGTGCTGCAGCCGGCTTTGAAGGAGGGCAGAAGGAAAACTATGTGTAGCATAATGAATGATAAATATTGCCTATAAGCATGAGGATACTCGGATTGTAGCGTATTGTAGCACATTTTCGAAATGTCGGTGTTAAACTTAACGTGAAGCTGATGCTCAGTGTCTGCATGTAAGATAACGTGTATCATAACAGGCATGTAGCAGGACACTGGCTGCTTTAATTAGAGGTAGAAAAGCTGCAGTTTGATCTGTTTAATTAAGATTTTGGTTCGCTATGTTCTCTGATCTCTGCCGAATTTGCGCATATCGCCCCTTCCAGCTGCTCAGTGCAGCTCCTATCGCAAAAAAAAAAAATAAATAAATAAAAAAATAAAAGAGAAGCGACTAATTTCACTCCCATTCTCGCTGCTCTATCTCATTTTAACAGACTGACAGGACGGTGACACTATTTTCAATTTTCAAGATGTTGCTTCCAAGTAGAAGCGAGAAAAAAAAAATCAGGGAAAGAGAGACAGACAGAGGGACTGCGTCGGAGGAGAGGGAAAAAAAAATACGCTGCTTTCTACCTCATTTCCCAGACCTGAATTTTGTTACATTAGGCTTACATCTGTTCGCCCAGATTGCAGCGGCCTGTTTTGACAGCCAGAGAGCCTCCTGAGCTTTTCTCCGGCATTGCCGGCGCTAATTAAGTGTGTCACTCTTTTCAATAAGGCAGAGAGGGGAGTGTATTAAAGCGAGCGATGCAAGCCAAGGGGACACAAGAATCCCTCTGCGTGTAGACACTGTGAAAAATAAACAAACACGTGCCAGAAAAAAGGAGCCTTCTTTCCGAGTGGCTAATTAAAGCAGCCCTCCTCTGGTACAGGCGATGGTTATTTTAACACTGTTTCTTTCAGTGCTTGATGTTATTCACGGAAATGGCTTTCTCAGACGTAGCTGTGTGGTCCCTAATTTCTGCTATTTTCAGTTATATTATAGAACAGCTACAATATTGTGCTAGACACAGCTGCAGGATTCTAGATCCAATACACAACTTCAATCAAACACATTAATGAAGAAGAGAGATGAACTAGTCACCTAATCATGTAGCATTGTTTATACGAACCGTAGACATATTTTTTGTATGTAAACTTATAGCACAAATAATAGGAATTCTGCCCAGATGCAATGTCTTTAAGATATACATTCAATATGTTTCTATTAAAATAGTTGGAAATGTTAAGTGGTTCTGGGGCTAATTTGTTGGTTGGTGTTGTAATTTAGGAGTCAGGTTTCGCTCTTAAGAACAAAATTTCTAGCGATGGTTAGTGAAGAAGTAGTGGAGTCTGCAAACACTGGACATGATGCTGGTTAGTGATTTGCGACAGAGTTGATGGAGAGCTTTGTATTAGCAGCAAACTTAAAGCTTTGCACACTGATGTGTTTGAGTGAACAGAGAGCTGGACTACAGACTGAAGGACTAAAGCACTGCCGCATCTCTCTCTATAGCTAGAAATGTAGGGAACTCAACTCAGTACACATTTGATTACAACCTAAATCTAGGATGTTACTGAAAATCACACGATAATTAGAAAATGTATTACTGTGGGGGTTTTCTTCTTTCCTCTTTTTACCAGAGGCCTTGGATTTCTTTTTCATGTCACACCCCACAGTGGTGGTTAATGACTCATATGAATGTAGACACTCAGAGCTTTTTTAGAGAATTTGTAGTATTTCATTAGTATTTTTGTTTGTACCTAGCCTACTAGTGGCAATATATTTAAAGAAACGTTAATGTTCCTATCTTTAAAGTAAATGATGATATTAAATCCATTTCTGCTCTCTGAGACGCCCCAAGATCTCTAATATTTAAAGGTGTTATCTTCAACCACTAAAATTTTGTGTAAGTTTATCTCAACAGAGGTAAAAACACACGTCTCACACGTGAAAAAGCCTCACAGTCAAGAGTCCTGACTCATTTTATATCAGACTTGCGACAATAAATGATACACTTGTTTATACTAATTGAAAATGTCTGATTTTCAGCTGTTTTGATCAGTTCTGGTAAAGATTTGTTGTAACAAGTACATTGAAATTCATTCATTTAATTATTTATTTTTACATCTGCTTGTTTTTGGGGTCAAGTGTAAGGTTAGAAATGTCATGGCATCACTGAAACAGAGAATTACAGTAAAGCCTTTCTCAAGGCTGGAGACTGGCAGAGCTAAGCTGTGAACTCTGACCTTAAACAACCCTGATGGCCACCATTTCCTCTTTAAAACCCCAGCTAATAACTTCCCTGTTTTCTTTCTCCATCTTTATTTCTCTCATGACATGATTTTGAGCTATGATATCTATGTTGAATGGTTATAACACATTTTCCATGTGCAAATGAATCCACAATGGTTGTGTATCTGTGTGTACCGACTCACCACAAGGCCCAGTACAAGTGTGCGGACACGATCGCCGATTTCAGGTGAGATGTCGTTGCCGAACTGCTGCAGAGTTGTAAGGAAGCGCTTCAGCTTGCTGAGCTGCCGTGCGCCACATGCCGGAGGGAGCTGCTGGTTGCCCAGCGAAGAGGAGGAAGAGGACGAAGGGCCATTGCTGAAGCCGTTAGGGGACGAGGGAGCACCATTCAGTGCGGTGGGAGAGTGACTGGTGCCGTTTGTTACTGCAAGACAAAAATATATATATAGTTTCTACGTTTACAATGAATCATTAGTCACTTATGAAGAATTATAAGCAGATACTAAATTTATCCTTGATCTACAGTCAGGGTTCTGTGCCAAAATCTTACTGTCGAGTCAAAGACGCAAGAGTTTATTGCCATACATCATTGTACAGTAAACACAGTTACACAATGGAGAATGCAGACAAAAATCTAAACTAAAACACTATCTGCATTTAAACATACTGAGACATAAAGAATAAAGATTAGATACTTTTAACTGATGAAAAAAGTTGGGTTCTTCTTGCTTGACTCTGCATGAACAGCTAGTTCACTAAGCAAGCAGAAGATTAAAAAAAAAAACTATTCTGCTAACTCAAACATAGCTAGAATTTATCTTACCGGTTACCTAAAGTGTAATAGCCTCTTTAGAATAAATGGTGAAGCAAATCAAAACTAGCTAGCTCAGTACTTCTGATTTACAAAACATAAATGAGCTAGCTAATTTACCTAAAATACAAACCTAGCCATTTTACCAAACTTATAGTTAAATTAAACATTCTTTAAATTTAATGGTGAATTTTAAAGGGTGACCTTTCATATTTTACTAAGAAAATAATATGATTTGTAAAGACTAATTTTTCTAATAGTACTTTATAAGTCCAAATAAACATGTAAGGAGTAAAAAGTATGTTTTAGCTTTTTTTTTTTTTTTTTTTACTTTACAAGTATTCAGTTGCACTAATACTCATGTAAACTATGAATTGTGCAAAATGGTAAATAAATGTATAGTTCCTCAAGTATTTCCACATTTTTACATGAATATAAAATATATTAACATATACTGATTGCAATAATTCAAAAGCAAATCAAAAGACGTGACCCAGATTCTTGGGAGAATGTATATCAACTGAACATATGAGGTAAAATCCCTAAAGCTGAAGCCTCCCTGTTAAGTGGCACTTGATGAATAGTTGGAACTCAGATAATGTCTGACTTTCACATTCCTGCGAGCTCCTGCAACCCAGAATGTGCTGCGTTTGCTTCCAATCAGCGCCGGTGGCCTTAAGCGCATAACCATGCTCTCTTGTAGCGCACATCAGCCATATGAAATGTAGCAGTGGCGAATACATGTGGTCGAATGATGATGCGAACCATACGGGCCGCGGCGTCAATGTCTCGCTAATGAGATTAGGCTGTGGCCTCTGTCCAGCAGCAGAGAAATGAGATACTTCAGCTGCATCTGCTAACAATTACGACGGGAGGGTGTGTGGAGGGGTGTGGAGGGCAGTGGGGAATCAAAGCACTCGCTTTGTTAAACCTTCAGCATGTGTAATTAGAATCTGCTTTTAAAAGGTTCCTCGTTCGTTCGGTGCAAGCTTGCATGTGTATTTTTCTTTTTTTTTTGTATAAGCGCTAATTGCAGAGTTCGAGTGATGTGTGTTTTAGGGATCTGGCAGTGAAGAGGAAGTGAGGAGTGTGTTACAGGCGCTGACAGTACAGCGGAGCTCAGATCACACAGATTACTCCGTCTCTGTCTCAACAGCTGTTATGTGCTGTTACTGTGTAGTGTGTGCTTGACTGTGGGTATCGTGCCGTACATATATAACATACTTGATAATGAGCATGCGTGTGTGTGATACTCACGTGTTGTGGGAGTAAACGAGCTGGTCCTGGGGGCTCCCTGTGTGCCGGGTGGTGGAGGCATTGTGGGTGGAGTTAACCTGGGCTGTGCTTTCACATCGGCGGGCGAGTCGGGCATGGTGGAGGGCTTCTCAGTACGATCTGCAGGGAGACACAAACAAGCACATGTCTTACACACGTCTTACGCACGTCGTCGATAGTTATACATGACCGATGAACCACCCGTGAGGAAAGACGAGGAAAATGATGGATAAGCAAGAAGCAAAAAGTCTAAGAAAATGGAAGTGAAGCAGTTCTGGTGAGACGTCGATTATCTTCTGTACACCTGAGCTCTTGTAACTATAACACACACACACACACCTGCTGAGAGCTCAAAAACCAGCTGTTCCATCTTCTTCACCATTCTCTTCTTCCTTTGGTGTACTTGTGGTCAAGTAGGCATGGAGAGTATATTAAAAAAAAATCAGAAACACGAATACAGAATTTAAGTGAAGTGGGCCAGAAGTAAAAACATCTGGGATTCTCAGTGAAAAGTAAGATGTCCAGTGCATCTCATAATCCCAGCGAGGCATGAAGTCTGAAGGAGAAACAATAAAACAATGACTAAATGTATGTTAAACTATTCGTAACTGCTTTGAATTAAAATTTTACTTTTGACAAACAAACAGCTAGCAAAGTCACAGGATATCCACTCTGTTATCGCTAATAGTTACGTAATTACTAGTAAACGTTCCCGCATGTAGGTATCGCTACGCTTGTTTAGCGGTGCTTTTATAGCTATCAAAGCACTGCTTTCTAAGACTTATGAAAAAGAAAAAAAAAGGACACAGGTCTTGTCTCAAACTATTCTCCATCATGAATTTTAGAACAAATGATGCTTACGTGCTAGAGGTCCAAACAGTGCTTAAATAATAATAATAGTTGTCCTCAAGTCGCATAAATATATTTAAGATAAAATCCATAACCTGGGCTAGAAAGAAATCAGGGGCAGCTATTTATAGTTTTATTTGTTTAGCGTTTTATTGTTGCTGGTTACTCAAAAGGAAAAACAGTAAATAAGACAATGTGAAAAACTTATGTATTTTTAAAGAGACCAAGCCTTCGTCCTGTGCCACATATGGTGATCACGGCCTGCAGTTAAAGGCTCTACAGGCAGCTTGTTACCGTAAAAGCAAACAGTGTTATCAAAACAGCCATATCGAACGTTGTGTAAAAAGGAAGTAAGAGGTGTAACAGCAAACAGAAGAGGGAGTAGAATGTGAAGGAAGGCCTCCTCGCTACTATCTGAAGGAGGGGACGCACATGTGACAGCTGGAATCAGGGTGGTCACTACATGTTCCAGATGCATGCTCTTCCCACAGTCAGAACAGTGTGTGTGTGTGTGTGTGTGTGTGAGAGAGAGAGAGAGAAAAAGAACACTGAAGTGTGTGTGGATGATCCACCATGATCTCACAGTGGACTACTGTCAACTCATTAAAACATTAAACAGTCAAGATGGTTCAGGTTCAAATACTCTGTTTCTGATCTCAATTCTGATCTTCTGATTTCAATAATAATTAGCTAATTGGGCCAGAGAGCACGGTGCCCAGTGATTGTGCAACATCTAGATAGTGACTTCAGATTACATCTGTCAAACAGAGACATAGTTCAGTGACACTGAATTCAAAATGTACAGAGATGTGAATGAGGACTTTACGAACATATTTGCAGCCATGGCTTTAATTAGTGAAAGAAGGCAATTAATTCTGCTTGATTAAACATATTTTTATTGTTTATCACAATGTGAGAAAATTGATGATGGAGGAATTTGCTAAACAGATTAACAGGAGGTAATAATAATGAAAATAATAATAATAATAATAATAATAATAATAATAATAATAGGGCTGATTAAACACACACACGAACACAGTGTAACTCTCATATTGTAGAAAAAATTTCTTTATTTAAATTGGAAAAAAAAAGGCTGCTTTACCTATTATACGTTATGAGCGATAAGATTAAATAAAGAGGAGAGTTGTGGTTAATGTGTTAATAATGTTAATGGTATATGAGTATTATTGATGAATAATCCTTAAAAAGCATAATCACATCCACATCCAGTCAGACACATTAAAATTATTTCTTAATTTACTGTAATGTCTTCATTTACTGTATTTCATTTTGTCAAATGTAACCTGATCTCAAATTAAGTTTTTAATCCATATTTTATTCATGCAGCCCTAAATACGATGATGCCTGTGCTCGTCGTGACCCTTTCATTTGGATGATGTCACACGCACAGCCTAAAGCATGTTGTTACACCAGCAAACTACATTTTTTTCAGCCATGTAGGAACCAGTTGACAGACTGATTAGCTGTAGCCTTAGACAATTTCGCTGTCTGATCAAACTTAAGCCTCAATGCCAGAACAGAAATCCTAATCAGGCAACTTAGGAGCACGCACATCTGGACTGAAGACTTTCCAGATGAGTCCAAATTACACATGACATCATAAATTCCAGCAAAGAATTGGCCTAGATAATAAATTCCTGTTGTACATTATAAATTTTTTATTTTATTTTTATTTTTTTGTAACAAACCTTGCCCTCTACGGCTTCTAAGTGAAGGAACAAGTCATACAAAGAAAATTAATAGTGTCTTCAAGCTCTTATGAAGACCGATAAAGCTAATGAAAAGCAGAGCTTATTTCTTTGCATGTGTTAAGTCTAAGCCGAGGGCCCTGGGGGTGATTAGCGCTCTCTTTTACAAAGACAAGCCATTCTTTTAGGACTCTTGCCAATGCAGAAGAGATAAAGAAGGTGGGAATTTCCACTCCACATGGCTACCATTTCCTAGACACATGTGTGTTTGTACATTTAATCTGACCCATACCTCTTTTTTTTTCTTTTTTCATAAAACGTCCAATTCTTTAAATGTGGTTTCAGCAGTAAAAACAGTACTGCAAATCTTGTTGACTATCTTTCTTTCACTCATTTGCACTCTGTTCACAGAAAACAGACATCTGGTCACTGATGAAATGGAGACTGCTTTCCAGTTGGGTAAATATTATTGAAAACAGCGAGTGGGGAAAACGTTTAACCCGATTTTGCTGCAGTATGTAAAGAACAATGACGACTGGCTGTGATAGTCGACGGGAGTTTTTCATCTTCTAAATGCTCTATTGGGCTCATGGTGAGTTTCATTTGAATAGCAAACTGGGTAAACAAAACAAAACAAAAAAAGCTGTAGCTTTAATTTTGAACAAAACCCTCTAAACTCACAGTAAATAGAATAAACTGCATGAATCTACAGTCTGAGCTAAAAGGAAATCAGCCGCAGCCTCACTTATTAATACCACTATGAATTTGTTTATGACTATTGGTGTTGCTCTTGCACTTTGTTTCCACAAAAATCCAAAAGAATCTGCCTTAACCATAAAATAGCAAACGATCTAGAAAAATTAAAGTTCAAATATTCCAATTTAAAGGATCAAATGAGGTCCTTTTGGCAGTCTTAAGGCAAACGATCCTGATTGAGATAGCGAAAGACATGATGCATTTCTGGATTTGAATGTAACAATCAAATCATGAATGTAGCCAAACATTTGTGTTGTAGATATTAAAAACATGACTAATGCCCTCTAGAGATGCTGCTGTAAGTATCGGATTAATAAAAGAAACATGTCAGAAGCACGCAACAGCCTGGGTGAATAGTGTCTCATTAAAAGATCTACAGGAAAAAGATAATTTCCAGAGACTGTACACTGTATTCTCTTCTTATCTCTCAGGGAAGACTCTTCTCTGTTCTGTAACTTAGGAGAAATTAACTTCGGCTGTCTTTAAATGACCCAAAGAACTTAAACCAGCACTGAAAAACTTGATGCCTGTGTGATTTTCTTGCAATATTCCCTCCCATATTTCCTCCCAACAGAATTTTTAGACTGATGGTATCCTTAGTCTGTGTCCTAGTGAACCATCATCAGCATGCATTTATTGATAGAGATTCAAAGCACTTCTGTAAGTCGCTTCGGATCAGGGCGTCTGACAAAATGGCACAAATCTAAATGTAAATGTACTCAAAAATTTAATGGCTGTCTTTGCTTCCATGAAACTAAATGGAGATTAACGTTATGGGTCAGTGTTACAATGTTATGGCTGAGCTGCAGAGAGGAGGACAGAATCACAACCCTGAAGCATCTGAGACTCATCGCTGCTCTCTGACTGACAGAGATGGATGATAAAGTAATGGGTTAAGCTTTAATCTACACACCCAATATTCAACACACACACACACACACACACACACACACACATAGAAAGACAGTTGAAATTTATACTATTAAATACCTTTACCCAACCCTAACACTTGGGTCAACATCATAAATATCCTTCAGATGACATATGTTTAACACACACAAGGGTTGCCAGGGTCACAGTTTGTCCATTTAATTGGGCTAGTTTTAGAAGGAGGTTGTGGGTTGGAACAGCAAGTCCACTGTCTGTGATTTTTTTTTGCAAATTTAAAAATAGTGTCATATTATTTTAACACAAATAATCAGAGTTAAACCTCATCAAACACACAATACTATGTTGTAAGAATGTGTCCGATCATGTCCGAATGTGTTTCTTCTGATAAAGCAGGTTAATGGACTAAATATGGAAGAAAATATTAAGTGGAAGAGGGGAAAAAGGGATTATGGATTCAATAATATCTGTACAGGGCAGATAATAGCTGATACTACTGATACTGAAAATCAGAAATGCATGCGTACCACAGTGACCTTGATTCACAAGGCTTCCTTTTCCAGTACATTTTTTAGCTAGATTTATGTGTTTCTATGCATTTTTAAGAACCTGGCATTCCTGCTTACAATGAATCCTGTTTCTTCTTTTGTAAATAAGGGCAAAAATGTTTGACCATGTATCAAAATATGTAATATCTAATGATATGACTCATTCTTACCTTATTAGAAACTTCTGGATTAATTAATGCTTGACCAATAAGATGAGCGCATGTGCATTGCAGCAGGTATGGTATCAGTAATAATATCAGTTATAATAAAAAAAAAAAAAAAAAGGAAACAGTCTCAAAATCAAACTTAAGGTCTACACTGTATAGAAGTAATCAGATTTCCTGTTGCTTTCCCTTTCGGAAGAGGAAACCGTGGCGTACGCCACACAAATGAATATTAGGTGGTCTGTGAAGACCGTAGATGCAGTGAGGAAATTTAATGCGACTTCCAGCAAGGCCATTTTCCTCTTGCCGAGGTCTTTTATTGCTTCTCAAAACAGAGCTGGAGTAATACAGATCGCCATTAACCACCACTGTGAGCAGAGCCACAGAAATCGCAAACAGCCGCATCTTCGCTCCATGCCCTGTCATTTTTCATGAACAGTGAGTGCCGGTAAATAGTGCGTTTAAGAGCTATTGGTTTTCAAAAAGTGAGAATTTCTTGTGTGATGGCATTCCTAACAGCAGAGAGAGAAAGAAATATATCCAAATAGTGGATATCTGATCTTGTGAAGCCAAAGAAAATACCCCACTGAGACATTTTGTATTATTCTTTGTAGTGAAACAGTATGGAGAATAAAATGTAGCACTCTGTCTGTTTACGGTTACACATTTTCTAAAATGGGTGGCAGCGTAAATCATTACAAAATAATTAGATCATGCTGTGTTTAAATGCTCAATTCTGATTGGTCAAAAGGGGTAGATTAAAGTTTTTTATCAGCAGCTCTGAAAAAAGGTCTAGCTGCAAAGTGTATATTAATGCGCTCGGTCTAATACGTTATCGTTTCCATAGTAACAACTAAGACGTGGACTTGTATGACGGACGCTTCACATGTCCATGTTGATAGGGTGAAGTTTTCCGTGAGGAGATGTACTTTTATCATTTTTGTAATGAGTCTCAGATGTCGGAGCTTTGTCGCAGTAGGAGGTAACTAAAACCATCTGGGATAAAAGTACAATGTATAAAAGTTTATTCTGTAAAATGAAAGATATCGAGAAACCTGTATAGCTCAGTGAATTCTGCTATACGTTTGGCTGCGCTGTAGCCCGAGTGCTCATCTCACGCAGCAGTAAGAGGTGAAAGAACGCTCCAGAACATCTGCTGTGTTTGCTATCAGTCTCTCGCAGTTGTGTGTGTGGACGGGAATCAGAGAGCAGCTGTGTGTATGCTACTGAATGATTATCATAACAGGATTTGAGCTGCTGAATTGGATATGGCTTTGGATATGCCACGAATGTGGAAGAACCAAATAACTGACTATGTCTGTTTGAATATCACATGAGGGAGGTGGCATTAGAAAGGAAATAAATACAAAAATGACTAACACTAAAAACTAAAATGACTTTCTTACTGTATTTAAGTGCTTTAACAGATCATTTTACTTACTGTTTTCTACTTACTTACATACAGTCATAGTTTTTTAGCATGAGACAGTTTTAGGAGATCTAAATTTCTATTAAATCTAACAAAATCTAGTCTTATGAGATCTGAAAATACTTCATTTTTCAATACTTTAAGACAGTATAAGGATAGCTAACTTCTGTAAATAACTTCAGAGGTATTATCATGCTAGCTAACATTAGAGATTAGGGATAAAACTGTGGTTAGTCATTCCTTTTCTTTCAAATGCTGGTTATCTAGCATGCTCGATAACATTTTGGAGATTAGCAATAAAGCTGTTGTTAGTTCACAGTACATCCGGAAAGTATTCACAGCGCTTCACTTTGTCCACATTTTGTTATATTACAGCCTTATTCCGAAATGGATTAAATTCATTATTTTCCTCAAAATTTTACAAACAATACCCCATAATGACAATGAGAAAGAAGTTTGTTTGAAATCTTTGCTCGATACTTTGCTCAATACTTTGTTGAAGCACCTTTGGCACCAATTACAGCCTCAAGTCCTTTTGAATATGATGCAAAAAGTTTGGTACACCTATTTTTGGGCAGTTTCTCCCATTATTCTTTGCAGGACCTCTCAAGCTCCATCAGGTTGGATGGGGAGTGTCGGTGCACAGCCATTTTCAGATCTCTCCAGAGATGTTAAATCAGGTTCAAGTCTGGGCTCTGGCTGGGCCACTCAAGGACATTCTCAGAGTTGTCCCGTAGCCACTTCTTTTTTGTTGTCCTGTTGGAAGATGAACCATCGACCCAGTCTGAGGTCCAGAGTGCTCTGGAGCAGGTTTTCATCAAGGATATCTCTGTACATTGCTGCATTCATCTTTCCCTCGATCCTGACTAGTCTCCCAGTTCCTGCCGCTGAAAAACATCCACACAGCATGATGCTGCCACCACCATGCTTTACTGTAGGGATGGTATTGGCCAGATGATGAGCAGTGCCTGGTTTCCTCCAGACATGACGCTTGCCATTGAGGCCAAAGAGTTCAATCTTTGTTTCCTCAGACCAGAGAATTTTGTTTCTCATGGTCTGAGAGTCCTTCAGGTGCCTTTTGAAAAACTCCAGGCAGGCTGTCATGTGCCTTTTACTGAGGAGTGGCTTCTGTCTGGCCACTCTACCATACAGGCCTGATTGGTGGAGTGCTGCAGAGATGGTTGTTCTTCTGGAAGGTTCTCCTCTCTCCACAGAAAAACTCTGGAGCTCTTTCAGAGTGATAATCGGGTTCTTGGTCACCTCCCTGACTAAGGCCCTTCTCCCCCGATCGCTCAGTTTGGCCAGGTGGCCTGCTCTACGAAGAGTCCTGGTGGTTCCAAACTCCTTCCATTTATGGATAATGGAGGCCACTGTGCTCATTTGGACCTTCAATGCTGCAGAAATTTTTCTGTACCCTTCCCCAGATCTGTGCCTCGATACAATCCTGTCTCGGCGGTCTACAGACAATTCCTTGGACTTCATGGCTTGGTTTGTGCTCTGACATGCACTGTTAACTGTGGGACCTCATACAGACACATGTGTGCCTTTCCAAATCATGTCCAATCCACTGAAATTACCACAGGTGGTGTCCAGTCAAGTTGTAGAAACATCTCAATGATGAGCAATGGAAACACCTGAGCTCAATTTTTGAGTGCCATGGCAAAGGCTGTGCATACTTATGTACATGTGATTTTTTGGTTTTTTATTTGTAATAAATTTGCAAAGATTTTAAACAAACTTATTTCACATTGACATTATGGGGTATTGTTTGTAAAATTTTGAGGAAAATAATAAATTTTTTTTT
The DNA here is from genome assembly GCA_033459395.1 of Hemibagrus guttatus. NCBI lineage: Eukaryota > Metazoa > Chordata > Actinopteri > Siluriformes > Bagridae > Hemibagrus > Hemibagrus guttatus. Next base: position 4,581,818 of record JAUCMX010000028.1, read on the forward strand.
TTCAGAATCAGAATCAGAAAGAATCATTTTGGAATAAGGCTGTAACATAAAATGTGGAAAAAGTGAAGTGCTGTGAATACTTTCCGGATGTTGATGTTAGCTTCTTGGCGAACTAAGAGTCACTATCAGTAACTAAAATGCATGTGATTTGAGGCACATACCTTTTTTAGTGAATCTTTTTATAATTTCGTAACTGAAATAAATGTAAGAGTTTATAAATTTCCACTTTGACTTGAGTGAAGAATGTAAAGCTTCAGATCTGATCCGATTTAGATGAGCAGTTCACTTTTACTTAAGCAAAGAATTTGGCTAGTTTTACCAGCTCGGGATATAAACACATGTGGCAAATCCCACTGCCTGAAACTCATGCCTTCAGTTTCATCATCCTCCGCCAACCAGGCTGATCTGGTCCCTTTTATGTAACCGCTTGTTTTTTTCTTCCTCCAGCATGAACTTCCAAAGCCCAGCCGAGTTCTGCTTTTCCGTGGTCTGATATCGAATGCTTTGCCAGTTGCATATCTGTTACATCACTCGTTGCAGTGACGGCACTGTTTGTGTGCATGGAGTACAGAATGAAAACAAGTTCATGAATAAAATATAAAACACAACCCATCATTTTGCTCAATGCATATGAAAACGTCTGTAAAATAATATGTCAAGTGATCGTACGGAAAGGGGTTTAATATAGCAGTGCAGCCAGTTCCTCATAATAACATTTCTGTTTTTTTGGAGATGAAATGAAAGTAGATTTATCCTCCTTCAATGCAGCTCTGGCACTCACTTTCCCGAATCTTCATCAAATCTAATCTGCCGGGAAAAATAGTGACTTATATTAAGACTCCCTGTGAGAATCTTACACAGATTTGATGTGCTGAGATTGAACCCGTGCGTCCTCAGAAGCCTGTTATAGACAGAACCCTGCACAGGTCAGTGAGAGTTTCTTCAGAGGAAGTTGAAAAATGTTTGTGTTCTTCAGAAAAACACAGCCCTAATAAAGTATGCGTCTCTCTGATGCAAAAAAAAAAACCCCACAAAAAACACAACGAACAACAGTCACAGAAAGCCAGGAAGCCAGATGACTGCATGTTAGCAGTGACGAGATCGCAGCAGTTCAGCTCCGGGCAGGAAGTAAAGGGAAGTCAGGTGGTGAGAGAGGAAAGAGGAGAAGAAATGAAGAAACGTTTGACCACAATTGCGATCAAACGTTACGATCAAACAATAATGTTGATTTACAAGAAGGCTAATTCGGAACATCTAGAGATGCTCAGGAATGTGTGAGGAACATCGAGCTTCATTGGAATTCAGAGGCTGTTTTGAGTACTAGAGGCTCATGGTAAAGCTGCCAGGCTTGCATTGGTATGCAAGCATAGCTCTGCGCTCTCCTAAATACATTATGAACCTGTGCATGTCTGTGCACCGTGCAATCATCTCTGCCAGATGGAAGACCAGCCTATCAAACCCCTTCTGCTTGTCAGAGAAGATGTATGAACGTCCTCCGCCGTCCTGGAGCTCAATCCCCATGCTTATTGCTCTCATTCTCCCTACAGCTAACCCGCATCCCCTCAAAGCTCTATCTAACTTTTACTCTTTACTTCCCCCTGACTCTACAACCCCCCCACCCCCAATCCTCTCTCTCTCTCTCTCTCTCTCTCTCTCTCTCTCTCTCTCTCTCTCTTCTCTCTCTCTCTCTCTCTCTCTCTCTCTCTCTCTGAACCCCTTGCTTTTCCAGGCGCTCCTGTTTTCCGAGCTTCGCTTGGCCGGCGCCAGGTGGTGTGCCGTCGTTTCATTCCATCCCATCAAATGACGTGAGTGCTGAGGGGACCTTCACAAGCCTGTGCTCACTCAAGAGTTACCAACCCAACCTGGCCGCTTTAATATTTAAAGAGCCCTCCTGCTTTAATTCCCTCGCTGTATTTCTACTGAGGTGTTCATCATAACGCTCATAAATCTTGCTAATAGGAGCTTGAAAAATAGCAACGGTGTTGCCATTTATGCTGCTGCTTGCCATCGGGGTTAAAGCCCACAGCACCACTCAGGCGAGGGGGTGTAACACATTGCCAATAACAGGATCAGCATCTGTTTCGTGCTTAACATTTATTCCACAAGCTTCATATCTAAACTGCTTGTTTGCACCCGTATGAAAGTAAAAACTTCCTGCTTGAGAAACCCATAAGATTCCAGTTTTGATGTACTTCTCTATTCTCAATTTTGCTGGTGGGGGCAAGAGAGCATGTTCATCATCCTGATAGTGCATTTATTAATTTGTTTCTGGGGGTTATAGTGGTGGGGATCATATTAATTCCAAACAGAAAGAATATTTTGAGCACTAAACAGATACAGATGCATTACACATCATATCCTGAATACTGCTTTGGGCTTTAACATCGAAACCAGCACCATAACTGGCAATACTGGTATTTTTCATATTATGCTTGCTCCTATAAAAAAATATAAACCTTTCTGGCAATTTGTGTGTGTGTTTAGCACACATTATCTATTCATAACACAAGATAACACAGTTTCAGCCATACGGAATTATTTCTTAAAGATAAAAATACCAAACCCAAGAAGAGGACTCATGTTTCCGATAATTTCTCTCAAAACCCCATGTCATTGATAATAAAGACAACCCAATGGACATCATAAGAGCTCATACTGTAGTCTATCAGACATATACTGTCTCTCTGATGTCAACACTGACCACAAAGGAGCATCAGCTGATACGCTAAATAATCCCCCTATCTGAAAATAAAAGAAGCTGACCAACAAACCAGATGCAGCACATAAGAACGGAAGCCTCTCTGTTCTCCTTCCTCTTCTTCTTCAAAATGGATTTACAGCAACGCCTGTTTTAAACATCTGTTGAAATAAGACCTTACTGGCTTCTAGTATAGAAAAGGAAAACTAGTGTTGAGGAACAGTAAAATTGATTCATAGGCAATGTTATGCTTCTGTTAAAATCGCAGAGATTTGTGCTGAAGCTTGTTGCTAGGCAAAAAGCAAAAAAAAAGAGAATCTTTTGTCAGATTTGTATGCATAAGACCTTGTTCAGAAACTCGCATAAAGGAAAATATAGGTGTCTTGTGCTGTAATCTTCGACCTCTCTAACGGATTCAAGAAAATTTCGTAATTGCGATACAAGCTGTGCTGCGATGCTGCAATTTTCGGCATGTTTTGAATAAACTGCAAATACTTATTTACTAACTTCTTATCTGAAGAGGCAGAATTAGAGCATTTGTCAATAAAAGGGCTTTTATACTGAGATTAGTGCTTTCAGACGCTAATCTGAAACTCATCCAACCCTCAAGTCAATGACTCACTCAGCCTCCTGGCACTGGCAGATGCCAGCTGACTGAAGATGGTGAGGAGAGAGAAGGAAAGTGAGAGAGACAGAAGAGAGAGAGAGAGAGAGAGAGAGAGAGAGAGAGAGAGAGAGAGAGAGAGAGAGAGAGAGAGAGAACAACAGAGTTCTACATCTAGACTGGCATTGTTTGAACTGTTACCACCGACGTAGCTGTTTGGCTTGAATTCTTTTGACCCTTTAAACATTCATTAATAAATAAAAGCCATTTTTTGGAAATATTAACGCACATCAGACCAAACTTTAATGAAGTTCATGTCACGGTAGTAAATTCAGGTAAACGAGTAAGGAATACGACTTTATAGTGTACAGTTAGAAGAAAATAATCAATAGCTGTATGATGTACTAAATGATGTACTAAACACTATGCATTTACAATATGTACTATGTGCTCTAGAGCCTAGTGTAAGGCAAAGCTGGTAGTTTTATAAGAATAAAGTGTACTTTTAAAACATTGTAAAAATAAATCACACACAGTTGGCTGATTTATGTAATTGTTATTCAACTATGTAAGCAAAGCTGTCCAAAATTCCACATTTTGTTTTTGCACTTCTTCTTGGAATTTTTACTGTGAAGACACACTATTCATACTAATAATTGTGCAAAAGTATGCTTGGTCCTAAAGAGGTCTCTCTTGAAAAGGGCAAGTGCCATGCTTTACCAAGCACTCATGCCTTGCTAGTAGCCCCAGCGCACCATGGTATAGCTATGGGAGCAGTGGTGGCTCAAGTGGTTAAGGCTCTGAGTTGTTGATCAGGGTTCAAGCCCCAGCACCACCAAGCTTCACTGTTTGGGAAATTGAGCAAGGCCCTTAACCCTCCCTGCTCCAGAGGCGCTGCCCCTGCACGTTGACCCCAACTTCCTCAGCTGCGATATGCAAAGGAAATAATTTCACTGTACTGTAATGTATGTGTGGCAATAATAAAGGCTCCTTGCCCTCAGTTCTTCTTTTTCTATAAGTATGTGATTTAGGACACACCTCACAACAATGTATTGTGATGCTGGTTACCATTTATGGGTTGCTACCCCAAAGCAGCAATTTATCCAACTCAACCCATTTCTATATCCATTTATGGTCCTCTTAAAGTTATGATGTTATTACATTATAAAACCTATAAACAGCCCATCACCTGCGTTTCTTTTCTTTAACTTAAGAAAAATGCAGTGTGAGAAACCGCAACATCACAGCAACTTGATATGTTTTTTTGCTGTTAAACAATAACACTTTCCACTTACTATGAGGCTTACAGGCTTAAATTCTGTGGATATGCGTCCTTGGGAATGAGTTGTTCTACAGAAAAGTGTCTGAACATGTGAATTAATATAAACCTACGATTTAAATTACCAGCCATGCTGTTGGCGAAATTTCCAAATCAGAACGATTGTTTCGCCTTAGATTGAAAAGTAAATAAAAATTTTATTTAAATTTTAATTACTTCATTTCCAAAAAGTCATTATATTACCCGGCCTCCACCCAAACACTTTTGGATAATGTGATTGTCCAGGATTAAAGGAGATAGCTATACAGAGTGTTCGGCATATCTCTGTGTGAATCGACCCAGTAAACAGATGGTATTCTGCTTTATAACTGAGTTTGTGATAGCACTGCAGGCCTATCCTCTCTCATTACCCACAATCCTATGTGACTGTGAGTCTCGGATCGGGTTGGCAGCGGCTGCGCTGTTCATGCGGCCTCTGATCTTCAGACGAGTCGACGCTGCAGCTATAAACGCCAGATCAATTTTTGACAGATAATAAAGAGGCTCATGTTTTACATCAGGGAAATGCTATTTTACTGCGGGAGCTGGTAATATATGGCCCTGCTAACTGAAGAAATAGCTATGCGGTAAAAGAACGGGTATAAAACGAGAGCTAAATAGAGTAGAAGGGGGAGTGGTAGGAAGAAAAAACAACAGCAAGACCTGGTGGCAGGATGACGGTGTAGTTCTGCTGGGACCTCTGTGTGCAAGCGTTTTTGAAAATATCACATGACAGGAACCATGTGTTAAAAATTAAAGCAAGTTAAGTCCTCTGCTTGGAAAAATATGTAGACAATTTATAAAATGCAGCCCAGGATGGAGATTTACTAAGTAGAACCAGATTCAGAAAATAACTAATGCTGCCCTTCATCAATGTATGCATAGAAAAAGACTGAAAAGACTATCTCGCTTCCTCTCCCTCCTCCCTTCTGCTCCAGGAGAGCCTTAAAAATGATTTGAGTCACATCTGGAAGGCTGGAGACACAGGAGATGGTGGAGTATGTGACCTGAACATCAGAGCACTTCCACCGTGAGTGCTTTTGTGTGTGTGTGTGTGTGTGTGTGTATGTAGTGGCCTTACTAATGGCTTTGAGTGGAAGAGACTGAGGCTTAGCTTCAGGCAGTAGCTGCATCCTAAACACACCGACTCTCAGTGCAGCTCTTAAACGACTAAAAGGATGTGTGTAACGCCTGAACTTCAGGAACATCCCTGACTTTCATCTGTCATTAAACTTAACTCAGAGAGTTAGACACCCTATCCAGTAGTAAAGCTTTAACCTGTATGGTTTTGATGAAACTTGGCATCTGCGGCAAAAGAGACCTGAACGGAAACATTTTTAAAATGCTTTTTTAGTTAAAGCCAGGTTAGCGTGACAGGAAGGAGATGCAAAAGTGTGACAAACAGATTTTCCGCATTTGCAGATTTGCTGTATATGCCTGCATCTCCATATATGTGTATGTATGTATGTATGTATGTGTGTGTGTGTGTGTGTGTGTGTGTGTGTGTGTGTGTGTGTGTGTGTGTGTGTGTGTGTGTGTGTGTGTGCGTGTGCGCACGTGCGTGTGTGTGTGTGTGTGTGTGGCCAGCACAGTAGGTGGGAGGAAACCAGAGAACCCCCATGGAAAACCCATGCAGACACCGGGGGAACATATGAAACTCTGCACAGGCGGTAACCCGAGCTCTGGATCAAACCGGGGGAATCTGTGAGGTGGCGATGTTTTTCTGAAACCTGCGCACGTTTTGACTGTGAACTTTGGTTAAACCAACAGACAGGGTCATGTAGTATGTGTTAAAGAACAAAGACCTTCCTACCCTGTCTCACTGCGTAGCCAAAGCCAAGGCAGCATTCTGCAAGACTGTGTTCTCATCCTAGTGTAAACCTTTCAGTTATTTACTGTAGAGCTGTTTAATCTGGTCCTGTTGAATTCTTTATTGCTGACAGAAATTCCAGCTGTAATCCGAATAACAGGATTATTGTTTCAATAATCAAATAATCAAAAGCCTAATAATAAATAGATTTAAAAAAAAAGTTATGGTAAAGCATTAAGTAAGGAGACATTTATTTGTTTATGGAAGGAGTCTCCAGTTGCAGCACTTTATGACAGTCAGTAAGTTTTCCTTCATGGGGAAGTTCTCAGGACAGAGCACTTTATAGAGGACTTTCCTGTTTCTTGGCAACATGACAAGCTGCCTTGTTTTGTCTTATTGACTTAAATAAGAAAAAAAAGCGAGACTGGTGAATGAGCAACTGATTAAATGTATAAAGTATGGTGCGTTATTTATTAATGCATTGAAAGTTGTAGCTGCTGTGGTATGAGAGGAATACAGCACTGTAGGATGTGTTGCTATAGCAGAATAATAAACTTTGGAGGTTATTCTTATTATATAGAGAGATATTAACATAATAACAAAACTATACATTTGCACTGATGCTTGTTTTACTCACACAGACTATTAATCATAATAATAAATAAAGCCATAACAATAATAACACTATAAGGGTGTAGTATATGTAGACCATGATTCAGTAATATAATTAAACACAATATAATAACAAGCCTTGATTCAGTAGCGTCTTTTGTCCGCTGATTGGAACATGTTCCCGCGGCCATATAAGCGAAATCTACAGTGGCTCTGGCTAATGCAGGAGGCAGAAAGCACAGGCGGAGCAGAGAGAGAGCGCCAGTCCCTGCCACAGATGGATGGCACTGAGATTGGCACGGCGCCAGCAGAGCGAACAGATTGCCCGTCGCGCGAGGCCTGGAGGAACGGTAGCTCCAGCGCAGATGGGTGTCCGAAATAGCCCGGTGTCAGTTCTGCTCAAGTGTCCCTGACCTGGCACGCGCTCTCATGCGCAGCTGCTTCCTCCAGACCCCTCCAGCAGGCACACACACACACACACACACACACACACACACACACACACACACACACACACACACACACACACACACACACTCTCTCTTCAGTTGAAAACAAAGGCGTGCATTTAGGAGAAGTAAAAGCTTTTGGAGAGCTCTCATGTAAATCAGGCCAGAATGCAAACAACTGAATATATGCATTTATACGACTTAAAGCGCTAAGTGTAGAATCAAAACCAAACTGAATAAACAGCAAATAGATGAGAAGTCTGTGAGAGGGAGTGCGTATGTAGCGGGTGGGTAGGCTGGCAGTGCCGCAGTGCCCATGGCACACAGGAGAGCAGCATGGCAGGCAACGCCAGCAGAGACTGTCTCACAACACCATCTGTGAAGACCAGAGAGCACACAGCACTCAACCCCCATACACATAAGCTGCCAGCTGCACTCTCTCTCTCTCTCTCTCTCTCTCTATCTCTCTCTCTCTCCATTTCTGCCTGTTCTACTTTACTTGTTCATCCTATTTCTTTTCCATACACTGTCCTCCATCTTGAGCACACCTTTGTCCAGACACACTGTGGAATTGAAAAAAGGCTCAGAGATATACAAGATAACACAGCATCCAACCTTAACTTTCTAGAAATTCTGTTCCTTCTATAGGTCTTGAAAATTCTAAAAACACACTGTATTGTCACTGATAATAGGTGAGGTTGTGTGTGTGACCTCACCTGGCATCTAAGAGTGATCACAGATAATACACACCACCACTGAACTCTGTGTGCAGGATGGCTGCGAAGTACTGACAGGGGCACTTGTGGCACACACACACACACACACACACACACACAACACAAACATTCACACTGAGTCACACAATACCCACTTACTGGCACACACACACACACACACACACACACACACACACACACACACACACACACACATTTTCACTGCCTCCTCCCAGCTGGCTTGATGCAGCCACACACTATCAAGCACATGAGAGAAAGAAGAGAGAGATAGATGGAGAGAGAGAGAGAGAGAGAGAGAGAGAGAGAGAGAGAGAGCACTAAAGCAAGAAAGCCTGATGAGCATTTAAAAAAGAAATGGTGAAGCAAGAAAAAGAGATAGATTGTCTGCAGGATGGAATAAAGTGCTGCTAGCTCTGTCTGATGCTCTGCTTCTCAAAAAGGAGGGGAAAAAAAGAAAACAGCACAAGCCACTTCTGTGATTTCCCACACATCTGCTCCTGCTTATGCGCACTCAGCTCTTCTTTTTTTTTTTTTTTTTACTACGGCACCTAACGAAAGCAACATCTGAGTCTGGGGAGTTATACAGCGTGTTTAGATGTTAAAGGGGTGATGAATTCAATAATAAAACACGACCTTGTGTATTACATTCGTGTATTAAAACAGATGTGTCAACATCTACGGGTTTGTGGAGAATTTACAAATTTGCTACAGTGATATGCGAGACATATGGATTAAAATTGAATTTATTATTTTTTTTCTGAGCCAAACGTGAATAAGATTCGCTCGACGAAAAGGCGAGCCACTGAAGGGACACAAAGATGATTTGGTTCTTTATCTTTATCTTGCGAGTCGACAGAAAACAAGAGGCCGGGTTAAAAACAGGGAGGAGATCATTTTTTAATTGGGGTCATGATTTGTTTTGCCTCCCAGTTTTATTACAGTTCCTTGGTGGGGGGAAAAAATAGCGGCCTTGTTCAGTGTAAAATTGATCAGTGTATGTGATAAGTATCAGAAATTAATCTAGTATCAGATGTCATTATAAGTTAGAATTAAAGTGGAACTATGGGAACTATGGGAACTACCCATAGTTAGTGTCACTAACTAGGACTGGGCGATATGGCAAACATTTCACGATATTTCAAGACTTTTCTGTGATACACAGTGTGTTGCAGGATACATAGGCTTCATAACAAACTGCTAACAAAACCAGTCTTAAACAGCAGTGATTAAAAACAGACCTTTACGAAATTAATTACATTATACTTAAATATGAAGAAAATACGAGAAAACGAGAATAGTAGCAATAAAGGGGAGAGAGAAAATATTAAAAAGCTGTGTTTTTTAAAAGATGTAAGTAAAGATCCAAATAATAAATGATGATCAAAGCAGCTGCTTGTTAGTAGAATAATATGTTTTTAATAAAGAGTTATTTAAAAATTATACCTGCAACAGAATTGATCACAATATCAATTTTATCATCAATGTTATTGTCATGGTTGGCAAAGTTCCCTGTCGGGCCACTAGGGGGCTTTCACCAGGGGTTTTGTTTGTTTGTGCCATGTGTGTTTGTTTTAGCCCCGCCATTTTAGCCCCGCCTGAGCCTTAGCCTGTTCCCGCCTCTCTACACCTGTCCCTCGTGTTCCTTGATTAATCCCCCTATTTATATTGGTTGTTGTGCTCGTGTTGTTTGCTAGTCCTCGTCTTTAATGTGTGTCTGTTCTGTTCTTTGGATTTGTGTTTGGTTTTCTCCCCTGTGTTCCCATGTAAGTGTCTGTTTATTGTTTAATAAACCCCTGTTTTATGTCTAGCCCTGCAATTGGGTCTGATCTCTTTTGCCTGGTACCACCGGCACGTGACAATTATATCGTCATATCGCCTAGTCCTAAATCAAACATGACCTGTCTTCAAATCAAGCATGACTTGAAAAGAAATGGAAGAAATGGAAATCTGCTCCAGACAGAATGTACAGTGGGCAGAGTATTACACCAGCTCCACCACACAGTATCGACCTCATGTATCGGATTTATGTGCTCAACCTGACAGCCATCGATGCACAGCCTGATATTTCAAGGCTGGTGAAAATGAAGGCATACATCGTTCCCCATCTGTAGGACCTGATCTGCATCCTTCCTTCCTTCCTTTCCTTCCTCTAGAACAACACAACCCCCTCCCTCCATCGTCATGTCAGGGGCACATACAGCTGCAGCAGCAGCAGCCTCATTAAAAAAAGAAAAATCAATTTGGAGAGTCCTAACAAAGGCATTCATCTGCTGCTGCTGCTGGGTTTTAAGTCTCTAGAGTGGCACTCCTCCCCCCTCCTGCATCTCTCCTCTCCTTCCAATCTCTCTCTCTCCTCCCAAACTGCCATCGCCGCATGTGATTAACATATGTCTGGGCTTTCAGTCCCTGTCAGCTTGAAGGCATTTCTCCCAGCCGCCTTAAACAGCAGATGAGCTCCATGTGGAGAAATGAGAGAGAGAGAGAGAAGGTAATGATTTTTTTCTTTTCCTCCATTAAGTAGTTCTCTCTCTCTCTCTCTCTCTCTCTCTCTCTCTCTCTCTCTCTCTCTCTCTCTCTCTCTCACACACACACACACACCCACCCAGCATCCTTTCTACCTCCTTCCTATTTCTTTCTCTTCAAGCATTAGGGTCACTCTTCTAATCAAAAAATCTGTACCAGTTTTTTATCCTGTAAGAGAATGCTTTTGATTAGCACAGTGTCATTGATGTGACGTACATTAAAACACAGCACCAAGACAGTACTTGGGATAATTACGCATTTCATGAGTAATCAAGTGTTGACATCTAACGATCTTGAAATCTGATCAAAACACAAGGACAATTGAAATCAGCTGCAAATAAAGTGATAAATCATTGAAAACGGTAACAATGCTTGTATTTGGTTGCTGAATGTTCCACTAAAATGAGTTCAGTTATTTCTACACACACAGAAAAAAAAGAAGAGGAAAAAGAATGTGAACGTCATCCAACAGTAAAATACCGAGGGGCTTAACGAGTTTAACGAAATCTATCTAACTTCTGCTCACATGCAAAGAACAGCAGAACGTCCACTTACCATGACAAAAAGAAACAAAACACTTATAGGAGTGGGTTTGTGTGTGTGAGAAAATCTCCTCTGCATTCACGTGTAACCCACACACAAACACACACACCTCTGTGCTTTCCTTCCACTCCTCACTGCTAAATGAGTGCATTTCTAAAGACCCGGCTTTATTTAGTCAGGCAGCTCATTGCACAGAACCGCTCACCCCAAGAAAAAAAAAAAAAAAAAAAAAAAACAGGCCTATTTTGAGAGCCCCCTGATCTCACTCCTGTCTTCCTCAAGCCGAAGGAGGAGCCGGGTGGAGAAGTGTGCTTTCAGTCTGCTTTAAGTACTGACTGCATTAACAGGTTGAAAGAGTAATAAAAAAGACAAAGGGGGAAATGGTGGAGCGTCGCAGGCTCTTTTAGCTGCCTTTACCAGCCTGAATGCCTCTGACTTTTGTCTTGAGAGCTCGACAATCTGAATGGCTTGAAGTACACAGTCAATGAGCTCCAGATGAATGGCCGTCGCTCCCGCGATCCCGTCGCTGCTTGACCTGTTGCTGGAGGGAGACGACGTCCTTTGTGGTCTGCCGAAGTACGACAAAGGGGACGAATTAGCCGGACTTTCTTTTTCTGCCCGCTCGGTGCCTTTGCTTTTCCAAAGAGCTTGATTTTCCACACAGCTGGAAGCTTTTAAAGCTGTACTATGAGCATCCTTGCAAGCAGGGAGGCCAAGGAATACAGTGACAGGGTGTGAGAGACGAGAGAGAGCGAAAGAGACAGGAGGAACATGACTGTCTATAAAGAGCATGAGAATCAATCTTTAAAGTGGTTGTTGGGATCGTGCCACTGTAACAGTCGACGCTCACAAAATCACACATACTGGAAATGAGATCTTTTCTTAGTACTGAAAGTCTGCTTGCCGCCATAGGCTCATTAACTGTAAAATTCTTTTATTTTCAGGAATGTTGCTTCGTTCAAAATAGCTGTTCGAATACAAAATGCATAGTTCACGTTATCGTTTAGAGATTGCAACAACACTACTTAATCGTGAGCTCGTGTATGTGGAAGAGGGTGGACTGCACTGCACAGTGTGTTGCATGTGCATGCTTTGACAAAGGATTAGCTGAATTTTTTTCTGCCTGGCTGCCTCTCAGATGAAGTACGTCATAGCCGTCACCCTTGTGGTTGCTCGCTATTGTTTGCAGTATTGGATGTGGATTAATCCAATCCAATTCTATTAACCAAGCTCTAAACTCAATCACAACTCCCCACTTTGTGAAACACTGCTCTAAATAAGAAAACAAAGTAATATATTTTTTCGTAACCTTGAAACTTATCTCATTTTCCAATCTAACACACCCGCTTAGTGTGTACAGATCCTTCTCGCAGGGTGTCTGAGAAATAAAAGCTTCTCTCCCTACCTTATTTACTCTAATGTGTGTGAGCGAATGAGTGAAAGGAAAATAGGGACAGCATGTGTGTGACTCCAGCTTCTACGCCATCTGTCCAATCTGGTGACCCTGAGTCCCAGAGCAGGCTGTAGAGAAGAACTGCTACTTGCTCTTGCTCTCTCTAGACTTCTTCTTCTACTCTACTGCCTTTCCGTTTGTCCTGTGCTAGCTTGGGAAGCTGAGTCAGTTTAATATGTGTGCGTGAATAGAAACACTGTGGAGGTGTATATGTCCTTTTCAATAGAGTGATGTTAAAACAATACATATACATTGCAGGACAGTACCTTGTACACTATTTGCATTTGTTTTTACGCTTTTTACTTTCCAGTTACTGAGCATGAGGCTGCTGACAGCCAAACAGAAAGTGTCCCACTTCTTCTGCTGATTCATGAAAGGCAATTATCTCATCAGTCACAAATCAGCCCACTCGTTTGAATGGGAGCCAAGTTGTGCTCGTGGTGGGCTGCCCGGCCAAACACACACCAAACACTCCCTCTTTCTTTCTCTCTAAAGCACAGCACAGCTCATTCATCAAAGCTTGCCAATGATAGATAGGATTCAGTATTCTAAGTAATCTCATAGGGAAAGTGAAAGAGAACGAGAGATACATGACTCATCCTGCTATGCTTGTTCACTAGGAGGCGCTAGTAGTACACATTTCCCCTGGATTAACACACACTCTCCCTCTCTCACACATACACACACACACACACATACACACACACACAGTCACTTTGTCATTAGACTACTTTAGTAAATAAATAAATAAATAATGAAAATTTTGAGGCAGGGTCGAGCAAGTCAATAAGGAAACACTGTGCAGACAACATCACAAAGTCTCATCAATCTGGTAAGTTCTCAGTGCTAAAAAAAAAAAAAAAACATGAGCGAAAACAAAACAGGGGGAATCTGTCAGTAGGGCCAGGGACAGAGAAAGAGCGCGGGTCCAACAGGAACCAGTCGTTCCTGGCCCAGCCCTGCTGCACACAATGGCCTGGAGAATGGAAGGAACCGCGGGCCAAGCAGAGATAGCGCCACTGTCAGGAACCTCAGGGCGGGCAGGATGTCTCTGCCCCCCGATATCCCCCTCCGTTCACACACTCTCTCCTCCTGGCCTGGCTGAGATGTTTTCATCCTCAGGTAATTAAAGTCGGAAGCCCCCGAGGGCCTGACCTCTGCTGTCCTGAACAGGCCGGGTCTCCTCTATCTGCCTTCCGCAAGATCCGCCCAGGGCATCAACAAGCCTGTGCAGCAGCTACAGTGCCTGCAGTGCCATGCTGCACTAAAAAACAGCACTACAACTCTAAAAAAAAAACACAGTTTCCACTACACACAACCTGCTACTCTCCAGATAAGACACGCCTCGTGTCCTGTGCTGGACACAGATTTCATTTGAGCAGGCTTGCTCATTAGGGATAAAATAGTAACTTTAACTTAAGCTTTATTTATTTTTTTCCTTCTCTGTTTCTATACTTCTGTAAAGCTACTTTGAGACAATGTCCATTGTTAAAAGTGCTATACAAATGAACTGAATTGAATTGAACTTGTTTAGTGTATCTTGAGTTTTTAATTTTGGCATAATATTTTAATTATATAACTGAAATATTTTATCTCTACACTCAGGCATGCTGATTGAGTTTAATACTGAAAATTCTTTTTCAATGAAATAAACATTTTCCAAGGTAAAATGTCTTTTAAAAAAAGGAAAGGAAAGGAGAAAAGGATGGGTGAGTCATCAAGATGATGATGTTAGATTTGCAATATCTTTCACTCCATGGGAATCTGAAGCTGTAATAGTGCTTGCCATTACGGCACAAAAAAAGCCTGAAAAAAGTAGAATATGAAATCTCTCTCTCTCTCTCTCTCTCTCTCTCTCTCTCTCTCTCTCTCTCTCTCTCTCTCTCTCTCTCTCTCCCCTCTCTCTCTCTCTCTCTCTCTCTCTCTCTCTCTCTCTCTCTCTCTCTCTCTCTCTCTCTCTCTCTCTCTCTCTCTCTCTCCCCAGCGTATTGCTCCATAGTTAGCATGTCTCATCCACAGTGACTTCATTCTCAGTAGGGAAACAATACAGTGTTTAGAGCACACGTTAACTGCGTGACATTCATTTCACTCCGCAGTGGATATAAAAAAAAGTACAAACAGTGAAAAACATAAAAAACAACAGCGGTCATTGATGTCTGATTTGATTTTTTTTAAGAGACTGGTCTAATAAATAAGTAATAAAGGATAAACAGTTACATATAACAGGAAACAACACATCTGGAGGTATTTTTACCTATTATATCCCAGCCAAAATATATGTTTTGTATTTTCATTTCTCAATTAAAATTAAAGATTGAAAATGTTTTTTTTTTTTCAACTTTATGATATGGCCATGAAACAATTTATTTCCTTTTATCACTTATGTTATAGCAGCCACACACAGTTATTCCTTCAGCAGCTTCGCTGTTTTTCCCCCTCCTGAAGTTTATAAGACAAAAAAGAAAGTCCTGAGTACTGATGGTTATAGAGCACTGACACTGGAGACTCCTTCCCTAAATGTTAAATACGTAATAGTCTTGCTTCACCATATCGATGCTAATAACACGCTGTTTTTTTTGTTCGTTGTTAATATACTGCGATGCACGCATTAATAGAAAGCACCTTTGCAGCCAGACCTGCTGTTGCAGCTTCGATTCGATTCAATTCGATTCAGGAATTCATCAGCACTGTGGTGTAATGTGAGCTGAATTATTTCCTTCAGTCACACAGTCACACCAAACCCTTGTATACCTGATGATGTTGGTCTAGTAAATGCAGCCCAGCGGTGGTCTGCTGCAAATGTCCTTAAAAGTTCAATTTGCTGCTATTCCAGGAAAGAGATCTTAAAAATACATTATGGTGATGAATAGGGCTATACGACCACAATTGGCTTGGTGAAATGAGGAAACAAACCCACATGCTAAACGAGATTTCATGTGATCCTGTAGACTTGGGTTTTCCCGTTCCTCCTCTTTGCTGCTCTTCTGCCCCTATACTTCTGTGGTTTCTGGCACTGATGCTAGATGTCTATTAGATAACTCTCTCTCTCTCTCTCTCTCTCTCTCTCTCTCTCTCTCTTTTTTTTTTGTCTCTCTCTCTTTCTCTCTCTAGCCCTAAAGTTGCTCTCCTACTTGCTTTCCTTTCTCCTCCCCTGGTTTCCTCTGATCTGTTCAGGTTAGTTTCTGGATCCTGCAGATATTATCCTCTGCATCTTTTTTTTTTTTTTTATCTTTATATTCAATGACAGTGGCAGACAATGGGATGCCCTACCCAGATAAATTCTTTCTTACACAATCTTTTCCTTTTCATCTGTCTCTACGTACAATTGTACCTTTTTTTCTTTTACATTGCACTTATTTTTGACTTGTTCTTATTTTACACTTTACACTTATATGATATTTTTTGATGTAGCTCTTATACTGTCTTATAGAGATGGGAGGAATAACCAAAAGTGGCAAAAGTCCCAGCAGGCAGAAAGAAAAAAAAAATCGATTTTACCACAAATACCGTGGCATGTTTTCCCCCAGACGTGTGTCAAGCAGCAGTAAGAAAACAGCTAGGCAGAGGTACGGTGTGACTGCTACACAACAATAATAAGCTCCTTTTTTTTTTTCTTACCGACTAAAGATACCTTACTCCTGCCATCTATGAATTCATAGACCTCAGAAGTTCACTGAGATTAAACTGGAATCTACCAGAAGCAAATATTCCTCTTTCTCAGCCCTTCATTCAACTGCAAGTGAAATTTTTTCATGTTTAGTCTGACTAATGCAGAAATTTCCAGGTGGCTCCCATATTGTGAAAAAAAAACCCCCTCCAGACTCCTCTGGAACACCAACAAACTTCTCATTCAGATAATTTCTTATTGGGCGTTATTTCTCCTTCCTCAGTCTACATTTATGATACGATCTAAGAAAATACTGCCAATAATGAACTGTGTATCTGTGTCAGGAACCGTACTTGGCTCTTAGTACTGATAGTACTCCTAATCCATCTGGTAGCTTCACTCTATTTCCATCTCATAATGTGTGATAGTGTGGTTCCCAGAGGCCCTCCTCTTTTCCTTTTCATGGCACCGCTCCATCCGCTCCACTCCCTCCGCACTGAACGCAGATAAATAATTGACGACAAGTGTGCGGATTTGCCTGACTCTAAGCTACCTTTCATATGGTAATTACACACAAACAGTTGTTTTGAATAAAGCCGTTCTTGTTTCAACCTACCTCTTCGTTCGAGCCCCCAAAATCCTAAGGGGGGAGAGGAGTATGGTGCCAATGGTAGATAAAGCCAACTACATTTATGGCTCTAATTTATCACACGCACAAAGACACATGCACACAAACATGAGTGCCTGCGGCTCTCAGCTGACTCAAAGGACCTTTTTAGATAGTCATGTGCTGTAAGGGAGCTGAAGGGATCTTAATACATGTACGGCTCTTTGATCCCTAATCAGCGATAGACGTTTCCGTTCGTGTCAGTCATTAAAAGAGGTAGCCCAAGGCTCCACATCATCAGCAAACTGCCTTTCAGCAGGCTGACGTGATGAACACTGCCACGTGGCTTTATGGATGCAGGATCCAGTCAGAATATGGACTTGTTTGCCTTGTTTTCGATTGCTATACAACAAATTTTAAATTATAAGACATGCTTGGCAAAGAATGGTAGTGCTAGCACCTGTCACAGATAATCAGACACAAACACCGTATACTGTGGATAGAAGGAGCTGGAAGGAAGGGAATCATAAAAACAAAGAAAAACGACAAAGAAAAACGAAAAATTCCAAAGGGTGCAGCTGTACCGTTACCTTCTCTCTTGGTGCAGCTGTGAATTATTATGGGGACAATTTAATGCTGCCAAAGAGGAAATAGCAGATTAAGATCATATCTTTCCACCACTGCCAAAGTGTGTGCTTGTTGATCGGCCTCAGAGGAGGGGATCGGCTCAAAACAGACGCATCCTTTTAAGCGCCAAATGGCTCGGCTGCGAGCGAAGAGTTGTTGCCTTCTCTTCCTCCCACTCGCTCTTCTTCTCTTTCTCTATGTGGCCATAAGCTGGGGAAGTGTGGACAGAGCTGTGCTTTAGGGGGATCAGCCATTCTTTTCAAACTCGCAAAATACTGACAGAACTTACTGCCTGTAGGTCATTTGTTCAGTTGCTGAAAGAATATTAAGAATGAAAAACAAACCAAAAAAAATGGTCTCACAGCTCATGGAAAGAGGGGAAAGAAAGAAAAAACACCCACACAGATACGCGAAAATTCTTGCTTTCCTCCGAAAAGTTATTACATTTTGTAAATGGTATGGAGAAATGACAAACATATGTGGAGGTCGGCACTCAGAGCAGTAGTCAAGGCTAAGCTAATAGCGCAAGCAGAGCTGGGAATGCTTGTCCTATAAAAGAATACTTGTTACTGAAGTATGGTGCACGAAACCAGATGTTGATAAAAAGACATAAAGACGAATGGAAATGCGATTACTGGCGCGTGTAAAAACACCCTGCAACAACTTAAAACATTTCTGACCTTATAAGGCGAGACAGATTTATACGCTCGGCCATTTTATTGCTCCATGAGAACCCCCTTTCTATGTTCGGGGTATGGTCTTAATCTCCACTCTGCCACAATCTGCACTTATTTAAGCGCTGGCGCTGAAGTGTATTTTGGAAGGAATAAATCAGAGAGGGATCGCAAGGGCATGAAATAACACTCTATACCGCAAATCCATACCACAGGCATTCCGAGTTCATCCATACCTTCTCCGTCTCTGGGCTTTTTAAGGCACTGGTCAGCAACTTTTTTTTACGAGCAAACCACGCTCTGGAAACTTTCGGCTGCTTGAAACTAGCTAATAACTAATGGTCTTAATTGCCAATGGAGTTTTAACCGCTTTACAAATTACACCAAGAAAAATGTCCTTTTAATCGGCAGAGTTAAAAACAGCTTTAACAATCAGCCAGTAAAAATGCATTAAAATAATCCTTTAAGTCAAAATGATTAAAAAGCAATTATAATGTGATCAACATTTTTTTTTTGTTAAAGGGAACCGTAGCCTAATACGGGTCATGGTGACATAGAACTGTAAAATCCATTCAGATCTTTGTTGTTTATTGGGTGTACAAGGCATAAAGTGATTTTTTTTCCCACCTCACTTAGCAGTAGGAGAATTGTGGTGGTTCAGTGGGTCAGCAGCCAGAAGCTCAGGTCATTAATGACTGTCACACATATAAAGGTTAATTGATACACTTATTGTCAGCATGGATCAATATGGCATGGATCACTGTCCTCTACTCTCTCCAACTAGACCCTTATCCTCCTGTTCTGTTCACTAATTAGCGACCGATGCTCCGTTGCCCAGGCCACCTTAATTCTGTCTACAGTGACATTGGTGTGTAATGCTTAGGAAAATAAAGACACAAAACCATTTCACATGCACATAAATGCAGGTGTGTTTGCTCAGGTGGAAATGGAAATAAGAGGTCATGTGACAGGAGGTTGAATAATAATAATAATAATAATAATAATAATAATTATTATTATTATTATTATTATTATTATTATTATTTATTTATTTATTTTATTTCATTTTGATGACCTGATCTAAATTTTTTAACATGTACTCTTCCACTAGTCTCCAGGTTTTCCAGGAGATGGTATTTTTATAATCTGTGAACTGTAGCAACTGAAGTAACCTGCTCATACCGGAAGCCTTGACCACTCGGGAATGGCTCCTGGAAGGGGCAATTCCTTCCCAGGAGTTTAAAAAAAGCCACGTACACAACCGTAAACAGGATCCAAGACCTGCTTTGTTCTCTGCTTCTCGCTTTCTATGAAGGTTATGTATAACGTCTTTCAGGGCAAGTGCTTAAGATCTTTATCAGCGTTCTTGATTCGCCAGTGAAATCTCACCTATCCGATCTGGATACGTCCCCGCCTGCTTTGTCTTGTACTGTGTCACTACAAAACCAAAAAAAACAAAAAAAGAAAAACACATCAATGTATTTGCTTTCTAACATGGCTGCGCATCTCTATTGGTGCAGCTTCTTGATGTCTGATATGCTGTTGTGTTAAAACAGTCTCTTCAGTCTTTCATGGGGAGATAATGCCAAGTAATTCACCACAATTCCCCATTCAATTCGCACACTTCGGATCCGCCAGGGGTCCTGCTCCATTCAACGGCGGCCATTTAACAAAATGAACGTACTGAAAAGGAGAGGTTCATCCCCTCTTTCTTGGATTTTCTCTTTACTGCTGCTGTTTTATGCCTCCACCACTTTTATGAATTGGCTCTGCTGAAAAATAATTGACACTGGGCATTCTTCTCGCAGGCACCTGCTGATCGTTTGGCAACAACACAATTTTCCTGCATGCTGCGCGAGTGAGCAAGCGATCACGGCAATTTCCCTGGTAGCGCTGATACAGAAGGCTTCGAAATGAATGATTGTGAAAGACAGAATCGCAGGCGAAGAGAGAAACAGAGCGGGAGAACGAGAGAAGACACACGAGGAAAAGAGAGAGAGCAGGAGTAGAGTTGGTCAAAGTAACATCACCTAGTCCCCCCCCCTCCCTCTCTCTCTCTCTCTCTCTCTCTCTCTCATTCCATCAGAGTCTGTGTCATTCGAAATTCAATATCAGGTTTAATTCTTAAGCAGTGTGTGAATCCTCAGTGGGCTATTTCAAACACCGACTGTACTATTTCAAATACAGATCGACCGACTGCTTTAAAAAATGATTGTGGTTGGCGTCAGTTCTATCCATCCATATTTTTACTTCTCTGCCTTTCAATTTTCTACAGGGTGAGCTGCGATCGACTGAGTATGTCGATATATGTGAAGTGAAACTACAGGGGCCCACTGTCTTTGTGTATTGATCCAGAGCTCTTGAAGCCTTGGGGGCTCAAAACAAATCTTAATTATACTCCCCTTTACTGGGCCACAGAAGCTGGCCTATTCATAAAAATAAATAAATAAATCGTGCATCGAAATCCATCCATCAAATTTAATAGGCAGGAGAAGTCTGTAAAGCGTGTACTAGACAACTCTTGCAGTGTTAAACACAAAAATGAGAAATGAATGAAAATTCTTTTATATGAATAGTTACTAAGATTTTGAAAGCACATAATGTTCACAGAACAAACCTGGCACAAGACCTTTGAGCCTCCACTGCTCAGCTTAATGCTGTATTTTTTCTTAAATAAAAACAATATACTAGACTTAATAATAATTACCTTTCTATCTCTCATTGAATATCCACCTAAAGCAAGTTAATATGCATCCATCATCTATCAATATATAATGATGCCCTAAATCTATAGATCTGTATATACATCTCTGCAAGAAATGCTTGAACTGAAACCAAGCAATTTCGTCCCCTTTTGTCTGCCCTTTCTCATCTTCCACCATCTCCATCCGTCCAACACCAGCCACCACGCACGCACATGCTAGCGTCCTAACACCTTCGCCACCCCGAATCTTTTCTACCTTTTCACAGCTAATCTTTAAATGTAAATTTGGTGACGAGAAAATGGAGGAGGTGTCGAGATAATGGGTTACATCTTCACTTCTGGCACCATCATCGCTGTTCTGCATCGCTGAAAAGCACCTATTCAATAAGATTAGCTGCTGGCGGTGCGTGCGGGCTTTTGTATTCATTAAACGCACGTCCCTGGCTTATCGGAAATAAAAAAGAGGGGGGTTGGGGGTGGGGGGGTTGTCAGGATGGCACATTGTGTGCAAGTGTGAGGGGAAGGCAATGTGCATTAGGGCGATTACAATATCAGCCTGGTCCAGATGGAGGCAGGAAAATAAATAGAGAGAGAGAATGAGAGAGAGAGAGAGAGAGAGAGAGAGAGAGCTGAGGAAGACAGGGAGGTGGATTTTGTATGTGCGTGACTGGGTGAGAGACTGTGTATATTGTGTGTGAATGCAAGTGAAAGAGTGTGTGGTGTGTGTGAGCTCATGTCGGGATAACAAAGGCGAAGAGAACGAGTCGTTAATTGGCAAGTGAGCGCTGGATTAACAGGAGCGAAAGACAGAGGAAGGTGAGTGTGTGTGTGTGTGTGTGTGTGTGTGTGTAGGGGGGCGGCAGGAATTCCAGACACCTGTCAGCTAAAGCAGGAGTGTTTGACCAACTGTGGTTGGTGCTACAGATGTCATCGTTTCATCAACCACTATGCAAAAAAGAAATCATCTAGCAAACAAATTCTTTCCCTTAACCTCAGTACATTAAGTACAATAGATTATAGTCATATCAAACCGCTTACAATTCTGTCCTCATGCTACTCGTCACTCACTCATCTCACTTGATACATCCTGCTCTTGTTGATAAATTTGTAAGACATCAATGCCTCTTATTGATCTGGAACTTGGGTTCTTGGAGATGGCGTGACCATCAATAATTCATCTTTTGCCCTCCACGGTAACTGATGTCGAAGCAGACTGACAGCCCTTATGGAAATAGAGCTTCCACTCACAGCCAGTGTAGTGCTCCAGTGAATATATGAGGCTCACTCATGATACATTTAACTGATATAGCTTCTAGTGAACATAAAATCCATAAAAATGAGTGTCATGAAATAATTAAAAAAAAACATGCATGGTCATTTTTTTGCTGTGGTCAATTGACTATTCTTTTTTTTTGTTTAAATGAGGCCACAACAAAACATTTCTATATTTGAAGTAAATGCAAACTTTGTACTCATAAACACTTTCCATATAAAAAAAACAAAAAAAACCCCCGAAAAACTCAGACACTTTGATTGGTGCATGGCTCGGATGAGAAAAACAGCTAGAGTATGTCATTTGAGTGACATCACTAATTAAACAAGTCACATCCTGATACTTGGCATTTGGCCAAAATGTCTGCACGTACTTTGCTAAAGCGCACAGTAATCACTCAGCAGCCGGCTGTTCGTGCACCTAGCAGGTGTTCGAAAAATAGATTTCGAGTCACTGTACATGGCACATCACTTTTATCCCCGCTTCCTTAAAATTTATAAGAAAATAATGAGCCTTCTTCCTAATAGGTTTTAAATGCAGTAGCGCTCAGGCAGCGTGATCCTGCCATTGTTAAGCTGTGTCCATGTCTGGTTTCATG
The DNA here is from genome assembly GCA_033459395.1 of Hemibagrus guttatus. Classification (NCBI taxonomy): domain Eukaryota; kingdom Metazoa; phylum Chordata; class Actinopteri; order Siluriformes; family Bagridae; genus Hemibagrus; species Hemibagrus guttatus. Next base: position 4,604,655 of record JAUCMX010000028.1, read on the forward strand.
TGTTTGAGTGGGAGTATGAGAAAAAGAACAGATGTGACGCTACGACTGTGCAGGTGGCTTCGGCGAGAGGATGATGCTGGTCTGCCGTCCCAACCTAAACCTGTCCTCTTCTGTTTAACTCACCAAAAAAACACTTTCTCAGCATCACTTATCATTCACTTATCTCCAGCTGTAATGCTTTCATACACTTGGTGTTGAAAGAGAAGAATGCAGTGCAAAGTGAACAGTGAGGTGATCGATTTGAAACTCGTGTAGTGCGTATACGGCAGAGTACATCATACCGTAGACTTTTTTACCCAAGGTATGCAACTTAAACTCAGTGTCGGTGTCGGCAGTATTGCCTATTCCATGACACGTGCATGTTTTTGGACAATAGGAGGAAACCTGAGAACCTGGAGGAAACTCACATGGACACAAGGAGAACATGAGAAACTCTATGCAGACAGTAACCCGAGCTCAGGATCAAACTTAGGAAGCTGTAAGGTAGCAATGCTACCCGCTGCACCACCGCACTGCCCCATTTATTTCCAATAGCCCTATATCTAACTTTCTGCCATGCAAAGAATTAGGATTCATTCGTAAGGACAGGTTACGCTAAGGTCACGGTGTTTCCAGGCAATACTCAGATTCACTTTTTCACAGGCGTCTTCTTCCATGAGACAAACCGTGCGAATAATTCTACTGATCATCTCTCCTTTATGAATACAAGAGTTTTTTTTTCTTAAAATGACATTTCTATTGTTACATCACCATGTTTCCAGGGCAAATACAAAATAATATTGTCTTTAAATCACCTCCCTCCTACCGGGCCACGTCTATTTAGTCTTGCTGGCAGGTTGGCTACTATTTCAACAACTACGTTTTGGGGACGTAGCAGTAAAGTCGGACGTGACAGAAAGTCGGAGAGAAGAATTGCGCATGCGTGTTGTCAACAACTCGCCCCGTCTTTGAGGCCGATTAGGAGCGCACAAGCTGATGCGTCCAGAGCGGCTCAGCTTCTGTTACTATGGACTGCTATTTAAAGAGCTCCTTCACGTTATTTGGACTTGGTTTAACTTTGTAAAGGGCTTGTTCAAAAGAACAACAATAGCTGAGGATGGATTTCTCTTACAACTCTAACTGACCTTTTTGTTTTAGCCTTAGCCTAATTATTGATTAGTTACGCGTGCCGAATATTAGTCGCTTAGAAAATATGAAACAAATCACAAAATAATATGATTTCATGTGATCCAGTAGATCCTGCTGCAGATCTTTTCACCTGTACACGACGAGACGTGCCTTCAGATGAGATTTTTTTTTTTTTTTTTTTTTTATAAAAAAAGTATTACATTTCTAAATTTGCATTTTATTTAAATTTGACATAGGACGGCAGGCCTTTCAGTTTTCTATTGAGTATTTTGGTAGACTATGGGGTCTAATGCTATTTAGGAATAAAATAACACAAAGATAATTTAATGAAACAGTTAATACACCACTATATATAAATATAGCGTAAGGCACTTGCATTTGCGGCACATAACGCGCGGACTCCTGGCACATTCAGTGGACATGTTTTTGTTATTAAACCACAATCAAAACAACAAAAACACAGCCCATATATTAGGCTAGAGCAAACCATAATAAATGAAATGAAATGAGTCAAACTAGATATCAACTTACACTGAAAAGACGCAGAAATTCCCACCATGCGTCACGGTTGTGCACCAGGGCAAAATTAATTCCCCGGTTTTGGACTCCGGTCGAAAACGTTAGCCTACAAACGGGTTCTCTGAGTCCTGTCAGCGTACGTCCTAGAAGTTCTCGGTTCCGGTTGAAAACGTCAAATTATTTTCGCATTCAGTGCTATCTGTCCGTCAGAAGAAGTCAGGCGCCCGAGGGCAGCGCTGCGGCTGGGAGCTCGCCTGCCTGGAGCGGGGACAGAGAGATAGAGAGAGAGATAGAGAGAGAGATAGAGAGAGAGAGATAGAGAGAGAGATAGAGAGAGGGATATATAGAGAGAGATAGAGAGACAGAGGATGCTGCGCTTGCTTGCGCGCCTCTCGCCCGCTTTTAAACCCCGTGCTGTCCTCGCAAGGTGGCTGACCGTGTCCAGGCTCGTAAGTGCGCTGAACGGGAGGAGAAATAAACACGGCTCGTTAATTAGTGCGAATCCAAAAAAAAAAAGAGAGATTAAAAAAAGAAACGTCGTAGCGTTCAAGTCTTGCTCTTGCGCTGTCGCTCCGTGTAGCCGTGCGCACTCTGTGGAGCTCTGCTCTTTTGCCTCTAGTCGGCGAGCTCGGGGAAGACCCAGGTGCACGGTGGGCGGGGTTTGTGTGTGGCGGAGGGGCGGAGACTGAAGGAGCGGACATCTGGAGATCGAGCGCGTTACGTATGCTCAGAGCAGACATTGAACACGCACTCATTAACTAACTTTGACAATTTTATCTTTTCTTATTGATTTATATAGATATTTATTAAATTCACCGAGCTTTACAGACATAGCCGTTTACAGTAGTTACTGTAGCTATTATCAAAGCATCGTAATGATGAGCAAAACAAATATACACTACCTCGGGCTGCAGTGTGTGTGTATGTGTGTGCATGTGTGTATTGGGAGGATATAATAGAGAAGTATAGTAAAACAAATATATATGTATTAGGGGGTATAGCAGACCTATATACAGATAGTAAGACAAATGGTGTGTTTGTTTTGGGGGTATATTATTAGTATACACGGATGTGTGTGTGTGTGTTTGGAGGGTATAGTATACACTGATCTATCTATCTATCTATCTATCTATCTATCTATCTATCTATCTATCTATCTATCTATCTATCTATCTATCTATCCATCCATCCATCCATCTATCCATCTATCTATCTATTTATCTATCTATCTATCTATGTTCATCTCTCTCTCTCTCTCTCTCTCTCTCTCTCTCTCTCTCTCTCGCTCTCTCTGCAATAACTCAAGGCAAACACTTTTCCCCCTGCCATCTGGATCTCATCTTGGCCTGTCGAGCCAGAGAAAGCAGAAGCTTCGTTTACAGCCTGATGATAACAGCCTCTTTCACGCAGATGCTATTGAAGTTAATGCATTGCAGGCTGTACTTGCAATTTCTCTCTTAACCCCAATGCAACCCATAAATTGTATACTCCAATTTAGGATACAGCATTTTTTCCATGGTGCTTTGTGTTTCCGATTGGATATTGTAATAACAAGTCCAGTAGTTTTTTTCCAGTAGTGTCAAGGGCTTAACACACTACACATAGCTAGTGATATGATAGTACACCAAAGCTTAAGCAGTTTGTCTAGTATTTAAAAACACATTGTTTAAGAGCCAGTCTTTGTAAATATGAATAAACATGGTTTTAGTCAGTTGTGTCACACCCAACCTCACACCTTACACCTGAGTACACATAAACCTGCAATCAGGAAGATCTCATAGGATGTGTGTATACGTATTCATACAAATTGTTTGCATCACTAACAGTTGTGATAAGGAATATTTGTTGTTAAATCAATTTTGCAATTACATTGTGATAAAATTGTAAGATAAAGTCTGGGTCAATAGGATATATTCATTGATGGACTGAACATGAAGCTTAATCTGCTTGTAGCTTGGCGCTTTAAGGACAAAGACAGAAAGAAAAGAGCTGAGGTCAGAACATCAGTAAACTCCCCCCGCTCTGCGTTATCACAACGACTCACTCAACTTTCTTTTGTGTGTTCTAGAAAGGCTTGCTGCGACAATCAGACGGCAACATCTTGACACCGGAGGTGCAAGGACGGCGCTTTAGGAAACCTGCAAGGGAAAAGACTCAGGTTCGAGTGGCCGCTGATAACAGCAGCCCACACCAGGAAACACACAGCACTGTTTTCTGCCGCTGCGGTTCCTGGAAGTGGAAGCCGCCCAGGGTGATGGGCCACGAACACACAGGATACCTCGCCTGCGAGCTCTCTCTCTCTCACACACACACACACACGCACACACACACACACACACACATAGAGAACATCGCAGGCTTCCTGCACTTCCCCAGCTACCACCAGGCCACCTGTGACACAAACACACACACACACAATCAGTGAGACCTGGTATGTTGAACTTGTGTAATAACAAATAACAAATGAACATGTTTTGACAAAAGAAATGTTTGAAATGAATGCTCATTTCAGTAGCACAGCATTGCTATGACATCAGCTGCTCATAATCACATCCCTTTTCCATAATGTAATAATTCATAATATAATATACACATAAACACACTATATGAGCATTATATGAGCACTATATGCATGAAGCTGAATATGAGCACATTATTGTAAATGAACAGATTTTTGAAACAGACACAACTACAGAGATACAGAATAGGTGCACACCACACAGACTAGACGTCTGCATCAGGGCATGAGACAACAAAAAGCTGTGTGAAAGGGAGGTGTTTACTTTCTCACTGGACAAACAAAGATCATGTTCATGAACATGATTTTTCACCGTCAGTTCATTTGTTCTTAGTAATTGCTTGCTCATGGTTATTATAGTTTAGGTTAGACCACTAGTTCATATTGTTGATATTTCTGAAGTAGAACCAGACCAATTCATTAAAAATACGGCAGCCAACACTGACCGATAGTGGCATATTAACACTTTGTAAACACTTTCTTATGCACAACTGCCATAAAACCACACTGTTAGAGACTGTAGCTCCTTTATTCCATGCACAATTTGTGCTAATCATTACTCACTAGCCCTTTCCGCATCTTATTTCAATTTCAGTTTTATTTGTATAGCCTTTTTAAGAATTAATATTGAGTTAAAGCAGCTACAGAACATAAGAAATATAGAACAAAAAGTTCAAGATTAATACTAGACTTATATCTAAATATCTTTGTATTTATCGCTAATGAGCAAGCCTGAGGCGACTGTTGCGAGGAAAGACTCCCTTAGATGGGAGAGTAAGAAACCTTATTTTCTCATGAGCTTGTATGACTGTGGTGTGTCTTTAAACTCTTATGCAGACATGGTGCCAGATTTCAGGAAAACTTAGCAAATAGTTCATCAAAGTTAAAAAAAAATAAACAAAAAACAGAAATGACAATGAATATATGCGCTAATTATTTTAGAGGCGACTATATGGCAAGTTTAATAGACTATAATTCTTAGACCAGCTTCTGTCTACAGGCTCTAAATTCATGCATTCATTCATTCATTTTAAACGAGGACTTTATCCTCGTCAGGGTCGCAGTGAATCCTGGGAATACTGGGCCGTCCATCACAGGTCACCATGTACACACACATTCTCACACAAGGAACAATTGGCATGTTTTAGGAGGTGGGAAGAAACCAGATAACCTGGAACAAGCCCATGTGGACCCACATTACACGATCATCCTTGCACACACTTTGTTCTTGCACCACATTGTTGTACAGTTTTTTTCCTGAACATAAGGCACTACTCTCTGTCAAAAGAACTAATATAAAAAGACAATCCCATGGACATCGCACACAACAGAGCTCCTTTTGTGAAAATGAAACCAAGCACAAAAAACAAAAAGGAATACTGTTTCATGCCTGAAAGCGTTGTGAGACAGATCAGTCTAAAATGGCAAATTTATAAGTCTCCTAGTGCTCCAGTTTTGGGATCTCGGTGCTTTCATAGTGTAGTCTATGTTGTACACTTTCTATGGCCGTGCTTTTTTCTTTAAGTGTGCACATGTTAAAACCATCTCACCGCCTCCATTCCCCTTGATGCTTAAAAGTTGACAGACAAGGCACATGAAGTGTAACGTCGCTTTCCTTGTCAGTCATATACACTCACTCACTTACTTACACACACACACACGCACACACACACACACACGCTGCCTTGTGAATCATGCTCACTGAAATCTAAGCATGTAGATGAGAGACAGAATGAAATTGCCTCGTTGCCACAACTGGAAGTGCACTCAGTTGAATGACTTTTCCAGAGTGCTGTCTGCAGCACAGACAAATTAAAAAGCCAGATACAGTATTAGACGCCATACAGACACACAAGCACGCGCACACACACACGCACACACACACACACAGTAGTCAAGTATTCTGCAGTATTCTTAGAAGGTCAGAGAGCTTACTGCTATGAAATAAATATCTGCTTTTCTCCTTGATGTATTTGTCATATGAAAAACATATGAAGTATCTCTGTCAACTAAGTCAAAAATAATTGATTTTAGAAGCAGATGTGATTTCTCTTTGTTAGGGGGGGTTAAAAACAGTAGATAGTAGAAAGACACTGAGGAACACAGAATATAGGATGCTAAAAAAAACACTGAATGTCTAGTCTAGTCATCATTTAGCAATAGATGTACTATTTACTTTAGCCATGCTACTGTACAATTGATTTAAAATAGTGCCACAGGTAAAGTCTTGAATCTGATTGGTCAGGAGGGCTTGATTAATTTGCTACTGGGTTACGTTTTCCTCCACAGGAAGAGTAACAGAATGTTGAGTTCCCTGATTTTTCAGCAAACTGAATCCTTGTAATAGTAACTTTAAAAGAAAGTGAGGGAAGAACTATTTATAGCTGTTGTAAGGGAAGTGATGTTGCAGCATTTGTTGGAATAAAATTCGCCATCACATTTCATTTCAAACTTATTCAAATGATGCTTTATCTCAATTCAAATATCGGTAAAAACCACACTCATGGTCCACATTATTAGGAATACCTGTACACCTGCATAAGCAGACATCAAACCATTCAGATACATTACGTTAAGTTGCCTTTATTTGTCACATATACATTACTGCATTACTGAAATTCTTTCTTCGCATATCCCATCCTTGGAGGACTGGGGTCAGAGCAAAGGGTCAGTCATGATACAGCACCCAGGGGCCCAACACTGGAAGCTTGGCAGTGCTGGGGCTTGAACACCAATCAACAACTCAGAGCCTTAACCGCTTGAGCTATCACTTCCCTCTACATACCAAGAGCTTTAATTAATGTTTATATCAGAATAAACAAAGCTTATCTCTGTGATCTCTGTGTGTTTAATAGTGGCATGGATTTGGGTAGCAGACAGCTGGTCTGAGTATTTTAGAAACATCTGATCTCCTGGGATTTTCACACACACACACACACACACACACACACAACAGTCTCCAGAGTCTATGGAATGCTGCAAAAAACCAAAAGAGTGAGAGAAATAAAAGAAATTAAAGGAAAAGGGCCAGATTGATCTGGCAGGAAGGATATAGTAAAATCTATAATCACTCTTTACAGCCATGGTGAGCAGAAAAGCATCTCAGCATGCACAAAACATTGAGGTAGAGGAGGTAGATGAGCAGAAGACCACATCAGCGTACATGCCTGTCAACCAAGACCAGGAATCTGAAGCAACTGTATAGTTGATGATTAGTAATAAATGACCTGGTCTTTATTTCCAGTCCTCAGCTGCCCATTAACAATGATTCTGTGCCCATGATATTCTAAATAATTCTGTTCATTTAAAAAGGTTTGCCTTTCATGTGCTTTTCAAGTCATTTTGTGCTTCTAACAAATATAATAGAGCCAAGCTGACCTGAATAGAACATTCAGGTCCTAAATAAACCTTTTATTTTCCTGCACATTCATCCAACAGTAACCATTGCTCATATTTTTTATTTATTTATTTATTTTTAAAGAGCAGCTATTTTAATTCTCAGGTCAAAACAACCTGAACACAGCTTCTATTATATAAATACAATTTTTAATATTTCTTAGAGAAACAGTTCATGTTGGAAAAATAGAATGAAACAGCTAAAAAAAAAAAACCCTTCCTATTCTTACTCCTATTCCTTTACACATCTGCAACATATATTTCGACACGCCTCCATTCCTCCCTGTATAAGGAAAAGAAAAAACTCATTCAGTCAAAACCGGCGTATCCGGGGGCAGTTGCCGAACTCCGTCAAATGTGTCAAACTACATAATTGTTCCAAAGGACAGCTGTTACGTTCATGTAGGAAAGTTTTATCTTTTCAGCACTAGATCAATAGAACAAACACAGTATTTGGCAGACATCTTGATCCTGAGTGACTTAACTACTTTTAAGATTCCCAGACATATTTCTGTTAAGTAATGTTGCCAGACGTCTGTAATGATTACGTACAACTCACATTGGACAAGCAGAAGCATGTCCATATAAATGACAAATGGAAGTGTCTTCATATTATGTTGCATGCCTGGTTGTCATAACAAAATAGCAGGAAATACATAAAACATTCTTTATCTCAGGCTTATTATATAAGTAGTGATTTTTTTTGTGTCAGATCGTAATCCTACACAAACACATATCTTTAATATAAGCTGATTTCCATCATTATAAGATAAAAAAAAATGCAGTCTCAGTAAAGCTTTAGCAGTAGTGAGCTAACATATGGGCATAACATATAAATAATTTATAGCAGTCAGAAGCCTCACTCACTCTCTAATAACGTTGTCAATGTTTGTTAATTTGCCATTTGAAACTCCAAATCCAATTCTCTGTTTCGTTTTGGCTTCAGCACTGGACAACAGTAAAGAACGATTCCTGGACTGTCTGTATACTGAAGAAAGAGCACCAAACCACAGGATATGACCGGGCATGTCAATTCAGACAGGATACACAGTATATTACCTGGGTTTTTCTTTTACTGCTCATTTTATAGCTGGTAAAATGCGGCATAAGCTTTCCAGATGTGTGTGTATATGTGCAGTCTGTAAAAAAACAAAAAACAACATGAAAAAAAAACATGACATGATGGATTCCTACAGGAGTAAAATCCCAGAGATACTCCAGGAATAAATATTTATTATTATTTATTACTCACCTCCACATGTAAAAGTAGTGCTATACAGAAACGGTTTGTAGTCTCCGTCTAGTACTAGGAACACCTGTACTATTCCTGCTTGTACATGCAATGGTTCAATCAACCAATCACGAATACATACATACATAAAAACATACAGATCCAGGTCAAGAGCTTTAGTTAATGTTCACATCAATCATCAGAATGGGGAAACATGTCATCTCAGTCATTTTGACCATGCCATGGATGTTGGTGCCAGATGGCCTGGATTTCATATACCGTTGATCTTCTGGGATTTTCTCACACACACACACACACACACACACACACACACACACACACACACACACACACACACACACACACACACACACACACACGGCAGCCTCCAGAGTTTATAATGGTGCGAAAAACAAAAAACATCCAGTGAGTCATATATGTGTGGACGGAAATGCCTTGTTCATGACAGAGCAGGCAGAGGAAAACAGCCAGATTGGCTCAATCTGACAAGAAGCTCACAGAAAGGCATCTCAGAATACACAACCTTGAGGTGGTTGACCTACAACAGCAAAAGATCTCATCAGGCTCTATGCCTGATAGCCAAGAACAGGAACCTGAGGTTACAGTGGGCTTCAACTGTCCAATGTTTGGAGTCTGGTGTCTGTAATTTATACAGAGATCAGTTATCTTTATGGATATCAGATGTAAGGGGAAATTTATTCCGTTACCTGGCTGTCAGTAAAGAGATGCACATCTTTCTTGTATCATGAGCAATAGTGGGTAAAGACAAGCTATTTTTGAGCCACATAACCACAAATTCTTCTTTCTGGAAAAGATATGCTTCTCTGAAATGATGTCACAGACACAGAGCTTAACGAACACATAGCCTCTGACATAATAATTCACCAAAGCGTGCTATAAAAAAAAAAAAAAACAACTATGTTTTTCTATGTGTATTGATGCCCCAACAACTGGCTTCAGTTTTGAGTAAATGGGAAACGAGTTGAAATGATTGCCAGTGTTAACATGCTACAAATGCTGTAGTTAGCGATTATGTTGTAAAGATGCTGGAAACGTTTCTTGAATGACATTCGTGATTTGAGTGAAACACCACATTTGCTACACATATGCGATGGTAACAAGCTTTCTTCGCACCCTGTGGTGGTGGTGGTGTACACACTAGCAATGAGAAATGAGTCCAGCAGATAGCTCATGTACAGAACACATCTGATTTTTCCGAGTGCCTGCTGGTGTCTTACTCCCACTCCTGACTTCCCGTGCAGAGTGGGCAGAGAAAGGCGATGAAGGAAAGCAAGACAGAGTGAGAGAGAGAGAGAGAGAGAGAGAGAGAGAGAGAGAGTGAGAGAGAGAGAGAGAGAGAGAGAGAGAGAGAGACGGCCTGGTTGTCATCCTGATTCACCGTTCATTGAGCCTGAGCGTCGTACTTCCCAAATCCTTGGGCAGATGGAGTGGCCCCTCGCTTTAAACACCTGATATGAAGCCATCCGTCATGCTGTAATGCAGCAGTTGGGGGTGGGGTGGATGGGGGGCAGCTGGGCACAATGCCTGAGCGCACCAGTGATGGACTGGCATTCTCCCCTGATAGCATTTCCAGCCCTTCACTGGACCGTGGAACAGGTGGAAGAAAAAGAGAGAGAGAGAGACAGAGAGAGAAAGAGACAGAGAGAGAGAGAATAAATGCATATAGAGGTTGAGGTTTGAGGTGAGTGGAGAATAGGGGATAGCAAACTACACATAGCTTTCTCTCCTGAATACCAATGACACTGAATTCTCAACAGCTCGGCACCACTGCAGCAAAATATGGCTTCTTTTCTCACAGCAAAATCTCCACAGTTCAAATAAGGACTCTCATCTTAGGAGACGAGGAGTCAAATGAAAACTGTAATTCCACTATGGTAAAGCATGTCATCAGTATTCTGTAGGAGATTTTCTCAGGTTCAGCGGCTCTCTCTGCAAGTCTGTCTGCTTTTTGCTTGCATACATACTCATCTCTCATCTCTGAAATTCCTCAAGCAGTCAGGAGAATATATGCAGTGTCTGCTGTATATGAGGAGATATGATATAGTGTGGGATAAAGATTCCAGTGGAAATGAAAAAAAGATATTGTCCTTCCATATAGTCTATTATTATAGATCATAGAAAAAGTCATGGCAAATTGTCTTTTCAAAATGTTTTTCTGATGATTTTGCACCATTCTTTAAAAAAAAAAATTGTTGCTTCATTGCAAGCAACACCCACATTCCTTCTTTTGGGTTCTTGTACATTCATTCATTCATTCCTAGTCTACCGCTTAGCCGAACTATTCTCGGGTCACGGGGAGCCTGTGCCTATCTCAGGCGTCATTGTACATAAATTGTAAAATCTGCAAGAAAACCATAAGGCACACAAATATATTTCCAAATACTTCCTTTTATCCTAATTTAATCTAATGTTAACATTTTATTTAAATATATTAAAAAAGCACTGTCCCTGGAGACTCCTTCCATAAATCTTAAATAAAATAAATCTCCTTAGAGAAAACTTCAGTTAACAATTTTGTTGATTATTATTTATGATAACATGTTTAAGTGAAAACCTCACAGTCTGCACTATTGTCAGTGCTGCTGTTACAGGAAATTAATCAATAAAGTCTCTTTTATATTCTGCAATTTATTATTATTATAATGAATTCTAGCATTTATATATGTTACTATATACAACAAGGTACTCGTACTAATGTGGAATTAAAATAGAAGGATTAGCAAGAAGAGATTGTTAATGGACGTTTTTCATTAGCTCTGAAAGCCGAGTGTTTGTAAAGCTCTAGGAGGTGAGAGCAGTTGATATTCCAACCATAACATTCCTTCCATAGGGTTACACACACATACACACACACAAATCAGAATGCAAACAGTGTCATTAGACAGAACTTCAGTCTCTGTGGAACGCTTTGAGTCCGAGACCTAATTTGTCAAGGAAAACAATTAGCGGGGAATGATCCGTTACATTGCTTTTAATGAGCTCAGTCAGGTCGCGCCACTAAAAGTGGCAACACAGAAAGGTCACTGTGACGCCTACACCCGCTCACCCCCTTCCCTCCATCACATCAGGGGGTGATGAAGGAGTTACACATAAAATCCCCATAATTGCTCATGAGATGATTGAAATACTGCAGTGCAGATGTCAAAGGATTCATAAAAACACAATTTCAGCCATGAATTGCACAATAAAAAAGTTTAAAAAAAATTGAGCCACAGTTCTTAGTCAGTAAGTTTGTAAGAGGTTCATCAGTCAGTGACCTTGGCAAGGCCTCATTGCACGAATGATAGAGACAGTGGTTGCCATAACTATTGTAACCATGGCTACCGCTTGACTGCATTGAATGCTAGACTTTTGTTAGAACTGAATGGGATATTTTACTTGCAGTCAATATTCTGTTTCGAGGTATCACAAAGAAAGCCTCTTCATTGCTTGTCACAAACTGATATCAGGTAGGGTTTAGTGGTCCTGCTGGTCCTACTGATTGGTTTAAATCAACCAGTCATTAAAAGCTAATGGCCAAATGATATTTTTTCTGAAACCATTATATCATTCATCAAAAAATCTTCAAGTTATTAGCTGAGAATATAATCATATGAAGGGGCAATCAGAGTAGCTGAGTGAACACCATGTTAGTCACATGTTAGTCCTTTAGTGAAAAGATGACACTCAACACTGGGTTTTAGGAGCAGATGCAAGTTATATATATATATATATATATATATATATATATATATATATATGGTGAAAAATGTATGCAGACAAGGCATTTGTTTTTGTCCTACAGTTAAACATCTGAGTTATCTTTGATTAAAATAACACATTCCTGTTGTTTTATGTAGCTCTTTGTTTTTTTATGTAGCACCAGAGTCCTGGAGGAATGTTGTTTCATTTCATTATGTATTGTGTCAGCTACATATGATTGAAATGACAATATAAGCTTCATGACGTCTACTTAATTAGTGCTAAGGAATTCAGCTTATTAAACCCTACCACAGATCTAAAGTAGCCGCAATGTTGCTTTCTTAGAAAAAAATTGAAGCTGAAGGTCAGTTAAAGATTGCTAAAAGTCCAAATGATGTTTTGGGTCAGCAAGTACCCACTGTAGTCTGAGATATTTGTTGTTGCCTGACAGGAGTAAAACCTGTTGTGGTCTTCTGCTGTGTTGACCTATCCATCTCCAGTCTGGTCATTCTCTTCCAAACTCTCTCTCATCAACAAGGTGTTCATTCATTTCACCATTACATGCAAACTATAGACTGTTCCAGGAAATCAGATGTTTTTGAAATACTCAAACAAGCATATCTGACACCGATGTCATTGAGATAATATTGTTTCTTTATTCTTATGTTTGATGCACCCATTAACTAAAGCTTATGACCTGTATCTGCATGAGTTTATGCACTGAGCTGCTGCATCATGATCATCAACTCAAGTCTATACATGAGTGTACAGTACATAACCTGTAAGACTATGGTTATTGCACACCAATAAGGAACATAGTACAGGACAATATGAGGTAAAAAAGATGGTATCATGTAAGGTAAGGAAGAATAGAGAAATTTTACAGAGGGTTGCACGTAATGTAACGCCTCTTATAGGTTTTTAGGAACATGCTATAAAATGGTTGCTTAAGGAGTTATTATAAAGAATCAAATGTCTCTGAATAAACAATTTCTCTGTGCTTCTTAAAAGGACCCAAGTCATGATTTAGCAAACACAAATTAAAAAAAAGACCTTAAATACATGTAGCCCATCAAAGTTTCATTTCCAGCAAATCAATTTGGCATGATTTTCCCTACCAAACTGCCGGGTTCTGGCTAATTGCAGAGGCGTTTGAGCTCTCTTTTCTCTTGACACCCTAGCTAACATTAAAACCTAATCTTGCTTTCAGAGATGAGGACAGCTCCCACTGTTGCTTGTCTCTCCCTGTCCCTGTCTCCCATTAACCGATGCCAGGCTTTAACTACACGGAAAAGTGCTCTTTATGTCACGGATCACTAGCTAACCTTTATGAAGGCAGGCTTTATAGGGCAAGTCTTATAATCAGTCAGTGCAAGACCTTCATCATCTTCTGTCATGACTGCTGTTGGAAGGGAAAAAATGGCCTTGCGCTTTCACTTATTTTTCTTTCGCTGTCATAAAAAGCTTGGGTTCTATGCACTGAAACCTTACAGAACCAGTGGAAAAGTAAAATCTATGTATTCACATGCAGCAAATTACAACCTCCAAGTGAATATAGAACAAATTATTGCATGCTATTCCCACAATGCTCGATTTTGATTGGTCAGAAGCTGTGGATAAATTGTCTATAACTGTAGGTCTTAAGGATTATAAAAAGTCACTCAATCTAATAGTTATCAATTGTAAATCATTGATATGGACAAGTTTATTTTGTTAAGGAGACATTTATTTTTAGCATGGTTGGAAGGAAGCACTTTGTAGCTTGAGATAAAGCAGTGCATTTCATTTTTTTCCACCATGTGAAAGCGTTTGAGGCAACGTAGAGAGGAAATAACAGAATGTATGCACTTTTATGAATGTTTCATAATATTAGACATAATAGGAAAACTTATGAAATAAATATTGGAAATTATTGGTAATTATTTGCAAATTGCTGTGGTATAAGAGGAATAAAACACGGTTTTTGGAAAAGCATCAACTTTGGTGTGAGGGTAGTTCACAGCCAGCATCACACCACCTTGTCATTGATTATTTTCCTTTAACAGCACAACCTGTTGTGTTTTCTTCCCTACTTATAACATGATAGCAATCTCTGGCATGCCTCTAACAAACAAGGATTAAAGAATCTACTACTAAAGCCAGCCAGTCAGCTCAATTGTTCTTCACTATTATAGCAATTTAGCCTTTATTCATTAAGTTAATCTCTTTGAAGAGACAATACACTACTACGTACAGAAGGTTTTCCAGCAGGAACAGGCGTTTGCATAAATAACTTTGGTGAAAACCACAACTTAAATCAATACGTATGAGCACGCATCCATCAGTGCATTCAGAATAATCAATAACAACAAACAAAAGCCCGTAGAAGCCATAAAGCATCGTCTGCGGTTGCCATGGGAGTTGATACGCCTGACTTAACACAGACAATGCCCTGTGATTGCTACTAGGAGAACATGTCATTTTGCAAGGAGAAACCAGTGAGGAAGAGGGTGATGGAGTGATGAAGAGAGCCTCTGATGAAAAATACCTTTGCATTTCATCAGCATTCTATAAAGCTGAACATCCTTGCAAATGTAAATAAAATACAATATAAAGATAAATTATAAATGTAAATATAAAGATAATTGTGAATTTTAAATATAAATAAAATGTCCATGTTTTGAGCTAAATCATTTTAATTTAATAATAATAATAATAATAATAATAATAATAATAATAATAATAATAATAATAATAATAATAATAATAATTATTATTATTATTATTATTATTATTTAATATAAGTAATTTATTTAAAGATTTTTCTTGAGGTTCCATCATTTTCAGACCATGAATTTCAGCATTAATAAACCTTAAGCAATGTTAATAAAGTGTTAATTTAAATACAGTTGCATCAACTCATGATTATAAATCTAATAATTAACTCACCATTCAGCCTCACTTCTGAATTTCAAATATATTAATTATATTAATCAAGCTATGTGTTTGTATTTGTTTATGTGGACATGTTTACATAAATAAAAAAAATATTTATTAACACACAGGTTTCATTGTGAGTTATTCAGTTCATTATTTATTACTTGGTTGCCATTACATGTGGATCATTATTGCTGAAGCTGATGGTTTGTTATGGCTGAAGCTTTGTAAAGTTAACTAATGCTGTCAATAAAATATTATTTTTTAAATTATAATAAAATAAGTAGAAATGTAGTTCTACATAATGTAGACCTATTTTTAGCTTTAGCAATTTAAAAATAATTTCATTTCAAAGCGAATAATAGAAATTGGGCAATTGATTTAGAAAGTTTTACCTGTATTTTTAGACTGGTTATAACATCAGTGCCAAGCATATATATTAAGTAATCGACATTTATGGCTGCAAATAAGCATAGTTGTTTGTTATGTAATGGAAAATTAAAGAAAAACTTTTGGCCACAGCAAATATGTCTTGGCCAACTGATTGTCTTTGAAAAATGAGGAAAATTGTGTATACTGTTAGACTTCCAAATATGGACAGAATATATAACGTTGTGACTATCAGAAAGATATTGAAAAGAAGTATAATGAAGGAAAGAAGGATCAGGGATGTAAGATGGATGACTAGAGCTATCAAACACGGGTTTCTGGCATTTGTAAACGTTCGGCTGACTATGAAAGGAAATGTCATTGCGACGCATGAGAAGCCATTACGTGATTACACGAGAGAGGTGGAAAGTGCTTGACTGTAATAACGCACTCAGTGATTAAATGAGTGTGACTGCCAAGTGGCCATGCCACTTTCAGAACAGCCATTTTTGCCCAAAGAGGTCGCACAATTATTGTCAAATTAACACAGGGGGGTGAGGCAGAAAGTGTGAAAAAGGAACCAATCATGTCCCATCAGTTGCAACCCTCAAAAGTGAGAGTGAGGTTGACATGCAAAGTGAGACTGACCATCAACATAACACATAACACAATGCACAGCTTCATGAGCTTAGATTCAAGACAATGTTTTGTAGCAACCTGCTGGAAGTTTCTCAGAGACAACCCACACATATAGACAAAATCTTCTTCATTCATGACTCTCAAGTTGATACTGGATGTTTGTCTTATAAATGGGATGGATATAGCAAAACGAGACTTAATGCTAGAGTGTCCGTCCATCCATTTTCTGTAATGCTTATCTTACACAGGGTTGTGGGGAACCTGGAGCATACCTCAGAGGATTCGGAGCACCAACTGATAGCAAGGCACCCTCACACACCCTTTCAAATGCTATGGACAACTAGAGAAGCCAATCAGCCTACAATGTCTGCTTTTAAACTGGAAAGGGAAACTAAAATACCTGTAGGAAACACCTGAAGCATGGGAAGAGTGTGAACACAAACAGGATGGAGGTGGGAATCAAATCAAATTGCCCCAATCCTGAGGCAAACATGCTAAGCCACCAGGCCCCAAAATGCTAGATTTTGACATTGATATTGCATATTTATAGCTAAACTTAAAAAACTGAAGTTTGGGAGAAAGACCACACCTGAAGCTCCACCTTCCATTCATTAACATTTTAAATTCCTGTCTTTCTCCATTAATAATGACCCCCCCCCCCCAACCTCCCCCACCACCTGCTATACAACAGTTCCTGCACAAGAATCTTTAGTGGGAAGTCTGACTATCTAGCTCAAAGAAAAAGTCACCCACCCATGTTTTTAGCATGTTTTTGTGCTTTTAATATGCATCTTTTACCCTAAAACATGGATATAGTGTACAAAAGTACATAATTGGACCCTAATTAACTTTGTACAGCTTTTTGTACTACAGTATATGTGTTTTCTAGGTAAAAGATTGTATATTAAGGATGCAAGGATCTACTAAGGATTTGTCAACCAAAAACTGACTGAAATGAAGTGCCTATGAGTTTTGCTAACATGACCATTGAGTAGACTTTTCTAGAAGGACTTTGGCAAAAGCCATATGAACCATTCAGTTAGTTAAGTATTACAATAGCCTAATTAATGTAAAGGAACATTTACCATAACATCAAATTCAAATATTTAGATGCACTCCATATAACTGTCACTGCTTCGTATCTGCTTGCTTGTCATTTGGAAGAAGCTCCACATATCTTCTTGTATTTGATATCATTGCTGGTAGGCTTGCCAGATCACGTCTGTATGACAAGTACGGGTATGCTTATATCCAACTGATTTGGCAACACATGCTGATACATCCATGGCAACATGGTATGTAAATCTGCTCGCCTCCCACCTCAAGTATATTCCTGTTTCCTTTTCTTTATCCACTTATCAAATTTAAAGGCCAGGCTCATTTATGAGAAAGTTTCCAGGAATCACACGCTTGTTAAAAATAGTCATGACTTAACCGTGCTCGTTCTGTAAAATTCAAATTAAACAATCATCCAGCTCTGGGGTGGCCACTGGGGTGATAACTGCCACCCCTTAGTTTCACTCATAATGCTGGGCCTCACTCCAGAAAGAGATTTTCTGCCTGTTATCTGATAGCCTCTGCACCCGTAGCTGTTCGATCACACTGTGTCATACAGCAAAAGCAGTGGAGAAAGGAGATAAGAATTGCGTTTATGAACTCAGCCAGTGTGGAAAGCGTGCAGCAGTAAGTCACCTCATTGTGTTGCTGCAGGATGTTATCTACAGACATATTAGAAACAGACAAAGAAAGAAAGAGACTGTGTTAATGAACAGTACTCACAGTTGGACAATGCCAACCCCCCCAGTGAGATAATTTCCACTTAAAATCCCAATCACAGCTATGGAAACAGTTCAGCAACAATAACCCCATCAAGCATTAACTCATCGGCTCCTGGGGAATGGGTTTTAATTCTTTTGTTTCTGCCACGTTGTCCCTTTTTCTAAATTGTTGTTCAAAATGGCCTGCGAACATTAAAATATATACCTCCATTTAAAAAAGATGAGCAGAGATTCACAGATTCTCAGAACAGATATTCTACTGCACGAACAGACTAAACTGTATAGCAAACATAGACCCATTTTCTGTCTCAACTACTTCACAAGAAAAGGGCATTTATATCAAATGGTGCTGCACTAGAGCTCAAAATATAGTAGAATGCCATTAAAGCACACGGATGAGCAGTTAGGGGTCTGGCAGTGGCTCTCTGGTGGTTCTATTACAACCTTAAAGTCGAAACCTTAAATCTTTAGCTCAGGAACTTGCCACCACTATTGAAATCAGTAGCCAACCACACTCACAGACATAACAAATACAAGCCTATATAGCAAGTGAATTCAGCTAAAATATTTGCATAAAATTCTTTGCTAACAGAAGTCCAGAAATGCAACTAACCTTATTGAATAAATAGAGTAATACAGTTTGAAGTAGACTATATGTCTCTACTGTATCTATAGCCTATAGTATGAACACCTGACCATCATGTGGTACTTTCCCAAATTATTGCCAAATTTTGTAGAAGCATGCAAATGGCTAGAACAGGGGTGTCCATTCTTATACGGAAAGGGCCAGTGTAGGTGCAGGTTTTCATTCCAACCAAGCAGAAGCCACACCTGAGTCTATTGAAAGATTAACTGATTAAATAGGTGGAGTCAGGTGTGGCTCCTGCTTGATTAGTATGAAAACCTGCAGCTACACCACACAGGCCCTTTGCAGATAATATTGGACACCCCTCATCTAGAATGTCTTGCATGCTGTAGCATTAACAATTTCCATTTAATGGAACTAAGAGGACCAATCCTTTTCCATCATGACAATGCTCCTGTGCACACAGCAAACTGCATGTAGACATGGTGTATTAAGGTTGAAGTGGAAGATCTCAATTGTCCTGCACAGTGCCCTTACTCTGTCTCAACCCCACTGAACACCTTTAGGATGAACTGGAAGACTGACTGCACACCAGAGCTTCTTATACATCATGAGTACCCTGTCTCACTTACTGGGTTAAAGAGGCACAACAGCCATGTTCCAAAATCTAGTGAAGGCTTTCAGAGGAGCAAATGGGTACATAGGTTAGGACTGGGATGTTCAAAAAACATTTACAAATGTGATGCTCAGGTGTCCAAATGTAATATCTTGTAGTATCTTAGAGTATCAATGGAATATAACTATAGTATCATATGGTATCTGTGAGTTTTGCTATCCAAAAGTAAAAAAAAAACTTAAATGAAAAACAAATTAAACAAAAAAAACACAAATAATTCAGCTACATGTAACATTGTTACACACTACATTAGCCTACCATTACATTAGCAAAACCAAATAAGCTAAATTTTGTCTTGGGCTGATTGCCCAGAAAATTGCTTTAAATTTAGATTTCCCCCTGAACCCTGTGTTCCTGCAAATGCATATATGCTACCCCAAGCTGTACCAAAAATAATATTAATGCCATTAAACTTTAATATCATCCTGTTGCCACTTCCCTGGCTGTAAACAATGGAAAAGGAAGCGCCTTCTTGTTTTGTGGGGGCCTGGATGCTGCTAGTAGTTTTACTGAAAAGAGTTTTTACAGCACCAATGAGCTAAAGCTGCACCGAAGAAAAGTGGCCAAAAGAGAAACACTATTTTTCAGTGTGTTAAAGAATTCTTCTGGCACTTTCTCCCCTACTGAGACATGAGGTGTGTGAGCATGGCAGGACTTTTAAAGGTGTTGCGAGCAGAAGTCATCAGGGGCCTCCATTTGCAGTGAGCGCTCGATTTGTCATAATTATGTGGTTGTGGGGGGAAGTCTGGGAAAGGTCTAATCAATCTGATTTAATTAAGTGCAGTCAGTCATATGAAATGAGCAGAATGGAATTAATAAGCATATTTAAATCTGCATTTTAAACTCAACTAATTATGCCAATTCAAGGCACTTATCTACTTACTATTCTAGGAACCTTTGAACCATTTTCAGTTTTCTCTTTTCATCTTTTCTTTTTTAAAATTTTTTTACCAAAATGAGTGGGGGAAAAAAGAAAAACTTGCTCCTCATCTTGGCTTTCTGTGCACAATTTCAGAACACAGTCCTCAGCTTCCTTGACTAATATATTTCATCATTTATGCTATTGTGTTCAAAATCATGACTTCACAAACAGGAGCATTACTTGCATTACAATTCTCTGGACAAACCTCACAATTTTACAGCCATACAGTCAGTTTAATCCCTGCTTATTCATGTAATTACCTAATCAGCCAATCAGGTGGCAGCTGTATGTGCAATAATATAGAAATATGGGTTATCAGTAGATTTCAGTGAATTGTTAGGCTGGCTTGAGTAGTTAAGAAACTGCTGATTATCATCAGTTTGGTGAGAAAAATGCTTCGTTTATGAATAAGTTTGGAGGAAGATCTCGACTCGCTCAAGCTTACAGGAAATGCTACGGTAAGCGCTATTTAAAACTGTGGTGATGTGCAAACATGCACATATACCATCTAGCTAGAATAAAGATTCTATTCTGATTTCGCTCCTTCAGAGCACCAAGCATGAGAGCACTGCTGATTCTGAGTGTGGAGGCTAGAAAAGGTTGACAAGTGAGCGCTCTGGTTTCTGAAGCACAGGGAGATGAGCTGCAGAAAGCGTGACTAACTTTAAGAGACATTAGATCATTAGAAACCCTTAAAGCAATATCCAGTCACTCATGGAGAAAGGAAATGTTCAATGACTCCAGAGCAGAAGTGACTGGTACAATATCATCCAGCGCACCTCCACCTTTCAATACACACATTGCCTACATCATGTCTAGTGCTGGTAGATGATAGGGGGCGGGGACTGCAGAGCTGTAATACACAAAAATATAGAAGTTGCTTTCGGATGCTCCCTGTTCGGGGTCGCCACAGCAGACCAACTGGTCCGCACAACAACTTGGTACAGGTTTTATGCCCGATGCCCTTCCAGACACAACCCTCTCATTTTTCCAGGCTTGGGACCGGCACTGCATCCAGTGGCTGGGGTTTGGGCATACACAAAAATATAATATAGAATATTACAGAAGCAACATTATTTATATATATATATATATATATATATATATATATATTTAATTATAAATATAAATCCAGTCGTCTAGCCGTCATCTAGCCATCACAATTTGGCCCTTGTCAAACTCACTCAAATCCTTCCTCTTGCCCATTTTTCCTGCTTCTAACACATCAACTTTGAGGACAAAATGTTCACTTGCTGCCTAATATATCCCACCCACTAACAGGTGCCATGGTGAGGAGATACTCAGTGTTACTCACTTCACCTGGCACTGCTCATAATGTTATGCCTGATCGGTGTGTGTATATATATATATATATATATATATATATATATATATATATATATATATATATATATATATATATATATATAGTATATATATATATGTGTGTGTATATATATATATATATATATATATATATATATTTTTTATATATATATATATATATATATATATATATATATATATATATATATATATGTATATATATATATGTGTATATATATATATGTATATTGGAGTTGGCACGACTTCTCAGCTAATAGCATGTTAGAAAAATTTGATGTGTGTTTTGTTCTCTGTAAAAATGTGGCCCTTCAGATGGGTCAGCCCCTTAGATGACTCTGATCACTGAGTTACACAGTCCAATCAACCTAGAACTCAATCTAGTTCATGAACTAAGCCAAAGGAATCTTTCAGAATTGCTGTTGATGCTGCTTCATAGAGCTAAGTAACACACTGAGAGAAACATGCTATCTGCCCTCTTCCACATACATGAGCTCACAGGCTACTCATAGCCCCTGATAGGCTTAATTACATTCATCCATGTGCAAAACATTTACAGGGAAATAAACAGTGGAATGATGCCACTCAAGATGCAGTGGAGTGGCTGCTATTTTCCAATAGTTGCAAGTGTCCACCACTCTGTCTCTTTTGCTGTCTGTCCATCTGTCTGTCTGTCTGTCTGTCTGTCTGTCTCTCTTGCCAACAATTACAGCTTTTATTTATTCATTCATTCATTGTCTACCGCTTATTCGATCTATAGCTTTTATTTATTTTTTATTTCTTCATTTATAGATACATTAAATGTTATGGAATATCCATAATGTGTATTGTAAACTGTTTTCATGCAAATTGAATCTTGCACAAAAATATGACTTGTTATTGACTCTAGCACCTCTTTCTTTCTTTCTTTCTTTCTTTCTTTCTTTCTTTCTTTCTTTCTTTCTTTCTTTCTTTCTTTCTTTCTCTCTCTTTCTTTCTTTCTTTCTTTCTTTCTTTCTTTCTTTCTTTCTTTCTTTCTTTCTTTCTTTCTTTCTTTCTTTCTTTCTCTCTGCCATCAAGTTCAATTTGAAGCTCTAAAGCTGAAACTCATCATTCCTGTTAACTTGTTTCCAATGTGCTGAGCCAGTTAGCTTCATTTCTCTTATTACATCATTGTGCGTATGTGTCCTTTGAGAAGTGTGTGTGTGTGTGTGTGTGTGTTTGTGTGTCTCAGTCCTGTGGCCTTGATTTGTAATAAATGACCTGGCATCTCTGCTGGAGTTATTGATGCTGGTGAAAATGAAAAAAAGAAGAGAGGGCATAATTAAATTCCAAATATCTCTATGGCCGAAGAAGGTTCTGGAAAAGTCTGCAATATTGTGCTGTGAGAAGACTGAAGTTGTTGTCAATATTGCTCCTGAAAAACTCAAGGTGTGTTCTCAGCACACTTGTTCAGCCAACCCACACTGAAAATATACACACACACACACAAACACACACACACACACACTGAATTATTGAGAAGAGTCAGCATGCCAAGATTCCTATCAACAATGCAGTAGCTTGCCAAACAGTCATGTATCAGGCTATTCCATTATAAACCGACACACTCTCACTAACAATCCCTTACAGAGTCGGCACTCAAACGCAAATGGAGAGCAAAATCTGATTAATCACATTTACATAACTGATCATAAATTTGCCCTTTAAACAGAAACCATAAAAATATCCAATAACCTAAAGGGCTTTGCTTGTCCTGCTCACCACCTCTCTCAGGGTCCCTATTCCCCTCCCCAATCAGCCTCCGATGGAAATGAGCTAATTATCCCCAAAGTCCTGGAGGGCATGCCTAACCCTGTGCTGCTTATTAAACATAAGTTCCGTGTAACCTCCGAACACTAAATCAAGGGACGTTATTGGTCCTTGGAGAGTCGAAGAGACCTGGAGAGTCAGAGGAGTTGGACTGGGCTGAGATAATCCTAGTGAGACAGCTGGCTGAAAACCTTCTCTCTCTCTCTCTCTCTCTCTCTCTCTCTCTCACCCACACACACCCACACACACACACACACACAGAGCTCACAGTGACACCGCAGCTTGTCATCACAGAGTGCATCACTAACGCAGTCCAATCGATGTGCCCTGAATGAGATGGCAAAAAGGATAGGAAGGATTATTCACAATTATCAGAGACGTGTAAAGCCGATTCTGGCCACGTTAGGACGAAAGGATCATTCACGTTCATGGTTCACTAAGTGCAAATGTGCGCCCTTTCCCCTTATGATCTGCATTCTCACTCTATTTGCATCCATTTCACTTGGTCTGAATCCTCTGTACCCTCTGATTATTACCGTCTCATATCTCTAGAGCAGATGCATTAATATTTGAGTGCGTTTCAAACCATTAGACTGTTTGTGGTCGATTCGCGTGTGTTTTTAACTCTATTGAGTGGTAAGGGGTTATCATCTGTGCCGCCTCTCATTCTTGGGATTCCTGGAAATAGATAAAAAAATCTTTTTAATAGTTTACTGATGCACTTTATTAGGCTTCAGCTTGCTGTTATTGGAAATTCCGACATCTATTATTGAAATGAAGACTTGCACCCGAGGCGTCAACTGTGTCTGTGTGAGTGTGTGTCATAAGATTAGCCTTTTCTTGGCCTATAAATGTGCACATCTGCAGTCAAGGCTCCACATCTGTTTCTCACATTTTCCCCAAGTTTGAGCTTGCAGGGAACAAGATGGAGAAATAGTGAAAGAAAGAAAGAGGGAGAAAGAGAAGTCTTTTGAATCAGACCATTGCAACAGCAGAGCTCTCGATTCATTCCTTAGCACCATCCCTTCATTCCCGGGCCATGTCTCAGTCAGTCTACTCGGCATTAACAATCAAAAAACATTCCTGTGTCCTCATGTACACCTGGACCAATGCACAAAAAATTCCACTGTATTTTTGAGTCTACTTGGCTATGTACTAGAAAAAAAAAATCTGGTGCAAATGTATCTTCCATCACCTCTGTTGAAAATTTGTGTACATTTTAGGATATTTCAGGAATATTTCAAGATATTTCTCAACCAGGCTTCCTATTTTTTACTTTCTACTCCAATAAAAAAAAAAAAAGAACAAGAATGTGTATTTTGGCCTCTTGGGAGAATTAAAAATGAATGTCGAGACTCCAATCTCTCCTCTGCCTTTTTATTTTTCCTCTTGATTCCCCTTTTCTACTCGTTGCTTGACAGCCCCACGAGCCATTTTATCAAAAGTTAAATTGCAGTAGTGTCTATTATGGCTGCCAAGCCGAGTGAAATATAGGAGAAAACAATGATGGCGTCTCTCCTCCTTCAGTCCAGTTGTTAGCCGCTCCATTTTATCGGTCAAGAAGTCAAGCGTCCTCGTGTGGGCCGGACCGTTTGGCCGAGACGCAGTTCCAGCTGCGTTTGTCCTCCCCTTCCCGCTCAAGCAGATGTTTTGAAGCTTGTTCAGCTCGGACCAGGCCACGCTGACCCCCCGAACTTGGTAATTGGTGGAACGATTTGCCCTGGTTTACATAAACACTCCCTGAAAGAGCGATTCAGCAGGGATACACTCTCGCGCTTCAGGAGGGTCAGGCGTTTCACAGATACACACTGCGGGAGCAGAAAATGAAACCTTAACCCTCGAAACTTGCACCAAGTAATGCAATAACAACTGCATCCATCAGCACGTATGGTGAAATGTTCCGCTAGCTACATTACAGACACAGCAAAAAACTTCTGAGGACATTACGGTGCATTTGATTTCAATCGCGTCTGGATCTTAGCCCATTGGTCTATTAATTTATCTTTCAGAGCTGGGTCAAACTTGTACTGTGTAGTAAAATTAAATCACACACAAAGGTCTTAGACAGATGTTGTTCTCGTGAGTTCTTGGATGTCGTAATAGTCAAACAACAACATGTGCATCAGCGCATCCTATTTCAACCTAAATGTTTGAACAAGGTTGCGCACTCGACCTGCCCCTTGCAACTGGGCCTCTTGGACGTGTGTTGAATTGCCTTACAATTGATCGGATCATGTATTACTTTCGACAAATTTCTGTAAATGGACTCAAACAGCTTTGAATCTTGCAGGCGTAGCAGGGCTGAGAATGGGTTCCATATGGAGTACAGGATGGTGCAGTTTTCCCTGCAGTCCCCCTCTCTGTCTTCACTTCACTTATGGCAATCATATGCAGAAAATGTTCTAAGCTAGCAACCTAACCATGATGACAGAAATGTTTAGAGGTAAAAAAAAAAATAAAATAAAAATAAAAAAGCAAAAAAATCTGCAGTGGCACATTAGCTCTCCAAGAAGATTTGAACATAATGGAAAAAATGTTGCTTCAAATTAGACCTGAAGTTATAGATATTGATATTATGATAATTCTCGATCAGAGACTTTGTTGCCTTCCATCTCGGAGGTTCAGAGATTGATTCCTGTTTCCGTTCCTGCGTGTGCAGAGTTTGCATTTTCTCCTGGTGCTTTTATGGGGTT
This sequence comes from Hemibagrus guttatus, assembly GCA_033459395.1. Lineage (NCBI taxonomy): Eukaryota > Metazoa > Chordata > Actinopteri > Siluriformes > Bagridae > Hemibagrus > Hemibagrus guttatus. The sequence goes on from JAUCMX010000028.1 coordinate 4,630,884, forward strand.
TCCTCTGGGTACTCCTGGGTTTCCTTCCCCAGTCCAAAAACAACTAAACTGTCCATTGTGTGTGATCGCTTGATTGTATTTGCAATTGCACCCTGCAACGTGATTTCACCCTGTCCAGGATGTCCCCTGCCTTGTGCCCCGGGTCCCAAGGTTGCCTGCGACCCTGTGCAGGATAAGCATTACAAAAACTTGATGGATGGAAAATACCTATGTATTTGAGTCAATTCAAGGCAATTTGTTGGACTGTAATCTTACATAGCTGCTAAAATATCCAGGCAACTATCTTTACCAAGAGTCTAAAAAATACAGAAAAGTAGGAGAGTGAAATCTCTAATGCAGAGGTCATCAACTCGAAGGGTGCAGTCTGGAGGTGAATCCAGTAAAGTGTTTTAGCAAGTGAATTGAAATCTTGGTAAAAAAATAAAGTATGAAATAAAAGCTAGCAAACAATTGTGTCTTTTCAGCCGAGTTGAAGGCTACCTAGCTAGAGCTATTAGGAATTGATGACAGATTTTTTTTCATTTTATTCTTTCTTTTTTTGATCAGATTAGCAAATTATTAACATGGCTTTTTGACAACAAAATCAGAATATAATGTAATAAAAAGAATATTTAAAAATGAACACACCATGAAATATGCATTTACTCTCAATATCAGGAACATAAAGGGCCACTATGACAAATCTGTAGCAATAAAATAATCATTAATAGTTAAGGATGATAATATAATTCTTGTTACCTTCAGTTTGGGTAGATGCTTATCTAGACTTCTGCACTGTATGGCAGAAAAACAGCTGTAAAAGCTAATGTAATCTACAGCAAATTCTTTGTTTAATTTAATCTGCCAGCACCATAAAAAAAGAAAAGAAAAAATTCTTATAATGATTTTCTAATTTCAGACCTTCGGTGAGTCACTTTCAGCTAGACTCTGAGATTTCTTCCTAGCATAGTTTGTCCTGGGCAGATTTTTACTTTTTTTCTTTTCATATGTGCCATCTGGACGGCTTATTTACCTCTTTCTCTGTGCCCCAATTAAAAATAGATGGACAGACTGCTTTCTCCTTCACTGTTGCTCCACCTTTCTCCCTGATTCCACTTTTCTACTTGCTGCGAAACAGCCCCAGCAGCCTATACATCAAATATTAAAGTCCAGTAGTGTCTATTATTGCTGCCAGGCCAGGTGAAATACGAATGAAAAAGCGATACTGTCTACCTCACAACCTCCTGAGAACTCAATCCAGCTGCTGAGCTCCTGCTTCTGTTGAGTAAGCTTGGCCTCCTCCAAATGTCTTTGTCTCTCTCCATTTCCTCTATTCTGCAGTAATGGTTAACGAGGGGTTCATATCAAAGAACACAGAAGAGTTTGTGGGAACTCTCACAGGAAAGAAAATCAAGAGGGGTGAGTGATTGCTTTGCTAGCTAGCAAAAGAACATCATATTCGTTGGCTAACGCAACACACACACAGCTAAAGCCTTTCTTTTTTTTTTTTTTTTGCCTCACATGCATCAAACATGAGTACAGTTATCTTAAAAAGTAATTATGTACTGTATGTCTCTTCAATGGTAGAAGTTTAAAAGAAGAATCCTCTGCTTAGAATTTCACCAATTCAAGCAAATGCGTCAAAATCATTCATTCATTGTCTACCGCTTACCCGATCTACTCTCGGGTCACGGGGAGCCTGTGCCTATCTCAGGCGTCATTGGGCATCAAGGCAGGATACACCCTGGACGGAGTGCCAACCCATCGCAGAGCACACACACACTCTCATTCACTCATGCAATCACACACTACAGACAATTTAGAGATGCCAATCAACCTACCACGCATGTCTTTGGACCGGGGGAGGACACCGGAGTACGCGGAGGAAACCCCCGGGGCACGTGGAGAACATGCAAACTCCACACACACATGGTGGAGGTGGGAATCAAACCCCCAACCCTGGAGGTGTGAGGCAAACGTGCTAACCACTAAGCCACTGTGCCCCTTGTGGCAAAATCAATCAAATGAAATTTTTGGCTGAAACAATCTCAAAAATTTCTCCTGGAGGAATTGATACATGTATAAAAAGGTTAAAAGTAACTGAGTTGTGTTTTTAGAATAGAATTAGAAAACAGGGATTAAAAATATAAAATAGAATGAACACACAACCAAAAATGCATGTTTTTTTAAAGAAAAAAAAATTGTAATCAAATAAAAAAAAAAAAAAACACTCCAAATTGCACTAAATTGTTAAAATTAGTTTTTTAAAAATGTGTAACTAGTTTAGAATGGTACAGATGTGATTTCAAGAAAGTGTCATCTAAACCTAAACAATTAAGCCTAAATTCCTGTCCAGAATTGGTCAATTCCTGTTGCCTAGCTACAGATGTTTGCTATGGGTTTGATAGCTGCTATGGTCTGGTGTTCAAGGTGGGGTGAGCAATCAGGCAAGGAGAACAAATCCTAAACTCTACTTTTCTCCTTGATCTTCAGGAAATTTGGATGATGCATCTTCCTTTTGACTGGGTGAATGTGCTCAGGTAACAGCGTTGAGTGAATATTATGAGGACACTAAAATGCACATTTTGTGTTAAATGGATTCACAGGTGTTAAACAGACTCACACAATAATGTGGAAGTAATAGGATTTTTGAATAATGATTATATTTCAAGGTAAAGCTTAGTTCCAGTAGACAGTGACTAATAAAACGTTGTAAAGATTTGTTATGAATTGAAACATGTACATAGATTGAGAAGGACACATTACCTTTGTTTAAATAATTTTTTGTTTTATCTATCTATCTATCTATCTATCTATCTATCTATCTATCTATCTATCTATCTATCTATCTATCTATCTATCTATCTATCTATCTATCAAACCAAAACCAAAAAAAACAACCCTTTTTACTACTTTTTTTTTCTTTCTTTTTCTTTTTAATCGCAGTATATGCATCCGAACTCGATCAGTAGGACTGCTGCAATTTCGACTGCATAAAAACTCAGTCAAAAGAAATCGATGCCAAGAATACAGAAATCATTGGCAATGATTTAGCAGAAATGACTCCAAATCACTTCTTTCTCCTTTTATGGTGCTGGTAGATATCAGTTCTTCATTGAAGTGTAATTGCAGACTGAAATCAGAGCTCACGGCAGGTTTCTGGCTTTTATGTTATTGATGGCAAAACCATCACTGGCTCGAAGTGCACTGTGGATTGAGGGAGTACAATTGATCACTGGGATATGTGACAGAGTGGTGCAGACACGCCAAGAAGCTGAGGAGTCATGGCGACAGTGGGGTCGTATTGAGGCTGTGTTTCTCTCCACGCTCCACCTATGTAGTACTTGGGTTATACATGAATTTTAATAAAAGCCAAAAATGACAGAACATTTTGGAGGGTGACTTGGGTCAGTTATCTCCGGCGTCTTACACGATTCGCCGGTTTTGTTGTTAAGCTTGACGTGTGAGGATGATGCCACGGCAGAACGCAGAAGGCCATGGCAATTAGCTCGCACTGATTTAGCACTGCTGCCACACCACCTACACACCGTGGCAGAGGAGTTGTGGCTGCCAGCTGTGCCAAACGCCAGGTTAATTATGGGTGTGTGTATGAGAGTGTGCACTAATAGAATCCTTTTCTTCCTACACATGGCCGGATGCGTTTGTGAAATCATGCATGGTATTAATTCTACTCCTTCATCCTCTTAGCTCATCGAGTCGCCAAAGCACTGGCCAAACCAGTCGGGCTTGGGCACAGTCGCTCTGCTCCCTCCGTGCAGACAGACGCCTATATAAGGGAGGTAGTTCGAGACAAGAGTACCTCATGCTTCCTAATCACAGGTGTGTGGATGGGCACATCACTTGGAGCCTTCTCTCGGCGCTCATCCCCAACAATTAAGGCCCCATTTTGGATGCCATTAATCAGCAGGCTGCATGACACGATCCAATTCATATCTGTCAGATGCAACGGGCAGAAACTAATAGGGCAGCAATTACGCGAAAGGAACCGTGCGCACCGCCGAGAGGTCTATGACATGTGTGTTTTAAACACAGAGCCCTTGCTGCAAGGCCTCAGGCCAGAAAAGCCTTATTTGTGTTCCTCCCCAGTGAGACTGAGAGAGGAGGGAATGGGGTAGACGGGTTCCATGAACAACAGAAAGATAAAATGGATCAAGATGTTTTCCTTCCAACACTGTCCAAGAGCAGAGGGGAAGCAGCTGTGGCTAAAAAGCAGAAATCGCCGCATTCAGCCCAGATCTGAATCTCATCTCTGAGGCATTTTTGCTCTTTGTAATCTGGAAAACACACCGCAAATTAAATTAAGATGCAAAAAAAAGAGAAAAAAGCCCTATTCCCCACTCAGGGATGGATTGGTGAATTACTAGCGCACGAGTATTCAATCCTAAATATGAAGGGGTTGATGTCTGAGAGACATGCAAACGCAACACTGTCCAAAACACAGCTCCCAGCTGAGCCGGGAGGCATTGCAAGGGAAGTGTGATTTAATTGTGGCCATATGTAAAACAGTGCCGAGCACGGATCCCGTTACAAATAAACAAACCTCCTGACTCATTCGTAACAGCGGCGAGTGCTGGTTTCCCTTGGAAAACAAATAAATAATGTGAAGAGTTCCCCCATTCTTGGCCAGTGCGTGCATAGTAGCGTGTGGTTTTTATTAGGATTGCTAAAGGAACACCATAAAATGTTTCTCTTTCCAACATTTGGCCTCCTTTTCACTCTGCCAGATGTGCAATGGCAGAGAGCTGTTCGATTATACGCAGATGAGCGCTTAGAGATCTACAAAACACAAGGAGTCGTAATTGCAGCCAATCTGATTTCACTTATTCTGATTTATTGCAGTTGCTCTTTCATAATTCAGTAACATAAAGTGAGACATGAATTACACAGCAAATGATAACCAGATGACCAATCAGTGACTTTGGTCAAATTTGAATATTTGTTTACCTCAAGATTGCACAAAAACAGTGGGTTTCTGGAGGTTAGGGAGCTGTTTTTCAAACCACTCATTTGTGCAAAATGAAAACATGACACACTGTAAGTAAAGAATTCTGAGATAGCAGTGATCCTGATTCCCTTCTGCTGTCCAGACCTGCCTGATCCATCCCGATGCCCTACTTCTGGTTGGAGCTGTCATCACTTGGAGGCCACTCGCTGCTGCTGAGGATGGACCACATGGACCCACATGGGCATAGATGGGATAGCTGAAGATATTGGCACTTATGAACACTATGAAAATGGCTTTGAACTGCAAACAGTTTTGCACTCAAGTCTCTATCAGTTGTCAACTTTAACACAATAGGGCTCATGTTATAACTAGAATGAATCTCCTGGTAACACAATTGACCATATGATTTATAAATCACACTCTCTAGTGTCACCCAGATGAGACTTTTGAATCTAGTTCCTCACAAGGTTTCTTCCTTATATCATCTGAGGGACATTTTCCTCATCACTGTTGCCTCTGGCTTGCTCATAACGGATAAATTTCAGTTTAAAATTTAAAATGTCCACAATGTCCATTGTTAAAAGCACTATACAAATCAAATGGAACTGAATTGAAAACAAAGGAATATCTGATACTGGAGCTCCAGACTCCCTTGTCAGATCCTGGATTGCCTTCTTAAATAAATTGCCCCTAGGTGTGAATAAGTGTGTATCCATGGTGATGGACTGTCATCCCATCCCAGGTGTATTCATGCCTATGTACGTTTTGCGGCAGCACGGTGGCTTAATGGTTAGTGCGTTCGCCTCCCGCGTCCTGGGTTCAAGTCTTGCTCCCCCTCACTGTGTGTGTGTGTGCTTGGTGGGTTTCCTCTCACAGTCCAAAGACATGCCTCTAGGCTGATTGGAGTTTTTAAATTGCCTGTAGTGTGTGAATGTGTGTGTGCCCTGTGATGGGTTGACCCTCCATCCAGGGTGTATCCCGCCTTGATGCCTGATGACGCCTTAGATAGGCACAGGCTCCCCGTGGCCCGATGATGGGTCGGATAAGCGGTACAGACCATGGAATGGAATGTACATTTTGCACCTGATCTATTATTTCAACATTTTATTTTATCTTCCCCGGACAGATGAAACAGGAAAAACAGAAATAATCAGACATGTGACACGTCTGACCTTTCATCTCCTAGCGCCGCCCTTTTTTAATTCCTCACTTCAACTCTTACCATTAACTTGTCCATCAACACAAGAACCACTGTAATTTATTCTCTATTATTAAAATCGTACCTAGTGCCAAGCAGTCCACTAAAGAGCCTTGACTCCAATAGAACGTCTTTTTGTTTAATATATTTTTTTCCACGCTACTTGTATTTTGAAGAAAAGCTCTCTAACGTTACTCAATTTTGAGTGGATAATTGTGAGCATGGAGGAGGGGAATGTGGCTTAGTTATAAAAGTAAAAAAAAAAAATAAAAAAAGGATGGGCAATCACTTAACATTACTGCCATATCGCATTAAGAGCACATAATAGAGCAGCTCCAAATTGAGTTACAGGCATTCCATACACACCGAATATCAAGGTCTTAAAGCTGTGCTTTATTTATTAACTATGTGTTTTCTGACAGCCAGAAAGAATTACCACCATTACAAATGCAGATTTGTACTAAGTGCAAAACACATTAACAAACCAAAAAAAAAAGAAAAAAAAAGAAAATGCAACAGCAAACAAAAAACACAACAACACAACAGCACACTCAAAACACATAAGTGTGAACTCTGAAAGGAAACATAGTTAAGCCTTTTGATTTGCTGTTGTGTTTTTTGATGTGTTGTGTTTTTGGGTTTGTTGTGTTTTCTGATTTGTTGTGTTTGCTGTGTTTACTTGTGTTTTGAGTTTTTGTGTTTTGTGATTTGTTGTGTTTTGGGTTTGTTGTGTTTTCTGATTTGTTGTGTCTTGTGTTTTCTGATTTGTTGTGTCTTGTGCTTTCTGATTTGTTGTGTTGCTTGTGTTTTCTGGTTTGTTCTGTTTTCTGATTTGTTGTGGTTGTTGTGTTTACTGACTTGTGTTTTGAGTTTTTGTGTTTGTGATTTGTTGTGTCTTGTGTTTTCTGATTTGTTGTGTCTTGTGCTTTCTGATTTGTTGTGTCTTGTGTTTTCTGATTTGTTGTGTCTTGTGCTTTCTGATTTGTTGTGTTGCTTGTGTTTTCTGGTTTGTTCTGTTTTCTGATTTGTTGTGGTTGTTGTGTTTACTGACTTGTGTTTTGAGTTTCTTGTGCTTTCTGATTTGTTGTGTTGTGTTTTTGGATTTGCTGATGTACTTTGATTTGTTATTGTGTTGTTGACTTTATGGTTGTGTTTTTGGGTCTCTTGTGTTTTTATTTGTTGATATGTTTGATTTGTTGTGTTGTCTGTCTTACGGTTGTGTTTTCTGTTGTGCTTTAGGGTTTGTTGATATTGCTGTTTTAGTTTTATTGTTGTTTTGTTCTGATTTGCTCTTGTATTTTGATTTGTTCTTGGTTTGTTGTGTTTTTTCTGATTTATTGTGTTTTTGCATAGCTATTGTCACATTACCTAAGTGTGTTGTTGGTTTTCTTGTTGCATTTTCTTCTTTGAAGTTGTGTTTAGATTTATTGTTAGATTTGTTTAGCATTCACCTTTTTATGAATCCTCACATCAGCTTTTGAACTGCCTTGTTTGGCTCGCCGTTTATTTGCAGGTCAGATTGGTCATGTGATATTAGTCAAGAGTTACAAACTGATCACAGATTAGAGAGGTGGTTTCATCTGTAAAGAGAGAGAGAGAGAGAGAGAGAGAGAGAAGGAGGGAGAGAGATGAAGAGAAAGAAAGACAGAGGGAAAGAGTGCAAGAGCAAGAAAAGTGAGAGATAGAGAGAGAGCAAGAGAGAGAGCAAGAGAGATTGCAAGAGTGAGAAAAGTGACAGCAAAAGAGAAGGAGAGAGAGAGAGAGAGAGAGAGAGAGAGAGAGAGAGAGAGAGAGAGAGAGAGAGAGAGAGAGAGAGAGAGAGAGAGAGAGAGAAAGCAAGACAAGAGTAAGAGAAAGAGATGGTGAGAGAGACAGAGCGAGAGTGAGGGGGGTGGGGGTTGAGAAAGATGGGGTTAGAGAGAGAGAGACATAAAGAAATAAAGGAAAGGGGAAGAATAATGAGGATCCATGCCCTCAGAGCAACTGCTATCCGCTTTGATCATACACCTCCAGCCAGGCTGATACTTACTACACCCGGTCACGCAGCTGCCAGAGAATGCAGTCCTATTACCGCCAAACACACACTGTATTCCTATAAGCTTCTGATCTGCTTAAAAAAAAACAGAGACAGGAAATATGACACAATCTCAACATGCACTGCGGTTCACACGGCCAGTGACACACTGCAACTTGACCGACACCGACAACACAGAGGCTAATCAGTGTCAGAGAGACGATGAATAAATTGAGCAAGGGCTGTGAAACATTGCTAAACAAGTGGTGTATTTGATAGAGAGTTCAGGATATGACCGCTGTTTATCACGTTACTCTATAGATTGAAACAAACGGCACATCGGGATGCAATCACACAATAACGTGCAACCTCAAAACCATGCCATTATCTGTAATATTGGGCTAGATTGATCTTTCAAAAGGAATGACATGTTTCTCCATCAGCGCTCCTTGAGATTCAATTATTTTATTGTTTGTCTATCATGTGACCAAACAAATTCGATGCAGTAGAACTGACTTAACCAAGATTTACAGACACAACTTAGATGGATACAAATTATATTTGACTCTTTCAAACAAACAAACAAACAAACAAACAAACAAAAAACCCCAAAATCTTAATCAACAACCTCTTTTTGCTGTTTTTTTTGTAAACACTAACACGCAAACACATTACCCAAAGACTCGCACAAACATCCGTCAGTTTTATTTTCCACCAAATTTGTTGAAAGGCTCCAGTAGGAATTTAGTGCAGTATTTTTTCCCCTTCAGTAACACTGAAAAGGCGAACGCAACAGCCTCAAATAGAAAATGCAACAGCTCAACCGCCTGGCAGTGCTTTTAACTGACAGGCCGCAATTTTCTGCTCAAAATCGTGCCCTTCTGCAACAAGCGTGAGGGCTTTACCATTGCCGGCTGGAACAGACGATGCTTTTCCCCCTGTTATGCATTACCGAGACGCTCTGAAATCCTGAATAAAAAGCGTTTTAGAGGAACTGCCACTTATCCGGCAAGCAGGAGAATAATAAGCACTCTGTGATGGAGCAGACATTGGATGGCATTTACAACATCCATGATAATTGTTTGTGCTGCCGGATCAGGTTTTATATGCTCTTCTGCTACATATCAGCTGAATTAAACAGCCTGCAATGGCTGATACTGTACTGGATGTCCAGAAATCTCACAAATATCTCCATCACATCTTTTCATGCTTGATGCACCACTGACTCCGCCATCTTCTCTACAAATAACCCCAGTGCTGGTACTGTAAACAGTGAAATACAAGATATTCATGTGCAGGTATGTTGAAGGTGTAATCGTCTATGTTTAAAATATTACAAATAATCTGGAAAACAAGTATAAAAAAAAAATTTAAGCAAAAGCATCAGCACAAATGTACTATTTGAGTGGAAAAAAAAAAAAAGGAAAACTGCAGTCCAGGTCTGAATATGTTTACATGGGCCTCAAATTTATTTGTTTATTTATTTATAGTTATTTATTCATATTAATTAATGTATTTATTTATTTGTTTGTTTATTTACACTCCCCATCTCCACTACATTTCACAACAACAACATGCCATGGATTCGTTTACACGTGCCAGATAAGGTGATAATTTGAATAAACCAGCTTGATTGAAATGTATGTAATGTTAGTTAATTCTCTTATAGCTAAAAACGTTACCTAACCAACACTGGTGGTGACAGTCAGCTGAAAACCTCATGTGAGTTCATGGCAAAGAAAAACAGAGTAACGGAGCCACTCTTGACCATTCTCTCAGAGCCAAATTTGTCATGTTTATAGTGTTACAACTTGATTAGTCAACCATTTGAATGGGAGACATGGGAGATTGATTTATTAGTCTCGATTATTATCTATATTGAAATAGCGAAGTACGGTTTCATTATTTCACACTTCTTACTACTGCTAACTTTAATTGCAGCATAGATTTTGGGGCCGTGGCTTTGCGTATATTTGTTCTGATGTTGTATTCTACCTCAAGCTCTAATATTTAAATTTCACATAAATGGATATGAAGCCTATAACACAGTATTGATACTTAATGCATATGTCACTATGTACAGTACTTAGTTTCTAACAGTGGCGGACCGTCAGGGCCTGCAAGGCCTTCTCTGCTGGCCTAAAAAAATATCTGAATCACAAACTGATGTTAATTATATTTTGTCCATGAATACTTATTAAATAATTCCAAATGGTCTGTCAGCTTCCTTTCATAGCTTTTCCGATGGTTGCGCTGCTTCCAGACATGTATTTTCGTATTAAAGCATTTAACTAATCACATTTCAGCCATCATTTGTTGCCAGGCAGGGTCAAAGTCAAAGAAGTGAGGAGGCCTTCACAATCCGTTCTGCAGGCCCTCTAACACAAAATAAATGTCGATTAAACTTTTGCTTCAACCAATCAGATTTTGAGTTGGTGTCACTAGGGCCCTCTAGCAGGCGTACGGCAACGTCACCGTATTCAGACCCGTTGATTGGATAGGATGTGTAATAGCTATTTTGTTTTTGAGGAAAGAGAGGAGGATGGATTTTGTTTACAAATAATCCGAATTTTTGGTGAGTAAAACGTTGCGATTTTCCTAAATAATATTGCAAGTTTATGAGGTTATTATTGATGTTTTTTATGTGTGTCGTGGCTGTAGCTGCAGTAGGAGGAGACTTGTTCACCCCTGGTTTGTCTATTCAATAAAGGCATTTATTGTGGCTACAGGAGTTATCTATCTGCGATGCAACGGCTCTTTAGACTGTATTTCTGCACATTAAGATGGTTTTTATAACCATAAATTGGTTTTTGAGGGGTGGGTTGATTCAGACGGAGCACTACTGAAGGCCTAGGTGTGAAATCCACTGGTTTCTAAAAAGGTAGAATGAGAGCAAAATGCATCTACACACCCATAGAAAAAACATAAATAAAAAAATAAACATCCACAGCCTCAAAATCTATGCCGCAGTTAAAGTTAGCAACAGTGAGGAGTAACAAATAATGAAACCTTACTTTATTATTTTGATACAGTTAACGATAGACCTAATATTGATTGTGTTTGAATTGACGGCCATTATTTTACAATAGATTTTATCTTCCTTTAAGGATATATTAAAGACGTTTATTTACTGATATAAGAAATGATATAGACCACATACTGTAAGTAAGGTGAGCTTTAGAAAGCAGTAAGGAACAGATGATAACTGTTTACCGAGAGAAGGCAGAAAAAAAAATACGACGCACATTGGACTTGTTAAGGTGTCACCAACAGTCAGCCACCATAACAAAAGAAAAGCATATGTTCTACCTCTCACATCATGCTAAGAAACTCTGCAGTGCTACAGAAAGCGTTATATTATGCATCTCTGTGACAAGTCCTGCTAAAACATTCCGTCTAGTCTCTCTGTTCTGCACAGACAGTTCACACATACACACTTCTCGCCGTACACACACACCAGCTGCACAGCATATGGACCTTCGCAGAGGGACATCCGCAAGCAGATATGGGAGTGGAGCAGCAACAGCAGATCAAGCCGGATTCAGCTGCAGCTGTGCCGCTGGGGAGAGAGAGAGACCGAGAGAGAGTGAGAGAGAGACAGAGAGAGACAGAGAGAGAAAAGGAGAAAAAACTATTAAATCTCCTTGATAGGGGCATGCATGCTTGGACCAGCACCAAGTGGTGCAGATATTTTAAGCAACTTCTCTCGGGTTTAGGGGAGACAGCAACAGCCAGTGCCACAGATGTTGAGTTTTTTTTTTCTTCCTCTCTTTTTCTGCCTCTCTGCACCTGTGCTCAATTGGTGCCAAACTCCTGTTGTGTCTAAATGGGAGGTCCAAACATTCCACCCGCTTGAAGCATGAAAGCAAATATCACATTATTACTTATTACAAGGCGGCTCTGGGGCGGCGCTTTGGCTCGAGACCAGGATCTAAACGATGAATGAGGTCACACACATATATACACACACATGCGCGCATGCATACACAGACATAGCAAAATGAACACAGAACTTTATGAGTTATTCACAGGCAATGGGCATGCTTAAACAAGTTGTCAATATGGCTCAGTGTGAGCTCATTTACTGCTCATGTAACTGATCCACACTGTTACAGAGTGCAGATGGAGAAGAACGAATTGAATACTCAGTGGAGTGTGTTATATAATCTACGGCCCTGTGATCTCTAATGGCCAGGCCAGGTCGTTTTAACACAAACACACACACACACACACACACACACACATACACACACACACAAAACATAGATGGACCTTAGGGCAATTAAAAGCAGAATTGGGAAAAAAATCTTCTGTTCTCTCTGCAGTGCATCGGCAAATATATTAATATTCTCCGCCTCTCTTTCACTCTCTCTCTCTCTCTTTCTCTCTCTCTTTGCACAGATGTTGCAGGCACATTCCATTACACCTACAAGCCATTATGCTTAATGGCTCATTCAATGAAGGCTGCATGTGGACTTCATCTGTGACAAGAGCCCAAAATCTCTCAGCCCTCCTGCCCCAAATGACCAACCCTCCCTCCTCCTGTTCCCATGATTCCCCTGGGGTTGGTCTTCCAGCAGCCTTCACTGGAACCCGAAAGATATACACAATATTCACAAATGCAAGAAATTGCATTAATCTGCAAAAGATGCAGATCAGGTGCAGGTCTTTTAGTATTTAGCTTCATTTTTGACACTGCAAGTTCATTTGATTTGACTAATTAATTAATAATTAATTATTCTCAATTATTAATTCATTAGTAATTAATTACTCTTTCTGTGCAGGGAGTAGCTTTACTGTCTAACAGCTCCAGGGTCAATCCTGAGGTTGAGTTAATGTTTGCGTGGAGTTACACTAATTTGGTTCATTTTCATTTAAAATTGATTTTGAATATTAATTACTTGGTAAAATGAAAAAAAAAAATTCCTTAAAAAAAAATCTAAAATAGACCTTTCTGCCCCATGCAGAACACACAGTGTTAAACGTTGCTTTGCAGCTAACACGGGATTAAAGTGAGACTGCAGGAGGTTTGCACTCCTTCCTTTCCACGCGTCTCGGCTTTGCTATCATCATATTAACATAGATGACAATCTGGCGAGAAGGTGCTGATCAAAGATAAATCTCACGCCCCAGCTCAGCTCTCTCTAATTACGCCATCTGTGGCGTGTGCCTCGGTGCCACGCCGGGCACGGATCTGTCAAAAGCTGCATGCCGACAGGAGGGCACCAGAGACTAATCGCCCCAGAGCCAGTGCCCCCCCACAGAGCCCCTTTCACACTACACAGATATCTGAACCATCCTGGCATACAGAGTCAACAGCACAAAAATATATCATCATTACAAAATGTATTGAAAAATGGCTGCTGTAAACATGTCATCTTTACAGACAAGGATTCCCCTTCATGTCATATTGTTTACTGTATAAATTGGCCTGGAAAACCTGTCATGTTGAAATTCTGAGCTTTTCTACTCTATATAGAAATGCAGAAATTAAGAAAAGAGAGATTGGATTCCAGTACAGGATTCGTTTTTTGAGTCACCGTATATGATAACAGACTGAACTGATGACGCTTCTGTCCATTTCACTATGGTTTGTATCCACAAAAACAAAAAAAAGTCACTTAGCTAAAAAGGTTTTAAGCAAGAGCATATTCTCAGCAATCTAAAGAAGCAGAAATATTCATGATTGTCAGACAATACAGTATGTAAAAGCAGGCACCTTTTGGTAATGCTAAATATATCAGTAGAAATCTCGTTCTGATCTCTCAACGTTCGTCACACTTCCCATTCGAAGAGAATCACGTCTGTAGGTTAAGGGTCTGTAATTCTCCATGATTTAATCCGAACAGGAGTCATGCAGTTGTCTGGCATGCTTCCAGAAAGTTCTTTACAATTATATTATTTGCATCTCTCCTGCGTGAGGTTGTGTTTTAACTTGTTATTCATAGATTATATGGCAACCCCATTATTATAATCATACACTGTTTCCACACATTTGAACACATCTGGATTACATTGTCATTCATCTGGCATTTATTTTTATCCAAAGCAACTTGAAGCAATTAATTTAGCATTTGAATGTTAAGCATCTTGCTTAAGGGTATAATAGTGACTTTTGCTTTTCGAACTCATAACCTTTCAGTCATTAGTGTAGAATCTGCAAAACTACAGTTACCTCTGCTCACATTACTGATATCATTACAATCAAGCAACAATGCAGACAATGATAAAGTCCATCTTTTTCTAATCTATGTCGACTGAAGCCTCAGATTCCTGTTCTTGGCCCGAAAAGAATCAAAGTCAGTGACGTGGTCTTCTGCTGTTGTATCCTATCTGCCTCAAGGTTCAATATGTTGAGATGCTTTTCAGCTCACCTCGGTTGAAAAGAGTGGTTATTTGAAAGACTGTAGCCTTCCTGTCAACAAGACTGCCTCTCACTGGATGTTTTTTGTTTTTCACACCAAGCTGTATAAACTCTAGAAACTATTTTTGTGTGAAAATCCCGGGAGAAGCAGTTTCTGAAAATCATCTGGTACCATCAACCACGCCACGGTCTAAGTGACTGATATTTGAATGTTTGAAATATTTGATATTTGAGTGACTGAGTGCTTGAATTTCCCTATTCTGGTGTTTGATGTGAACATTAGCTGAAGCTCTAGACCTGTTTATGCATTGTTTTGCTGCTGCATGCCACATGATAGCTGATGGACAATTGCATGAATGGGCAGAAAGGTAGGCTTTACCTGAAAAAATGAGCTAATCACATACAAACACTGCATCTAAATCAAGTATTTAAATATCCTGCATGCATTGTTAAATCAGAGACGGACACGAACCCGTTTTACTGAGTGAATTATAGTGTGTGCAAAAGTTAACTCAAATTTATTTGTTTACTTATTTGATTACATTTTAATTCTACTGATAGAGTATCTATAGAATACAGACTTAACTTCAGGCTATGGGAATTCTAGAGTCCAGGAGTCCCACAGGGAAATTGCATTATTTTAGGTCTTGGAAAATTACTGTTTGACTATAAAATAATGTTTTACAGGTCACAAAAACAGCATTGTTCCACTCTCAGTGGCACCATGATGCATTCACTATGGTAATAAAATGTTTATGAAAATAAATGGCATGCCAGCATTGTATTCTCTCAGTGTGATTAATTATTATTCATTCTTTTTAATTCAGTAATACCACTCACAAATAATCCTCTCCATCATGCCACCAAAAAAAAATAAAATAAAATAAAAAATCCCAAAACAAAAAATAAAATCAGGGAATAATTGGTTGGCTGCTTAAAAGTCGTAATTACTGTTACTTAGCAACTGAAAAATTTGTCAGTATATCTTAAGGGGACAAAAGGGCCTTGCTCTATAACCTTAATCATTTAAGGTATTAAATAAAGAGTATTAAGCAAGCAGACAAAGAATACATTGCGCTTTTATAAACTACAAGGTGATCATGGAATGGCTTGCTGTGAAATGTTGAAAATATATAGAAGATACATAGATGAGTGAAAGTAAAAAATAGAAGGAAAAAAAATTATATTGCGAATTGGGTTTTTTTTTTCTGGTATAAATTGGATCTACTTGTCCTTGAGTTATTCCGACTGATCAACTTAATGTTGGGTTGAATCATTTTTATCTTGTTACATTTTAAAATAAAGTCATTCATTATTACTCACTAATAGATATGAGCACATTATTAGTTAATAATACTTCATATCAGTGTTAATGTATTGTATGTGTACACTTAACTAATCATTTAACATTGGTAAACGAATTAGTTATTAAGAACTGGAGCATTAACATTATAAATGTCAAATATTAAATGTCACTTCTTGCAGTTGCTTATGTGTTTATACACTATTATTGGGTCATTTTTTAACTGTGAAACCTAAAGAAGTTGCTATTGATATGATGGAAATGAATGTCTCCAGAAATAATGGTTCATGTAGTGTAGCTTGTGTGTGCACTCATTATGTTGGCTTGAAAAAGTGTGTGAGAGCTGAGCCGGAATCTAAGATTTTTGGGATTTTTGATTGTCCACTACGGGAAAACCGTACGTCCAATCGATTTGAAAATATGGCTTCATCTGGCCCATTAGCCTAATGGAGCTGCCTGATTTTTGTGGAAGTAGCTCAAAAGCTAGGCGATAATATAAATATAATATATATAATATAATATAAACCTTCAAAGTTTAAAATGGAATTCTGTGGGCAAAAAGGCCACTTTGAGTGTCCGTACCGGGAATACCGCTTATTGCTTGGAAAAGTAATAAACTTCACACCAGGAAGGCCAAGTTTGGTGCATGTAGCTTGAAAGCTATAGGAGGTGTAGCATTTATTTAAAAAAATGTCTAAAAAAGGCAACAGCAGTGAGGATATTGGGTCTAAGTGGTTTCCTCACTCAAGACCTGTCTGGGTGCATTAGGCAGGTTGCACAGGTGAGATCAGGAACATTCATGATTAAAGACTACAAACAAGCCAGGAAACAGGATACAAATTATGGTTAATCAGCATCAAAACTAACATCAAGCAATCTACGAGCAAATAGATCATGCTAAGGGATCATGCTCTTGCTCTTTTTCTCTCTCTCATAGAGAGAGAAAACCATGGACCATGGAGCAAACCATGACACTTCCTCCTCCTCCTCCTCCTCCTCCTCCTCCTCCTCCTCCTCCCATCTACACAACATGCTGAAAGTGGCATGGTTTGGGGGATGGTTTCTTTGCAGGTGTTGGGCCTCTTGTACAGCTACATGACAGGATGAATGCAAATGTTTCTCAGAACCTCCTTCTGCAGAATGAGGTTCCTTCCCTGGCAGCATCTTCCAATCAGCCAGCAATTTTCATGCAAGGCAATGCCCCGTCACACTGCAAATCAACTCAAAAACAGCTTAGATCGCAACTCATTTGAGTACATAGAGAGAAAATTTCTGACCATTTGGAGAGAGTCAGTCATCGACTTCATCTTTTGTAAGTAACAAATGGCTTAAAGTTCTAGATAATATTAAGAGTGCAGTAAAGAAATATGAAGTGCTAACAAGAACCATGCAACCTGTCAGTGGATGTCTAATAACAGGAACTACAAAGAAGTGAAGAGTATTGTAAAGACTAGTTCGTATTAGCCATGGCACTCAAAAATTGTGGTTAAAGGACCAGAGTCAGCCAGGCTCCACTGAGCCCATCCCACACCAGATGTGTGCTGGGAGATGCTCTTTTTTCATTTGCAGCTCTGGTATAATATGCCACTGTAGTGGAACGACACAATCCATTAATCCCTGGCTTTTGAGAGCAGCCGACGTCGCTCGATTCCCTCGAGTTTCTCAGTCCCTACGGCTGATGAAGTCGTCACAGCTGTGTGGGTAATTTCTTAGGACTCTCTGATCACACGATTGCAATTATTGACTACATTAGAACAGCCGGGCGGAGCTTTTTGCTGTAACATTGATCAGGAGATCAATAAATGATTGAGGGATTGGACTGGCATTAGAAGAAAATACTTAACGTGATTACAGGAGTGTTCAGGTGGGGTGAGGCACGGTGCTAATTGACTTTATTGAGCTGAGCTTCTTCAGAGAACGAGAACAGGCACAGAAGACATATAATCGAATGACACTGTGCATTGTGCAAATGAAAAGCAGCTATGGAACATCGCTTTAATCCAGGCATTCTCTTTGAATGCTAAAGACAAACATGAACATGCAGAAGACTCGTAGAAAAGCTTTCTCTCAAGGTAAAGTGCTGAAACTGTTTCCTTACGTATCGTACATTCACATTAAGATCTGTTCAAACGGGGAGGGCCAGGAGTCTGTGACACCATCATATATAGCACTTATTATAAGTGGACTGGGTTATATGTAGTGTAAACACTGTGAAAGACACTTTAATGTTTCCCTTTCATTATTCTCCTTTCATCTGGGATGGAGAAAATTTCTGCTTTAATGCAAGTGCTTCATAATTACAAGAGATAGAGCCTAAAAAAAAAAGAGTTATGTGTTAAATTTTCACTTTCATGAATATGTAATAAGTGGATAGATGCTGAAGCAGGAAGGCTTTTACTGGACTACTCCATAAAGCATTCAGACACCAGGCAGATATATTCAAGGAAACAGCAGGCACTCAGATACACTGTATGTACTCTATATTTATAACAGTTTATACCACTGCAATTTTTCTTTCTCGAGGCTCTCTAGTCAAAAAATTGATCAGTCAGTGATTACAACTGCAAGGCAAAGTTCATGTTAACACACGCATTCTAATAGGCTGCAGTTTTTATACATTTTATTTAACATTTTTGGAAGGAGTCTCCACTCTCAGTGCTTTCTAACAGCCACAAAACCTTATGTACAAGAATTCAGAATAGAGGAATTCTTTGTATCTTTCTTCTTTAGACCTTCAACATCCTCATTACAAAACTCAAAGGTCTCTTTTTCTCTCAACAACCCAACGAATCAAGCCGATAGGAGCCTGAGCATTTTATTTACACTTCTGCTTAGAGTATGCAATCAAGGTAATCAATGTAGAAAAGAAATCAATAATCTTTCCAATAATTTGTCATCTGTTATGAACAAAGATCAATGCTGCAGCGATGTCCTTGAGAATGAGCGCCCTGAGTCTTACCTCATTAAAACGTTTCAGTTAACCGGAGTAAACAAAGTGTTCTATAAAATCAGGCAGCTCTTTTTTCCTTTGGAAAGCATTGAGCATTTGGAAAAGCATGATGAGGGAAAGTTTCACTTGTTTGCTAATGTTTAGTGCAGGTTGAGCTATGTTAGCCAGTTTTCTTTGCTAATGCAAAGTTAGACAAGCATTTATTCTAGTTGCATAAATTAGCTAAGTTAGCAAGTAAATTCTAGCTAATGCTGAATATCGGTTTCAGGATTTTCATTCAGTTGCGAACTATGTATTTAGATATGTAATAAAAGTCGGCTTTTATATGAAAACGTATTGCCTAATTTCATCGGATGAATTTTTAAAAAAATACTTTTTCATACTACATTATGACATTTTGACATTTTGACATATTATCTACAATATATTTTCACTTCAAAATTCTGAGGAAAATTTTACTTGAGTTATTAAGTTCATATGAATGAAATTCATTTTCCCTAGAAGCAGTTTTTTATGAATCTGCTATAAAGAAGAGCCGAACAGAAAGTAATAGCATATTTGATTGTTCATAAAATACATCAAATACATTACCATTTCATAATGAAAGAAAATGCCTGTGCTTCTCACCGCTCAATTGGGTCAACTTTTCTTTTTGTAGGAGGTAAAGGTCAAAGGTTGCACTCGGAGCCAAAACTGCGCGAGGGAAAACAGCAGGAGAAGGGCAGCGGAGGAGGAAGTGAGCGTCTGTTTGTGATTATGGTGCAAATTCAAACCTGCTGATGAGTGTGAGGCTCGGCACACGTCTCCTGGAGATATCCCAGATGGCCCGCGCCACCCGTCCCAATCTCCGGCCCGTTGGCAGTGCCAGCTCGCAGGGCACAGACTGCAGACCTTGGCATGCTACTGATATACGGGACAAAGAAGAAACTTTCTAGAGGTCACACCAATGTGCTTGAGTGAGAGCCACTTTTTTTTACTCACCAAAGGCTGGCAGCTTTGCCTCTTCTCTTTAAGCACATTGGTACATTGGAACAGAAGTTGTTTATATACAGTTCAGATTCAGTCTTCAGAAATATAATTGCTTAAGTTATGTTTTTTTAATTTGCTATGCCATAAAACTATGATATTTTAGGATCTTTTGAAATTTTTATTTTTTGAATGAATCTGGGGGCACGGTGGCTTGGTGTTTGCCTCACACCTCCAGGGTTGGGGGTTTAATTCCCGCCTCCGTCATATGTGTGTGGAGTTTGCATGTTCTCCCCGTGCCTCTGGGGTTTCCTCCGGGTACTCCGGTTTCCTCCCCTGGTCCAAAAACATGCATTGTAGGTTGATTGGCATCTCTAAATTGTCCGTAGTGTGTGAGTGAATGAGTGTGTGTGTGTGCCCTGCGAAGGGTTGGCACTCCGTCCAGGGTGTATCCTGCCTTGATGCCCAATAATGCCTGAGATAGGCACAGGCTCCCCATGACCTGAGAATAGATCGGATAAGCAGTAGACAATGAATGAAAGTAATATAGTTACTAGTGATTTACTGTAATGTAATACACTGTAAGATATTGTAAGTACACTGTTACAAGTAAGGTCAGGGTGGAAGTTTTGGATAGTTACATGTCACAGAAAAATGAATACAAATCTAATCAGATCCTTGGCTGCCAAAATATCTGGCGAAGTTCCTGTGCTGATGAGGCTGTTTAAATCCGGTGCACAACTTTTCATTTGTATTTTTACATCAGGTAATGGTTAATGGTTAATGGTTAGGAATGTTGTTTTTCATGTGTAGATTACCAATGTTGAAGTAAACAGGGCAGCTTTCATTTACTTTGTGGTATTTACAGTATACTTGAATATTTCTACCCTAACAAACACATTTCTAGGAAAATTCACCCTTAAATTTGAGGTCTTAAGTTTTTATTAAAAAAATACTTCAATACAGTTAAATACGTTTGTTTCTCCTTTACCTCTTTAAAAATTCATGGACTCTATTTAAATTGACAAAGCAATGCTGGATGTGAAGCAATGGGAGGAAACTGGAAAACCTAGAGGTTTGAGCTCTGAATTAAACCCAGGACATTTACAACATTTTGCAGATGCATTAATCCTTTGAGAAGTGCTAATCAATTTTATTTTGTTTGATAGTGGTAAAAATGCTACCCAGTCCACCAACCATGTCACCCTGGCTAAATTCTCATGTATTATATTGTTTGTACAGCTCATTAAACTGAATAAGAGACAACAGCTTTACTAAATGGCACACGACTTCCCAGGTTTCTCTTTCTGTTCCCTCTTTGCATCACATTTAGATTATATCTTGGACTACTTTATGAGTATTCGTCTGAATTTCATTTAATTTAAGGATATTGAAGCAGTCTCCTATCTGTGAGGTAGAATGGCATTTTCTATATGAAATGTCTTTATAGTTATTAATGAATAAGAGCTATAAATTGAATCAATTCTGTCTTAGTTGGAGACTTTAGGATTCTACTCTACACCCTTTTACTGCTGTGTCCTGCCACCACGCTGCCCTTCTAACCTTCCCTATAGGTCATTTTGTTGTTTAGAGGGAGGAGAGCTGCTTTTTGGTGATCAAAGCATTCTTCCATTCTTGACTCTGGAGACCTTCAGCTCTGTCTCCAAGTCACCGTCTGTCCTCTCAGCATCCAGAAACACTCTTTTCTCGCTCGCTCTCTTCAACTGCCGCACTGCAGGGGCTCCATCTGGAACCCAGAACGGGGAGGATGAGGTTATGAGGGGAGGAGACACGTCTTCCTCTAAGCATCCTTGTCTAGCTTGGCTCTCTGGCCCATGCGCACCTGTTGGACTGGCACCATCTGCTAACCAAAGTGTTTGAAAAGGCCCTGAGTAGGCACTTTTGCCTGCGAGGGGAAGACTTAGGCTACATACCCACTTGCACAAGCACACACACATTTCTGAAAACAATATTAAAACGAAAAGATACACCCGAATACCAGAACATGACAGTGGGATAGTTGCACAGACAATACATGTGGAGTTAGCATGTAAAGTGCAAAGTAAGTAAAGTGTAAGTATGCCATAGAAGACATGGAGGCATGCAGTTATAGGAAAATAATCAACAACATGGTGGTAGAGTTACTGCTACCACCAAAAAGATTTATTTTACAATTAGAGCATGTGTTTCATTTCCCTTATACCACAGCAAATTCCCTTTTAAAAGTCACATTTTCCTTCCCAAAAATTAAACTGTATTCAAATAGTGTTTGCAAATTCACATTTAATATTTCAGGGTTTTTTTTGTAGTACTCCAATTCAACCCGTCAAATTAAGATTGCAATCAAAAATAAATTAAATAATTAATTAAATAAATAAATAGAATAATAATATCAACACAGTCAATACATTTTATAAAGTAAAAATTCATTCATTCATTGTCTACCGCTTATCCGAACTATTCTCGGGTCACGGGGAGCCTGTGCCTACCTCAGACGTCATTGGGCATCAAGGCAGGATACACCCTGGACGGAGTGCCAACCCATCTCAGGGCAATAAAGTAAAAATTAATTAAATTAATTTTTAAAATGAAAAATGAAATGAATAAATAATAAAAATCTAATACAAATATACAAAAATGCAAGATTCACTTTAATATAATATAAATATAGCACATAATGTACCAGTACTAGAATATAATGCAGCTCAATTTCACAACAATACCAGTGCTGAATAAAAGCATTTACATGAACTTGTAGATAATTTGTCAAATAATAAAATTCTGTCACCTGAGGTATCCAAACCCCACTGAGCTGAATGTGCTTGGGTCCTGCAGTGTGCTTTTAATTACATCTTCTCTGCTTTTAATGCTTTTATTTCATTACCCTGATGCAATTTATATGCAGAACCCTGACAGAATCCAGATCGAAAACTTTCTTATCGATGAGTCCCGCTGCATGACGGCATCCAAAAATCAATTATCTCCCATCTCCCCCCGCTGAGAGAAGGTGCTCCCTCTGTTCACATCTCTAACTTTAACCTTAAAGTTTCACTTCATTTTTTCCCCCTGAAGGTCAATTTCATATTAATCTGTTTATGCTGGATTTGGCAGCAGGGGGATTAAAATGAATATAAATGAAGAAAAGGCAAATATCTGCATATTTTCTTGGTAGCTATAGACATTTGCTATGATGGTGCTATTCCAGGTCCTCGCTAAAGACCTACAGTGGCGCAGCGATATTCTTTTCACTTTAACGCAATCTATCAAGTCATACTCTAATTACTATATATTATTGAATAGAAAGGAAATCTTTCACATAGGCTGTCGTTTGGTTTCAAGTGTATAATGATTTCATTATGGCCCGACTGCGCTGCACATTGATGCTGAGGCTGTAACACTGCGGCATATGGTCCAACCACAGAACATTACCCGCTTCTGCGTGTGTTTGGAGTCTGTTTCTCCCCTGCTGTATTTAATACAAGAAAACGATCATATATCATGCAAAAAAAGAGAAGCCTTTTAAAATCTCACATTTTGCATCGATCATACATAATGATTTCATTATGGAAAGCCTACATCACTGTGGCATATGGCTGAACTACACAACATTAGCCCACTTCACTGTGTACTTCCTGCATTATGCCTGAAAAAAAAAATCACGCATCAGGATAGCAGCAGCTCTGCACTGAGTTAAAAGGAAACAGCAATATGTGTGAACACCAAAACATGATCGGCCACACGTGCATGTATTTGTGTGTACATGTGTGTGTCTTGGCCAGTAGAAAGGCATTCACAGAATGAGCCACTTTGTAATTCGCAGCTTTACACTGACCAGAGAGTCCAAATCGATTGCAATTTATTTTAAATTCATTCATGTGGATCATCCATCATACCCTATGGAATGTGCACAGCACCACTGTTAGAGCTACTGTAAAAGAAAACTGACTAACACCTTCTGTCCAATCAGAAGCGTGTGGCGTTATATTAAATGTTAACCCAACAGCCACACCTTGTGTATGTGTGTATGTGTATGGTGTGTGTTGTTGACATTGAACACTCTGGCTGAGCAGCTCTACACTGGGATTGACTTCTCCCTCCCTTGTAAGTTGCTACGGATAAAAGTATCTACTGAATACATAAATGTACAAAATTTAAATGTAAATTTATGGGCCATGTTCTCAGGCAAACAAAAGCTGAGCTGTTTTGAAGCACCAAACAGCCCGACCTGTTCTTCCCTCATCTTCCTCCTTCACCTGATGCTCCCCTGCTTCACACTTCAGTATCTAATTATATCCACAACTTGTAAATGTATTCATATTCATGGACGCGCAGATGCTAAATTAACTGTGGCAGGGCTACATCTCACTGTGCCGACTCCGCAATCTGTTTCCTCCAGTTAGGGAGCGAGGCAGGCGGGGAGCGGATGAATTTGGAGGAGAAGGGATGGGGGGGGGGGGGGATTGGAGCAGGACAACAAGGAAGAGAGAAAAACAAAAGGAGAAAGAAAAGAAGAAGGAGGAGGAAGAAGAGGAGGAGGTGAAGGGAAGCTGAGGAGCATCCTGAGACTCGTGAGAGTCATGTGCTCCTAAAGGAACGAATGAGTGACAAATCAAAAAGTCACAGTAAACACCCCCCTCTCTCTCCCTCTCCTTCTATCTCTCTCTTTCACCTTCTCTCTAAAAACAAGGCAGATGGAGGGAGGTTCACTGGTGCGGTGCGAACAGATGGCCGTTCCGAACGTGATATATGAAATTAATAATGTTTCTCAAATAGAATTCAGAAACAGGAATACATTACCTGAATTTTAATAACTGATTATTTTCTCTCCCTTTTCCTTTTGCATTTGCAAGTCAATGAGATAAACGGAGACACTGAACATATATATATATTATATAGATGGATGGATGGATGGATGGATAGATGGATAGAGAAATAAACTAAAAGAATGCATTTAGAATCACTATAGCATAATGTTTACACCATGGATTGAATCCTTCCATACTTTTTGTAATGAATTTTCTGAAATGAATTTTCATGAGATGTAGGTTGTATGTTCTGTGCATTGAGACGGTCGATTGAACTGTACTGCTAGGTTTTGTTGTTTTTTTTTTAGGTCAGTGTCATCCTAATTCTATAAACAAATAAACAAACGAGCATTACAACACCGCTAATAAGGAAGCAAATTCCACTGCCAAATGTTTTCGCCGCATGTTTTTACCGCCGTGTCAACCTTTCTGACAATCAGCCAGGAAATCAGAGCCATTCTTGGTTAAGTCTGCATCTGCTCTGGAGAATGAGAGTAACACCACGCAGATGAAAGAGAAGCAGTGCCATGGACAAGAGCAGTTTAAGGTCAAAGGTTATGATTAGCTATGACTGTCTTCCTTCACCTAATTTAGTCAGTTTACTGCCAGGACAGTTTACATCTTGAATGTGCGCTCTTGAAAATAAGTTGTTTAAGGGTTCGTTGGATGATTTTTTTTCGTTTTGTGAAACATACCGTTCTGCTGGGGAAATTCTATGATGTCTGGCTCTAACCATTAAGGGCTAAATGTTAATATAAAATAAATAATAAATAACTAAATAAATAATTTATCTATCTGTCCACACACACAGACAGTTCCATGTCATTACGATAAAAATCCTTAATATTCTTAATATTAAAGAACAGTAAGTAGAACAATGCATAATGAATTAAGAAGTGTATTAATTGACTCAATATAAGTTAGTCCCTCACATCAATTAACACTTCATGTTTCACACTTCAAGATCACACATACGACATCTCAGAACCTAATAATAAAATATATATATATATATATATGTATATATATATATATATATATATATATATATATATATATATATATATATATAATAAAAGCAGCTGACTTATGATACCAGAAAT
Source organism: Hemibagrus guttatus (assembly GCA_033459395.1). NCBI lineage: Eukaryota > Metazoa > Chordata > Actinopteri > Siluriformes > Bagridae > Hemibagrus > Hemibagrus guttatus. The sequence continues at coordinate 4,656,532 of JAUCMX010000028.1, forward strand.
CAGTCTCAATTCGAAATATGAATTTAATAAAAAATAAAAAAAATATATCGTCACAGAGGCTCTACTGCATGTGTATGTCAGGGAATGAAAGAGCACTTTAGAGAAAAGAGTTCTTTCGGAGGATTAGTTTCTTTTTCAAGGCAGGAGAAATGTGATAATGTAGAACAAAGATCTATGAGCCCTAAACAGGAAGTCGGCTGTCATCTAATTTTGCATAAACAGAAGAGCTTAAGTGATGCTTGATGTTCTCCTGATAAGCAGCGAGCAAAAAACAGTTCAGTTCAACTGAGACGGCATTACACACATACAGCTATCTTCAGAATTTTTGGCTATGTATGTAAGAGAATGTGTGGAAACCCATTTTGTATTTAGTGGCATTTGATCGAGTCTTTTATTTATTTGAAATATGATCTTTCAGATTTCAGTTCCTTTCCATTACATTTGCTATTTCCACCATCTTTCCAGCACATCCTTATTCAGAACTGTGGGAGACCTTTAGCAAGTTTCAGCACTATGCCACTCTTTATTCGGCACCATAGAGCTGCACTAGCTGCGGATCAGAACGGGAACTCCTTATTGTTATACAGTGAGGAGAAGTTAGTATTCAGGCACATTTGTTTTGGGGTTTGAATCCTACCTCTGTCCTGTGTGTGTGGACTTTGAATGACCTCCCTGTGATTCAAGGGTTTCCTCCAGGTACTCCGGTTTCCTTCCCCAGTCCAAAGACATGCCCTGTAAACTTATTGTAATCTCTAAATTGTCAGTAGTCAGTCACACAGTTACACAGTAGTGTGTAAATCAGTGTGTACCCTGCAATGGGATGGCACATTGTCAAGGGTTTCCCCCCCGAGTCCCCTGGGATAAACTCCAGCTTCCCTGTAATCCTGTGTGGGATAAGTGTTAATAGATAGATGGATTAAATGATTAAGCATTACAAAACAATTAAGTTCTATTTCTAAAGTAATAGTAAAGACCTGAGCCATGCCTGTCAATACAATTTGTTCAATGATATGCAACATGTGATGAATATGTAAATGAATATAAATAAGATAAATGATAAGAAAGGTAAGAGAAAAGAGAAAAGGCCACTTGAAAGAGTTGCAGGACAACCTGAAAGCAGCAGGAACAACACTTACACAGTGAACAAGAAGCAATGAACTGCAAGGTGCTATCTGCCCTCTTCTGCATATGTGAGCTCCAGTGCTGGCGTGATTGGCTAGTGTTGCTCTGATTGACAGGTGAGAGAGATTATGCTGTCCCTCCCAACCAGAGAGCACGGCCAGTTTTACTCCACTGGATACAGACTACAGAAGGGAGTGGAATCATTAGAATTTTAACTTCTAACATTTAGGAGACTTTGTAAAAAAAAAAAAAAAATGCTAATAATTCATTCATGGATAGGTCTGAGTGTAAAATACGGCCTTGAGTTGTACATTATAGTATGCTTAATAACATCATATTCTAAGGTTTTGTCTAGTAAGTATGAGTGAGGGCAAAAATAATGACAGTTTTTTCACTGGCATCCTTTACATTGTAAAATTGTAGTCGTTTTCACCTAAATTAATCGAACGATGAGAATTTATCTAATATCTTGAAATAGTTAACGGCGAGATCTGTCTTAGAGCTTGCTCCTGTGTAAGAGAACATTTTGAACATTTCTGTGAAAGCACTAATAGCTTTGTTGCTGCATTTTAGTTTAGCAATCCATTTGCTAATAAATGCATTCAAAGCTCTAAAATAGCTCCACCCCCCAAACTTTATACCTCAAACTTCATCGCCAATATTTTATTCTCTGTGCCAGTATTAGTCACAGGCAATGTGGCGGCACCGAGGTACATCTCAATCCGCAGGGTACAGGTTTCTCCCAAAACCAGAAGGTAAAGTTGGCTCTTGGCTCCACACACACAGAGTGTTACTTACTGGTTATTGTGGTGGTCATACTGTGTCCCGTATGGCAGTGTATTAACGAACAGCATGCAAACACCTTCTGTTGAAACATCTGCGACAGGCACATTTTTAGGCTGTCTTCCAAAAAAAAAAAAAAAAAAGGAAAATGTTCGTTTCTGGCATGCGCTCCTTATTTGCAAGCATAAAGATACTGGGACATTCTCAGTCTACTCTCCCCTTTTTAAACTCCTCTCTCTTATCCGTGTACTTTATTTTATATTTTTAAAATGCATAAAACATAGTTTCTTTGGGTATTTGTATAGAACGTTATAGAAATATCAATAATCAGGGTTTTTTTGTGTGAAAATGTAACACTTAAACCAACAGTGCTTTCACAGAATAAAAGGCCATGTCAAACACCTAAGACGTTTCATAAAACATCAACTCATACAAGAATAAATAAAAATTCTGCTTGCATAAACCTACAACCAAGAATCACTGCTTATCATTGTTCCTAACAACCACTCTTTAGTTACCTTTATTCCTACTAACCAATCACTAAACACTTTACTCCAAACAACCAATCACTGATCACTATTTCTTAAAACACCAATCACTGATCACTATTACTGTAAACAACCAATCACTGATCACTATTACTGTAAACAACCAATCACTGATCACTATTGCTCTAAACAACCACTCACTGATCACTATTACTGTAAACAACCAATCACTGATCACTATTACTGTAAACAACCAATCACTGATCACTATTACTGTAAACAACCAATCACTGATCACTATTACTCTAAACAACCAATCACTGATCACTATTGCTCTAAACAACCAATCACTGATCACTATTACTGTAAACAACCAATCACTGATCACTATTACTCTAAACAACCAATCACTGATCACTATTGCTTTCAAACAACCAATCACTGATCACTATTACTCCAAACAACCATCACTGATCACTATTACTCCAAACAACCAATCACTGATCACTATTACTCCAAACAACCAATCACTGATCACTATTGCTCCAAACAACCAATCACTGATCACTATTACTCTAAACAACCAATCACTGATCACTATTACTCTAAACAACCAATCACTGATCACTATTACTCCAAACAACCAATCACTGATCACTATTACTCCAAACAACCAATCACTGATCACTATTACTCCAAACAACATCACTGATCACTATTACTCCAAACAACTGATCACTGATCACTATTACTCCAAACAACCGATCACTGATCACTATTGCTCCAAACAACCAATCACTGATCACTATTGCTCTAAACAACCAATCACTGATCACTATTTCTCTAAACAACCAATCACTGATCACTATTACTCCAAACAACCAATCACTGATCACTATTACTCCAAACAACCAATCACTGATCACTATTACTGTAAACAACCAATCACTGATCACTATTACTGTAAACAACCAATCACTGATCACTATTTCTCTAAACAACCAATCACTGATCACTATTACTCCAAACAACCAATCACTGATCACTATTACTCCAAACAACCAATCACTGATCACTATTACTGTAAACAACCAATCACTGATCACTATTACTGTAAACAACCAATCACTGATCACTATTACTGTAAACAACCAATCACTGATCACTATTACTGTAAACAACCAATCACTGATCACTATTTCTCTAAACAACCAATCACTGATCACCATTGTTTATACCACTTGCACCCTTCTTTGTCCTTTTTATATTTTATTCTCAGCAATATTATTAAACATATGTAATAACAGTGAGTTTTCTATCTTTTCCTTCATTTTCATGTTCTCCATTTCCTTCATGTTCATGTCATATTCTATATTAAAAATGATTTTACTCTTTTAAAAAGAACACTACATGTAAGTGCATTCAGATAAGCCATTTTACACTCAGGCTAGATCTGATGCATGTCTGCTCGGTTATAGCGTGACATAACACAGACTTCTGCGCAACTCAATCTTTGTCCATGTGTACCTCTGTTTCCCATAATGCACTTAGGCTTAGCTGGGACAAGCAAGAGAGAGAGAGAGAGAAAAAACTAAAAGAGCAGCTGAAATCTTTAATATTTTTTCTTTCCTTTTTCGTTCCTAACAGGTTCTGATGAATGAAGGCTTGTACATTAGTGAACTAAGAATATGTAAATACTTAATATTTAAAACATTGCCCAACTGATTAACTGGAGGAAGAGGAAGAAAAAGAAATATGTGGAAATCAGTGTCATTGCTAGAACATGTTAATCATTTATGGATTTAATATTTTAAAATGTTTTAAAGTCTCTGCACTGCCTCATAAACCAGTCCATACTAGAAGTTCTCTCTGGACTCTTTGCTTTAAAATCCATGTGTTTGCTCAAGTCGCTGAACTATCGCATGAAGATGTTTTTCATCCAAAAGTTACATGACCTGTTTGATGCTGTGTACACAAGCGCTTGGCAGAGTGCACCCGAGTCGGCCAAGAAGGCGCTTGTTATAAAAATACACAGCGCAGCTCAAGTGGAGCCCTGGTCCTTCTCAAGCCATAACGTCATGCATTCCTTCTGTTTGGACTCATTTTTCCAGCGTTTCGTGTTCGCCCCCGAACAAGCCTTATAAAAGGCGTGCAGTGTCGGCCAATTATTTTTTACTTTGAAGGTCATAAATCAAAGATGACTAATAAAACGAAGACGGCCAAGTATAATTTCACGTGTGACTCCGAGTGGATTAAAATGAAACCAGATGGGTTAGGATATGACCGCTAAACATATCTGGATCTGGAGAGCAAATGTCTGTGTTTTCCTTTTTGCGCAAATTACTGCAGTGCTTCGTTGCGTGCCCTAAATCAAAAGCCAGCCGGGAGTGATGAGAGGCTCTCTCACTTTCTAGAACATTCTGGCAAATCTCTGAATAGCTCCATTCCCAATTCTCTGGCACTGTCCATTAAGACAATTGTAGACAATAGAAGTTGTATTTAACATTAATGACACAACTTTTGGATTTTCACATGAGGTTCGTTTATAACTCATCTGGTCCTTTCCCTTTTTTCCAGGTCGAAGGCTGTCACAACGCCTAAACCTGATTTTCTCATTGCAGTGGTAAAATAGACTCTTTCTGAAACAAAGAGAGGGTTTTGTGGCTTTGCAGAGCCAGGAAAATTTATGGTGGATGACCATAATATTTTTGTTCCCCACTACTCTGACCCACAGGCTCAGAAAAAGGCTAAAATAACACTGTGATCTGGATTTATTAAAAGCTGGGAATGACATGGGCTTTTTTGCATATGGTAGTTGTGAGAGTCTGGAGGGTTCGGCCAAGCAAAACACAAGACTTCTCCATCTCCCGGACTTGGACTACTTTGTCAGCTGATGATTAAAAAAGTCAGCAGTGAGAGAATCTGCTCCATGCAAGAAATAGTTTTGTAAACTGGAGAGAAGTCTGACCTCTCAGAGTTAATATTCTGTGCAGGAAAAATGAGCATTTAGATTGGCAATGCCTGTGGTTTGGAGCAGGGCAGTTCACCGTGTCTTATGAAAGGATCTAAATCAGATGTAGTCAGAGATGTATGCCAGAGATGGAAAATACATTTTGCAGCATCTTGGCTGAATCAGAACACTTCCCCACCAGATCTCTGTGTTCAGTTACTGTTATATTGCAAAAAAAAACGAGGCTAGATTTCACCAAATACTTCAATAAATGCCTTCACCAACTGTGAAACAATTGATTAAAGCAAAAGGTTTAAGGAAAAATCTAATTTACACCAATTTTTCCTTCCTTACCTCAAGTGTAGTCAACCAGCCAAGACATGGTTTATGTCCAAATGTTGCTTTTCCTTTTAGATTTGCACTGGCTCTATAAGTCTGTGGTGCAGCAAATAATAAAAACTGTATCAGAAACATTGCTTGTAACTTAATACTATTTAAATCTGTATAAATGAGCAGAAACAGTAAATTAAAAAAGCTAAACAGTTTGGGGGGTCAAAGTGATCTCTACATTTTCTAGCTTTGCAAAGCATGCTCCTTTTTATACACAAATTGTCATACAATGTCAAACACATCTGATGCCTCGTCCGTACATATGCTTGAAAATTTAGTTTTTACAATAGATCAAAGAAGCAATAAAATCCCATCCAAAAAAACAACAACATTAAAATGAATGTGGAAAAATGAAAACATGCCTGGTGATCAGCCTGGTGATAGTACGTCATTATCTGTTAGGCCGAATGCCTCAATAACAATATTGAAGACAAACTTACTGAGAGAGAGAGAGAGAGAAGAGGCAAAATGTGGAAAAACACCAACATGGCCAAAAATGAATGATTTTTACTAAAATGATAAAACAGAGGGGGGCTTGCTGGTTAGCACGTTTGCCTCACATCTCCAGGGTTAGGGGTTCGATTCCCGCCTCTGCCATGTGTGTGGAGTTTGCATGTTCTCCCCGTGCCTCCGGGGTTTCCTCCGGGTACTCCGGTTTCCTCCCCTGGGCCAAAGACATGCATTGTAGGTTGATTGGCATCTCTAAATTGTCCATAGTGTGTGACTGTGTGAGTGAATGAGAGTGTGTGTGTGCTCTGCGATGGGTTGGTACTCCATCCAGGGTGTATCCTGCCTTGATGCCCAATGACGCCTGAGGCTCCCCGTGACCCTAGAATATATCGGATAAGCGTTAGACAATGAATGAATGAATGAATGAATGAATGAACATTTCTTTGTTTTAATATTATATCCTCATTCAGTTTTTTATTGTTCAAAAAATGCAGTATTTTTTTCAGAAACATATCTGTATACACAAAATAGTGAAACAAGGTTTACATTTCTTTTTAAAACAATTTCTAAAAATGTTGCTTATTATGTGAACAGACAGCCTAAAAATTGAGAATGTCCATGCCATGGTGTTAGGCAAACGTGTCAAAATGATGGTGTAAATTAATTGATGCGTAATTGTATGTCTAAAGCTTTCAATCCTTGTCTCAAACATTTGCTTGTTAACTCCAGTACAAATTACTGAAGCAAAATTTGGACATGGAACAAAAGATCTTTGGCTTGGCTTATTATCCATGTTTGAAATGTGTGACACTTGTGTGCATTTAATTCTTCCCTGAATCATTTCTTTATGCTATGAAATGAGCTAGGACAGCTAAAGAGCTTGGCAAAGCCCTGAGGCACAAACAGAGCAGACAGAAAGCTGTGATTAGTTAGTTGGGATAGAGATTTTAGTCAGAGATGGCAGCAAATATGGACTGAGATTATGTGCTGTGTGTCTGCAAAGCAGAAACATTACAGCTAGAAATACAGGAATGATAATAACATAGCTGCCTGGGACATGTTGATGATTTGCATGCATTCCCACGGCTCCAGTCTGCTGACCTTTATTAATTGGCCAAATAGCTTTTTTCGAAATATCACTTAAGTAAAAAAAAAAAAAAAAAAAAAGGATCTTATCATTTTAAAAAAGGCACCTATATTAACTTTCCTAGTTAAAAGGAACATGAATGAGTGGACTCACATTTATGGTGCCATTTAGCCCTTATACCATTTACATTTATAATATTTCCAACATTAAATCTGAAATCTAACAAAACATGCACTTAACTATTTAACTATTTAACTCTAAGGCCAAAAAAATTGAATTGGAAATGGAACAGTAATGCATCTGTTTGGTTGTGTCTGTGTTCAACATTGAATTTCTTTGTCATGTCACACTCTACAGTGTTCATTAATGGCCTGTATGACAGCAGACACTCAGTGCTTAAAGATTTTTGTAGTTTTTTACAATTATTTCTGTTTTTATCTAGCCTACTGGTGCTTTATATACATATAAAAATATTTATTCATTCATTCATTCATTCATTCATTCATTCATTCATTCATTCATTCATTTATTTATTTATTTATTTATTTATTCATTCATTCATTCATTCATTCATTCATTCATTCATTCATTCATTTCACACAAATGTTTATATCTTCAAAGTAAATGGTGATAATAAACCCATTAAACCACTAAACTTCTGTGTAACTTTATCCCAACAGAGCTAAAATATCTCACACTGGTGGCCAACAGTGTCCTAAATCATTTTATATCAGATTTGCAGAAATTTACCAATGTACTGGTAAAAGGGTTAGAAATTATAATATTAACTCATCCTAGGTAACAACATAATTTTATCCGATCTGTTCTCGGGGCACGGGGGGCCTGTGCCTATCTCAGGCGTCATTGGGCATCAAGGCAGGATACACCCTGGATGGAGTGCAGAGTGCAGGGTGCACACACACAAACACACTAAGGACAATTTAGAGATGCCAATCAACCTACAATGCATGTCTTTGTATATATATATATATATATATATATATAGATTCTAATAGTTGATTCTTATTTAAATCTATAATTTGGGTGAGATGTTTCTACTTTAAAAGCAATATTACAATTTCAGTTCGTCCCATGATGTTTATATTTAATAGGGCTGACTACATTCAGTTGAACAGCGTTTAGTGAATTCTGTGAGTTAAAAATGTACATTTTTCATCAACTGTAACACATGAGTCATGGAAACAGCTGTTTAAAGAATAATAGGTTAAAGGAATTGACATTAATATAAAAAGAAAATGTGCAGGAGAATAAAAAAGTTGCTATACATTGTAGGTTTTTGTATTGTTTAAAGTCATTTATTTACATGCTTAGGGGTTGCTCTGAAGGGCATTTAAAATGTCTTTGACAGAATCAGGCCCACACTAAAGGTGTAAAAGAAGTACTTCTAACAAGCACAAGTAAAGTTTGCTGCCATGTTTCCTGAGGGTGCACTCGTCGCTAAAAAGCTCTGATTGTCTGTGTTCTCTCCGCCTCCTCCAGAGCAGTAGAAAGAATGTGAAGCATGAAGGTGTTTCCTAAAAAACGGATCATTTTTTCAATGCTAATCGTACTCTTCTCTCAGGACGCCAGGCTGGCCGAAAAGTTTCCAGCGATCCCTGAGCCAGCATCAGGACACAATGTCCGTCATGTGCTATTTGGGTTGAAATTGTCAACAAACAGCAGGCGTCACATTACAGACAAATCATTTATCTTTGGCATTTTCATAGAGGCTAGGCCAGAGGGCACAGGGACACTGAAGAGTTCACTGGGCTGAGTGTAAATGGTGGGCGGGTGTGTGTGTGTGTGTGTGTGTGTATAGAAGGAGGCGAACCTGCATCTTATCACAGGGTTTGTTTAACAGAAAGCAGACCACCGAGCAGCAGCAAATTAGGATTGCCAGCTCCAGTCTCGCTGTCACAGAGCTGTGACACAGTCCAGTTGTGTTCTCCGAGCCTGCACTGGTGTGTGGACAGTGATAGGAGAGGAATCTCTGAAACGTTCCCATTGTCGACCAGTATCTCAATATAAACCACTTGGATTGCAAATAACCACTCATTAGCTTATTGTCTATTTATTTAATCCCCATTTCACTAGCTAGAGTCTGTATCTCATTACTCCAAACCATTAGAACTGTACATCATAGATTATTTGGAGCGTCCACCATAAAAGTTCATATTATAATATTATCATTTGAAATATTATTAAAAACAAATAGGATTTGTAGAATTTATTGTTCTTCTTTATTATTATTATTATTATTATTATTATTATTATTATTATTATTATTATTACCACAACAGTTCTAACCGATCCAATTTAATTTTACCAATTCAAGTTCTAATCCATTATCACTTCTCCACTTCTATGATGGATACTCCAAATAATCTAATCTATAAATAATTATACATAAGATCTCAAAGTTTGTATTTTAAATAAATAAATACATTGCTTGGTTATGCTCACTAGGTTTTCCACCATGGGAAAGTCTATATGCATTCCAGTATTGGTAAAGTGACAAGCTGCATTATTATTATTTTTGAGAGGATGGAGCAAATGTTTAAAGGTTCAGTAAGTTATAACAGGAAATAACTTGTGACTGAAGTTTCACAACAGTAATTGTAATGATAAATGTCTAAAAAGTATGGAGTGTTGTTCATTAACAAATAAAAACATTCTAACAACAAATTAATGAGGAAAAAATTGTTTCAGGAAAATAATCAACACCAGGATGCTGATAGAAACCCTGCTTCACATCACATCATAATGTGTTTGATGATTTCCCTA